>CABFOC020000045.1:3600000-4273811 GCA_902141235.2 Clonostachys solani
GAGAGAGACACAATTGGTCTGATACGAGCACGCTATTGCGGTGCACAGACCACTCATCGCTTTGTGCTGAATCCACTCCAGGTTTGATTTTCATTTCAATTCTTAATTTAGCCCTCCCTGCCTGTACCATCGAGATAGGACAGAGTGTAAGAGGTATTGCCGCGTCATTCCCAAGGGACATCACATCGATATCTTGGATGATAAAGAAAAGAGAGCTGCGGGGGCCAGTGCGACGCAACAAGCTCGACTGTCGATAGTCGCTAAATTTGGGCGCTGGCTTCTGAAATCTCAGGCAAGAAACCCCACATTTCGCTCTGGGGAGCGATCGGAGTCCGCCGTAGGTTATCGATAAGAACAGTAAAATGGATTCGCAATAGCAAGCTTCAATGTTAGCAAGAAGTACCTACTCAAATAATAAACGATTTCATGCTGATTGGTTTTGCTAATCTGTTAATTATTTAAGGTAGGCTCGCTATTGCTGCTTCTCTGCTGAAATTCCATGTCGATAGTCCTTCTGCGCCACGGTGTATTTCATCACATCTCTCGATTGTCTCTCCTAGAACGCGCCCGTAATGAGACCACCAAAGAAGTGGCGGACTTCTTGAACCCACGCATCAGGCTCACTGACCGCAGGGAAATGGCCACCAGCATCATGCCTCGACAGATACACGACATTGACCCAACGCTCCGCCCAGTCGCGTGGCTTACTCCAAGGTCAGTACATTGACTGTGTCTCGTCGACGATGGGGGTCATGCTTACCAAAAAGTTGAAGTTCTCGATGCCAGTTGTAGAAGGGCCTCCCCACTGCGTGAGTGCAGTTGGGACCTGCGTTACGGGAAAGGCCTGGGCCTTGGGCTGAGACTGCAGTCAGTTTATGCTTCACTGAGATAAACAATTGCATGCATTTCTACTCACGTCAAAGCTCTCCTTGTATGATCTCAGGCCACCCCAGACACCCTGGATCCACAGCATCAGAGCATCCGTGATGATTTCCTGCGAGGTGTACGCGTATCCGCTGCTAATGGGATGCATCAGCTGCAAAATCCACCCGGCAAAGCCAACCGGCGTGTCCGACATGGCTTGGCCAATGGCCAGAGGCGCCTGGGAGTGGACGGTCGCGTAGCTGGAGCGGGTGCCGAACCATGTCGTGATGGAGCTGATGAAGGCCGACTCTTCTGCCGTCGTCTGGTTCTGCGCGTACCGCTCCAGGTCTGTCGTGTTGGGCTGCATCAAGAAGAAGTCGGTGAAGTGGCCGACCAGGCTCTCTGATACATCATGGGCCATCCACATGCCAACCATCCAGCCTAGATCCGTGCTCGCGACGCCATATTTTTCATAGCCCAGTGTCTTCATCAACTTGTCGAAAACTATTCCCATCCGACTGGGACTGAAGCCTCCGTATTCTGGGGCGGGACTGAACCCAAACCCAGGCAGATCCGGCGCAACAATGTGGAAGGTGACATTGGAAGACTCATTACCTGACACCAGAGGCTTGATCACTTTGGACCACTCGAGATGCGAAGAAGGCCAGCCGTGTAGGAGGAGCAACGGGATAGCATCTAGATCATCGGAGCGCTCATGGACGAAGTGAAGTGGGACCGGATGATCCCAATCTGAAGGCCCATCGATAGTAACGGCGTAGTGAGAGAAGTTGGAGTTGATCTCATCCTGTACTTCGAACCAGTCATAACTGTTGGCCCAGTCTTTGGCCAAGGTAACCATAGTCTCACGCGGTGGGCCCTCGATCCACTCGGCATTGCTGTCGTCTTTGAGGTCCGGCGAGGAACGATAGAGTTTCGCCTTGAGCTGAGTCTCCTCAATGAACTGCTTGTCGACTGAGATGGTGTATGGGACTGAGGTTGATGCGTTGTAAGGGAAGTCAAAATTCAATGAGCTTGCTTCCCCCAGCAGAGGCATCAAAGCCCCCGTGAAAAGAGCGTGCTGGAATCTCATGTTGTCAATCAGTTTTGAAAGAGATTGAAAGAGACAGTGATGATGCGCTTGTAGTTCCACAACTCAGGCGAATCAATGGTTGGTTTATATACACCGCTTCCATGTTGGATGAATTCTCACTGTCTCCGTATCCCATTTGTCATGCGGTAGATTCTAGAGTTTAGGCATTGATCCACCTCGCAAGTAGTTTACGTCTTGTTGTTTCGGAATGGACTGATGCACGACATGCGTATTGGAAAGAGACGATCTTTGTCGTATTCTCACATGTTGATCCACACAAGCTGACAGCTCTCGCCTAATTCAGACCAGCCGCTTACAAACGCGCTGTACGGATGTCGGGGGAGAAGCCCTCGGATTTACGACCAATCCAATAAGAGTGCTTTGCAGGTATTCATTTCGCAGATTCTTGCCATACGGAATTTGTAATCGATCCGACTGCCTCTGCCTGCCGGACTCCGGAGAACTGGCGTCTGTGGGTCATCCCGGCGGTGTTCACAGTATTTCAGATGTCCACCGCTTGACGCTTGAGAATTGATCAATGCAGGAATCAAACCTACCTACCCAAAGTTCCCAGATAATCGACCGGAGGGAGGGTGTGGGCCCATAAAGAGCAGAGCATAGGTCCATAAAGAACCATAAATGGAGTCGAGTTTCCTCCATTCTTTAAAATACCTGGGTAGATTATCGTTGCCCCCGTGCATTCGTCGCAGAGAGAAGATTCCGAGTTAATGTCTTTTTTCTTTCTTTTTTTCTTCCCCCCCTCCCTTTCTCTCTCTTTGGTTTTTGTCCTTGGATTATTTTTCTTCTCTTTATCCTTATTATGACTTGGAGAGCCGGGTGTTCTCCGAAGGCGCGAACGTAAGAAGATTGCCCGAAGTTTGGGATTGCCGTGGCTTCAAAGCAGATCTCATCCCCGATGCCCATATGTTTATTCAGATATGAAATAAAGCATGGGCGTCCCTTGCCAGGAGGACTATGTCGAGTATTTCTTGTTCACAACGGTTCCCGGTATAAACACCATGATTCGATTCCATGATCGGCCTGAAAAAAGGACGTGGCCCAGAGACTCTTTCTTTCGAGGGAAGGCGTATGTACTTCGAAGAATCAACAAATGTTCTCACTGCTCATGAGAGCTTGAGCAGGCCTTCTCCCATGAGCCAAGTGGGGGGTTCCCGACATGATGAGAACCTAGCTAACAACGTTTCGAGATGGTCACTGTTGGGTCAAAAATCAAACAACACCATATCCAAATAATCTATGAGAGGTAGACATGAGAAGTGAACACATATGGACAATGTGCTAGCTCGTATTACATGGTAGAATGACAATTTGACATTCTGTATGGGCAATCGAATGATGCATACTCCGACTCTAATGCCTAGATGACAATATGCGAAATTGTAAGACAGCTCATTGTCTATCTTGTCTAGGATCCGGGGAAGAATCACCTCTGGATAATCCTAGCTGATAGCCGCGACGAAGGATCTGGGTTTTCTTTAAGTAGGTGCCTAAGCCTAAACATGCATATGCATCAAATGGGGTAAATATGCATTTATAGGGTTTCACACTCGTCGTATGAAATAAACGCAAAGAAATCATCCGTGAAACCTAAAGAACCTTTGTTTACTTTTGTTTGACCCAAGTGTCAACCAAACACCCATCTTCCATTCTCTAGGCACCTTAAAAAAACAATAACAATCACAAATATGGACACCAATCGTCGCGTGGTGCTTGGCACGCCCGAACTCCTGGAGTGCATCCTTCTCCAGATGGACATGAGGACTCTCCTGGCGGCCCAGCGTGTCTGCCGCGCGTGGAATGATATCGTCACCACCGTACCCTCGCTCAGACAGAAGCTGTTCTTCCAGCCGGCACCACACTCCAACGCCAGAGAAAAGAACCCCCTGCTTGCCGAGTTATTCCCTCAGTGGTTCGCGCATGGCGAGTGGGCAAATAGGCGCGAGACTTTCGCGGAGGAGGACCTGAAAACCCTGGCCTTTGTCCGCAAGGAGTTGAATTCCGCCTTCCAGTACGAAAAGGCGAGCTGGAAGAAAATGTTGCTAACCCAACCGCCAATCCGATCATTCGTCTGCTTCCAGATCTTGTACGTCATGGAGGGGGAGAGTTGTGATTTATCAACTATTTCGGAACAAGGTGAAACACGACATGCACGTACTGGTGGGCAACTACCCGTTCCTGAGGCGGAGAGCACTGGAAATCCCCTAACCATGGAGACATTTTATCGGCAAGTGACAAAAATATTCGGGACAAGAATCGGCGATCCGTTCGAATGGCTGTTTATTTGGGACGACGAGACAGGCCAGGACCCCATACCCGATCACCTCGGTGGTTATACTATCGAAGAAGAGGTCAAGGAAACACTGGAAGAACTGCTGCGGAGGGACGGCTTGGTGATGTTTGAGAAGGCGCACATAGCCTGTACCGGGCCGAGTTGTGACTTTTTCCCCAGAGAGTACCACATCGATGACGGGCTGGTAGATTTTTTGCGGGAGTGGGATGAGATGTGTGAAGATGAGTTGCGTGAGGATCAGTTGCGCAGGTCTACTTCATGAAGCATGTTTTGCCTATCACGCGCATAAAAATCACGATATCGCTCTCAACCCACCCAAGTCTTGCGAAACTCGAATAAGCATGTCAAAACAGACTATCTCTTCATAATTTCTAGAGAAACGAAGATACGCATAGTGCTTGATACAAGGAATCCCTAGAATTAACCCGACTCGGAAAATAGTCCCCTAGCAAGTGGTTTTCTATTGACAAATTGGCGGTACCGTTGTGAGCGGATTCGTGACCTTCGCCCCATTTCCTGGAAGTGCATGGAGAGCGTCTTTTCTATCTTGTTTTGTGGTAGCATCACCGATTCTAGTGTAGAAATTAAACTTGAGCTTCTCAATGAGACCTGCCCTGCAATGTAGGCTCGGAAGCCTGGATATGGGTGCATTGAAGGGCCCGAAGATGGAATTGGCTGTCAAATGGGTCTCTCTGAGGTCTTGATATCCAACGCTGACTTCCAAATCTTGCTTACCCGTCTTGCCGTCTGACCGTTCTATATGAGGCACTGCATGTAGGTATCAGCCCAGGCAGCTCTGCGTGTTTCATCACCTCACATTATTAATATAGAGTTTCAACGAAAAACGGATAGAACATCTCTTTAATATTATTTCCAACCTCTCTAAACAAATGTATCACCTAAGCATGATATTCCCTCCCAACTTTAAGCTCTAAATGGACGAGAAGCCTATATCAACCGCCCGCCATGAGCTTCAATTACATTACCAACGAAAATTCGCCGCTGATCTTGCGAAGAGTCCCAAATATGAACACCGACAGCGCCAAACCAATGTATACAACACTTGCCCACATGGGATGGGAAGATGATGTCTGGTGTAGTCTCGTGAGAGTCTATTAAGACTAACATCCGTTCAAGTCTGCCTGATATGTAGAAACCTCTACTTTTCTGTCTGCATCGCCAGCAGTGACCGTGAACCGGTGCCTTGTGCTGGATGAACCGTCCTGGCCAGCTGCCTCCGGCGTGTACGAGACGCGCTGGATCTTTTGCTGGTTCGCCGGGGTGTCGGGTGCGTCGCCAAGATGCGGGTACTTGCTCACAAGCTCGTTTTTGACCGTTTCGAACCGTTCGTCGTTGGCCGCCACGATGTGGGCGTGCTCAGGTCTGATTTGCATTCCGTCAAGGCTCTCAGGCAAGACTTTCGCATGGTCCTTCTCCTTGCCAACAAAGATGTGTTGGACTGAGGGCGTATTCTCTGCGTCCCAAAGAACAGTACCCGTGCACCCGCTCATATCATCCAAGTGCACCTTATCGCCATCCCAAAGACTCGCCCCATTCACATATTGATCCTCTTTCACCTTGTACTCGCCATCTGTACCTTTATCAACAGATTCGGGATCTTCGCCCATAACACGCGGTTTGAGCGAGCAGAACAACGCGCCCCCGGTGCTACCCTTCGTGTCACCTACACTCTTGGCATTCGGGACAGCTTTGGCGGTATTGATACTCTTGGCGCTCTGGCCAGTCTTCAACTTGCTGTCGGCTTTACGATCCAACTCCTTTCCAGCTTTATTCTTTGCGCTGCCCATCATGCCGCTTTTGCTAGCGCTGCCGGACTTGTCGCCAGGAGTTTTACCCGTGTCGCCATTAATAGCCTTTTTACCGCCCTTAGAGGGAGTCTTGCTAATGCTACCCTTGCTAGGGCTCTTGTTCTTGCTCTGAGTACCCTTCTTCAGACCACTGCCGAGTCTTTTAGAGGAGGAACCCGTCTTGTGGGATTTCTTAGAACCAGTTTCAGTATGAGCCTTCTTGGTGCTTGCTTTCGGGCCTCCACCAGTCTTTTTGTTGCTATTTTTCAGCTTCGGGGAACCCTTTCTAGAACCAGTATTCTTCTTCTGGGTAAGAGACTTCTTGGGAGCACTGCCTTTCTTAGTGGCAGTACCCTTCCTGGTAGCAGCTTTTTTGGCAACAGCATTGTTCTTAGAAGCAGCCTTCTTGGGAGAAGCCTTCTTGATAGCGGCGCCCTTTCTGATAGCAGCCTTCTTAGAAGCAGCCTTCTTAGGGGCACCCTTCTTAGAAACACCTTTCTTAGGAGCACTGCCTTTCTTTATAGAAGTCTTCTTGGGGGCGGTCTTCTTTGAAGTAGCTTTCTTGGTAGAAGTGCCCTTCCTCATAGTAGCCTTCTTAGAAGCAGACTTCTTAGAAGCGCCTGTCTTAGGAGCACTGCCTTTCTTTATAGCAGTCTTCTTGGGAGTGGTCTTCTTGGGAGCGGTCTTCTTCGAAGTAGCTTTCTTGGTAGTAGCTCCCTTCCTGTTGGCAGCGCCCTTTTTGGTGGCAGACTTCTTGGGGGCTGCCTTCTTAGTGGCGGCCTTTTTTGAAGAAGTCTTTTTAGCAGTGTTCCCTTTCTTTGCAGCAACATTTTTCCTGTTAGCTGCTTTCTTGGGGGTAGACTTCTTGTTGGCAGCCTTTTTGGGAGTAGCTTTCTTGGCGGTATTTCCTTTCTTTGCAACAGTACTCTTCTTGGGAGCAGCTTTCTTGGGAGTAGCCTTCTTCGCAGCAAGGCCCTTCGTTGTGGCAGCACCCTTCTTGTTGGAAGCGGTCTTCTTTGTACCAGCGCCCTTCTTGCTGGCAGCCTTGTTTAGAGAAGTCTTCTTAGGAGTATTTCCCTTCTTGGTGGCAGAAATCTTGAGGGTTGTCTTCTTGGGAATGGCGCTCTTCTTATTGCTGGTACTCTTCTTAGAAGTAGCCTTCTTGGAGGCAGAGCCCTTATTGATGCCAGGTCCATTTTTTAGAGCAGCAGCTTTCTTGGGCGCAGCGCTCTTCTTGGTACTTGTTACCTTCTTTGGGGTAGCCTTCTTTGCAGCAGTTCCCTTCTTTAGAGTGGTGGATTGCTTAGTACCCGGGCCTTTCTTGAGGGCACCAGCGTTCTTGGAGGGAAGTGTTTTCTTGAGGGTAGCAGCTTTCTTCGGGGAAGCAGCCTTCTTCGGGGAAGCAGCCTTCTTCGGGGAAGCAGCCTTTTTCAGGGTAGCAGCAGCCTTCTTCGCGGGAGCAGCGGCCTTCTTCGGGGTAGCAGTAGCCTTCTTCGCGGGAGCAGCAGCTTTCTTCGCGGGAGCAGCGGCCTTCTTCGGGGTAGCAGCAGCCTTCTTCGCGGGAGCAGCAGCTTTCTTCGGGGGAGCAGCAGCTTTCTTGCCCCTCTTTCTTATATCAGGCTTCTTTAAGGACGGGAGAGTCTTGGGAAACCGATCATCTCCTCCACCGGGGTCAGAAGTAGATTCGAAGTAGCGGGCTTCCAGCCCGTACTTGAAATTGTCGGTGCTGTCGCGAATACTCAGGTTGTTATCCGTAGTGGACCCGGCTGTGGTCGTTTGAAGAAGAGGTATAAGCAAGAGATAGCTGAAGGCGACCATTTTGTGATGAGGGTGGTTCGTCTCGAGAACAAAAACGACGAGAGGAAATAGAAAGGGGGTATATAGATAGAAACTAGAAACGGGACACGCTGGGTTGGTTGGACGGTCAGGTCGAAAAGAATTGCAGAAAGAAGGATATTTAAAAAGAACACTTTAGAAACCTGAAAGACGCAAGACTTTGGAGAGTGCCAGTGTCCCCTCCTCCCAACGGATCAGCCGCATACTATCTCGGCACAACCGAGAAGAGCTGACCCTTCCCCTGGCGGCTCTAAGGAAGACTGCGTTGACATTATCCAATTGAATGCAAGATCCTTCAGACGGATGGCTGTCATTAAATTGAATTGCCACCGTAAGATGAATGAGTAGCATGTCCAGTTTCCGCATATTCAGCTCCTATTTTACCTTAGACAGACACTCGTAATCGCTGACATACAAAAAATGAATGTTTTCCGTCCGTCGCTCGTAATAGGGAGAAGCGATCAGTATCCCAGCTTCTTAGTTATGGTCAGCCGTTGCAAGAGACAATACGGTTAGCTTGATCTATTGGCTGCGACTAGAGATCAATAACGTGGTCAGCTTAACGAATGTGGTGCTATCTCGACGCGAGAAGTGATGGGGGCCACTAAAAATACCTATCTAATGTAACGTCAAGAGTGATGCCCCTGGTAGGGCTGCTGACGCCGGCAATGCTGGTCCCGCTTGATCAGTCACGGGAGCCAAGTTGACAGGCCACGGCGCAGGATTTATGTAATTCTTGGACCTGATCGCCAAGTTCTAGATCCTCTGCATGGGTTTTTGGACCTCATCAGGAAACGGACAGCGATGTCGTTGGTTGAGGCAGCATACTAAGAGTTCAAGCGGCCGGGTGGGAAAGATAATGAACAGAAACTATACATGACGCCGCAGCCTTCATCATCAACAATTTACAAACACAACCATCTTTGAACCAAGACATTTTGTTTTTAATTTTTTTTTCTTGTCAGCCTTTTTTACCCTAAGCTACAGCTTGGTCTCAACACCCTTTTCTTTCCCTTTATCTTGCTTCCCTCTTCTTTATTTCTTTCAGAACGGTTACACTCAAGAGATTGAGCGTGACTGCTGTCTTCTGACTTACCCTTGCCGGCCAAGGACTCGCACAGTCCCTTGGTAATACTAAAGACGTAGCCGTTCGGTCTGAGGACGAATATGTTAAGCTTCTCCCCTGAGATGGCGGATTTGGATTAGAGGGGAGAGAGGGAGGGGAAGATCCAATGGCTCGGACCACCGGAGACGAACCTCTGGGGTCCAGGCTAGGGATCCGGAGTCTGAAGAAGTTGAATGGAGGATCCAAGCCTCGACCTACCAGTAAGGTAGCCGTCATGGCCCTACCGCTCGCCCCTGAGCCTACTATGAAGAGGAAGATCATAGTCTCTATGGACCAGATAACACAGAGAGAGGTGCAGGTGCAAATTGGATGATCCGCTTAATAGAGAAGACTCAATTTCTTCATATCTAAAATAAACTATATATAAGCTCTTTATTTATTGGTGGTAGCAAAGGGTGTCAGGTGAAGTATCACGTCTCCTAACCCACTGCTTTATCATTATTAGTATGCCAATTTGACTATCTAGATATTTTGGTGCCATCATTCAAATGTACCTTTTGAAACTAGGTGTAGCTTCATTAACCTTAGATATAGCTTAGGGTGATGGCTTCTATGTGTGTGATCCAGCTGTCCAATTTGCCTGCCTACTACCTAATGAGGTGCGTCGTAAGCCAACACGGAGCGGATCCAGCTGGGAGGTAAGCCTTAACCGGTCTTATTTTTCAATATGATTAGGCTCACCCGGGTTCAGACATGGTATTACGGTGGGCTGCACAAATCCTCATTTCAGGAGGGTGGTCAGAGCGAGCACGCGACGCAATAGATGATGGATGACCCATGCGCTGATCAACAGTCGCGCCCTAAAACCCTTCTGCCCAACAAGATCCGCCAGTGTCGACTTCAATTCCTCCTATCTTCATCCACGTGCTGAACAGCGAATACAGCTAGGATGGCTCTACACCGTCTGCCACATGAAACCTTGCAGCAAATCGCATGCCATCTTGCTGATTCGCACCGACCTAGTCTTTATGCATTTGGGTTGGCAAGTAAGGCCTGTTACAATGTTGCCTCTGTACATCTTTTCCGCCAGATTCGCCTCGCCATCCACGGTCCCGAGGAGTTGCAGCGCGATGTCAATGCTCTGACTGAGACTCTCTCCCGTGCAGCCTCCTTTCGCAGCGTCCATACTCTCAAGCTTCAGGGATTCCTGGAAATCGAGCGACCAAGGAACAGCAGCGAAGAAAACCGCAATGACATCGACCACCTGGGCTGGTGGAAAAGTACTCTCGTCAATGAACCCCGCATCAACACCCTGTTGCCGAATACAGAGCCCGTTCACCGTGGGGATTTCGTTAGCAATGATGAACCTGTGATTGAACCATCATCCGAAGAAGACAAAGCATGGGCCCCGGTGGTGAATTTGATAAACCAGCTGTCGGCCCTTGCTACGCTGGTGTACGACTGCCCCAATCAATTTCCGCCGAGCCTGCTGGATACTCTTCACAGACATCCTCGATGCAAGCTCCACCATCTCAAATTCCGACTACGGACCGTGTCGTCGGACACAGTCCACCCCTACGAAATGGCCTTGGCCACATCTCCACGCCTCTATAGCGCCAGGCTGTACTGTACCTGGCGAGACTCGGAAGGCAATGATGACTTCAACCACGAGGCAATGAGGGATCTCACGGCCGGTCTTGCACCGAACCTCAAGGAGGTTACGGTGGTCAAACTCTGGCCGATGCGGTCAAACAAACACACCTGGCGTCGAGGGAGATGGAATGGCCTTCCGGGCTATATTACTGATGGCAAAATGATCGGTTCTTTGACCTCTTTGTCACTCGTAGGGACTGTCTCTTTGCTCTCTCCTGCTCTTCTGAAGACTTGGGCTGCGGTCACGGACTTCAACTGTTTGCGCCATCTTGCACTTGGTGGCGAAGGGTCTGGTTATATGGCTGATCATGTGAATGGAATAAACGGTGAGGTGATGGAGTGGATCGCTAGTAATTGTTCTTTTGCTCAGTTAAAGGTCGTTCGCCTTGTTCTGGAACGCGATGCGAATCCTTCTAATGAAACTGACTATCGCGATAGTGCTGTCAGCCTTTTTACAGCACTACCGCCTCTTACTGAGCTTTCGGTGACTGGCCCGCTCGACCCTACGATCTTGGATGCTATTCTATATCGACACGGACAGACGTTGGAAAAGTTGAACCTCCACTCTTTGGAGGACGAGGCTGATATACAACCTGACGAAGTCAATCGACATGAAGTACCGATGGTGTTCACTGAAGAACACATGCGACAAATTCAAGCCCAGTGCCCGATATTGGAAGAGCTGGCTGTCCCAGTGAAACGCACGCAGTCTGACGCGGCCGAGGTTGAGATATACAAAACTTTTGCCAAGATGGAGTCACTAAAATCACTGTTCCTTATCCTCGACTGCTCTGACTGGCGAGTCACTCGGGACAGCAACTATGGCCCTGACCCTTCATTTGATGAATACGACCGCGAGACGTGGTCATATGACGATATCAAGAAAGGCCATTTACGAGTAGCCTTGATCAATAGCGCAGTGGATGAGAAGCTTGCACGATCAATCTGGGACATCGTCAACCAGCAGAAATCAGGCCGGCAGTTGGAATCTCTCAAACTGTGGACCACTGGAGGTGGCTCGTTTGGTAACAATCGGCGAGAAGCCACTGGCTTGTTGGCAAGTTTAAGTTGTTCGTGGTTAGTTACGCGACTTGCTCGCGACGACTCAGAAACCATCAATATCGAAGAACTAGGCAGACTTGCAAGGGAGGCTCGTGAGCAAAAGAATATAGAAGAAGAGGTCAGATGGAAGAAAGTCAAGAAGACATCTGCGAATGCAGAAGTGAAAAAGAAGACGACCTCGGAAGAATGGCAGGCGAACAGGGAAGAGGGTGAGCTACCCTCAGAGCTGACGGAATCAGAATTGAACGCTGACTTGGACACGGAGACCCTGAGGATTTTCCGCCGCATCTGGCCTCGTCAAGAGGAGAGCAAAGGATGGCGCAAAGATTGGTCAAGCTTTGCTCTGCAGACTTAGAGATTTCATAGCTATCACGTTTGTATATGATGGTCCTTTCTTTTCATAGAGACGAATAGAAAGGTCAGCAAACGCCAGGCAGGAAACAGTGACTGCTCGCGAATATTGCCTTCTCCGATTGAGGAGCTGAAACGTCTTGCTGTATTAGGCCGATGATTCATCACTTACTTTCAGCATGTAAGAGTCTTAATTATTTACGTAGCATTCACGACAGAGGCTACCCGCTGCATTAACTCGAGGCATTGGGGATGCTATCTTGCCACACGCCCAAACTCCCCAAGACCTTCGCAACAACATCTATGGCGCATGGTTACAAAGGCAATCTTGGGTTTCTGTAGAGGTTATACATGGGAACGAGGTTGAAGGACATAACTGCCCTTAAGAGGCTCACTATCGGCATGCAAGCCCCCACCGGAATGCTTTCTGGCCATCCACAGCGTGCGCAAGGGATGGATGTACCTCTGAAAGTTTCGGCCGGGCCGTGGCTTGAGGATTGTCTTCCTAGACAGCTTGAGTAGCTTGTTGTCACCGGTTGCGGAAGACAGATTCTCGACCAAGTCAGTGAGCTCCTTGAGTCCATCGAGAGAGGTCGTTTTAGCGAGCTTGACTGCGTCCAGTTACTGTTCAATGATGAGCATATCACTCCAGAAGAGATCAAATTATGACCTAGTGTGCGGAGCTGAGACTGGTGATTGGTTTCCAGGATCCATGGCGTTTACTTGACCAAGCCACCGGCTTTCCACAGAAGCACCGAATGATCAAGACTCTATGTTCCCGGATTCATGCGGAGGATTTGCGAGAAGATTAGTTGAACTGGCTAGGTGGGGCTGCGGTCAGGCTGTGGGAACCACCAGAAGGGTTTGATAGCCATTTTATGAACAAGATCGATGAGAAGTATGAGCTCTACTATGTAAGAAACCGTCAAGTATAAGAACCTGGAATAGAGTGTGTAATATATGCTATTGTTACTACATTTCTTCGCCTGACAGCCGAAAGAGATAAGCATGTATTGATTCATATCATGGATACAAGTTCCCACCTCTTCCGTGGTAGACTCTTCCACATTTCAAGACTAAGTACGGTGCTCGTATTTGAAGCTCGCATCCACATCCCGTCTCTTTCGATAATAGGCCAACAATAGAGTTTGAATTTATCGCGGGTTCCAAAGCGACCCGGACGAACTTTTGCAAAAACGGCCGCGAGTTTTACTTGCTCAAGTGTTCCTGTATAGCGCTGACTTTTCTGTTGGTGCTCCTCGAGAATATGGTAGACCTCGCTCCCTATCACAACGGAGAATGGGTATGTCTCGTCAATTTCGCTGAAATCGCTTGTGGTGCCAAACTCTGACGTGTCACCGGCAGCAATTGTAGGGTCATATCTTACTCTTGCTGTCTGTGTATAAAATAACAGCGCGCTATGTTTCATAGCTGGGGTTGAAAGCAGGGTAGGCGTAAAGTCTGCTTCTGTGATGTCTTTTTCCCAGTTGCTGTCTCCATTACCAGTCTCACTACTAGGTAATAGCTCAGCCAGGGGTTTCGGTTTCCTGGTCTGATATTGTCCATCTTGAATCGCGATCAATTTAGCGACTGAGTTGAATGTGTAGAATGATGGACAGTGAGCGGTCTTATCATCAACAAGCGAATATGAAATCCCGTGGCCCCCTGTCCATCCCATCCAAGACCAAGATGGAAATGAGGCTCGCGTGACTGTACCGTCAATGCTTTTAATTGGATGCGTTCCATTCCGTAACCTACTTCCCGTGCTAAACTGCCACTCCCATATGAGAAATGAGCCAAAGCATCCATGAGGCAGACCCCAAGAGAATTTGTGGCCGCCCCATTTCTTATCTAGGTGATTCTGGATCCCAAGGTAGGCGCGCTGAATGTCTGATTCATAGGTCAAGTTGCGTTTCGAGAAGGTGATGGCGAGGGACTGATATTCCTTTGGGTCGAACTTGTTGTACAAGTCTCTTTTCGGCTCTGCATCGCCATCTTCCAATGAAAAATGCTCCACTGTGTCTTCGCTAAGTAGGCCCCTACGGCAACTCCAATAAACCTGTTCGGCAGTGAAGAATAACAGTCGTCTCGAGACCAGACCCTCCTGAAACGTCCAGGCGCGTTGTGCCCACGGTGTGTCCGATACCCACATAGGTTCCGCATCAAAGGGTAGCAATCCTAGTTGATTTGAGTCTACTGAATCAATGAACGGGACACCTCGTGCTTGTAATGTATGTTGCTCCAAGTGTCTTGTCTCTGGGCGAACCCCAGGTATACCAGCGTCAGCATTCGCACCGGAAGCAGCAACAATAGTGATAACGCTCTGCCGGTAAATAGAGTCCATGCTGTCAACAATCTCAATCATGTCAGATTTATCATCCTGGATGATACATAAGCTGTCCACCCAGATAAACTGTATTTGAAGACCATTACATATTTGTAGAGCATCCCGGATTGTCAGTGGTGGCGGCGTTTTATCGAGACTGCCTGGTGTCATGAGATGCTTCAGGTTGTCTCTAGAAAGCCTCAAGAACGGTTCTGTCCCCCACACGTAGCTCAGAGCCGCAAATTTGGGATAATGATCCCTGCTAGAAACATCGATGATGCACATTTTGTTGACATCCACAAGACGGAGACGTGGAACCCGAGCTGCCCTGTACTGGCTTTTGCAAAGTGCATGGCCGCCATCGCAGATATTCATCCAACGCCCCAAGGTGGAAAAATCAATCTGAAGCGGTCGCTGGCGTCCAAGCGCAACCTCTATGCGTCCTGCAGTCGAGCGGGGCTGATCCTCCCACGAGAGGTCCCAAAGGGACACAGATCCCTCCGTCCCCCAACTACCAGGGGCAATATAAGAAAATGTATTGGAGCCATACTTGGTTTCGGACTTGTGAGTAACAGGAACCCGTCCTCCGGGGCCAGCTCGTTGAAGCAAGATGTCGACAGGATACAAGCCAGATAATACCGTAAGATCAATGACTGTCCGGTAACTCGTACCTTCATTATTAAAGGACCAATTACGGGCCTCTTTGGCGAAATGGACGCCAATTTGCACCAATGTGTCACGACGAATCTCCTCGTCTGTTAGACGCAGCGTGTGTCGCTCATTAACTCTCTTTGCTACATCGCAGCGCAGGCGGTATTCAATCAAACGAAGTAAATCTGAGCAGAATTCGCATCTTTGACTTTCGAGTCGCAGATCCTCGAGCATAATTGACTTATGAGAGTTGTGATCAAGGTCCTTGCGACAATCTGTGCCTACGAGCTCGAACTCGATGGAGTCACACCAATGCATGGTGTAGGTATAGGCAAATATAGGAAGGAAGAAAAGATGAGTATACAAAAACGCGAAAATGCCGCAATCACAGCAAGTCCCTACTCGCCTATCCAATGAAGTTGCCTCTCGTTGCAATATGCCTTGTGGGCGAACCGCAGCCGTTCCGGTTGTTGCGCCTATGACAGCCCGTGCAACACAACCCCGCATCATTCAATGCGTTGCCTGTGGTCTCGTTGGATACATTTATGCCTTTCCTCTCATTTGACTTGGAAGACTTGAACGATACCTCAACCATGACTTCCCTCGTTTAAAACAGATTGTAGCAGAGTGCCCTGGGGTTCGAATGCTCATGAGTATGAGTGAATCAAACGTTCTTTTTTTTTTTTTTTTTTTAACGGGTGCCTGAGTGGGTTATTCTTCAGCACAAAATAATTTATTCGGGGTTTATTTGCAAAACTTCATACCTCAACGACCAATTTGTGTTTCCGGAAGCATGTATATGTTACCCAACATTGAAAAGTCCATCACGTTGGTGATCAAAGATTGTTCCATGGAAGATAATGTCTTCTGTTCGTTATAGATCAAGGGCTTGTATTGGTGATCTGCTATCTAAGCTCTACCCATGATATGTGGCCAAGCATTTTAGGGAATGGGAGTGCCACTAATCCTCATATAAATGGTCTCAGAGGTTTCCTATAACCACTAAATGCCTTTATTCCTTCACTGGCTTGTGTCTCCATCACAAGCCCAGTTAGCGACTGCCTCAGCATGAACGGCTGCCGGTTCAATAACGGGCACCTCATCTCCCAAGTTATCCTGTCCCAAGACGAATCCAAGGTCAGTACTACCAAGGATGATAGCTTGCGCGCCTCTACCTATCAGAGCCTTCGCTTCTTTTACAAACATATCCCTCGTACTTTCAGTCACAGCAGCCGCTCCCTTCGCAACCTCCTCCAGCATGCCGCGATTGACTTCATCCAAGGACGCTTCCGAGTCTGGCACTAGGACAGTAAAGCCATTCTCGGGGTTTTCCAGCGGCCCAATAAACCAAGTAGGGTCATCGCGGCTGAGCATGGTAGCTTTGGGCCCGAGAAGACCCAGCCTCTGAATATGAGGATATTTGGATTTGATGTGTGCGGCAAGGAAGTCAGCAATATGCAGGACTGAGCCTCCCCCCGGCGCGGCGGCCTGAGCGATCTGCTCGGATGCCTTGTGCGCCAGGATCGCGCAGATCACAACCCCGTCAATTTCATTCCTCAGGGACGCAACAGGGCCCGTGTACTCGCGAGCGAAACTCTCCCAGTCACCCTTGCCGGCATACCCGATCATTTCCTCCAGATCGGTGCTGTAGACGTACAGTTTCGGGCCCCTCCTAGGCCCGAGCCGGTTCCGAACAGTGCGCGTGATGATGTTATAGTAGAGGGTTGTGACGTCGGCCGTCATACCCCCGAGGAGGAGTAGCTTCTTCATATTTTCGGCAGGAGGGAATTTTGTGCAAGATGGTTTTGTCTCACTCCTTCGAGAGGAGAGGGGGAGATAACCTTGTTGAATCTCGGCGGGTCTACAAGGACTAAACTCTGACTCATCTCGACCGTTAGTCCGCTTAAAGCCGGACAGGTAGTGTTGGATACCTGCCGAATGTCGGAATAATGTTGACTGCTTCTACAAAATAGCGGCTTGGGATAGTCCAGGTGGAAGGCGTTGGGGGAAAAAAGTACCTACCATTTCTGGCCTGCATGGTATAGTCAGCTTTGCGGCGGCCGCCCCTATACGCTCGCAAATACTTTCTAACCTTCAAAATATCACTGAAGCAATTTCTTCCGCAGCTTCCGGGTGTTAGTAATTCCCTTCTACCTATCTCCGGGTAGCACGGCCGAGACGTGCATTGTTGAAGCTATCTCAGTTCATGTCACAGGAACGTGTGCCAAACTACCGGCCCACTATCGTCCGTCTTCAGTTCACGATCGCCCAATTTGCATATTATTTTGTGCAATTTCTCGGAATTGGCATTTCTCAATTGTCTCCTTAGCTATTTCTAGTTTCTTATAGAGTAGAGAGTAGTATGTGAATAAAGATTCGCCTGCACAAAGTAGCCGTTTACTTGCCTTGCAACTAAACACTCAACTTCCTAAGCTCCGTCCGGATCTCAAAGAAACAATGAGGTCTCTATTTATGTTTCTTTATACTTCCATAATTACAAATATTTGAATCCTGAATTTCCGCTGAAGTTGATGAGAAGTGCTCTCTGGAATCTTGTCGATGATGAGATGACAGCTCTCTTGAATGTTTCGGAAAGCTAACAGGTAACATGAACAATACTAGGGTGTGACAACAGTCATAGATGCTAGATAGTCTACCGCCATTCTCGAGGTGCATCAAGCTAGCAATTGAAGGGGCAAGAACCCATGCAAAAAGCGACATGAGCAACATTACAAGTTGAGATGACGAAGACTTAATAATTCGGAGGATTCAACTCCATTGCATCATCATGAAGCGGAATTTCGGAGTCTCAAGGTCGGATCCCAAGCATTAGAACGTGTATTCAATGTACTTCTCAACTGGATAGAGGCAGGCTCCCCGGAATTCAGCTGCATGGGTCGCGTAATAACAAGGTAAGAGAAACACTATTGAAAACTATCCCTTCAAACTCCTTTGCACGATCCTATCTTACAGGTGGGCAAATTTCCAGCTGATCGGTCAGGGCGCCGCCCCCATTTTGTGAGGCAATTACCAAAGGCTTCGCTGCTATTCGCGGGAAATGCGCTGGTACTTTGTTATGGCTCGAAGTTGGTTGATGATATCAAGCACTGTTACCGTTGCCGTGACTTCAATGGAACGTTTGCCCTATTGATACGCGCAAGCTCTTAATATTAACGAGGAAGCGCACAAGGCTCCAATAGGCAGGTTCAATGGATTCAAATTGATGACATTCAACTGCTACTCCGTGCATCGGGGTTCATTCCTCGATGCAGCTAGTGACGGCCTTTCTCCCACGACGTTTATGTTTTACGGTCAAGTGCCGGAATGGAGCAAGGACCCGATTCCAAATCATAATTCCAAATCACGCGTGAAATTCTGCGGAGAAGGTTGATTTGATCGCTCTTAGCGCTTCGCTCTGCATGATCGTATAGGGTGAGCCGACGGAAGTTGTTCTAAAAAAAGAGTGTCACACAGTCTGTCACCGCAAATTACCCGTGGCTCGTGGGGGAACAAGGGTGGCATGTAGCTGGGAACAACCCCCTGAAGGTAGGTGGTTGGATGTCAAGCTAGAAGGATTCTTCTGCAATGCGCCCCAAGAGAGAGCGAGAACGTGTTGCGAGCCTATCATGTGGCCCGGCTCAGGGTGGCATGGCATGAGATAATTGACGAGGAACGAGACGATACGCTTTCCGATTGCTCTGCTGGGGCCAAATGAACCCAAATGATCCTTTGTGGCCCTTATCAACGTGCAGGGGGGAGGAGAAGGGACTGCGCGCTGCCCTGGAGTGGTATTGAGCCCATTGTCTGGTCTATAATAGGGCAAGGATGGGCTTGCTATGGGGTGGAATGTCGTCACCACATGCTCCGGAGGGAGCCAGCGGGCCACGGTGAGCATATCCCTCACCAATTAATTGGTCGAGCGGCAGGAAAAGGCATGTTGGCACGGCGAAGAGTCGAAAGATGCATGATGCGAGGTGGAGGGAGCCACGCACAGCAGGTCAGCTGAAGAAGCAAGCAGGTTCTATCACATTTATTTTTAGACGCATGCGTATGCTGCCAAGAGCTGTGATATGTCGAAAATCCCAATGTTCGACTCCGACCGAGTGAATCAGACAGTTCTGACGAGGGTCGATGCACGCGAGGCGCTGGACTGTGCGAAGCGGTGACATTGAGGGCGGGTGAGGCCGGGATGGGGGAGGGGACATGGAGCCAGGCACCACAAAATAGACGTGTAATAGGGGGAATTGGGCAAGCGAGGCAGGCACAGTGTGTTTGCCTTGCTGACCTCCATGTGTTATGGACCGCAGGGCTCAGGCTTGGACTTGGGCTGGCCAAACAACATTGGACGTGTTGGGACTGCCCCCAAGCCAAGCTCCCAACACCAGCAACGCACCACAAGGGACGGCCGATCACATGGCCAGGGTGCCATTGGCACTCGTCAGCAAATCTGACAAATAAGCAATCTGCCAGCAGACCGAGTTTGGGTATCACGCCCCCGATGCGACGGCCATTGGTGCTGTACCATGTCGAGGGCAGTGGCAAAACCCACCCGGTTCCCCCTCCTTGATCCATTGATAGATTTTCAATTAACCTTCCGTGATAGGGCCCTGTTCTCGGCATGCAGGCCGTCAGTCAATCCTCATTAATCTAATTCCCGCGGTACAACTGCGAGGCCCCAGTTGTGCCCCCTGCCCCGGGCCTGCGATTGGGCCGCCCTGATCTTCCAAGCGCTTGCCCATCACATCCTCCTCGACGACCAATCACGAAGGTCGCAATGGGCATTGACTCCCACCCGGTAGTTGCATGCTTTAGTGCTACTCTAGTGTTACTCGTAATCACGGCCTAGGCACCTTGGGGCTAGAAGGAGCAGGGTTCCTGCATCAATGTCCCAGCCTGCCAACCGGCCGGAGGTGTAGCTCTTTTGCTTGTTGCACCGCCTTGCCTCAGCAATCAGCAGAGTCCGAAATCTGACAGACGAGAACGAAATACCAAGACATGGACCGTGTGGAGGGGACCGGTGGACCAGAAAAACCTTGCTTGCTTGCCTGCCTGCTTGTCTGGGCGGGGGGGCAGGTGGGGAGACGAGACCTTGTCCAGGCACTATGTTATGTTGCGAGGGGGGATGAATGATCCTCGTTCACTGAGATTCTGACATTCTCTATATATATGGCGGCAATCTTCGACTTGTTTGTGAGACAATCTTTTCCTTGGATGGCTGAGAAGCTGGCTCTGAATCATATCTTGCCAGTCACTGCAAGCTCGTTTGGACTTTGCTTCCTGTGAAGGCAATCCACTTCGATCCATACAAAGCAATGCCTGAGCACACTCTCTCCCCCCGTGGCCTCCTGGCCCTCGGTTTGAGTGCGCTCCCTCTCGTCTCTGCCGCCTCCTGCCCGTATATCCGTGGCAATCCGGTCCCCCCCAATGGCGGTGCTGCTGCCCGCCGAGCTCTTCATCCTGAGGCTCTCCTCGAGCCCCGGGCTACATCCGACGAAGCCGACTTTGGGCGCTGCCCGAGGAAGAGCAAGCTCGCCGGGGGTGGCACCCGGAGCAAGGATTGGTGGCCCTGCCAACTGAGCCTTGCGGTGCTACGTCAGAACGCTGACAAGGTCAATCCCTTTGATGATGATTTTGATTATGCTACTGAGTTTGCCAAACTGGATGGTAAGAACCAATCTCCCGTCTTACACCACCTTGGGTAGATATAATTGCTGACCAATTCGCTCGACAGTGGAGCAACTGAAGAAGGATTTTGCTGAGCTTCAGACAAGCTCCCAGGACTGGTGGCCAGCTGACTTCGGTGATTATGGCCCGTTCTTCATCCGCATGTCATGGCACAGCGCCGGCACCTACCGCCATTTCGATGGCCGTGGAGGTGGTGGTCAGGGCCAGCAGCGGTTTGCCCCCCTCAACAGCTGGCCGGATAACGCGAGTCTGGACAAGGCCCGCCGACTGCTCTGTACGTTCTCCTCTGCCCCAGTATCGCCATGATGCCTCGCATACTAACTCCTTCTGCGTCAATCAGGGCCCATCAAGCAAAAGTATGGCAGGGCTCTTTCTTGGGCCGATCTCCTCGTCTTCGCGGGCAACGAGGCTATGAAGAACATGGGCTTCCCCATCCATGGCTTCGCCTTTGGCCGTGTCGACACCTGGCAGTCTGACGAGGGCGTCTACTGGGGCTCCGAGGAGGAGTTCTTCTCCAAGAATGCCAGTGACTACGACCGTTACGACGGCAGCACTGACATCTACGAGCGCGCTGACAAGCTCGAGGAGCCTCTTGCTGATACCAACATGGGTCTGATCTACGTAGATCCCCGTGGACCCCATGGCACCCCCGACCCCAAGGCGTCCGCACTTGACATCCGCGTGACATTTGGTCGTATGGGTATGAACGACGAGGAGACCGTTGCCCTCATTGCCGGTGGCCACGCCTTTGGCAAGACCCATGGCGCCGTGGTTGGTGACCAGATTGGCCCTGAGCCCAACGGCGCAGGCCTCGAGCACCAAGATCTCGGATGGATCAATGGACGCGGTTCTGGCGTCGGCACTGACGCGTACACCAGTGGACTTGAGGTTATCTGGTCTGAAACGCCTACAAAGTGGGCCAACGGTACGTCGAACGGATGTGATTCCAAGCAGAGCTGAGGATCGGCTCTGTGAAACTGAGATTAAGTTTTACTAATGTATAATGCCGCCGGCAGAGTTCCTCCACTCGCTTCATACCAACGAATGGACCCTTGTTAAGAGCCCTGACGGCGCTCCTCAATGGGAGGCCCTCAGCGCCAACGCGTCCTACCCAGACCCCTTCATAGAGGGCAAGTTCCACAAGCCTACTATGCTTACTAGCGATCTGGCCCTCATCAAGGACGACATCTACTACAACATCTCCAAGACTTTCCTCGATGACTTTGACCTTTTGACTGAGAAGTTTGCCCTTGCTTGGTGTAAGTACCCCACTGAAACAAGACAAAACACAGCCCACCTGGCTGGAGCCATGACTTCTGGGTCGCTAATCATCCCCGTCTCATCATAGACAAGCTTCTCCACCGTGACATGGGCCCTGCTTCACGCTACCTCGGTCCCGATGTCCCCAAGGACGTCCAGCTCTGGCAAGATCCCCTGCCAACTGTGACCTACCAGAAAATTGACGACAGTGACGTCGCCACCCTCAAGTCGGAGATCCTTGCCTCTTCAAACCTGAACGTGTCCAGCCTCATCACTACCGCTTGGGGCTCGGCCGCCAGCTTCCGTATTTCTGACAAGCGTGGTGGTGCCAATGGCGCCCGTATTGCCCTTGAGCCGCAGCGCTCCTTCAAGGCGAACAACCCTGCCCGTCTCGAGATTGTCCTCAAAGCTGTACGTGGCATCCTCCCTCTCCCTTGCTGATCGTAAACGATGGGTGATCCGCTGCGTGTTTGAAGTCGCTAACCGGCTGTCTCGCCTCGCAGCTCAACGAAATCAAGGACAAGTTCAACTCGGCCAACACGGAGAAACAGGTATCTCTGGCCGACCTGATCATCCTTGGCGGAAATGCCGCTGTGGAGAAGGCTGCCAAGGATGCCGGCATTGACATCACCGTCCCCTTCACTGCCGGCCGCGTCGATACGACCCAGGAGCTCACCGACGTCACCACCTTTGCCCACTGTACGTTCAATTCCCCCAAGCTAGGATGCCCATTTTACCCACTAGAATAATACTAACTTACTCGGTTGTAGTGGAGGACAAGGCCGATGGCTTCCGCAACTACGGCGTAGGCAACAGCCGCTCCAACACCGAGGAGATCCTCGTCGACAAGGCCAACCTGCTCAACCTCAGCCCACCCGAGCTGACCGTCCTGATCGGCGGCCTGCGCGCCCTCAACGCCAACTACGACGGCTCGAGCTACGGGATCTTCACCGAGCGCGCCGGCACGCTGACCAACGACTTCTTCGTCAACCTGCTCGACATCCGCACCGTCTGGAGCCCCGTCGCCGGCAGCAACGACGAGTACTTCGAGGGCAAGGACCGCTCCAGCGGCAGCGTCAAGTATACCGCCACCCGCTCGGACCTCATCTTCGGCTCGCACCCCGAGCTGCGCGCCGTGGCCGAGGTGTACGCCGCGGGCGACGCGCAGGACAAGTTCGTCAAGGACTTTGTCAAGGCCTGGGCCAAGGTCTCGGAGCTGGACCGCTACGACATCAAGGGCCGCAAGCAGAACAACGTACACTAAGCTGCTCTGTGCGACGAGAGAAAATGTGCCGCAAGGCTCTAGATGAATAATACCCTTGTAGTACATTGCCTAAATGCTAATATGCCTGTTCCGCCTCTTTGACACTTATCCCATGCCTTTCGTGTAGCTTCTTGATCTGTAGGAGACGCCCAATAAGTCCTATTTTAGTTATTTTATGCATGACCTAAGCTGCATAACGACTTTGGGGCGTTTGGCTGTAATTAGGTGGCGCGGGGGAGCTCGTATTACCTACCTCGCTTAGAGCCATTGGTCGTCTGGTGATATTACGAGCGGTATCATGTGACCAATATTTGCTTCAATTTTCATTCACGGGATAGGAAAAGCCTTCTGACGCTTTGCTTTGCTGGCTCCTCTCAAGCCTAGCGCTCATATGCATGCTGTGTGGCTTAAATAGTCCAAGGCCTCAGACCCAAACACGAGCTGTAGTTTGGCCAATAGAATCATGACACAGACCGCTTCTCGAGCCTCGACCGCGCCGCCTTCGACGTGTCACTTTTGCAAAAGAAGAGGCGAGGAGAGAAGATGATCAATAATAGCGAGACAAAAGTTCTCCACACTCAACGCTATCATTTTTCATTGTTTTAGTAGTCCGCACTTTTTGCTGACCACCCTCGTATTTCTCGTCGCTCAGGCATCATCAATTTCTAAAAAGAGAAATCAGAGCGAGAACAATTTGACTCACATTATTCACAAATATGCAAGGATTGGTGGGGCTAACGGTGATTGCGACTGCTCGCCATCGCCGAGGTTGATACCTCCAAACCACATAGTTGGATTACTCTCCAGTATAGAAAAAGACATCCTTGATAAAAGAATGATCTTTAGACTAACTTTCTTGACGTGTTGTCGAGTAATTCTCTTAAACATAGGTTAAAAAACTTTAAATTAAGCCTTGCTGTTGGCTAAAGCAGATGGTGTATATTCTCCCTATGGCCAGAACATGCATGAATCGTGACAACTTTCTGGAAGTTTAAAGTTTAGATTCTTGTATTATTGTCTATTTTTTATGGTTTTAGAGATTCAAAGCTCTAGGCCACAGGTGTGAGTCTTCAACTAGCTACAACGCCACTTCAAAATCCGAAGCAACTAATGTCGTGGAGATTTATAAAAGGGACTTACTTGTTTCTCCTGGATAACAATAAGCTCTTAATGCCTAATTGAACTTCAATAGTATGTCAATGAAATTAATATGGCTGTCACAACATCTCATACGAAACGTCTCCCAGTGTAGCATACTAGGTAGCTTAGTATAGTGTAACCTTCTCCCTTTACTCTGAACGCTAAAGTCGGAAAGCGCTGCACGATATCCAATCGCGCCTTGTCGGAAGACACTTGAGAGCAACTCGCCTCGCTGTGAGCATTATCCTCTCAGGCACTTTATCCCGGCGCCTAGAAAAGCGTGATGAAGTAGTTATGGCATCTCAAGAGATTCTTGCACTTAATGGAAGAACTTCGTAAGTAAGGGTCCCGGAATGACTGAGAACCCTGAATCCATTGACAAGGTGACAAAAGAGCCAACTTGCCGGATAATTTTGGCTTCTGACAACTGAACACGTACTAAGCGACTTTCACGCTTTATTCATTAATTCTTTGGTAACTTTTCTATTTCCCTCATTTATTTTGGAGATCTCTTGTTTGGAAGATTCATGGAGCACGGTAATATGTTGAGAGAAGAGATGCTATTACTGTACCTGCACTCGACTGTATGAGACTTTGCCTTGACTCCCACGAAAAATCGGACTAGCTGAAAACTCTCTTCAGTATGCTTCAAAATAAACTGGTAAAATCCTGGAGCATGTGTATCAAGTTATCTTCGGTGTTAGAAATCATCTGATAAAAGCTTGAGTGGCACAAAACAGCTGTGTTGGTGCGGTTGGACTTCAGAGATAGGCTCTGGTGTTTTTGAGGCGCAGTAAGCAAAGAATGAGACGAGAGTTATCCCGATAAGATAGCTAAAAATTGGGAAGTTTAATAAGGGTAATAGAGAAGATTTCTTTTGTTTCCTAGATGCAGGTTTAGGCGAAGAGCGACGAATTGAATCGTGCATTTTACTTCCCCTTCAACTTACTCAACGTTTAGAACACCTCTAATTCTACAGGGGGTTCTTTCTTTTAACAGTGGTATGAAAATCATCTCTGGGAGCACTGGAAGTGGCCCTTTCCCCGTTGCCTCTATCTTAGTGTGATCCTTGGTCTCTGAACCAAGCCATTGTGGGTCCTCAACCCCTAATAATAATCACCGTGCAAAAATCTACCAGGAGCCAGCCTTGCTTTTGTTTCTCAACCTACAGCCACTTCAGCGCACGACCTCGTATCCTCCAAGCGGCTCTGCGAAAATGCCATCCGCAAGGCGGAAGAAAACTACCGGTCATGGGGGTTTGACCTTTGTTAATGTCCAGCATCCCGACGATCTCAGGCTCAAATGCACGCAGACCGTGATACGAAGCGGCGCGATGGCCGCAATTGGCCTGACGCGACGGAAGCGACCTAGGCCAGTCACCGTCGAACTGGAAGTGAAGGAAGACGCGCAGTGTGGCCAAGATACCCATAGAGATTTGCACGGCTTCGTAGCTAGACGGTCCACTGGCTCGGTCAATGCTGAACCATGGTTGCCGAGCATTGCGGCGGCACTTCCTCACCTAGGCCATTTCGCTGTCGAACCCGACATGAGAGCACGGGAACTCCTTTCATTCAGTGCGTTCACACCCATCCCCTCACCGCTTTGAAGCATTGTTTAACCCTTTTATAGTGGAGGGAGAAGCAAGTTACATCTACCGACCCTTCCGGGCCGAATGGTTCAACATGGCCGTTTTGGAACCCAGCGCCTACTATCTCTGCCTAGCCAATGCGGCAGTATTTCTGAATCAGTTTCTCACGGGTCACGGAGCACTTGAGTACACTGATTGCGTTGAATCTTCCAAATACTATGGCCTGTGTCTGAGCAAGGTCACCGGGCAGCTCGCCGACCAATCCCGTGGCATCACTCAAGGTTTGGTCACGACTGTCCTTGGCTTTGTTTGTCATAACCTGAGTCTAGGAAACTGGGACCGTTGCGACATGCACCTTGAGGGACTGGAGCGTATTATAAGTGCGCGAGGGGGGTTCCACGGTTTAGGTCCTTATGTTCCATACTTTGCTTCTTGGTGAGGAATAACATCTGGCGAAACCAGCCTATCCATGAATATAGCATCAACTAACTAAATCAGGTTCGATGTCAGTAACTCTGCTGTTCATGATCGGCCACCGCGGTTTCTTTCTCCAGGTACGGTAGAAGATGGACCTGCGCAACATGAGACGCTCCCTGAAACTATATCTGATGTCATATCGCAACTTACCCACACTGCTCCTCATCTCTCGAGTCTTGGTGATTGCTTGATGGCACTAGCTCGTGTCGCAAGCTATTGCAAGAAAAGCACGAGCCAGCCAGGTTTTTGGGAAGGGGGGCCCAAAGCAGCGAATCTGATCGGCCCAGTAGCTCACCTTGCGTTGCATCTCCCACGATTTTCTCTTGATCTCCATTCCGCTGAGAAGGTACCCGAACAAGATTTAATCCTCCATGAAGCGGTCCGGCTTGCTATATTGGTCTTTATAGCTGCGTTGAAACAGGCATTCACGCTCCCGGCTGACGAGATTATCTCCTTCACTGGGCGCCTAAAATATACGACTTCCCTTATGGACCGTATATCATGCTTCCCTGAGCTGCGACTATGGGTCAACATAGTGTGTGCCTGCAGTATTAGTCATCAAGTATCACTGCATCAAATATTAGAAATACGGCGCGCTATGCGAGATCTACGCTTGATAGACAGCCAAGATGTTTTTGGTAAAATGGAGGAGCTCCTATGGATTCCTCATCTATTCAAGACTATGGGTAAATTACATATTGACGAGCAGGAGTCCGGGGCTTGCGCTTCAGCAACCAAACTCACGTCCCTTGACAGCTCGTCGGGTTAATATGGCTCCGCGACTGCCTTTCGATGGCATCTCCTCGGTATCAGAAGCATCAGTTTCCGGTAATGCCACCGCTTACTGAGATAGTTTGTCCTGTAACCCATCGGCTCAACTCGGATGTAAGGAGCAGTACTGCGTCGGCAATGTCTTCTGCTCGACCTGCTCTCTCCTCGGCCCGAGTCATAGGGACCAGATGACCGTGGACGGCCTCTTGTATATGCGGCGGCAAACATTCTGTTTTGACTGGCCCAGGCATGACGGTGTTGATTGTGATACCGAATTCTCGTCCCAGCTATACAAGAAGACTGGTTAACTTCTACCCGCTATGCCGTTATGACATTATCAAAAACATACCTGCATGGACACGGCAAATGACAGGGTGTCGAGGGATGCCTTCCCTGCCGCATATAGCGGGCTCGCAGGAGTACCTAGCTTTGAGGAGATGGATCCTATGTTGATAATGCGCCCGCCCCGTGGCATCTTGGGGACCACTTGTTGTATCATGAAGATGGGGCCATACAGCGCTGTTCCCATCAGTGTGTCGATGCCTTCCTTGGTCTCTTGTAATAGTGGCGTGGCCATACCAGCAGCGGCATTGTTCACTGGAGAGCATACCTTATTAGCGATCTCAGGATCAGAGGAAAGAATGGGTCACAAACCTAGAATGTCAATTTTGTCGGTCTGGAAGGCCTCAAGGGTAGCATTGACGAGCTTAGCCGCCCCCTCGGCGGTTGAAATGTTGGCTTGGACCACGGTTGCCCTCCCTCCCACCTCCTCAACTTTCTTTGCGACACCGGCGGCTCGCGTCGCCACAGAGTCGGAGACGTGGTTGATGGTTACACTCGCTCCGTTACGGGCGAGGGCGAGAGCAATGGCAGCACCGATTCCGTTCTCACGTCCAGAGCCGGTCACAATAGCAACCTTGCCAGCGAGGGAGAGTGTGTCGGGAGCCATAATGAGAAAAGATGGAGAGAAGGATAAAGGTCGAAAGTAAATTTGCTTAGAATCTTCAATCTAAGCCGTAGGAATAATTCAGTTCTTGTTATTATGAATGTAGAAGTGGCCAATGACTCAAATGTATCGAGTCTGAGGTGATGTGATTCTTCAGCCTCTTTATACTTGAAGCACCAGCGGGACTCGCACTTTAGAAACTTTCAGCTAGCGAGGAACCGGAAATATCGGCACCTGACGAACTGAAACGTCCACACATCATTGGGCAACTGAAGACATCTTGATGTGCAAACTACGAGTGGCCCATTTGATGACGGGCTGATGGTCCAAGTTTGCTGTCGCTATTCCCAAAGTAGAAAATTGTCATCCCTGCCTGCAGCAGCCGAAAAGGGAAAATGGTGTACCCCTGTTGCAGCTCTGGATTCGAGCCTGAAATCAAACCAACCAGCGCTAAATTAGCGAGGCTGGTGTTAGATTCACGAATACAGCTCTCATTCAGGTTATTAATATAATTAATCTTACGCAGTTATATATTATAATATTGTAACTTAATAGTGTTGTAGTGTTATCAAAATTAAGTATTATAGAAGACTAAAGGGAGGTCATTTGGCGCTACTCGAACCTCTGTCCCAACTTCTTCATCCCGCAGTCCATTGAGCATGACACTACAGTTTACTTGCAATGTTTCATATCCAAGTATACATCGGGACGGTTAAAGGATATGTCAATCAGCCGCTCCAATTCCCAAGGATAGACTGCATGAAATTGTAAAGAATGTAGATCTGCCTTAGAGAAAGATAATTATGTGTACGAAGCTGAGTAATACGGAAAAGGGCCTCCTGCGCTAGCGGTATTATTTGAATCTCATGATCCTGATAATTACTAATTCAAAGAGGACTGTCGTAAGGGCTTATGTTAGTAGAGGGTATACTGCTGATTGAATGAGCAATAAATATTTAATAAGAACTCTCCATTACTCGATCTAGAGGTATATAAGATTTTGCTTGAATAATAAACTGTAGTTAAGAATATGTAGTTTTTTTACACGAGCCCAATATTCAACAGAATCTTTATTCAAAGATGAGTCTCCATTTTTGATACCACTTCTCGGCCGGCAAAGCAGGCTTCTCTTGCAAGATAATTTCCTCGACCCCGGTGTGTAGATCGACCTCCTCAGGGCGTAGGGCAATCCTGTCCTTGGCTCCGACAGTCAACTTGTGGCCAATATAGAGCACTGCAAAAATCGCAACCCCAATATATGATGTGATGAAATCGGCAACACTCCAATATCCATGCACGAAAACCTTGAATCCATTCACGACGAGCAAAATGCTGAACCCAATGCCACTAACCCATGCTGCGTACGGCTGAAGGCGAGACCGAAAGGGGATATCAGTGACTGCCTGGGCCTCCGTGGCCTTTCGAAAGCGAATGTAGATGATGCAACAGCATATCCAGCTTTGGAACGCTCCAGTATTGATCAGGTTGGCCATCCAGTTGAAGACAGCAGAGCCCGAAGCAGCCACATTCAGATATGCCAAGGCGCTGAAGGAGGCACTGAGGGCGGTGGCATAGTATGGCACTCCTGACTTGGAACATCGGCTGAAAATAGCAGGTGCGTGTCCAGCGACCGACAGAGAGTAGAGGGCTCGGCTGGCGAGGTACAGGTATGAGTTACCGGCAGACCACGCGGAAAGAACAATGACGGCGTTGATGACCGAATCAAGGACTTTGATGCCAGCATCGCGAGCACCGATAGCCCATGGAGATGCTGCGGCCCCAGAGCCCGGGGATAGGAGATCCTTGTTATTGCTAGGCACGATAATTCCAATGGCAATAGCACCGAGGATGTAAAATGTGATGAGGCGAAAGAAGTAGCGAATGGTTGCCTTGGGAATGTTCCGTCGCGGGCTTTCCATCTCGCCACCAGTGATGACAAGAAGTTCTGGAGCAAAGCCAAAAGCGTAGACGGAGAATGTTGTACAGCCAACAAACGCGGCGAATTTACCTACTGCGCCGTCAACCAAGTATGCATTAATAGGGCCCGGGTCGTTCCAATATCTAAAGTAGAGCGGATCATGGTTCGGTCCTCCGCCAAAGAAGAGCACAACTGCCATGATGAGAAGTCCCAAAATACCAATGACTTTCGTTGACGCGAACCAAAACTCCGTTTCACCGTATACGCGAACTGGGAGACAGTTGCACAGGATGATGACAGCGCCGACAATGGTTAACCAAACAGCGTTATGCACAGGAGGGTTCCAATAGTCGATGACTAGAGCGGTGACATTGATCTCAGCCGGCACTGTGATAGCAAAGATATACCAGTAAACCCATCCAAGTGTGAATCCCAGGCTTCTAGAGACAAATCTAGAACCATAGTAAGACACAGAGCAACCGGGAATCGGGAGGTAGCTGGACATTTCTCCAGTTGCCGTCGCCACACCGTAAAGAAGAACCGTGATGGTGCTATAAGCAAGCAAAAGGAACAATGGTCCACCCATTCGCAAGACCTGTCCAGATCCGACGAACAGGCCGGTGCCAATTGTACCTCCGAGAGCTATCATTTGAGCATGGCGCGACATCAGGCCACGTTTGGTTTCCGCATTTTGATTGGGCGTTGAGTCGACTTCTCCATGCACGACCGAGGACTCATATGTAGTCTCGTTGGGGGACTTTTCCTTTGAAGATTCCGAGGGACCAGGAGGGTTCATTGAGACAGACATAGCATAGAGTTTGTGAATGTTCGAGAACTAAGAGACTATGAAACAAGCGTATAGAATAGTTACCAGCTTGGTATTCTTTCAGATTGTCGAGACAGTTGTAGTCCTTTATATCCCCCAGTCTCATCTCAGGTGCATGAAGCATTCGGCAAGCGTTTAGTTCGAACCGTGGAGACCTGCCGCAAGAGTAACGAATGACTAGACAAGCATAGTGGCTGACACAAGGATACAGAGATAAAACTCCACCTTACCCGTCCATTGTTATCAAGATAGGTTGATATTACCCCATCCCTCATCTGGAATATCTCTTTGGACCAGGCTATCCTGAAGTGAGCCTAGCCAAAAAGAAATGCTGAGCTATGATAATAGGGTTTCATGATAAGATTACTATCTCAAGGCCTCTCTTTTAGGATGTTCCGTGCCATGTGACAGTTTCCCCGCACGGTAGGATCCCTTTTTGGGGCTACTTGGTATCCATGGGTCATATTAGATGCTCATGACGGATCCTTCCCTTGCTTCCCCAGATGAGTCCAGACCCAATGGTCCCCGCAAGCAAGCTGTGGGTTGGAATCTAACGACCAAATAATCTCTATCAGACCAAAACGAGTAGACGGGGATTAAGATAGCTAATATGAAAGATTTGGCCATCCCATACCTGTTTTTGTATTCAACATGGTTTAGTGTTTGGTAGTGAGTCAGACGTCCGAATGAAGACAATATCACCAATAACAACTCTTTCTCTTCTAGACTGTAAATCTCGGCTGATCTATTTTAGATGATGTTGCCCTCTAGACGTCCAGTTGCCGAAATCAGTCAAGAAGCTACAAACTAACATAGCAGAATAGATATGTTGGTGACCTCAGATCTCGTTTCTTCTCTAGTGACATTCATGGCTTGATGAGGGCGAGTCGATGATATGAAACTAATGAGGCTCTTCTACTACATCACGGCCACATACATTGCCACAATTAATTGGCCTTCGATAGCTCGTTGTCGGAAGTTTATTTCTAGCATTCCGTTTTCATACCCTTCTTTCAACCACGAACACGTAGCCAAGAGCTGGACGGTGTTGTTGACATCACTAGGTAGATGTCGCATCACAACGCTCTCGCAAAGTACCAGTCCAATTTATTGGGGAACAACTAACACAAAGTAGACAATCTAATTCTTGAAATCTCCGTGTGTCAACTCATTTTCCAAGTCGTAGTAAACTTGAAACTCGCAGTAACAAACTTCCGGGTCACTCTCGACATCAAAATTGAAATTCGCCTCCTCCTCTGTAATCAGAACCTTTTGAACTCCGCTTGCAGCGGCGGCTTCAGCCAGCAGTTGCACTTGGCAACTTCTCTCCATTGAAGTGAATAGGAATGCAGCTTCATCCACAGTCTGGCCCACGGTGAGTATACCATGGTTTCGTAAGATACAGCCCTTTCCCTTTGGTCCGAGAGCAGCGGCGATGCGATCACCCTCTTCGCTGCCCAGGACAACCCCACCGTAGCTGTCATAAACGCTGTGGGCTTCTCCCCTGAACTTGCACGCATCTTGGGTCAACATCTCCAAGCGACGGCCAAACACGGACCACGCTTTCCCATAAACACTGTGAGAATGGCATACAGCATGGGCGTCAGGTCTAGCTCTATGGACGGACGCATGGATGAGGAAGCCGGCAGTATTTGGGGGGGACGATCGGTTCCCGCCAATCACAGCTCCATCAAAATCAACAAGGATCATGTCGCTGACCTTGAGCAGCCCGAAATGGCGACCCAAGGGATTTGTCCAGAACGCGTTGGGGAACTCCGGATCACGGACTGAGATATGCCCGCTCATGCCCTCGACGTAGCCTTCCCGGTACCAGTGGCGGAAAGCAGCAGCCATGTGCTCCAGCTGCCACTGGCGATGAGAGGCAAAGTCGGGATGCTTCGGGATGCCTGCAAGAGTAAGATCTCCGTGAGACATCGCCTGAAGCGGGGTCTTGTTTTTCAGTTCATCGCCGTGGCTAGTGTGCGAGATCTCCTTTGGCTTAATGCTGGTATTTGTGATAGGAGAGGTGGCAAGAACCGAAGGGGCCATTGTTAGAGGGAAGAAAATAATTTCTTATGATTCTTTATGTTTGGGGAAACGGTAGTTTGCAGATTTGAAGAAGGTTTTATTCACACGATTTTGTCGGCAAGGAAGGTCCAGGAATCCAACAGGTGCTTAGAGATATAAAGAGTTACTGCTGTGTAGGTTCAGCAAGAGCATCTCTAATACATGTCATTAAAAAGATAAATTTCGATATGTCTATTATTCGAAACGATCTTCATGTGCTTAGACTAACATGTTCATAGAGGGCGCTCCGGTCAGTTAGAGAGGGGATCCATTTAGAAGGGCACTCAAGCTTGCCTCATCCAAGGGTCTTCTGCAAGTTCTTCATCAGGTGCACGGATGAGTTCATCCTTATCTGTGTTGTAAGAGGGCGCTCCAGCCGTCTTAGGAGCGATCTACTAGCGTCTTACCGGCTGAAATTGGAGAGCTCGATCGAGCCTTGTGTCTTGGGAGGGCGCTCCAAGGGTGACGGCAGGCTACTATTTCTGGTAATTTTCCACGACGGCGTGTGATATGGAGACAGGGGAGTCTATCAGTCTCGTTTCCTGTTTTCGAGTCTTACTCATTATCTCATAATCATCAGCAACAAGAGTGTTGGCAGAAAGGTTCATTAAATTTATGGCGAAATTAGAGCAAAGATAACCATTGCTTCAAACCCCCCAAGCCCCGAGGAAAAAGGGGGGGGGGAAGACGTGTAGAGTATACTTATTAAGTGCGGCTGACGTATTTTGTAACACCTGATCTTGGAATAAGCATGCCGAAAAAGGATGGGACCAATACTGAAGGAAGTTATTTGTGAATAAGGTATGTTATTTAGCTACCACTAGATTTTGAATTTTCTTTACAGTCTGTTCCCCATGTTTACATGGACAGCCTTGATCTGCGTATAGGCTTCTAATCCAGCCTCACCGAGTTCTCTGCCAATACCACTCTGCTTGACGCCTCCAAAGGGAACTCTTGGATCACAATCTTGACTGCTATTCACCCAAACCATTCCTGCTTCGATCTCCTGAGCAACTCTGTGGGCTCGCTCAAGATCAGTTGTAAATAGAGCAGAGCCAAGCCCGTATTTTGTGTTGTTGGCCAATGTAATAGCCTCCTCTTCGGTTTTGAATTTTGCGATGACTGCAACTGGGCCGAATATTTCCTCTTGGAAAACACGCATCAAGGGTTTGACATCGGTAAACACCGTAGGAGCAACCCAGAACCCTTTTCCTCCGGCCCCAACTGTGACAGGATGTCCACCGGTTGCAATGACCGCACCCTCGCTCTTTCCAATGCTGAGGTATTCAAGGACACGCTCATGTTGAGCCTTGGATACAAGAGGACCTTGGTAGGTATCTTTGGACCACTGGTAACCTACTTTGCTGACAGATTCGGTAGTGTCCACAAAACTCTTGACAAATTTGTCGTAAATTCCCTCTTGAACCAGGATGCGTGAGGTGGCAGTACATATTTGACCTTGATTTGACATGATGCCAAAATGAGACCACTTAACAGCCTGATCCAGGTCTGCATCGTCAAACACAAGAAGTGGTGATTTACCGCCTGTCTCAAGCGTAATATTCTTCAGTGTTTTAGAAGCTGCTCCCATGATACTTACGGCAGTTTGAGTAGAACCTGTAAAGGCAATCTTATCGACCAAAGGATGGTTCACCAAGGCAGACCCGGTTTCTCTTCCAGGTCCATTTACAATATTGACAACACCGGGAGGGAACCCAGCTTCCTTGATAAGCTCAGCAAGAACTAGGATGCTAAGGGGCGTTTGCTCTGCAGGCTTGAGAACGATAGTGTTCCCACAGGCGAGGGCTGGTCCTAGCTTCCAAATAGCCATGCAAAGCGGGTAGTTCCAAGGGATGATTTGAGCAATGACTCCAATTGGTTGTCGAATAGTATAGGCAAATTTCTGGTGAGTAGTGCTAATGGTCTGACCGAAAGTCTTATCAGCCCACCCGGCATAATAGCGAATAACAGCAACGGCTTCAACGAGGTCGCCCTCAATTGCTTCTTTATATGACTTTCCTATTTACCTTCTGTTAGCCTGTCATTGGCATACGGGATGGGAGTCCAACAATCATACCGTTGTCCCACGCATCAATGGTGGCAAAGAGCTCTCGCTTCTTCTCAAGGAGGTCGGCAAGACGCGACATGAGAAGCCCCCGGTCTGACCCTGGGAGCAGCTTCCACGTGTCTTTTGTGAGGGCCGCCTTCGCCGCCTGAACGGCTTTGTCTACATCAGCGTCATTCGCTGCTTGGACGGTAGCAATGACCTTCTCAGTCCTGTGCCCTGTTAGCATTCAAAGAAAATCTACCGGATGGAGGAAATGCTCACGCAGGATCGATTGAAGTAAGCACCAAGCCGCCGGATGACTCAACAAACTCGTTGTTGATAAAAAGACCAGTTGGCTGACTGTATTTCGTGCCGTTCGGGGCTTCCAAGTCAATTGATAGAGGTGCCATGATATTTTAATTTTATGTTTGGCCAAAGAAGGGCTAATGCAGTAGACTTATACAGCGATTTGATGATGAACGAGATAAGTGACAGGGCATTCAATACAGAGAATATGTGAATCTAGAATTGCCCTTTATATACTTGACCAGGGTGTGGATTGTAGAATGGCTTCTTAAGAATTGAGACAGTTTGTATATTCTGTAAAGGAAGGGTTGAATAAGGAGGGCCTACCATGTGGTTGTGTGAGAAGCATCATTCTACCGTGGATGCCTTCTGAAACAAGCCTACTCCGCTCTCACGACGTTGCAGGCTGAATCTTTGAGATTCTTGCTTTCCAATAGGGATTGCTGGTCACAAGCATGCAAAGATCAGCGTGCCCATCACTTATCATTTCGCCCTATCTAACTATCTTGGGGCTTAGATTGGTCTTGAACTCAACCCCGCTTAGTTTCAAGTCCTTGGTCGTTACAATCAATAGACTGACTCGCACTCACTCATTGATGAGTGTGGAGTTGCCCGTGGAGACATGCCTGATTCGGAGCACTTATCGGGTGCAACCCCAGGCTCGGCGTATGTTTTCCTTTCTTCTTCCGATTATCTTCATCCACATTTGGGCGTGATTCCCACTGCAAGATCCTTTTCCATATGGTTTCTCTTACAGCTATTTTCTTAGCAATATTATCTCCATTTATTCATTGACGCTAACAACACGTCCTCCCCAGACAACGCTCGGGTGAGATCCACAGATGCCCGTGACAAATCGAGTTCGGGCGGAGCATTCCCGGACATTCACTGGGTGTCGAACATGCCGAAGGCGCCATGCAAAATGCGACGAGGAAAGACCAGAGTGCGGTGCCTGTAGTCGCCTGGGGTTGAAGTGCGGCGGCTATTCTGCTCAGCTATCATGGGTAACAGATGAATATGATGCAGATTCGAATGACCAACCAGCTCTCTGTTATCGTTACCCTCTGTTCTCCGGTATGTACAGTTATCTGACCTGACCCGTGATGAGGATGTAGCGCAACTAATCGTGGACCGAGTTTTGAGACCTCGAACGGCGAATAATGAGCGACAGCTTGTCGGAAAGCTTGGGCCTCCAATCAGCTGGCGAAGTCTTGCTCAAACTAGACTTGGCTTGCAAGAAGGTTGAGGCAGGCTTTGATCTCTGCCTGGGCCCATTCAGCGCCTTTCAAGCAGTAGACAACAGTATAAAGTCCATCTCAGCAGAGTCGCCAACTAGTGCTTCTTTGCTGGGAGTCAGCCCGGATGCCGAAGGCCCACAGAGCGAGGAGTCTGATGAGCCCGTCATCGAGTTCGAAGAAATAAGAAATGGACAATCTCATCAAGCTGACCTTGAGGCTTTCCTCGACAATACAACGTTTTCACTCATTGAAGAACATCACATGACAATTCCAGATGCATTTACAAGTCCGGTTTCCGATCTTTTCAACGACATTCCATTAGATCCGGCAATTCTATCCATCTCCGACGACATCAGTGCTCTGGAAACCACCGATAGCAATGGATATATCGCCAAAGAGGATGCCAGAGTTTTATGTGACGACCTAGATGCCTCCATGATGATCTCACCAAGCATCGACCCAGTGAACAACCAAACAAATCTCAACCTTCCAGAGCAGGCTGCCAATCTATTGCGCTACTATCAACAACACATTTCGTCTTCTACAAGCTCTATCCAGATCAATCGGCAGTCTCCGTGGCAACTTATATTTTTACCTTGCGTTTTCGAGACGTTTGCGGAGATCACGTTGATGAGCAGTACCTCTCATACCAGAAATACCATCCTCCACGCGGTACTTGCACACAGCGCTTTTCGATTGCACAAACCGAATAACCCGTCCAAGCCGACCGAATACTGGGGACATGTGGGCTTGAGACATAGGAACAAGGCCCAGTTTCATTTGAAGAAAGCTGTGGAAACCGAAATGGCAAATCATGAGCAGAAAACGTACAAGGAACTTCTGATGGCCTTCTTAGCCATGGCTATGACGTCGGTTAGTACTCATACTGATCCTCTTGACATATTTCCACTAACTCATGACAGCTATATCGAGGATGTCCAACGGCGAAGGTGTTCCTCGTAGATGCCGAGAGGCTCATCAGGGTCCGGGGCCTAGGCAATCATAGTAACCCCTATAAGATTCGCGTCCTACATCACATGTACACGTATCTTCGCATCCTGGTGGAGAGCATCGCCACTCTGACTTTATCTTCGTCTGATCCCGAAACAAATGTGCTCCAAGCGCTTCCCAACGCCCGATCATTTCGGGTCAGCAAGGAAACCCTCAATATTGGGCTTGACCCTACCGTTGAGAAAACTGCCGAGATAGGCTATGGCGACATTCATCTAGAGGTCCAAGGACTCTGGAAGCAGACATTACACTACAACCTCCAGGGGATACCCGAATCGTTAATGACGCTCATCGCGCAGACGACTTCTCTTGCCAATGAAAAAGCACACCTCGAGACCAGGGCTGGATGTGATTTGAGGCTATCTGCCGACTTGAAACACCATATCAAAACACTGGAAGAATCAATTTGGGTATGGTCTCTTCCTTCTGAGTTGACAACCATCTCGACCCACAAACCCGCCGCGGTGCTACCTGATGACCAAGACTTGATACATTCACCTTGTATTCAGTCTATGGTTCAAGCTATACATCGCGCACTGGTTATTTACTTCTATCGTCGGATACACGATGTCAGCGCAATGGTGCTCCAAGATCATGTGCGACAAGCACTGGAGAATCTTGAGCTTTGCATTGAAGAAATGGTTGAAGACGACGATTTTGCGCCGAGCCTGGCGTGGGCGGCCTACATTTCTGCTTGTGAAGCTACTACTCCCGAACTTCAGAAAAGGGCGCTGAAGTGTGTATCTATCAGTGATAGGCGCGGCGTCCACTTCACCTCGAAACCGTCAACAGAGGTAGTTTTATCAATTTGGGGAGAGAGGTGTCATGAAACCACACTTTCTTATAAATGGACTTCAATGCTTCAAGAAATTCACGTATAACGATTTTATGCCATTTATTATTCATCAGTCATTTTGTATCTTTAAATAGTGTATCATGTTGAGACAGTCCAATTAGCAACCGTATTCTGAATGCTCGACAACAATCATCATCTACACCAGAGAGATTTTCCCTCGGCCTCATTTCAAATGGTAGCATCATAGACTAAATGGGAGACTCCTTGATTAATTGGACACCAGTTTTACGGTTATCGTCAATTTATCTCGTCTCCGTCTCAAACAACTTCTCCCTAGCTTAAAGTATTCAGTGGGAAAGTCTTCGGTCCCCATGAGATAGCGCTGAAATTGATTCGGCTTATCGAGGCTCCAAAATAAGTTCTAGAAGTCGTGTTGCTTTTAATTTTCGCTAACTAGATTTCTATGATAGATTTCGATGTCTTCTCCATCTCTCTTTCCAATTTACAACACTCCACTGACCTTGAGAATATTGAATAGCTCCTCTTTATCTTTACCTTCTACCATGGTAAATGGCTTTCTGACACCACCTGTGGCCCATCCTCGAAGCTCCATGCCCGTCTTGACAGCAGCCGGGTACCCATATGCCTCCAGCCACTTGCAGATGGGCCAGATACGAGCCCATATCTCTTGACCTTTCTGAATGTCATGTTCCACGGCGATGGCGTTCCACAACTGGACGGAGAGCTCGGGGATCAAGTTTGTAGCTCCCCAAACAGATCCCTTAGCTCCAGCAGCCAGCCCATAGAAGGTCAAAGTGTCGTATCCATTGAACGGGGTGATGCGGTCACTATGCGCTAGCAAAAGTTCGGTAAGAGCGGGAGCATCGCCTGATGTGTCTTTCATGTACTTGACTCCGACCTCTGACAGATCGGCCAATTCTTTAGGTGTCAGGGTCAAGCCGCTGATGGATGGGATGTTGTAGTAGAGAATGGGAAGACCAGAAGTGGTGTGGATTTCCTTGAGGAGGTCTCGAAGCTGTGTCAGGTTGGGAGGCTCGTAGAATGGAGGCACCACCATGAGCGCCGAGGCGCCGGCCTTGGCGGCGTGAACTGCATGATCAATGGCGCCTTGCGTGGTGAGATCACCAGTGCCGGCAATGACAGGAACGCGGCCAGCAGCTGCCTTGACCACAAGTTCAATGACCAGTTGACGCTCTTGGGCTGTCAGGGCTGTGAACTCGCCGGTGCTGCCGCCAGGGACAATGCCATGGACACCAGCGTCAATCATACGGTTGACGTGCTGATCAAGGGCAGCAGCATCAACAGTGCCATCGGCAGCAAAGGGGGTGATGAGGGCAACAAGGATACCTTTGATCTCCAGTGTAGGGGCCATTATTGCGGGAATGAATTATGCAACCGGAACAAGTCTAGTAATTGGATGGATAGATGTGTGAGTTGATGGATGATTTTTTTATGAGACAGGCCTCACTGAGCCGGATCATAGTGGCCTTTTATATCTGTTTCTGCAGTAGACCTTTGATTAGGTTACATGAACGTTCAATCACCCAAGACATGTTTGCGCGCTTGAATTCCTCAATGAAGTCTCGATTGCGGAGAAAGATGATTCCTGAAAGATACATGTTCAGTTGAGGTCATGTTTCTTCCTAAACGGTCAAACTGGTGTGGACTACTTCGCATTTCGAGTGGTTCAGGCAGGCCATGGTAGTCTCATCCACAAGGAGTGAAGCATTCACCAGTTAGGCAAGTTTCCACGCCAGGACCTCCCTTGATGGTCGAGATAAGTAGAATCGTCATTAACTTCTTTCAGAATAGCTTATTTAGTCAGAATGCGGGGTATGTTGCTTTACGTAATATTGGTACCTTAATAATGCCTGGGGCATCAAAATGACTTTTGGATCTGGAGTCCTGCAACTGCCAAAAACAGGACAATTATTGGCACCTGTCTCGGAACAAAAGCATCATATAACCACATTAAAATAACCTTTCCAAGCAATTGACCATTTAATTTTTAGACCAGTCACTCTTCCAACTGCTAAATTGGGTATTACTGCTATAAATCCTAACTTACTATTTAAATAATGGGTTCTCTTCATTATTTGACTCCATAGACATAGGGTAGCTCGAGAAGCACATCTCTTCTCAGCACAGAATGACGCTATAAATAGATTGTTCAGTGTCTCTCTTCACGCACATGGTCCACCCAATTTCATGCTCGCGACAGACTTGTGAAGTGCCTCCTTTTATAAAATTCATAAATTGCAACCATGTGTCGAATTTCCAGTATCATTAGACCATTACACAAATCGGGTACTCACTCAGGCACGAGATTTGACGAATTATGACATCACGGCTTTATCAAACATGGCAGTAATTTAACAACACGGGGTCGGACCAGAGAGAAGGAGCTGGAAAATTGATGAGATATTGCGATGCTAAGTTAAATTGGCCGACAATATACGATAATTTAGAACTGTCTTGTGAAAGAAACGTAACACCTTGTTGCCCCTGTAAGAGGGTCTTCGAGCTTCCTCCCTTCAAAGCCTTGCCAAACTTCCATCGGATTTTTTGTAAGAGATCCGATCGCGGGTGATATCAGACACGGTCCTACAGCTAAGGGGAGAAGGGGAAATGTTAGTAAGAATAGCTTCACCGTCGATCTTAACGTCTGACTTACCCTGCTAAAGCCATTGCCACTTTGAACTCGTGCATGAGAATCTTGAAGGCCAACTCAATGCCCTCTTGCCCGTTATACTATCACAAGTTAGCTCGAACTTACTGCCATAAACCAAACAAGTTTCGGGATGAATACTTACCGCTAAGCCCCAGATAGGGATTCTACCAACAAAGCAGTGCGAGGCGCCCAGTGCAAGCGCCTTGAAGATGTCGGTGCCTCGCCGAATGCCGCCATCCAGAGCAATTGGGATTGCACCAGCCGCCACTGGGGCACACTGTCGCAAGACATCGATGGTGGCGGGAACCCCGTCCAGTTGCCTACCACCATGGTTGGAGATAAGGACACCATCTACACCGTATTCAATAGCAGCTCGCATATCGTCGACGCTGTAGATACCCTTGACCCAGATTTGTAGTTTCGTGTGCTTTCGCAGCCAAGGAATGGCTGTTGCCCAGTCCAAGGAGGCGTCGTAGTCGTGACTGAGACGGCCAAGAACCTCCTCGCCATTTACACCACGGTTAGCGGATCCATTAAGCTCACTCTTTCCATCAGAGAGCAGATTAGGCCATGACATGTCATCGGGGAGGATGAAGCTGTTGCGGTATTCGTTGAGACGCCTTCCCAGAATAGGGACATCCGAAGTTAAGAAAATTGCCTTGTATCCGCAAGCTATTGTCCATTCCTCGCCATAAGCGGGGTGACCTTGGAGAAAATTTGGTAGTGGAAGCACGACTTACCCTCTGCCCTTTGCAGCATCTGAAACGTCGTGTTTCGATCTTTCAACACAGAAAGCTGCATCACATACGGATTCCCCTTCCCCACTGCTGCGACATTCTCGATTGACTCTGTCGCATACGAAGAGAGACCCATGCAGACGCCTATATTAGCGGCGGCCCGAGATGTTGCAAGCTCGCCGTCTGGATGTGCAAGTTTATGCATCGCCGCGGGGCCAATAGCCAAAGGCAAAGCTGTCTTGAACCCAAAGATCTCGCCCGATATATCGACATTGTCTACGTTGACGAGAATCCGAGGTTGAATTTTGAAGTAGTTGAACGCTTCTTCGTTGTCCCGCAAGCTAGAAGGTAGAATCAGCATAAAGAAAACCTAGACAAGTTTCATAGAGGGCCTTACGTGATCAAATCCATAGCACCCTCGTTATAGTAGTCTGCAGTGCCCAATATAAATAACTAAACTGAAAACGGGTTTCTTAGTGCAGGTGTACTTGCCTCGGTACATCTTTGGTAGTCTTTTGCTTCCTTCTTCCTTCAAATCTTGGATGCTATGCACCAACGGGTCCCACGATATTCCTCTGTTTGCCATGATGAATATCTGAATGATATGAGAAGAATATTTTCCACTAGTTTGATATCAATCTAAAAGAATCTGCCTGCTTTAGGGTGGGCTTGGGCGTGTATAGAAAAAGGGCTTGGAGTGAGACAGGTGGTCAAACTCCCACTCGCTTAGACAAGGCTCAATTGATGATAAAGCCTTAAGTAGTGGATAAATACCATGACACCTGGTAAGAAGTTAAATCGCATTATTTTGATACAGCCTCAGATTATTCCAAAAATGATTCCTGTTGACGAATTGGGCTGCTATAGGGCGACCAATTCCTACCAACTTTGCTCGTGGATACCTTACCAAACCAGCTGTCGAACCCCACCACCACAAGCTCATTTTAACTTCCACCATTCAGGCAGACAGCACTTTCTCCTTTGGTTGGGGAATGATAACACCTTGTATTTCATTGGCCAGACGTATCACACTTACTGATTAGGGGGGGCACATGAATGCTTCCATCCCTGGTGACTACCTATCTAGTTCACAACTGATGAGAAACACTAGCCCGTTGATGATTTCCCAATTTATATTTTTTTTACTGTACAACGTCCGCTCAATCATTGTCCATCTGGCTGTTACGGTCACATTTCCGACCATCCATTGAGGGCCTTGAGCCAGTACGAAGCCGACACATGGCTGTATAACCCTGACGAGCCGACGCAGATACCGGAGTATAGCGGATAACATGAGCCGTCTTTCCCAAATAGAAAACGACGAGTGGGATGAATCGCCTAGAAAAAATGTCGTTTAATGACGATCAATAAGTACTTCTGCTTACCGACCTTTTAAACTAACCATACGTTCGCCGCAATAATTGACTCCAAATGGAACCATAGTAGTATTCTGAACCTGATAGGATAGATAGGCAATATGAAATACTCATGTCTATAAGCACCTCACCCGGGGCTCCTTATGAAAGGGAATTAGCATATAGTAACTTAAACGTGGGGCAACAAACGACTCACCGATAATGATCCTACAACCCTTATTCATACAGGTAGTATTCTGGCCGCCTAGTGGAATACGTCGAGTCTGAGACCCACGGATCTCGGTGCCTTTGAGAGATGGCAATGGGATTACCTGGACCGAGGTTATAAAACCTAAGATCAACACCAGCCAACCAAAATATGTTGGCTATGCGAAGGCGGCCCTTGATCAGGTTAAGTCTTTTGAAGACCTTGAACAAGACCAACAGCTGATACAGCTGAAGAATATATCTGTGGAACAGATCTAAGTTTTATTTAAGTCTGGCCAGGATATTCTTGGGCGTGTGCCCGATGATGAGATCGATGCTAATGCCGTCTCAGCAATAGAGTTTGACGGATTGGAGTGCCGGGTGTTCCTTGTGCCCAAGGCCAGGTCATTACAGCAGTATCACATAGCCAACATATTTTAGATCGCTGGTGTTGATCTTGGTTTTTTTAACCTCGGTCCAGTTAATTTGATTGCCTTCCTTTGAGAGAAGGCACCGAGATCTATGGGTCTGGCATGATTCTTATCGTCGGGACAAACAACGAAGGCTGCGCACGTGTGAGTTCAAATGCTCTGGCCAAGGGGCTACTGGTACTCACTAGGTTGGTATTCTTGTAAGTCGAAAAGCTTTGAGTTTGGCTGAAGTGTTTGGATTGGTGTGATAGAAGATGAACGACGGAAGCTATGTGTGTGGTAGCTGGGTGAAAGAAGGTAGAATATATAGTGATCTGACGAGCGACTCGTCCTGCGGGCATGACTGTGATTGGGGCAACTCTTGTTCACGGCATGATGCATGATGAAAAGACTCTTGGCATTACCTTCACGACAGTAGATTTATATTGATAGTCTGTCGTCCTTCCTTCGTGGTAGTTAAGTGCTATTCCTCCTCTCGGCTGGTGAAGGAAATTGTGATAAGAGGCAGTGCCTAGTCGCCGCTCCGTTTTGATCTTGTTTATTTTACTTTTGCTCCCCCGATGTCATTATGCCGGAGTCCTTCTTAGCAATACGCGCGCACTGCCGGGAGAGGCTTCCAAGCAAGATATCGATGCTCGCAAGCTTGAACTGGCTACTTGATCCCAACCAGAATCAACCCTTACGATCAAGTTTCACCTTCTACACACTGTATTCGGAACAGTTGCCTCGATGGGGAAGGTCGTTGGTAGTTCTCTGATTAATAATTCTCTCTAAGCATGAAAATGGGTCAACCCGGCAGTACTACTTAAATGATGATTAACACGAATCCGCGAGTAGATAGAGATGATCGCTGCCGGCAAAGCGAAAACAATCTTCGCTATATTTAAAAAATCATCTGCAAATATCTATCAAAGGAGGAGGAGGATTTGGTTCACTGAGTCTCAAATCCGAGCTTCGTATATGATGGTATGATTGTCACCTCATTCATGGGTTTTGTACTTCCGAAACGAGATCATGGAAGGTCGCCTTGGCTGGTACAGTTACATTTTTGTACAAGCCCGGGAAATACCCGATGCTGAATTTCGTCATTATATGGTCTTGAGTGATATAGAGGCTACACTATGTTTCTATCAAACCGACCCACTGCCGGGGTACTTTAGCCAACTGCCGGCAAGGTTGCATTTTATCAGCGAGGGAATGGGAGTTATTGGCTCGCTAAGTCCTGGAGTCTCTTCCTGAATCCATGGAGGATGGGACTTGCCTCGTAAAGGCATGTGCGAGCTATAACAGCTCGACCGTCGGTTAATTCCTATCACGGAAAGCGAGAGTGTTATAAGAAGGTAGCAATGCCCGATCCTAGCGGGCACCGTTCGACCTCGTATTCAGACCGTAGACTCTGAAAGACACATCTGACCTTCAGCTTGACCTATTTGTTTCGTTGTTTTGAAAAATGAAGTTCGCAAATTGCGTGAGCGTTTTGCTCTCGTTCGTTGGGTGCGCATTCGGCGCTGCCATCGCCCGTGATGAGACCGCAGCGGAGGATATCAGGGCCATCTATCTATTCAAGGATGTCATGGTGTCCAACACCACCGCCCTTCAAACATCGGGCTTCAATACGGTCCTCATGTTTGGCGTCGGCTTTCTCGAGAATGGCGATATCATGTACTACTCCAACACCGCAGGGAGCTCGGACGTGCTCGTAGCCTCGGACGGTGCCTACGTCGGCGGGACCGCACTCGCGCAAAAGGTGCTTTCACTCAAGTCAGCACCAGGGACGAGTATCAATCGAGTGGAGATTACCAGCAATTCTATCCACCTCAAGGACTTGATGGATAGCCCCGGTCCTGGGTCAGGTACAAGGCTGTATCGCAACCTCGCTGCGCTGAAGGCGGCGTGGAACCTGGACGGCTACAATAACAATGACGAAGCCATTTATGATCTGGCTAGCACCGTTACGTTTGCCAAAATGGTTGGAGAGATTGGATTGCATTTTACAATTGTCCCGTACACTCGTTCGAGTTTCTGGGCGAGCGTCAAGACACAGGTTGGCGATTTGCTTGATAGGGTATACCTGCAGTGTTATGACGGCGGTTATGGAAATAACCTAGCTAGTTGGGAGAGCACTCTCGGTATCAAAATTGTCCCCCTCATCTGGGTGACCAATGACTCGAAGCCTGTCTATGGTACAACCCCCGCGCAAGCCCGCACTCGCTTCGCCGGCTGGGAAGCGCAGAGCAGCCTGGCTGGAGGTGGTTACTGGAATGACTATGATATCGAGAAGATGGGACTGTCATACACAGAATACGGTCAGGTCTTGAAAGATCTATTCCCTTAATTTTATGGTTTGCTAGATAGTGTCGGCCTTGAACGAATCGGGTGCTAGCTGGTTGATATTTCATTCTTCGACGTTGCAAGATTGATATTCCATTAGGTTTATATTTGGCCCAATTTATATGGTCAGTGATTTGCGCTTCAGGAATTACTTTCGGCAGTAAAATAATAGGTAGACGTTGAAGGCCTTGCGACGCACCACGCGCAGGGCAGCCATGCATACATCGCATCAAGCAACATGACCTGGACATGCTCAGCGCCTCAAGCTTCTCGGTGTCGGGGTATGTTGTCGAGTATGTTCCCTCATCTGCCAAACTCCTCACCGTTCGTATGCCGAAGTTTGATGCACCCAATGGGATTCTGATTCAAGAGATAGAGTTGAGAGCTGATGCACGTGAAAGGCGCTACAAATTTTTGTGAACTGGTGAGAGAGCCTTATGTCGGTCACTCCCCAGGTCAAACGTTTATTATTAGTGGCACCAACTGGGGCTTGAATGTAGCAGTATTCTCTCGGTGAGCGAGCCATGCAGGGGCACCTAGTATCACATCAACAACAGATGGAAGTGTAGAAAAGGGAAGATGTTTTTCACCAAAGATACGGCATCCTACATCCAAAAGCTAATCCTCTCCCTCGGTTGGGTTCTAGACGTGAGTGTCTATCAAATGGTGAGAGTTGTCTACTGCCGGCAATGTTTCCTATATTGCCCACGGTTTCCCAACTTCTCACTGCTGCAGGATTCTCAAGTACTAAACAACCGAGACGCCTTTTGGATCACATCTCATTATCCAGCATGGTGCGGCTGAGTGGCAAATGGCCATCTTGCAGTCAGATAGTGTGCTACTCACAGCAATGTATGCTTACATCTTGGGCGATCACTTGGGCCTAGCCGTCAATAGGCCTTGCCTGGGGGTTCTTTATTGGTGAGACGATCTCAGCTTCCGCAAAACAAGGTGATTCAAGGTGAAAACAAGGCACTAGCGCTTTCGATAGTGTGCGCCACGCACTCAGCTGAGCATCCTTAACTGCACACCGGTTGCCAAGGGTGGCAAACACAAATCAAATGGCATCACGAACATGTGCTCCTAATGCAAATGCTGCATTGCGAGGATCAGACTACATATATCAAAAGCCAATATTTTTCTAGCTCTTCGCAAACTGCCTTTCTTCTTTTACAAATCTTTTATAACTCTCAGTTTCGTAGCCACCCGCGGCGTGGCAACCCTGTCATACCTTGAGAATTACTATCCGCTACATTCGAGACGGCCTGCAGAGAGAGACAGGCACAACAGATGGATCCCCGCCAGATACCAACTGGTGAGCCTGGTGCCCCCATTCACCAGTCCATCTCGGTCAATAATGTCTATCCCCATCCTCATCCCCAATATACGCAGCAACCGATATCAGGAATTGAGCGAAAGGCTTTGGCCAGAAAAGTAGTGGGGAATAGTCAACAAACTTCCTCCAGAGGTCCCCAAGCCCCTCGCCCAGCTTCTCTGATTACGATGTCGTCCTCCCCAAATGTCAACCTATATTACCCTCAAGCTACTAGAGCTTTGGCCCCACAGCCTCTATATTCATCCCCTTCTCCTCATGGTATGCACGAGATTTCAGGTGTATCAAGCCCCAACCAAAATCAGATCAACTCGCAAGCAACAGCGAGCCCTGCCGCATCTGGACATATTCACCAAGCAATGCCAACAAGCTTCCCACAAGGCACCCAACGTCCACAGTCAACAGTAACACAGCCTCCATCCCTGGCCAGGGTCAATACCTTGCCAATTCGCGCCCATCAGCAACCAAAAAGCCATTTGCAGCGAACAGCGACTGCGTATGCACCCTCATACCAACATGCGAATCATTCGAGTTTCCCAACAAGCGGGCAACCGCAATCTCCAACTATGAGCAGTGCCACAGGTTCAACGACACTGATAACCAGCTCCATACTCGAAACTTCTACGCCGCCAGTCAGACAAATACATTCATCACCCATCACTAGTTTAGGCGGAGGTGTTATTTTCGTAACATGTAATCACTGCAAAACAGGGAAGACGCCAGTTCTAATGCCCTCCCACCCTTGTTTCTAACGACACAACGCAGGCATCCCGTCAAATGTCTCCGTCTATACCTGTCTTATTTGTAGCACAGGCCAGACCCAAACGCACTTTTGTGTTTGGTGCTACACATCTGGCTCAGCGGCCACGTCTCACAGTCACGATAAAGCTTTTTTCGTCACGGACTCTGATCTGCCTATCTTGTTACCTGCTAATCCTGAGGTATCGGTAAATCTTTGGACAATACGGAGGAATGTGTTTGGCACAATCTGGTACATGTACAAAGCTACAGGACAACGCACACACGTGAAACCAAATCCAAGCGCAGTCCTCCGGTCGGGAGGTCTACCTGTTGGGTGGGCTGAGCACAAGTCGCCGGAAGGACGTGTATATTTCTTCAATGGCCTGACAGGAGCTAGTAGGTGGGACAAACCAATCGGTTCCCTGCCTAATGGCTGGAAAGAGCTACAGACACCGGACATGGTTCGCTTTTATGTCAATGAAGCTCTAGGACTTTCCACTTGGGACCGCCCAGGAGAACCTCCGAGGCCGAATCGGTTGCCCGCGCAATCTCCAGCTTCTAAATTCTTAAAGCCCAAATCTGCGGATGCAGTAAAATCCGCGTCCGCAATGGCTGCGGCAGCCAGCACCCGTGCGGTTGTAGGCCCAAAGCCAGCTGGTGGCGGAATGTCCAAGATGTTCGGCAAATTGGGCAATGCGCGGAACATCATGAAGGTTGCTAAGCTTGGTATGAAGCTTGCCGAAGGAGACTTTGAGGGAGCGGCAGAGTCTGGCCTCGAAGGAGATGAAGCTGATGATGATGAGGAGGAACTAGACGAAGAGCAAGAGGAAGAGGAGGCTGAGATGGTTGAAGTGGGATCTGGTGAAGCCAGAGTCGATGATTCTTTGAGCCAACCAACTCAAACATTTCAGCAGACAACTTATCATGAACAGCCCGTGGTCCAACAGCCTGTCTCTAATCAGACAGCTTATGTACAGCCCACTTATGAACAACAAACCTATGAACAACAAGCCTATGAACAGTCTCTGTATGGGCAGCCCGTCGGGAACCAAGCACTCTACGGGCAGCCTGTTTACGAGCAGCATGTTTATGAGCAGCCCATGCCCCTGGTTCAACAGTCCGGCTTTGAACAAAGCGTTGCAATCTCCCAAGAACAGCCCGCTCTTTCTCCAGGTCAAGAAGGGTACCCACCGGGAATCTTACAGCAGAACTTTCAGCAACAATCACAGGTTTTAGAACACCAGGTTTTATACGAGCAAACTGCCACGTCTCCGCCGCTGCATAGCGAACAGTCAATGATTTCAGAGCAGGCCGATGCTTGCCTGCAATCATCTTACCAACAGCCGATAGTACCAATATCCAGCCCGGAAGCATATGATCAATCTTGTCTTCCAGGAGGCGAGCGACCAGACTTCCAGCCACAGGAAATCCTGGCTCCAGTCTCGATTCTGGAGGAGCCCGTTTTCATGGAACAACAGCAGCTTCCGTATCCTGAAGGCTCGACGACTGCTCCCCTCGTAGAACCTGCGATTATCACCAGCGGTGATATGAGTCAACAATCGGCAATACCAATGAACTTCCAAGGCCCTCTGCCGCCAGAACCAATGGGTGCAACGTGTGGTCCAAGTGAAGAGCCGGCTCCAGATCAATTCCAGGTGTACGCCAACCCGGGGTCAGACATGAAAACCATGCCTTCAGTGTCTGTAGCTTCACAGCCTGATCAACTGGCAACTGTCGTGAGCATTCGAGATTTCCCATCTATCTCGGCGACTCTTAAAGCTGATGTTAACTTGCAGGAGCTATCTGCTGGACCTTTTCATTCATCGTCCTTGCAAGCCCTTACACCAGAACCAGTTATCACGAATGAAGCCGGACTGCCGGTAGACACTCATCCTATCTCAGTTACACCAACGTGGATCGGGCTGTGAACAGGTATCGCCTACCTGATCGTCCAAATTCGGTCATTCGGGCTTTTGTAACGAGAAAGAATGTTCTCTCCCTACCATAGTTCAGAAGTTATGAGCATAATATACTTTTTGTCCAAATCCCACCAATTTCGTGTTCAATAACTGTTTCCCGATAGCTTAATGTTTGGAAACCGCAAAATGACGTAAAAAAATTATACAAGAGCCCGCTCATTATACACGCCCAACCCCAGCAACGAGTCAGGTCATCCCACCGACCCCAGGATCCCCGCCCACATAGCCATCGTAGGCCGTCGAGTCAAAGAACAAGGTCGTCCACGGCCCGCTGAGGTCCGCCCAGAGATTGTCCAGCGATGCCACGTTGTCGCCCCCCAGCTGGCCTTGGACCTGCAGGTTGGCGAATTCGGAAACGGCGTTGCAGTCGGGCACGCCGGGCTGTGCTAACCCGTCTTGCTCCGGAGGGAGGGGGCCAACCTCCGTTCCGGTCGCGCCGCCAGTGAGGTCGTGGAGCTCGTGCAGGACCTCGAGGAATCGCTGGCCGAGGGGGTCCCCGTCCACTCCGATGGGGAGCTCGCTCAGTGCCCGGTCTGCGATTTCTCTGATGTCGTACTTGCCGGGCCAGAAGTGCGTGTACAGGAGCAGTGTGCCGATTGAGGCGAACTGGATGTAGTTGTTCATGAAGAATATTCGCGAGAACATTCCCTTTTGCAGAAGGAAGTGACACTCGGAGATGACCATCTTCGCAGCGCTGATGGACTTGTCGTGGCACTTCTCAACCCACTGGTCCAGGCTTGGCTGGCGGATTGCGTTGGTCTCGAGGGAGTAGAGGATGAAGGGCCGGTACAGCAGCAAGCTCGTATGGGCGTACATGGTCTTGATCGTGGCCAGTTGCCTCCTCATCAGCACCGACAACGCCGACTGTGGGATGAGGAAGAAATCCAGGTAGGGTGGGAGATTGGCCTTCCATTCACACAAATCATTCTCCAGCTCCATGGCCGATTTGTATAGTTTGGATATTGGTCTGAGGCGAGCTGCGGGGCTGTACAACTCTCGAAGAATCTTACCTAGGATCCGCGCGACGCGAGAGTAATAGATGAGAGCTGCAGCGGCACAGAACTGGTCCTTTGGGGTGTGGATGATACCCGATACGGTGATGCCGTCGTCATCGGCGAACTCGCACTCTTCCTGGTCGATGTCATCGTCGTGGATGGCGCACGGCCGTCCAAACAAGCTGCTCAGCTGGCGGTCGTTGATGTACATGGTCCAGAAGATGCGCTTGCGGAAGACGTGGGCGATGTAGTCTGTTGGTGGGCCGATGGAATGGCGATGAATGCCCAACGCCTGGGCGTGACGCACGAGGGTGCCAAACGTGGACCATGCCTGATGGAGCCTTGAATGGTGGATGAGGAAGTGGATGGCCAGGAGTCTAGTTTGCAAGGTAGCGAGCGTGATGCGGCTGGGGTCTTTCTCGAGCTGTTTCATGCCCATTTCGAAGAAGCGAACGCTGGGTTGATTGTTAGTTGACGCATGGTCAGTCAGTCAGTCTAAATGGCCAACACACCTAGAGTTATAGCCGCAGAAAAGGTTCTCCAGCTTAGAGTAGTGTGACCCCAAGGCAAACACCATGTAGAGAAGAGCGATGACATCTGAGCCGAGCTCCTTCCGAGCATCGAGGTGTCCATAGAAGGTCTCGTATATCTGCCGCATGCTCGGCTCATGAACAAAACGCGTCGTGGTCAAGCCAAAGTCAAAGTATGAGTGCATCAACTCATCTGCAATGGGCTTCGGCGGGAGGATCCAATCAGATTCCTCAAGCTTCGGGAAGGGAGAGTCGACAAAGTAGATGGACATGGAGGGGATACTGGCCAGCTTCTGCTTGGTATACTGCAGGTAGGCAAACTCGGATGTGCCGCCATGATAGTGGCCGAACTGGTCCTGCTGGACGGTGTCTTCGATGGTGCCTTCATTCAGCAGGGGGCTGCCGCTCTCTTCCTGCCGGTGGACGGAGAGTTCGGCCGAGCCTCGTGCTGCCTCGAGACTGCTCTGACCGACCTCGCCGGTCACGTCTACGGGTGGATCGGAGGCCTTGGGCATATACTCGCACGTCTCGCCATACTTTCGGCACCGGATGCAGGGCATATGGCCGGAGCAGCGGGTCTTCTTGCTAACGGTGGTTCGGCACATGAGAAAAAGAAGAAAACATACGCGATCGGTTCCCGCGGAGGGGACACGAAAGGGAACTTACTCTCGGCAGGCATTACAGGCGCTCCGAACCTTGGGCAGGCGCCCGGTCGGCGTCCTGATCCTGGGATCCGGGATTCTCTTCGGCCTCCCCCGTGCCTGCTGGCCGTCGACCTGCCAAGGGACAATGGTCAAGCCCAGGGGCGGCGTGGATCCCGCCATGTCGCGCGCCAGCTCAAGCGATGGCCAGGCTGGCTGAGAGGACACATGCAAGTCGTCTTGCGATTCGCGGCGGCCGTTGAAGCGTCTCAGGATCAGTGCGTGGAGAAGTCGCGTGCTGGATGGAGCGCTACGAGCCACGAAGTCACTCTATTCTGCATTGGCGGTCACGAGGATGTCAGACCTTGCAGCACTTCCGCGGCTCGACCCCGCTTGTGGGACAATTTCCGGCGCATTCCGTTGGCTGACTCAATTTGCTGTGGGGATGAAGATGGGGATGGGTGTGATGTGATGAAATAGGAGAGTTGGTGTCTCTCGACCGAGACTGCCAGCCTACCCTATGGCCCCTAGCACATGACGTGGTCCAGCCCGCCCGCACACCCTCAGCGCGACTTTTTTCAATAGTTTATTTGATGGAGGCGAGAATCTTACATTCTCGCACAAAACAAGGCCTGGACCCATTGAGGAGGGAGCGCTGTTGCCTGCGGTTCGACTGAAGTACCAAAGGATGAATTGTCGGTGTTCGTCCCTGGTACGTGGGAGCCAGCACAGCACCCATTTATCCGGGGTCAAATTACATGTTATAAGCACGACCCTATCTAAGTAGGAAGTCGATATGACTCAGAGGGGAAGCGATAAAGACAAGGATGTCCAATAGTGGTAGGGCAGAAAGGCGGGCTTTCCCAAGGAGGATTACGACCAAGATAAGCTCTCAGAGGCGCAAAATTGACTTGACCTTCCACGTGCCGTCAGCTGCAACATTCCAGCGCGTCTACACGGGCCTAGACGCTTGGGACAGGGCCTAGAGAGAGCCCATGCTGCCTAAAGGAGCCAGAGTGTGTAGGTGGATGGAGCCTCTGCTGATAGGTTTAGGCGTTATCATGCTGCTTAGAGGCGCAGCAATTTCCCGATCCTGCGAAAATGGTCTGAAATTGATTGGCTTATCGACTAATTTACCAATATGGATGGACCGAGCCACCGTTGGTTCTTGTTGGGTTGCATCACGCCAAGGGCGCCATCACAGCCTAGTATTATCTCTCGTCTTTGTCTCCTCGCCATGTCTTTCTTTCCTTATTTTTCTCTTATTTCTGTTCCTTGTGTTTAATTATATATGATATGGTGTAGCAGCATAAGAGATTGTCTCTTGACTGATGCTTTTTTCCCTCGTCGTCACCCTGGTCTAACTTTTATTAAGCCACTCCAAGAGGATTCACGGATCTTATTATATATGGTATAATTCGACTTTGGCCGACCAAGAAAGCTAACACCCGACCGCCACATCCTTCTGCTCCAGGATGAAGCTCTCAGCCAGCTTCCGCAAGTATCGGGAAGGGAAACGGCGGGAAAAGGAGTTCAAAGCAGTGTTCCTTGAACCCAAAAGCCCCGTCAAGGTTCAGATCACCGAGATCCAGTCCAGAACCCCTTCCCCCGAACAGAATCCTGGCCTCTTTTTCAACCTGCCTCCAACCTTGCGCCGGGACATTCTTATCCTAGCTTTTGGGGAGAGGACTCTGCACATGCACCTGGACTACCAACACCCCTTCCACCTCCGGAAAGATATAGAATTTCAAGACTCATTCGAGTACATCTATTTCTCTTCCGACCAGCATAATCAGTTCCATGGAAGAATACAGAACTTTAAATCCCAATTTGCCGGCAAGCGACATGACCTGGATCGACCGAAGGAGTGGCATTGGTTCGGCTGCGTGTGTCATCGCTCCCCGCCAGCTGGTGAGTTTGGAATAGAGCTCCTTTCATGTGGGAGAACAAGGAGCCGTCTGGACTATGGCAAGGAACTGGATGAAGACGGCTGCATGAATGGCGCTGGGGCCTGTGCGAACCACTCTGGCCAATGGCCGCACAAGTGTCAGATTCAAGCCATCGGATGGCTCTTGACTTGCCGTCAGGCGTGAGTGATGTGATGCACCTTGGATGAAGACTTATCTCGTGATGCTGACAGTTTCTTAGGTATATCGAAGGAATGGACGTTCTGTACAGGACAAATACAATCCACATCTCCACCCCCCCTCTCCTCCGAGGCCTTCAAAATATCATGTCGGAGACAGTTCTACAGCATCTCACTTCCCTCGAACTAGTTTGGGATGCTGACCAAGTTCCGATTGCACATGGGTTCAAAGACCAGGCGAAATCCAGATCCCCATCAACAGTGAGACGGACGCCTATCTTTCCATATTTGATGTTTCTCCGTATCGCCTTTAAGGCAGTCGAACCAGCCAAGATCGATCCCGCAACCGGCCTTTTCTGGCCTTACAGAAGTGTAGATGAAGTGGAGAACCGACTTAGAACTCGTCTCTTCCCCTCAATTGGCAATCTTTTGAAGAGGATTGTGCCTTCGACCACCCATGTTACTCTTTCGTGCCCAGATTGGACTTGGTTCAAAGCCACATGCGATTCACTGAAAAGCAAGAATGCCGATGCCGGGACATTTCAGGTTGCTGAAATTGGTGGTGTCAAGGTCTGGTGGCCAATCGAATCTACCGCGTTGCAACGGCTGCGAAGCCCTGATCCTTTGCTAGGTGATGATGGGACAGAGGGTCCCAGGGAAGGCTTCTGGGTCCATATCCCTGAACATAAGGTTGATCTCGATTCTGAAGGAGAATCCGAAGGAGAATTGTCTGAGGGTAAGCTGGATACCCTTACTCAAACCGCACCCAAGTTCACTGACGTGTATAGCAGATGAAGATTCTCGAAGCTGTAGTACGGATAGTATGCAAAATCCATTTGATCGACGAGATGTTTTCTAAAACGAGCGAAGCTCTAGCTGCAGTACTTTTATATACCACAATGCTCTCATAGAAGGGCTTTTTCCAGGGGGACTTTCAATAAAATTCCTTTCGTATAGAAACAGAGTTAAATAGCCAGTGTACAGTACTTTAGCTAATAACATAATGTATATTTGGACTGCTCCTGGTATCAAGCCTCTCATCCTGATAGCAAAAACACGGTAATGGATGTTAAAACTTTCAGAATACTAAACCTAATGAGCAGTTAGACATGTCGAGAATCTTGATCGAGAATCTAATTGTTGCTCTACCTCAAGCCTAATTACCAAGAGGAAGTGACCAAGTCTTCTCAAAGCATTCATCGGCTGCGCACAAGATATTGCTTCAACGGCCACCCAATGATACCAAGCGAGGAGCAAAGCATGAGAGATCCAACAAAGATGATGGCTGGCTCGAACCTGCCCAGGCCGTATGCCGAGAGCTGCACGGGCCTTGTCACAAGCAGCGCGGAGATTGGACCCGTCACGATGTTTCCAATACCCTTCCCAAACGACATCATGCTGTATACTGGCTGAGGGTCTTCCGAGATTATGCTTCCGAACTTTGGCCAGAAGACAGCATACGCACCGGCTGACCACCCATAGATGATGGAGAACATGAGGAGGGAGACCAAGGAGTGTGAATAGCCCCAGAGCCCAAAGCTGGCGACAGCCGAGACAGCCGTCGAGATAAAGATCAAGATATATATATTCTTGAACCGGTCTGTAAGATGGCCGAAGCTTAAGAGCCCGACGGCAGAGGCAAGATTATTCGCTGCGAGAATCAACGCGCCGACTGTTCCGGAGAGGCCAAGAGCAGATGCGATGGATGGTAAGTAAAGAGATGGTATGTAGTACGCCAAGCCCTGGCACAGATTAGAGAGGCCAAAGACCCAGAATAGCGGCGCCCTGAAGAACTTCAGATCTATGGGTTGCAAGACAGAGTGATGCGAATGAGGCAGCCGACCCTTCAAGAACGGCAGCACGGGGGCAACGAGCACAAACTGCGCCACGGCCATGATGCGAAGAGTGGAAGGGTGACCCCATTTGGTGAGGAGCCATTCGAGTAGAAATGGAAGCCCGACGCCGTTGATGCCGCCCCCAGCATAGAGAATTCCGTAAGCAAATCCTCTGCGGTGAACGAACCATTCATTGAGCATAGATACTACAGGCAGGTAGAGTATCAAGAAGCCAACACCATAGAGAACCCCCTGAGTCCAGATGAGACCGACAACGGTGTTGACAAACGACGCCAAGACGAGAGACACGACACATATGGCTGAGCCGAAGATAACCATGTGCTGCCGCCATCGGCCGAACCGCTTGACAAAGGGCGCGGCAACGGGCGCGCCAAGGAATTGAAGACTTGTTGCGAGCGTCCCGATAACTGGGATATTCGGGTCATTTCCGAACTTCGGAGTGCTCGCGTAATGGTTTTGGAAAACACCGAAGCACAGAGGGAAGCCTACATAGACAAGCAGCATTAGATCTCCGTCAATGCTGAAGATGGTGCGAGAAAGAACATACCCCAAAGGACGGCCTCGATCAGAAATGAGCCCAATAAGTATTTCCATGCTTCTGTTCCCTTGTCTACGAGAGGAAGCATGGGAATTGCGTTCTCCCCAAGTTCCTCCTCGTGGGAATTCCGGTCATCTGGGTCGGTTCGTGTTGTAGGGATGTTCCTGAGCTCTGTAGCCATTGTCTTGGATCTTCTGCGTTCCGATTGTAAAGATGTAAACTGATGATTCAAGAGAGTTGAGAATCTATGCACATTGTGATGCATGCGAGAGGTATTTCTTAAGTTTGGTAGAAGGATCCGATCCCCGCAATTGCATCATCAAGTCGGAGCGAAGCGCCGAAACTCGGCATCAAAGCACACAAATTGTCGGTGTAGGAGATTATGAACGGAACAGTCAGTGGTATCCAACACGTCAGTAACTCTAATACTAAAAGATGAAACAAATTTCTTGCCTCATCTGCGCATTCATAGGGAGGACATCACTACTCATACTGAAAATCAACGCGGTCGAATGCTTTTATAAACCAAAACATGGATATATTTGTTCCTCGATCACTCTAATCCAATCTAATCTACAATTCAAGAGACCTTCACAATATCTCGACCATACAATAGAGATAGGTGGCGATTACAGAGTAATCTTGGCCTCCACAGCCGCAAGAGTTGATGTTGCTGCCGTAGCCGCCGCGCCATATGGTCCACAGGTGCTTACCTTCAAGCCAGCCATGATAGACGAATAGGCCTCAGGAAGGAGCTCATCAGGTTCTCCCGCGGGGATGGTGCCGACATAGGGGTTGAAGTTGTAGATGCCGCAGGGGCAGTGGTCGAGGATCTGCATGCCAGCATCGCCCTCGAGAACCACCTTGTCGCCATTGTATAGGCGGAAAGTGACGGCTCCGGCAGCCATGTCGACAGAGAACTTGGCTGGACCCTTGGGAGCCTCGAAGCTCTCCGTCTTTCCTCCAGCAGTGACTTCGAGTCTTCCGGCCTCGGTCAGCAGAGTGACGATGAAGACCTTGTCCTCCATGGTCTCCCAGCCATCAGGCCTGCCCTTGAAGTAGTTGCCGGTGCTGTTGTTAGCGTCCTCCATTGTCGTATCGGTGGCGTCACAGTCGAGGTCGCTGCGTGTGGGTCGGAACCAGTAGACGATCTGGTTCTCCTTAATGTACGGAGTTGCGTCTGATGCACCGTCGTGATACGCAGAGATGAAAGGGACGGCCATGTCGAGCCAGCCGTTGTGAGGGAATCCGTAAACCCACTTCGAGTTGCCGTCATCACCATGGGGGCTGTCAAGGCGGCCAACGTAGTGAGACTCTCCATAATCGTTCCAGGTAACAATCTCAAGGAATCGAGGCTGAAGCTGAAGAATCTGTTGCCAGCGGTCGTACCACAGGGTATCGCCCTGGAACACCCAGTTCTTGCTGTAGTCGACTTCAGGACCGTAGTGAGTGAAGAACCAAGGAGAAACAGGGGCAACATAGGGCTTCCCTGCGAGAGCCTGGGCGTACGACTTGTCACCGTCCTCGACTGTGACGGTAGCACCGGGCTTTGGCGCCTTGTTGTTTCCGTCATTGTTCCAGCCCATCCAGTTGAGGGCCGCGTCGATTGTGCTGAAATCCGCCTCGCCAGGGTGGAAGTTGGGTGCCCAGAAAACCTCGCGGCCCGCGGCTTCGCGAATGGCGCTGCTGTCAACTCCGTCTCCCGCGAATGAAGACACAAAGACCTTATTGTCCACGATGAGCTGAGCTGACTTGGAGGCATATGTGGCAACCAGGTTGCCAACACGAGTGCCTTCGGTGACGTTGTACCAGTTGAAGTCGAAAGAAATGAAGACTTTCATGTCGTTATTGGCAGCAGACTCGTAGGCATAGTTGAGTTGGGTCTCGGAGTAGTCGTCCGTTCCGATGTTTAGCGCAAAGGCGTCGATGCCAGCCGCCTTGGCTCTCTTCATGTCATCGTCATATGCAGCAGCACTGGCTCTTGACCCCACAATACCAATCTGCAATCAAGTCAGAGACATTGAATCAAACGATACTAGTGAAGTAATCCTTACCATGAAATGGGCGAAGACCAGCCTCTCTCCCTCACTTTGCCTTTGCAGACGCTCGCTTGTTGCACATTGAGGCACTGCACTGGCCAACTCCACGGCCAATGAGGCCAGGATGGCAGCGATATTGCCAATTGATCCGAGACGCATGATGGACGATGTATCCTAGTATGCCTCAAGAAAAAGAATGATGGTGTCTACAGTTCCTTGGGACCAAGTCGTTCGTCATATTGGTTTTTGTATGTTCAAATGTTCAACCCCCATAATGCCAAGTGTTCCACCATGTTGCAGGGCCAAAGCTTGTAGGAACTGCTATCCTTGCATCCTGGACCAAATACCGTCAGCATCCTTTCCAACTGGGCAGGCGGTAGTCGAAAAGGTTTCAAGCCGCGACAAGAACTGCTCGAGATGGCATTCAATGCCGATCGTCCCTCTTCTATTTTTAACTACCGAATCCATCCCTCGTGTCCTATGCGGAGTCCTTAATTTCCGTTCATAACATGCAGGCCAGCTACCGTTGATCTTCCCCTATTAAGCTTCTTATATCTCCCTAAGGCTCAGGGGGCAAGCTTCCATCCAAGATTGGCAATTGAAGGGAATGCCGAAGAGGGAATCTCATGTTGTTCTTCCTGTCGCCAGACATCGATGAAGCCGATCAGTTTGGGATGAAACAAAGCAGCCAGTTTCATGTTGAGCGGAGGCGCCGAGTCATGCCCATGCTGTGTGATGTGTGACTCAGCATGGGCTGGGCTTCTTCGTTTCCTGCCACTACGGCTTCACTTATTATTATCGCAACCGAACACTGTGAGGGAAAACTAGGCCAATTCCAGAGTCTTTCCACAGAGATGGCTGACAAAAAAGGGGCGGCCAAGTTAGCGTAGCCAAGGCGCCGGGTATCCCCTTGTTACCAGTCCCCCTGGCTGCCACCAGTTCAACTTGGAGCTTGACAAGAGAATAGAGAAAACGATCTATGCCCCTTTTGCAGATCGTACGAGGCACATGATCAAGCTCCTGTTCCCAGGTTTAATTTGCCGCCGCTGTTCCAAGTGAACATACTTTCGATAATACAAGGAGGGTGCTCTGACAGAGCGCCTATTTCAGGCAAATCCAAGCCCGGCAATCGAGCAACCAAGCGACGGATTGTGGAACGTGCCCGGAACGTGCGGCTACCAATGAAATGCCGGCCCCATCCAATCTTGTTAGCCGTACACAGAAGGTCCCTCGGAGCCCAGGAATCCAAGCTGCCCGAGACCCAGCCAAGCTCGAGTCTGACATGGTCAAATGAAGTGCTCCACGCCGTCTTACATGTCCCATGCTGATGATGACGACTCGCCGAATCGCGGCCGAATCCTCTTGCGGGACCGACACGAATCATTTCAGCAAATCAACGCCTGGGATTCGCCACCATAGATGTAGACGGGGAAGAAAGGTTTTTGCCATTTGAACGGCCTTAGCGATAATAGGCCAGCGTTCTAGGCTCACTATATAAATTATACCCATTCAGGCAAACTAGAAGGGAAAATGGAATATTTTTGGATGGCGTGAAACGAAAATGTACATGGAAACGCGCCGTATCCCTCCCCTACAGCGAAAGCACGAGACATGATGGGTTGGCTAACTAAACACGAAGCTCCTGATCCCTAACGCACGCTCTTACTGGATTCATGCTGAAACGTCATGCCTTTATCCAACATGGTAAGTTGAATGGAAGGACCGTTTATGATCTGCATGCTGGTCTGCGGTTTCTGCAATGAAGAGGAAAGTCGTTTCGTCTCACAACCGGAATGGCAAGGTCTCATTCACCACTCGAATATTTCAAGCAATGTGCCGGTTTAACGTCGTCTACATCCAATAGACTTCTCTCCGAGGACACCCAGGTGACTTGAAGGGGTGGTTGGTCTTGGTGTGGCCGTTTTGTCAGTTGATATCAAGGAAACCTGATCAAGCTGGCCTGCTCATCTCCCTTTATAACCTCCATCATGAGCTTCTTAGAGCTCAGACAATACTCGTTCCCACTAAGGTCCTTCTTCATCACGTGCAGTGCAGCTAGAGATTACGGCGGTCGCTACCCTTTACTGTAATAACCTGGCCTCTACTAATACGACTCTGGCTATGATATGTGTCCAATTCTTATAACGCATGCTACATAACTATTGAGATTGTCCTTAGTTAATCTTGAAGTGCAGCTTGAAGATCTTGTCTCAAAACCTTGATATAGTTGGAACTTACACCCGAATCTATTGATGAAGAGAATCTCCAACTTCGTCAGTAGGACTAACTGGCTTCTGATCGCTCGTGTTAATCTTGTTGCTGGCAACCCTCTTAAAACCGGTCCCATCAAAACTGAGAACAGACACCATATACTCATGTGTGGTATGCAGGCAGTTGCATTTGCATTAAGTCCCGTCGATCTCTATGCGCCCGACGTTTCTATGTTTCTGCAGCAAAAAGTTATTGTCTCTAGACACCAGTAGGCTTCCTAAAGCAAGCCTACGATGGATGAAGGATGGCATCAGAAATCTCGACATAGAACGACCAAAGTGAACGAACTTCACTGCTCGCGACAAGCGGGATTGTTGTGGTCTACACGAGCGCTGTGAGTGTCGGCGATTGCTGTGGTGTATACTTGGATGAATCGATCTTTAAACACAAGAAACACGATTCTTTGTGGATTTATCAAAGTCAAGCCGGAAAGAGTAGCTTTGAGTTAGGAAAAAAATGAGGAATGGAAGTTTAAAGAGAGACTGGCGCCAAGGCAAGATTTATCATAATAAGCTCAAGTTTTATTGTACTCTTAATATAACCGGGCATATTAGAACTTCACTATCAAGCGATTATAGGTAGGCCCTTAGTTGAAGTATGATAGACCTGAAGATAGCGTAAATAAATAAAACTCTGAATACTCATACCATCATCTTTCCTTTATTTTCATTATCTCAAGTTGAGAAACCTGTCCCTCCACAGCATCCCGCTTGGCACAATCAATAAGCATTCGAGCTTTAAAGAAGAGAATTGATTTAAATGGCAAGAGATGTGGCCTAATACACGCATGGGCTTTCTCTACTCACCTTATTTCACGGTGTCGTCGCGTATCATCACACCTCATTCACCAAGCGTAGTGTAGGGTAGGTATCTAGACAAGGGCAATACCGTTCATCTTGAAGCCTTTGCCTTCACAGCAGATTATCTATTACTACGGTGGTAAAGGTAAATACTGCATTAAAAAACTTACATAGGCTCGGTTTTCAATAGCTTTTCTTCCAGAGCTCAGATGAGCTTGGTGATCTTATTCCTTGGGTTGTATTTACACGAAACTGGGTGACGCAAGAGATGGGCATTACTTTGAGGTTTTTTGCGATGACCGGAAAAGATGTAGCACTACGAACTGGTGCACGTTGTCAATTTTTAGGCATCTTTATTTAGATTGTTATTGCTAATCCTCTAATCCAACAATACCGGTCGCAGAGTCGAAAATAAGACGGGCAGGATATATCATCTTTGGGAGTCTCAGATTCAATTTCGCCCAATTACCAGGTTAGGAAGTACAGCTCGCAGAAAGTTGCCACTATGCCATTTTTGTTTGGATCCTTTCGATATTATTAAGCAAACTGGTGAGATTCTGGGGTTAGGCCTTGTGCGTATTGCGTTGAAGTGCCGGGATAGTTCACCTACACGCCACGCTAGTAGTGGGTAGAGTTTCTTGGTGCTTACTCTAACCATCTTCCCTGCTCTCCGATGACCAGTGAGAAACGAGATCGTGAATATCGGTGAGTACGCCAGTAGGATTTTGCACGTGAGAGTGGCGTATGGGGCTCCTCGTCATCAAGGGTTCTCAGTCAGGGCCGTGGTTTTAAGGCACGATCATCCCCATCTATGATTCCCTGAACCCTCAAGTTTCTACTTTGGAAGTTTAAAACATAAAGATCACCTACCGTCAAGATGGCCGCAGCAGTACAAGCAGTTCTCTCATCGCTTCAGACCAGTAACCCAAGCATTCAGCTTCATACTGCCGACTCTCCTGAGTATGACGCTTTACGAAAGTCGTTCATCTTAACCCCTGCACGTCCCACGGCAATCGCACGACCTAAGAATGCGGACGAAGTTGCTGCCCTGGTTAGAGCATGTAAGGAGAATCAAGCTGATTTCACTATCCGGACCGGCGGTCATAGTTGTGCTGGCGAAACACTGATCGATAACTCCCTTGTCATTGACATGCGCGATATTGCATATGTGGAGGTCAGTGATGACAAGAAATCTGCCAAGATTGGAGGAGGTATCCAGGTGGGCGGACTCTTGAAGACTCTGGGCGAGCATGGCCTCGTCACCCCATGGTTTGTGAACCACGAATTCTCCGGCTTTGTTAGTAATTTACTGATGGAAGTCTCCTTGATCTAGCGGAACGATTAGTTCAGTCGGTTACGTCGGATGGAGTACTCTCGGAGGGTACGGGCCATTTTTGAGCCTGTATGGGTTCGGTGCGGATCAGATCCTCGGAGCCAAGCTGGTCAGAAACAACGGTGAAGTCTTTGAGGCAGAAGATGACTTGCTCAAGGGGATCCGAGGAGCCGGTCCAGTGTTTGGACCGATTGTTGAATTGACCATCAAGGTTTATCCGCTCAAAGAGGTACGGTAGACCGGCAAACATTCCCTTTCATTCTGTATTATTGACTAAACTGATGAACTAGATGCTTTCTGGAACCATCATCTTTGAGTCCAGCGACATGAATTCGACCTGGTCAACTTTGAGTGAAAAGGTCCAAAATCTTGCCCTGCCAAGTCCTGGGCAACTCCAGTTTCTCGCCATGGAGTTCCCCGGTGTTGGTAAAGTAACCGGCATGCTTTTTACTTGGGTCTCGGATGATCATGACGAGGGTCGTAAGTGGTTTGACAAGATTGCCAGCCTTGCACCCAACATCATGAAAATGGTAGAATCCAAAACGGCTTTGAAAATGGCCGAGGATAACAACCAGCTGGTCACATACGGCGTTTATGGCCGATCGTACACGATCAGCCTTAAGAAGTGGACGCCGGAAGTCGCGGCGGTCCTGGGTAAGCATAACGCCACTGTGCCGTATACAAGCTGCATGATTTGCGTGCACAGTCTACGTGCGGACAGCGGGTACAAGGAGTCTGTTTTCGCGTCTCGGGAGGCTCATCATATGGTTGAAATTATAGCCATGACTACCGATGCAGAGCAGACTGAAAGCGCGCTGGCATGGGGCCAGCAAGTCCGTCAGGAACTACGCGAGACTGATCAGGCAAATATCCTCAGCAGTTCATATATATCACTGGAAGGATTTAAGGGTACTGATTTGGAAAAGGTTTATAAGGAACATCTTCCAACCTTGGTCGATCTGAAGCGGAAGTATGATGCCGAAAATCTGTTCCGAAACGGAGTGCCAAGGATCATATAATGATTTTCAGCTAGTTGGGGTTCCTGCAGTCTCTAAATCTCTTGCTTAGCTGGACCTTCAGACCATCAGGGACATACTTTGCCTGGGATTCAAGGATGCTGAAGGGTCAGCTTTCTTTGGGTTGTCGGAAGCCGCTCACCTCACAGAAGAGAAAAAAAGAAGGAACAATAGGGGAGATGTGTAAATAGCCGAATAAAAGCTTTACAGCACGCGATGAATTGAATACTCCAACACCGAACACTTCGTACTCTCCCAAGGTTCCTAAGTACCCTCAGAGAGTACTCATCAAGTATATTACATGCAAAGTAAAGAACAGTTGTTAACTTTAAACAATTATCGGATTTGAAGAATAAGCTACGACTTAGTATTTATGGCAATAATATATACAGCCGATGTGGCTTTTCTATTCTTCCGATTTAGAGAGCTGGTATGGAGAGTGGAATCATCAGCTGTTCATCCTGATGGTTGTATCACGCATCTCTAGCCCAGGTCTCCCATTCAAAAGATGCAAGCATAAAAGGTCCAACACCATTTTTATGGTTGTCTCTAATAGGTCTGCTGAAATAATACTGCAAGTAGTTCCCAACGCATTAGTAAAAAGTCATCAATGTTGCATCTTTGAGAGTTTGAGAGAAAGGATGGGCGGTGATACATACGGCAAGGTCAACTTTGCCGATGAGATTACACTCATCGACCGTCCCGTGAAGAACAAGACGGTTATCCTCCGCTTCGGAAATGAAGTTCCTCACGATGCTGGTATATGCGTCCTTTGCTGTCTCCAAGTAGGCCTCCTTCGGCAGGTATCCAAGTGAAATGCCCTTGAACCATCCGTAAGTAAACATGGCAGAACCACTGGCCTCTATGAAATTCTCCTCGAAACTTGGGTACGGGTCTTCCATAACTTGCCACCAGGTTCCGGAATCCACATCTCGTGTCTTCTTCAAAGCCTCTGCCAGAGATACGAAATAGCCCATAAGCCTTTCATAGCCTGGGTGGGAGGTGGGGAAGACTTGGAGGACCTCGACCAGCGACATAAAATACCATCCAAGAGCTCGAACCCACACATGAGGCGAAACTCCTGTTACCGGGTCCGCCCATGTTGCCTGTCCATCTGCCCATCCATGAGGAATGAGTCCAGAGGTCTTGTTGCGCGCATGCGTTTCAATGAGATCATATTGGAGGAGGATGTCATTCCACGCGGTCTGATTGTCTGCATCGTACCTATGTGTCCATTTTGCGTAAAAAGGTTCGGCCATGAACAGCCCGTCAAGCCACATCTGGTTCCGGAAAAATATCTGATGCCTGATCAAGTTATTACTTAGTGAAACTCGCCAAAACCAAAGCCGCTTGATCCGATTAAGCTTACCAAAAACCTCCAGATGGGGACCTGGGGGTGGAGTTTATCATGTTACGGACGATATTGGCTGCCGACTTGTACTTCTCTAATCCGGTTTTATCGTAGAGGTACAGGTAGTTGTTGGCAATTCGGTATTCGTCAAGAACGTATCTTGTATAGTTCCAGTTCTTGATAGTTCCGTTCTCAAGCACAACATAGTCATCGATCTGGGCCTTGTACCAGTCAAGGTACTTTTCATCATTTGATATCTCATAAGCTTTTTCGAACCCAAGGTAAAGCGTTGCCACTTGGTAACCGTAGTTGGGAGTAACTCCGTCCTGAATGAAGGTGTCGGCCATCCATGTCAAATATGCTGGTTGGTCATATCCGGCAGCCGTAGGTGACAGTATTGCTACGCCGAGAGCAAGCAGCTGTATGAACATCATCATGGGAAATAGTTGGTCGCTTTGGGCTGTAACTGGAAGCTTTCTGCTGTTTGCCTCTTAGATTCGATTCCAAATAACTAAAAAAAAAGTTTACAATTGTGCCAGCTCGCACCTCGTATTCCTCCAGAACTTATATAGATCTAAATCCTGCGGAAGCCCTGAATCCAATTAATTTATTACGCCATTCAGTGTAACGTTTCCAACAACTTAACCCCAAAGACCCTGCAGGCAATTAAAAAGCCGGGGGACCTTCCAATAAGAGTTCACCCATTCGATCTCGTGCGATGATGAGGCGGGGCGTTAGTGTTCCATCTGTCCCCCTTGTCCCTCAATGATGTAGTACAATTTGTCATGGGCTGATGCAGATCCCAGCATCGAAATGTCTCCGAGAACAGACACTAAGTTGTGGAATTCTGTAACCACTGCCTCCATTGTAAGGCCGTGTCTCATGTTAGTCTTGATCTCAAAGTTAGAGCCGAGAAGAATTCGTCAAAGAACAGCTCACAAGAGACCACGGCCGGAGGAGTTGACGGTGCTCACTATCCCGAAGACCATTTCAGCATATGCATTGACGTCATGGAACATGGAACTTAGGTTCAGTCTGACTATTAAGGAAATGGCCGAAAATGTGACCAACACCTAGACTACTACATATTCATGAGAAAGTACCTTGGAGAAAATGAGGGGTTAACCCCATGTTACATTGCATAAATGATGAATGATGCACTGTTTGCATATTGTAGCTCAAAAGGATTTAATATCGTGGAGAGTCGGCCCTATAATAAGAGAGTGACATATCAACACGAGAACTGCATATTTTTTACGGAAAAGGCGGTCAAGATTCATAACCGAAAAACTGATGTTCATGCTTGATGTTATATCTCAAGTAAATGTGGTTGAAAGAGTCCTGAGTCCTGTTTACCCTAACGAAGAAAACATTGACTGCCGACTACACCTTTTCAAATGGGCTCAATTTATAGAAGATGGCTATTCGGATAATATATAAGTACTCACGTCATATATATCAGTGCTTATTGTCTTAGACGTGAAATACTATTGGTTCTGATGCGCTCTTAAGCTTCGGGCTTCAACCTTTGCATTCCGTTGATGTGACTACTGTGAGTGGCATAATATTTCAAATTTGTTGTCTAGCATAAGTTTTAACCTTTAATAGTGTCACATAAAAAGCTATGTAAGCTGGAGCCCGGTAGGGCTAAACCATATTCTACGATAGACATGTTGGGCAGTGGAAATCGAATCATGCGTAAAGACTTTGATGAATCTTAAAAGTTGAGTTGTTTGGCAACTGAGACAGTAAGTGAGAATTGAGAAAGAAAGAAAAAACGTCTCAGCAAGGGATTTATTTCATTTATTATCCTAAAGTGGATGGCAATAGCAGGACCTAGGCCGGGCCAGTCTTCTTTTAGTCACCAGCCTCGCCATTCATTCGGACCAGCGCTCTCTAAAAAGAGTCCGTGTAATCAAAAACATGGCTTGCAGTCTGCTTCCCTTCAGCATCATGTCTTTGGGGAATCACATTCAGAACGCCTTTAACATCGCGAGGTTCGAAATCCAGGTTCATAGCGGACAGAGTCATAACTTCCTTGCCATAGTTCTCCTTCAACCAGTGCGCAGCCATATCCATGCCTGCAACAGCGCCAGCCGCGGTCCATACGTTCCCGTCCACTACCCATTGAGATTCACCCGTCCAGTTGACGTTGGAGTATTCCTTTGCGGCCCACTTCAAAAAGGCATGGTTCACAGTGGCCTTCTTCCCATCTAGGACTCCTGCCTGAGCCGCGATGCAAGCCCCAGTACAGTTGGTAAACAGAAATCGTCCGGATGCAACCTGGCGCTGTATAAGTTCCTTGAATCGGGGGTCAAGTTCAAAGCCGTACGGGTTTGGCCCGGGGACGAGGAGTATATCAAAGTCTGGCGCATCATCGACCGTGCAGGTGGGCACTAGAGTGAGCCCGGTTGTAAGAGTCTGAATAGGCTCACGGTTGAGGCCGACATGATGGAAGACTATTTTTGGTGCTTTTTCCTTAGCGATCGGATTCACAGCATGGAAAAGCTCCAAGTCGTTAACAAAGATGTCACTGCCGGAGCTAAGGACGTCCAAAAGGCCAAAAGCGTCGATGGCTTGGTACCCATAGGCAAGCGTCCCGACGGTCAGGGTGGAAGCCATGGTGATTATTTGAAGGCAAAAGAGGCGGTTATCCTTTGGTTCTAAGTTTCTCTGAGGGGCGATCTGGCTGGGGCCAGCGGATGCTCAAGACTTATATACCCCTTCTTGAACTAGATCAGCCTTGTTATATCTTTAGATTTCCGTGCGTTCCCCTTCTCGTCGTTAGCTCTTTGGCCCCTGAAACTCATATCGACACTGCGATATATATAAAAATGACGAATCAACAACAAGCAGACATATCAGTGGTTGACACCCGAAAGACGAGACACTTTATGAGAGCCCCTGCCGTCGTGCCCCGGACGTCAATCGTGCCGAGTCGATACAATATGATTAGAAAGGAAGCTCCTACTACCCAAGACGCCTCGGCACGTAACGTCGTGTGGGGGAATACGATTACCTGCACCTATGAGCATCATGCGCCATACTAAGTCTAGAAGCTCCCAATGTACCAGCCAACTGAGGGAAGATCCATTGATCCATGGTGATTAAAGCTCGGACCAAAGGCAGGGCTATGCCTGTTCGCGAGACAGGGATCTTGAAGCTTTGGTAACTTGACGAGTCTCCTTCAAAGTTCAAACTACCCTACGGTCATTCACCGTTTACTCTGTTGCCGACGGGCTCGGTATTCTCATTTTCTATCCAGTAATCTGGGGCTTAGGTTCTATATTTGAAGTTCCACAAGCATGCAAGCTGTCGATTGTTAGAGCTGGCATTTTTCAGATCGAGATTGATTTGATTGTGTGGTATAAAAAAATAAAGTTTGGATATGTCACGGCTGTGAGAGGCTGAGAAACTGATGCAGAGTAGCACGAAGTATGATTGAAATTTCTCTCGCTATCGAAGGCCAGAATTCTTTAGGTAGCTCCAGCATTTGCTATCCCTCTGATTTTCTCCCATTCATCTTCATTAATGGCGAATAATAGCTCGTCATGCCACTTGCGGTTGAAATACCTGGTCTCTCGCAGACGGCCTTCCTGTACGAACCCGAGGCTCTTGTACAAGTGAACTGCCTTTTCATTGTATGGGAACACGCTCAGAAAAACCGTATGAAGCCCGGCATAACGGAATGCCCAGTCAAGCATCCAGTTGAAAGCTTCCCGCCCGTAACCCTTGTCCTGGTACTCAGGGCTGAGTGTAATTCCTATGCTGGCTCTCCTGTTGACGACTTGGCTCGCAGGAATACCTCCCCACCCGAGCACAACAAAGCCTATGATCGTGGGCCGAGGAGTCTTTCCGGCTGGTGATTGTGTTTCTTTTGTTTTATTGCCATTTCTTTTCGCATCCTCTTCCGGTTTAAGGCATATCGAGACACCTAACAGTGAAAGACTCAAACCCTTCATAGTCTCGTCGATATCTACTTTCCCTTTGGGCCTCAAAAGGTTAGTTGATACGAGAGCTTGCGTCATTGGGTCATCTTCCACTCGAGGTAGAAAATCCCTTAGGTTTTCATCCCCCTCGTCGGCTTTGATATAGTACAGCCGCTCTGAAGAAAACGCATTTGGCAGTCCATTAAAGCAGGCGTCCATCCTTGGCTGCTGTAACCTTCAGCGGTCAACGGCTGGACATTGATTTTTTTATGGCTTGGAAATGGAGATACAAACAAAATGGAATTGAGAAGGAAACGTGTCCCGATTTTATTATGCTCCTGTTCGAATCACTATGAGTCATTCATTATTGGCTCTGAAATCTGATCCCAAGGAGCAAATGGCAGGGGTAACGATGCTGAATGTAGCACTACTGTGGCGTGAATGCGGTGGGCTCAAACTTGGAACCCGACGTCATGCGGGGTTTCCGCCTCTCGGCCCGAGCATCGGAGTTTTTTATATACCACTCATCACTTGAGTTTGTTTCCACTCTACCGGGATATACTTTCTTGTTCTTTGCGAAGTTAAGCCTGAAGAGTGCTTGTTCGTGACAATGTCAAAGCCACTTGCTATTGTTAAATCTCTTGACCATCTTGTGCTCACCTGTGCAAACGCAACGCGGACTGCGCAATGGTACACCGAGCACCTGGGCATGAAGTTGGAGACCTTCACACCGGCATCAGACCCGTTGGCGACCCCGCGGATGGCTCTGAAGTACGGATCGCAAAAGATCAATTTACACCAGAAAGGTGCCGAGTTTGAGCCAAAAGCTACGACGGCCCTTCCTGGAACTGCCGACCTTTGCTTTCTTGTTGGGCAAGATACAAACCTGGATGAAGTTATACAGGGTTTCCAGGACCGGGGGATCACAGTTCTGGAAGGGGGCAAAACAGTCGCACGAACAGGCGCCCAAGGACCGATCCAGAGTATTTACGTCAGGGACCCTGATGGCAATTTGATTGAGTAAGAATGAATCCTGCCATCCTACACTAGGGTTGAGCTGACCGAGGGCTAATCTGCTATAATCTACACCAGGCTCTCCCGACATAGTTCTGCAACATAGCTCATCTAGGGAATTTCGGGTTCTCAGGAGAATAACCGTCGTCTTTGAGGTTCGGCTATATATATCGCCATAGCCTATATGGAGGCAGGACCCATTTTTGGGGTGAGGATAATCGAGATTGGTCACGTCCAGGTTAGCGTTTGCAGGAAATAGTAGGCTGCTCCCATCGCTTTAAGCCCAAAACTATGTGGTAAGAGGACAAGTGGCACATAGAGAAATCAATGGTAGGATCGGAGAATATTTATTAATCTAATTAACTGTATCAAAACTACTACATATCACCGATAGAACTGATCCTGGTGCCTCCCATGAACAGTAAGACCTGGCCTGGCCACATCTTCATCGCCGACATCAATTCGGATTCCCTAAACTTCAAGAGGTCCCTATTTAGGTTATCTCACGCGCTGCTTCCCTCGACATTCTAGTCATTATCTAGATGACGTCCCCTCCTCCCCCCTAGCACTAGGAGGCGTAGCCCGAACAGTCATCCTTATGCTTGTCAAAGCAACGCGCTACAAGCTCTTACCAAGACTCTGCAGAAAATATACCAGCCTTTTTCAATGGCGGGATATCACTAGGTACACCGTTCAGAGGAGAAAAAAAAAGCGATTGCTGGATTAGCTGCAGGACATAGTCACAGAACTTCGCTTCGTTCCCCCCCGGAAGGGACACAAGTCAGCAGCATAGATGGCGGGCCTTTCTGGGACTGTCGCCTGCCAACACAGGACTACTGGGGTCTGTTCTCCACTGTGTGAGAGTTTTACGAAGCAATATCCAATGGTATTCTTTGAGACACTGGCTGCACCAAAGTCCCTGACCTTGACGAGCTCTATCAACAGGCAGAAAACAAGCTGGTTCTTACCCACGGCGACCTGAGCAGCCTCAATATCCTCCTTCCAGGTGATGATGTGGTGGGAATCGTGGACTGGGAGACGGCAGGATGATTCCCATTATACTGGAAGTACACCACAGCGAAGTATGTCAACCCCTACAATCCATTCTGGCCGATCCAGTCGATCACTTTATATCGCCTGTGCCAGAGGAGTTGAAGATGGAAACTGTTAGACGTAAGTGGTTTGGCCACTTCTGACAGCGGCTGGTCTACGTCATGCATCAGTAACTAGTCGGATGGTGCCTGTCATCGTGTGCCCCATGTCCCTTTATCGTAGTCCTTAAGTTGAGGCGTTCGTCGTCGTAAATGGATCACCCCGAAGCGCATGGAGAAGCTTGCAACAAGAGAAGCCAGAATCAGCCCAACGAATAAGTAGCCTTGAATAATTTTCATATCAAGGCCGTGAGAGCACAAGGGCATGACATCGATCAATAGACAATAGCCAGGTCATGTTTGTCTTATTGTTTGTACCTTTATATGTTAGCAATTCTCTGCTGCAACGGCTGCTCTCATGGCTTCTCTCTCCTTCACATCACCGCCTCTCTCACCCCACAAAGCAAGTTTCAATACAGCGATCCATGCGCACCTCATTTGAATTGAAGGAGCTATTTTGATCTCATGGCTTGTAAACGAACCAAACACGCGCCTTTTCAACATGCCTCTACTACACCTCCCAAATGAGATTTTGGTCAAAATCGCCCGTGGACTCTGGGAAGAGAACGATCTGAACGCGTTTGTTCGCGTTAGCCGACACCTCTATACACTTCTCAATGCCTACTTATATGCACATAATCTTCGCCGATTTGTAAACAACAATTTTGATATTGGCAGAGCCGCTCTTCTTCGGGCTATCATCCATCGTGGGCCTGAAGCGACATACAAATTAGCCCTCGAGGCAGAGAGAAATTTATCTCCTAGCAGCTACCCTTGTCCTAGTGATTGCGCCTTGAAACTTGCGATGATACTCGAACGAGCAGATGCTCTTACGCTTTTATTTGAGAATTGCGACTATCATCATGCGGACAGGACGGCCATTCTTAAAGCAGCTCGTATTGGAAACGTTGACGTTTTCCGTACCATGATCGAGTCCGGGTGTTTTGAACCTAGTTATACAGATGACAATGGTATGACCTCCATCATGGAGGTGGCAATTCTTGACCATGTTGAGATTGCTCGATACCTGCTTGGTTTTGAAGAAGTCGATCTTAATGTCAGATGGGACGGAGGGTTCACACCCTTATATATGGCCGCGCAGGCCGGACATGTCGAGATGGTCAAGCTGTTAGTCGCCACTGGAAAGATTGACGTGAACGCCGAAAATGACTATGGCACTACAGCACTCAGCGCGGCGGTCAGGGCAGACCAACTAGAGTGCGTGCGGGCACTTCTGGAAGATGACTCGCTTGATCCTAATGCGGGAGACTTTGATCAGATGAGCCCATTGCAGGATGCGGCTGTATCTTGGAGACTGGAAATGGTCAATTTACTACTCGAGGGGGGCGCTGACGTTAATTTCGCAGAAAACGGTACTACGGCTCTGGAATGTGCTGTACAGGGCGGCAATTATGATATTGTGACCACCCTTCTCGGCGTTCAAGGCATTTTGGTAAATAGCGAGATTCACCCTTACTTTACTCAATCCTGGTTCCTGGGTGCAGTAACCGGTGGATATGTTTCTATTGTTGAGACTGTCCTCGCTCACGCAGACATCGATGCAAACGCTAAAGATGCTGCGGGGAATCCGCCCTTGATTGTCGGTATCATTGAAGGACAGACCGAAACCGTCTTTGCCCTTCTGGCTAGCGGTAAGGTTGACGTCAATTTGGCAGGATCTTCTGGGCTTACTCCTCTACATGTGGCAATAGACTCGGGGTACGCTGATATCGTTAGTCGGTTGCTATCTGCCGACGGCATAGAACCAAATTTGAGGGATGATTTGGATAGGACGCCATTGGTACTGGCTGTTGGCAGACAAGATCATGAGATTTTGGTAATGCTCTTGGAAGTGGAAGAAGTTCTTTATCATGCGATATTCGGATAGTAGCTAACTCTATCATGTATGCCGAAGGGGAGGGTAAAACCGAGGCAACGGACATTCTGCGTCCAGACTGGGACCGTGTCCTTGAAAATGGGGTAGAAGAGACTCCAATACTTTCAGAGGACTAATGAAACGGCCAATTAATCCAACCACACGGGATGATTGGATTAAAATTTAGGTCTCTCTGTCTGTAAGACAGCTTACCCACTCCAAAAGTAAAGAGCTCCTATAGGCTGGGGGGGTTTCACAACAAAAGATACATGCATATTATTTACTAAGCATACTTTCACCCTGCATGAATGTGAATGTCTTAGAATTTTGGGCGCTTAGGCAGCTACCATCTGTCGTAAGGTTCCAAGGACCAAGTCCTAAATCTTCAAACTTTTCATCTGTCCTCCCTATTCCATTACACATGACCGAGAAGACAGAGGAGATGGCTGATTCCTGCACGCCGCATGGCGCACCTAGCGGCCCAGCCGGTCTAGAAGGACTATCGGCCGAGCTTTTGTCTCTCATTGTGGAGGACGATTGCCTCAGCCCGGAAGATCTGGCAGCCTTACGGCTGACTTGTTCCTCCCTGACTGATTCTGCTTCGTCAGTGCTCTTTCGGCGCATCTACATCTCTCCCCTGGTGCAGGATCGCACTTCGTTTATTGACATATGTCTTTCGCCTCACCTCGCAAAGCACGTACGCGAGGTTGAATGGTCTGAGCTTCCCTGGTACCCTAGTTGCTTCGAGAACAATCTGCTCCATCGGTACGGCTTGCGGGGTACAGATAATGCCTCGGAGACTGAAGAAGTCCTCGGGGAATCTCAAGGCCTAGATGGCGGGAAGGGAACAGAGGGCACAGTCACGATCGACGACACAGTTGAAATATTAGACAGGTCATGCGACCAGGCCTTCTGGCTTCCTTGTATCCCAAGTGGTGTCCTGTCCGCTCTTTTCGAAACCGAGACTACTGCGGGGCCCGATGAAGGCGTTCAGCGGCTGCGCACTGAGGCTGTGAGAAGCTTCAAATGGGCGTTCAGCGAAGCGCTCGCTTTGTTGCCCAATCTTCACACCATGGCCTCGCGGCAAATGTCCCCAGATCGGATCATCAAGGGTTGCTACTACCCAATGACAGCCGGTCATATCCAAGTCCGACTGCCTGGGCGCTGGGAAGCTCCTTGGAACTGGAGCAGTGACGGGCTGTACCTGTTCATACTGCCAGCCATGGCTACAATGACCTTTCCAGTGCGACGACTGGTTTGGGACGACGGGCTGCGGGGCAACGGTGTCTTCGGTACCCCTGAGCCTGAAGCCTTTCGGTATCTTGATACCCTGAGCATCTCTCTCGCCAAGTGGGCCCAGTTCTACCAAACATCCCCGATGAGAGATACCGCCTTCAATGGGGTAGAGGCGTGCCTACAGGCCAGCAGCAATGTTCGACATTTGACCTTGGGAATAGAGGGCGAAACTAGTCGGTGGGCTCTGATAGACAACTGCGATATTGAGGAAAGCCTCTTACGGTATTCGCCTGACATCGACCGAAGTCAATGGACCAGGCTTCGTTCTCTCAACCTTATCTCAATGAACATCGGAGACAAGATGCTGATAGCGGTTGTAAGAGAAAGCGCTGCGACACTATGCCACCTCTCCTTGCAAGAATGCAACATGACACTCAGCAGAGTCAAGAAACTCTCTAAAATCCCCGACCTCAGGCTCCAGTCAGTTCGGATTCTTAGCGAGTACCCACGACACCAGTGCCACCTGATTCCGGAAAGAAAGCTACTTGGCTACCTGAACGACCAAATCATCCCCGAAGGCGAAGATGTCGACATGTGCACTTTTCAGGACCAGAAATTGGACATGATTTTTGATGATGACGACGAGTTTGATCTCAATTTGGGCATCTACTATAAAGACAATCAATCCCTCATGTTTGAAGATGAGTGCCCTGAGTTCTTAGCCACGAGACTCGTCATGACATCAACAGCATTCATGATTGGCGGCAGTTCTCTTGACGACGATGAGTTTGATGAATTCAAGAAGGTCGACAACAGAGGCCAAAGTGACGACGACGCTGTCTCTGTTACTGAGTCGGAAGATAGTGTGGCGGAACGGCAACGTAGTGGGCCCAAATGGTTTTGGGGCCGCTACTTTGATGAACTTTCTCTTCGGGGAGAAATATATTTTATCCAGGTCGAAGACACGCATCCTCAAGGATGGCCCACCACAATTTGGAAATTCACTAGCCGGGAGGGTCTCGAGTACTTTGGCCAAGACCCATTGGAGGGCTTTGAGGAATGGGATGCGGAGAAGGGCGATCTGGAAGAACCAACCCCATATGGCAGAGATATGGAGCTGGCCCTTTCCCAACCAAGTGAAGGGCCTCCGGAGGGTGCGTGGCTTTATGATGCCTTTGAGGCCGTGATGGCACAAGATAACCCGAGTGATTGGAACGGGAGATGGTTATGAAACACGAAGCCTGCCCCGTTTGAAATACCACCTGCTTTGTTTGGGATGAAATTGCACGGATGTTTCTTTGAAATTGAAATGGACCTGGCGGGCTCCCGGGGCGAGTTCCGAGCAGCCGCATGGCTAATATACTCCCGCCAATCAGCCAGTGTGAGGTTGCCACCGGAATTTGAGACTTGGATGCGCTTTTTAATATCTCCTTGTGGACCTGGCCTGTTAGAAAGGATATAAGTAGCAATGAAATTATGTGGAAGAAACAGTTGATAACACCAAAAGCAAAGTGAAAAGGTGAATAGGAAAAATGACTAGAATCAAGAGTATTACATTGCTTTTCAGCGGCGCTATGCTTCTATCTGGTGCGCAGCCGCTTGCCGCCACACCACAATATTTCATTACGTTGTGAGCTCAAATTCTATAAGATAGACCAAGAAAAGAACATGTTCTGATATATCTACCAGCGGAGACTCCTACTCGCAAACCGGTTTCGATATCAGCGGCACCAAACCAAACGATGCAAATCCGCTGGGCAACCCCGATCTTCCCGGATGGACAACAAGCGGAGGGCTTAACTGGATCGGGTTCCTCGTCAGCGAGTCAAACGCGAGCACAGTATACTCTTACAATCTAGCGAGCGGGGGTGCCACGACCGACGCGGAGCTGATCGCTCCCTGGTCCCCCGAGGTTCTCAGTTTCATCGACCAGACTTCCTTATTCTCGCAAACATTGGCCCCGAAGCCTACATGGGCACCTTGGACCGGAGATAACACACTTGCTGGCGTTTGGATGGGTGTCAACGATGTTGGGAACTCTTTTTGGCTCGAGGACAGAGAGGCCCTCATAGTCAAGGTGCTGGGACGATACTTTGAGCAGCTGCAAATTCTTTATGATGCCGGAGTCCGAAACTTCCTTCTCTTGGGTGTTCCTCGTAAGTATATACTGGCCTCTTCGCCTCAATGGACCCTTCTCACGTGTAGGAAACTGTTATGTTGTCCGGCCCTGCTAACTTGTTGGCAGCAACTGAAAAGTCACCGCTCATGCTTGAAAACGGCGAAGAATCGAACAAGATGCTTGCCGCCACTATAGAACAATACAATGACCTAATCAGCTCAAGTATGGAATCATTCAAGTCCAAGAACTCAGGTGTAACATCCTGGATTGTCGACACGGCTCCTGCTTTCAACGAGGCCATTGATAATCCTACCCGTTACGGGGCGCCGGACGCCACTTGCTACAATGAAGATGGGACGAGCTGCCTTTGGTTCAATAACTACCACCCTGGTATTGCAATTCACAAGCTCGTGGCGGCCGAGGTTGCTGAGGCGGTTGGCTTGCCTTGGTTCTCATGATATGTCCATAGATAGCGGCGATTATTGATGGTATAACACATGGTATTGAGATCTAGTTCTTGCTACATTGTTGATGGTACCTAAGAATATGTTGAGCGTGACAAAAGAATTGCCAGTATTTCTAACACCTTTCTCGTACGACCTAAGGGGGTCTCAAAACAGGGCCCAGTCAGACTCATCGTTAGGTCAGAGGCCAGGAATCATGCGTTGGGTCTCGGAAACACAGGTATGAATCCGCATCAATACTAGCAGATCTCATAGCGCATTGAAGTTTCCATGAGGAAACATGACATCACCGATTGCGCGTACGCCCGCCTGAGCGATCTCACCGTGAGAACCGTTCTTTTGGTAGAAGTAGGTGTTCAGGCGAAGGTAAAAAAACACGAAGGGGATCTCAGATCTCTGGGGAGGGGGAGGGCGGGGACTTCCCTAGTTCTTAGACTATCGGGATATTTCCCGATGCTCCAAACTAACGCCCCGGAAGACAGAAGTGATGGTTGCTGCTATCCGCAGCCATAGCGTCAGCTTCACGCCCGTTCAATTGCAATTGTCTATGGACCGTTGGCTTATCCAGCTAGGGGAAACATTGTGCTTCAGATCGTGGCAAAAGGGTTCGGAGATGGACCAAGGTCAGACTTGGGCCTATGCATCCGGCCGCATCATGTGTCATCATATCGTCAGGCGGTGATTTCCCTTTCCTCACATATACCAGAGTTTGGTATTATAGGATTGGAGGGTTGGAGGAGGAAAGAGGGAGACGGATTTGTCGGGGGAGTGTGTGTTAATTGGCTGAGGGACCAAACCCCGCGGTCTTTCCGTATGCAAGACTTGCATGATGATAACTTGAAAGGGAAAGGGGGCAACTAGTCGCCAAGGGTTAGGCAGGTACGTCATGGGCTAGGCTCTGCGTTGCTGAGCAAAACTGTTGGCGCGTGGACAGTGATGGGGGCTCCGTTCCCGGCCTTGGGGGTCACATGGACGAAACCCTCTCTGGAACTTTATCTCAGTTGCACGTTGAAAGCTGGCAGCATGTGTCCATGATCATGCGTATGGTCATTGATTATTCCACGTAGCCATCTTCGGGCCCACCACCTATCCTACCGCTTCACACAACATAGTGCCATGAAGAAACATAGTTTGTTTACGCATCGATACTCGTATAAGATTTAATGAATGACCAACGGTTTTGACCCTGCTACGGGATTATACACGGCTAACGCAACAAGCCACCCAGTCAACTGCGCAGCTACCTGCCAGCTCAGGTTCTACAGTCGAGCCCCAATCCTGCCGTCTCCTTTACTTTTCACAATGCAAAGCTGTAGCGCGCTAGCTGACCTGCATACCGATGGATTACATCCGATTATGTATGGCAGCCCGGAGATAACGTATCTAGCACATAAACTCATCGGCCTCTGTCGCAGGAGAAAGATGATGTGTCATTCGTGCTCCCCATAGCCATCCATAAATTCCCCCCCTAATGCCTGCACCCTTGGCGGCGACCGATTAGCCTCCAATTTCTATATGCCCCCGAACTTGCTTCTCTGGTTTATCAAAACAAAAACAGATGGAGATACGGCGGGTAGATAAGCCACAGGCAAACGACCCTTGCAACGAGATATCGACTGTCTGCTATGCCATACAGATGCTGGGGCTAAACTCATTAGCAACCAATAATCCATCTCGTAATCCCATGTCAATCAATGCCGGTAACGGCCATAGGCGAAGTGTCCAGCCAAGCCGATCTATCAGGCACACACCCACTTCGCCTCGCCCCCTCTCGACCTGCCATCTGTCGCCCCTCGCAGCCCAATCCTGGCTCCGGTATTGCCCAGGGCGGCGTTCTAGCCTACCGGAATACCTTTAGGTGTTGCCTGTCATCAACTAAGATACGCATTTCTATCTATGCTCACCGGGGTCTGGTGGAGCATGTGTGATACGCCTCCCTCCCCGGATTATTTGCCGCTGTAGTCAACTCCACGCAGTTATTCTAGCGAACCCCTCACTCTTCAGGCTCCACAGATAAGTAATTCCAGTTGGGCTCAGACGTGGCGGGCTTCCTTCTTCCCCCCGTAATCATCACCACCCCAGCACCATGACCAGGAATCATTGAGATGCAATTTCATCCCCAAATCGCACCCACGGAATATCTGCAAGAACTCGGAGGCAAATAGCTGCTCGGATAAGTCTGGCTAAATAGACATAATGGTGCGCCGGAAACGCCCCTATGTGCCTAAGGTCAAAGGTAACGCCTCAAAAAAATCCACGCAGTACACTTCGACCCTTTCACCCATACCCGTGGCTACGATGATACCATCGTGCTCACACATGATGTGGCTTCATATTGCTAACCTTGAACAGGATGCTACGAGTGCTCCCAAAGGCGCATCAACTGTGATCAGACGCGCCCAGGCTGCCTGAAATGTGCCTCCCGCGGTATCGAGTGCAGCGGGTTTGGGGTCAAGTTCAGGTTTCGGGAAGGCCTGTCCCGTGGGGGGAAAAGCCTCAAGTGGCAGATGGAGCAGGCCAAGAGTCCTCGGATGCATGATGTGCCCATCCTCCCTCAAGCGAATTCGCCAATGTGCGGCTCTTCGACATGCAGCGAGGGCTCTCCCACCAACAGCGAGGAGTTTGTCGCTGGACTTGGAAACGCAGCTTCCGATGCCCTGGGAGACTCAATATTTGACCTTGATATACCGTGTGGGTTTTTTGGCGATATTGCTGGGGCTATGGTTCCGTCAACACTTCACGGCGGCGTGGGTGACGCTGAAGCCGGCTCAGAAAAACCCGGAGAGCAAAGCTTGCAACTGTGGTCTTCGATCGACAAAACATCATCCTGGAAAGACTTCTTACTTGACTACTGTAGGTTCATGATGAATTGCCGCCAATTTCTCCAAGTTTTGTGAACAGAACTAAGGCCAAGACTATGTAGTTTCTATGAAAATTGCCCCCGAGATGGTCGTCATCGATGATAACCATAACGGCTGGCGCCACGCAATCCTACCAATGGCCCAGTCCAACGAGATAGTCATGAACGCGGTCATGGCGGCTGCTGCGTATCACTTGGCCGGGTCTATTGGAAACGACGCGGTCACCCAGGCGCTGATCGATCCCAGCCAGCTATACGAATCCGCAATCCAGGGTCTTCAGCAACGACAGCAACTGACACACCAAGACTTCGAGACGCAGCAAGCAGTCATCCTATCTATCGTCGTTCTCTTGACTGCGGTTATGGTAAATGGCTGTGATGATTTCCCCATCATGTTCCAAATGCTTGTGTCGGCGCTTGATGCCATCGGAGGAGAAGCCGCCTTCGCTGAGTTGGGCGGCGAAGTGGCTGAGTTTTCCATCCGTCAGATCCGCAAGTAAGTCAGCCTATCCTATCGAATCAGACCGAGCAAGTCGTTAACGAAAGCACATAGAATGCGGGTGTATGCCGCCCCATTACTAAGTCCTGATACGGGACTGCTCGAGATTCTTTGCCGAGCGGAAGAGAGTTTCGACTGTCTAGAGTACTACAAGCGCCTGTATCCTCAGCACGCAGATGTATTCGGCGTGATCGAGAGCATACGACAACAAGCCTATAACATATATCTCGACCGGGCCCTAAAGTCATGCGATTCGTTGGATATCGACCCTAGCATGGAGGTCGCCGAAGGAGAGGGTTCTGTCCAAGTCGAGGGCGACGACGAGCCCTTGATCGAACACTTCACTCAGACACTTGAGGCATTCCCCAAGGATGCACCGGGTGAGCACTGCCTTGTTTGGCCCTGCTACATCGCCGGATCTGCAAGCAGGAACCCTCGTCATCAAGCAATTCTCGAGGGATATCTGGAGCGACAGTATTATCGAAATGGGTTTGCAAATCTACTTCGTGCTAAAGAAATGCTGAGGTATATATGGGATCGCGGGGCCGATCGTGATGACTGGACGGCAATATTGCCGGAGTCTCGTGTATTTGTTATGTAGGCTTGACGCATGGGTCGTTCGTTCGGTTCGGATGGGAAATTGTTCATTTAGGATGGTAAAATGGCGTTGGTAGGTAAGGCAGCGCATTTTGGAGGCTTTGAACTCTTAGTATCGGGTTGTCTTTGGTTGATTTCGGCGCTAAATAATTATTATCAACTATGGCAGATTGAATCAACATGAGAATATGATAAACCTATGTGCCGCAGTGTCTCTTAGAAAGATTGTTGTAGGAGTGCGTCTTACCATCTGTAAGAGGTGCGTTTCGCATTGCCCTTCCAGCCAGGCTAATTTCTCAATTGTCGAATTTGGAATGCATCATGGAGAGAACTGACGGTCTTGTTGATATCAGAGACTGTTGTCACGTTTGTCAATGCCATCAAGCATCGTAAATAGATATTCTAAAATTCACAAACCTCAGTTCGTCACGATAAGAATCCGAGCAAGACCAAGCCATTTTTAGATCTAGCACATCTAATAAACCTGGGAACGGTGTTTGTGCCCACAGCTGTCAGATGGTACATGACCCGCTAGACTAAGACCATGGCACGAGAAAGTGTTTATCAAGGAGATAGATGAGGAGTCATGGGCGAGGTTTTGGAATTTATATCGACCAATGCATAATTTTCTTACCCTCAAAATCAAAAGGTAGCTTTTACCAGGCTGCACGAGCTCTTTTCCAGATATATATAGCCGTGTCGGATGATTTTCGAATGACCGTGGGCCCGGGGCCAATCTTAGGGTTTTACGAAAATATTCAGGGCTCTTGACGGAAGAATGGCATGATACCTTTATCTTCCACCAAGTGGCATGTTTTATGTGGAATGAACTGATGATGAGTGCGGGAAAACATTTATGTTCTCTCACTCGCGTATTTGGGGATGGGGAGTGGGATGACAATCATCCAAGAGTCTATACCAAAAGAGGGAATTTCGATGAGAGCCGCTGCCAAGGATTAATGATGAACTTCGCAAATAGCGGGCAGGACTATTCGCGAGTAGTTAGCTTGGGCCTTATCTGCTTGGTTGCTGGCTATTCGGACCATGTTGAATGCTCTTGTGTGAGCCGTATCTAAGCGTTTTAAGACCCAATTGAAACATGAAACTACGTATTTTCGATTCTACAACCGGTATTATTAGATTATTGATGGCTAATAATCAATATCCATGAGACAATAAACTAAAGATCATGGTGTATCTTAGTTAATGCCAGGTGCTAGTACCAGATCGTTGTCCCCGTAGCTTGGCACATTGATAGTCACCTTCCGACGCTCAAGGCCATCCTTCTCAACCTCTCTGCTGTGAACAACATCGACGCCACCTCCGTCTAGGCTCTCCTCGACGCCCGCAGCCAGCTTGACCGATACGCCGCACCCGAAAATGTCAACCGGCACTTTGCCAACATCGCCTCTCGATGGACCACGCGTGGCCTGGCCGCACCATCTTCAGTATCGCCGAGCTTGGCGGAGCTGACAGCCTAGCTGCCGAGGCAGATATTTATCTACTCGCGTTTAGTTCTCCTACAAACCAAGGAATCTCAGTATGAGAGTAAGTCAGCCTACAGTACGTTGATGCTCGCTGCTTTGCCTTAGCTCCACCTCCGTCAAAGTAACACTACCCCATAGCGGCGAACTCATTCGTACACAGTCAATCAAGGTGTCAAATATATAGCTTTCGTTGATCAATTTCGAACCCAGAGAAAATTAAAGATTAAAAGATAAAACCGGATTAAAGGCCCCCCAAAACTTCCCATCCCATCCTGTGCAATGCAAGTATCACTTGGCGAAAATAAAGGTCTCTTCGTTGGGATCATCGCTTATTTCCTTGATAGCGAAGCTCGTAACCTTTCCATGAATCTTCAAACACGGAGGAAGGTCATCGCCGTGGTTGTTAGGAGGACTGTAGGATTCATCATTGTTCAGTCGCCAAACAAGGGACTGGTGCATCACAGCGTCTGGGGGGATATCGCGCGTCGAGCCCCTGTTGAGCGGGAATCGCACATCAACCCAACCCTTCTGGGTCAATTCCCAACGCGTGATAATTGGAAGGTATTCTGCTCGTAGTTAGTTAAACAGTTTTGAAGCATTATGATGGTTCATAGATATATTGTGGAGGACTTACCCATATACTTCCAAAAAAGAACCCGGAAAAATCCAGACCCACGACCAAATGAGAGACAATCATGCATCACAGCTCCAAGGGCATACGACCGTTTGGTTTTGAAATGTTTCTTAAATTTGGCCAGGCTGTGGCACCATTTAACAGCGGCGGTTGGGTCCTTCTCACCCACAAGCTCCAATTCGCGAATCATCCACGCAAGAGGGATGTCACTCATTTGCAGACGGTCACAGTCAAGGTCATGACTGGCTTCTTGAGGCTTCCGGGACGTGAATAGATTTTTGACGCCTTGCCAGAAGGTCATCTTCTTCTTGCTGTCAAGAGGATTATCAGAGACTGACGGCCAGCCGCCTCCAACATCTCCGTGATTACCAGGGAACCAGACCTCTTTGATATCTTCGGTCTGGTCGTCGGATAGTTTGATATCCTGCGCGAGGAGAGCTGGCTTGAACTTGACACGCCGTTCGTCAATGGCAACGGCGTGCCGAATGTATGTCGCAGTGCCAAGCACAGGAACGGGCACGGGCGTCTTTTGCTCAAGGACTGCGACCGAGTTGACGCAGTCCCAGAGTCCCAGGAAATACACCTTGATATTAGTGTGCTTTGAATGACCATCTTCGCCGAAGACGGTCTCATTTCGGCAGAACGTCTGACTGAAGGCGGTGATTTCGTTCTCGGCAACCAGCGTGTCATGGCTGTGCTCGAAATCATCCCCAATCAGAGCGGTGTCGCCTTCCGAGTCCTCCTGATGAGCATCTAGGCGATCCTTGATATCTCCTGCCAAGTATCTCTGGTACAGCCTGAATGCAAATGGAACCATCTCCTCATTTCCTTTGCAAAGTAGACCAACTGTATGGATCATACGTGCGAGGAACTTGGCGGTGAAAGCACCACGGCTGAAACCAAACAAATATATCTTAGCACCCTTTACGAAGGTGACAACCACGACATTAATATAGGAACACAACGATGAGGAGGTCAAGGGAATGAGACTTACCGATTCATAGTATCGCATGAGGAAGCGATAGCCCGCGATCACATGTGCGTCAAATGTGGTCCCGAAGCCTTGATCAATCGTCTTGGAGAAGGCGCTTTGGAGCTCGCCGAACCAAGACTTGTTGACGGACTTTTCATTGATGTCGTATGTTCCAATACCAGCTAAGATTTATCAGGCTCAGAACAGCTCATATCATGAGGATGATTTGCTACTAGTAGAGAATAGATGGTGAATTCGATAGATACTACTTACTCTGATAATAGTGAAACTGGTCTGGATGGTTTCGGTCCAACTTGCTTAGGAGCTTGACAACGTTTGTGTCGGCGTTCGAGCCGCTAAACTCGTTTCCCGTTCCATCAAAACAAAGAACGAGCTTCTTTGGCTCCGGCTGCATTGTCAGAGAATTGGTATCTGGGATTGTAGATAACGATGAAAAGGAACGGAATGCTGAATCGGAGCGGGCCGCGAACTAAAATCATCAACCAAACTCCAGTCTTCTCGAGTGAGGCCCGAACGCTCGCGCATAATATTGGACGGCGTCATTCAGCTGCAAAGGGTCGGCGATCTATCACCGAATCGAAAATTATATTGGCCACCATCGTAAACAAGCAGATACGCGTGGTCAGCATTGCGTCGCATTCAATAGTGCAGGTGTGGCTTGCATAGTGAAATCGACGAATCATCATTTGCCCGCGAACAAACTTGAATGAACACGGTCTTGGCTTGCGATCGAGAACCGTCCTCGCCAAGCCCGATATGCATGGTGAGATGTCTCCCCGTCATATGGCTGCCTAAGTCGGGCTTAACTTGAGGTGGTAGTGCATCAGCTGCCGCTCTGTTTGGTGGTCTGGACATTCAGCCAGCCACCGCTAATGCCAGCTACTGCACGGGCCGAAGATTAATTATCCCATTCGGCCAGTACTGCCGGAATGAACCGCAAACGCTGGTGGGGAGGTTGTCCCGTCGGGACAGATGCATCAAGGTCGTTGCACTTCTACGCCTATAGACCAATAGTAGGGGGTTGATATGAGATATGTTACACATAATTGACCGTAATCTTCCTGCAGTGAACTTATGCTGCATCAAGCCACATAAGCATAACATGCTCGTGTTATTGGTTCATTACAGGCCCAGCCAATGCAACAGTGCGGGGTGAAGTCTTGGGGGAAGTCGAAGCAACGGGAGAATGCATCAAGTGTTTCTTGGGCGTCTCTGTCTCACCCGAGCGCCTCCGGGTTGCCCGTCTCTGACTGAGAAAACCTCCGATGTCTATTTAAATAAAAACGCGGCGAGACCGACATCTAATCAATTACCGAAACTCATCGCTAAGCGACGACACGTCGACGACTTATGCACGTACACCTTTTAGAAGTGAAAAGTTGATCTATCAATTTTCTCGGGCCGCAAATATGAACTCAGCCTTCAGCCCACTGCATCAATAAAACTCAATAGGGAAAGGTATGCATCTGGCCAGATATAGTTCCAATATCAGCTGAATGAACATCGACAGTTTGGGCAGATAGGGGTGGCGCCGCACATGCCGTGCGGTTTAGGAAACAAGAAACGCAAACGCCCCTCGGGAGAGGTTTGGCGAATCATCGAACCGACATTGTAAATCACAAGTATCATAATTCCGCACCTGACTAGGACATGCAGGAAGCGGGGTTATCCTCAGCTGATGGGCTGAGGTTGTCTCGGATGCTGTTTCCAGATAGCTTGAGTACCTAGCCGACTGCAACCAAGGTCGGCCGGTGACGGCTTAGCCATTTCTATGCAAAAATGGCGGTAACAGTGACAATACGAAAGATTATCGATTACGGCAGAGGAGGCAAGATATCCGATTGGCTTCTAGGAAGGCTTCGCAAGATATCGGCGAGCTACAAAACATTGGGTAACCCCCAGAGGTTTTCGATCGTTCTCTCATTGATGAGTCCACTAAGACGCAGCCATGGCCTTCAACGAAAAGGTTCAGCTTGGAGAGGATTATGGCGATGCAAAGAAGGAGACTTCTAGCATTTTGTCTGATCCACTCAAACTTGCCACAGACCTGATCAAAGACTATGCCGGTGTTCGCAGCCAGGCCTCTGTCCCGCAGCTTGTAGGCCTCCTGAACGATTTGATGCACAAGGGAGAACCTCTCGATGATAAGAAAGGGTAAGTCTGTCACTTATCACAATATAAGGGAATCTCTTTCACTAAGCGTCAACCTAGAACAACTGAATTGCTGATTGGCATTCTCACTTCGTTGCCATCTACATCAGCTGCGCGCACCCAGCTCACAAACAAGTTCATTGACACTCTCTGGAGCAATCTTCAGCACCCACCTCTTAGTTACGTTGGCGGCGACGTCAAATATGAGGTGGTGAATGCTCAAGATGGTGCTACTGCCCAGCAGACCGCCAAGCCATACGATGTCATTGAATTCAAAGTTCCCGATAGCGATGTCATTCTCCGTGAGCAGGTGCCTGTGGCGCCCAACGGGATGCATCAGTATCGCATGCCTGATGGGAGCTTCAACAATATCATGGAGCCGCATCTGGGTAAGGCTGGTACGCCCTACGCCAAGACAGTTCGTCCTCAGAAACGTCTTCATGGAGTCAAGCCTGATGCTGGACTTCTCTTTGATTTATTGATGGCCCGTGGTGACGACACCTTCAAAGAAAATCCGGCTGGCATCTCGTCCATGCTGTTTTATCATGCTTCGATCATCATTCATGACATCTTTCGCACCAATCGAACAGATATGAATAAGTCGGATACCTCGTCTTATCTTGACTTGGCTCCCCTGTATGGGTCGTCTTTGAGAGACCAGCTTGAGATCCGCACCATGAAGGAAGGAAAACTCAAGCCGGATACTTTCCACGAGAAGCGCTTGCTGGGGCAGCCAGCAGGCGTGAACGTTATGCTTGTCTTGTACAGCCGCTTTCACAACTATGTCGCCGACATTCTTCTCAAGATTAATGAAAACGGCCGCTTCACTCTTTCGAGCCCGCCTGGGTCGAGCCCAGAGGACATGGCCAAAGCAATCGCGAAGCAGGACCATGACCTTTTCAACACGGCTCGTTTGATTGTTGGTGGATTATACATCAACATCTGCTTGCACGATTACCTTCGAGCCATCACCAACACTCACCATTCCAAGAGTGATTGGACGTTGGACCCCCGTGTAGAGATCGACAGTAAGCAGTTCGACAGTGACGGTGTTCCACGAGGTGTTGGAAACCAGGTCAGTGTCGAGTTCAACCTTCTCTACCGGTTTCATTCTTGCATATCCAAAAAGGATGAACGGTGGATCAACAACTTCTTCTTGAAGCTGTTCCCCGGGCACAATCCAGATGACCTGCAGAATGTGAGCTGGGGTGAGCTCGGGCAAGCTCTCATGAGCTTTGAGCAAAAAATCCCAAAAGACCCAAGTGCCCGTACATTTGACGGTCTGGAACGCCAGTCCGATGGCACTTTCAAGAATGACGACCTTGTCAGAATTCTCAAAGAGGCCATGGATGACCCGGCCGGCATATTTGGCGCTCGCATGGTCCCCAAGGCCCTCAAGATTGTCGAGGTTCTCGGCATCAATCAAGCACGCAAATGGCAGGTCGCCTCATTGAATGAGTTCCGAGAATTCTTCGGCCTCAAGAAGTATGACAAGTTCAGCGACATCAATTCCAACGTGGAGATTGCCGGCATTCTGGAGAAGCTCTACACTGATCCCGACATGGTTGAGCTGTACCCAGGTCTCATGGTGGAGGATAGCAAGCCCTCTCGAGATCCAGGCTGCGGCATCTGCCCAACATATACTGTCGGACGAGCAATCTTGTCCGACGCAATCACGCTTGTCAGGTCCGACCGGTTCAACACTCTGGACTACAATGTCGCAAACCTGACCAGCTGGGGTTACAATGAAGTGCAGCAGGACCCCAAGACACTTGGCGGATCGATGCTGTATAAGCTGATCCAACGGGGTGTCCCTGGATGGTTTCCCTTCAATTCAGTTGCAGTCATGCAGCCGATGTACACAAAGAAGGCCAACCAAAGGATTGCCGAAAAGCTCGGCACGATTGACCAATTCACTCTCGACGACCCCAAATCTCCCCCAACCATGATCGTTCTCTCAACCCAAGCTGCTATCAAGCAGTGTCTAGAATCTCAGGACTTTGCTCTCCCCTGGCTCAAGCCGTTGAATCTCATGTTCCCGGGAAAGAAAGACTACGGTTGGTACATGCTGGCCGGAAGTGAACCCCGCAATATCGCCCATCGAGTCAGCTTCTCCAAGGCACTGGGCAAGCTCCCCAACTTGAACAAGGCTCTCTCCGAGCTGGTTGCGAGGGTCGGAACAGAGACCATCGAGAAGGAGAAGTTCACCCTTCAGCAGGGATTGGACCAGATCGATATTCTTCGAGATGTCGCCATCCCAGTCAGCACTCGCCTGATTGCAGACTTGTTTTACATGGATCTGCGCTCTGACGAGAATCCAGACGGTCTGGTGGGTACGGCCGAGCTGTACAAGCATCTATTGAACATTCGGATCTGGGGTGCCTGCAACAACGATCCCGGCCAGGCATGGAACCGCCGTCGCCGTGCCCAAGAAGGAACACAGTTCATAGTAAACTCGACCCGCAAACTTGTAGATGAGGTCGTCACTCATCGCGGCTTTGGCTTGGGCATTGCCTCTGCTATCTCAACTCGGTTCTCTCGCAGAGCTCATCTGAAGCCTGGATCTCTGAGATCTTGTGGCTATCAGCTGGTTGATGAATTACTCGCTCAAGGTAATTCGCCAGAACTGACGGTGGATAACTTGTGGCTCACTGCGTTTGGTGGCGTGGGCGTCATATCGACAGTGGTAAGAACCCCCTTCGAAATACTCCATCATGAAATATAACGATTTACTGATGAAATTTTCTAGTTTTATGAGATTTTGGAGTTCTTCCTGCGCCCTGGAAATGCATCTATCTGGGCTGAAGTTCAGTCCCTTGCCCACAATGGCGACGACGAGACGCTTCGCGCATATGTTGTTGAAGCTCAACGTCTCACTACCACCCAGCGCAACATGCGTGTTGCGACCAAGCCCGTGGAATTGGAAGGGAAGAAGGTCCAGCCAGGAAACGTAGTCGTTATGTTGCTTGTAAGCTACCCGCTTTACATGTCCTCTTTTCATGCTAACTGTCATCTTCAGGGAGGGGCTGCTCGTAACGCAGCTGAGGTCCCCCATGCGGACAAATTCGATCACGAGCGTGCACCTGTCGACATTGGCCCGTTCAGCCACGGTCAGCATGGATGCCTCGGAAAGCAGATAGCCCTTACTTTCGTGACCGGAATGATCAAACTTGTTGCCGACCTCAAGGATCTACGCCCAGCGCCAGGTCAGATGGGCCAGGTCAAGTCGATCCAAGTCGGTTCTGACAAGGCATATCTGAATGACAATTGGTCATACCTTTCATTTGATCCAAGCAGTAAGTTCGAGCAGCAATATTTCCTTTCTTCTTCATAAACTCCGAATTACTGACGCTTAAATAGCCTGGAAGCTCCATTTCGATGGCCGTGGCAAAGGCACCTTCGAGGGGGACAGGAATCCAACAACAGCCCTGCCAATGCAGCAGTATTATTACTTGCTTCAAAAGCGCAAGGCTGAGCAGATTGAGTGATCTCACTGTACTGCGCAAAACATTTCTCCTCTCATTGAGTACTCTTCTTCACGATGTGGCAGGTTCTTCGGACTAGGCTCGGGATTCGGATTTGCCTTGAGTGACATGAATTCAAACCTGTCAAGCGGGTGACGGGAGACCCAAGCATTGAAGCCCTTACGTATTGTTGAGTCTGTGATTAGTATTATCGAATTGTTGAGTGTCAATAATGAACATATGAGAGGCAATACACGAAGGATTGTCAATACATATCATTTTTATTGCTAAAGTATTCTAGTCATCGTAGAAAGTGGTCACCCTTCCATTTAATGTCTTATTTCCTCCGTCACCCAGTTTCTTGGTCAGACTCATGCGGGGTATTGTCACTCAAAGGACGCGGAGAGAACAATTTTACCAATAACACATGACGGTTTATTCGGAGACCACAAGCCCCGCCCAGTTTCCCTTTTTCTCGACGGGTCTGGAGGCGCGATTTAAGATCCTGAGTCCTAACTTTTCCCATGGGGGAAATTGCCTTTTTGAGATTTGTATGAGCGAACAGAGAGAGGCGCGAAGCTTCGAGATCCATAAAATGGGCTTTGTCTCCACCGGCCAAGGCAGATCTTCCCAGAGAGGAAAAAGTTCCCCGAGGCCTATCGGAAATTCTTGCACCTTAGATTCAATCTGGGAGGGGTAACTAGCATGACGCGAGCGAGCCTCAGGATGGAGTATTCGTCGTGGGGTCGAGCTATAAGATCAGGGGCCGTAGGGAAGGAGATGCAGGGCAATCTTCGTGTGGGAAAGTTATTGGGTGACATTATATTATCTGTGTGTTTTTTTTTTACCTCCGCTAGAAACTCCATAGCTGAGTTCCATCCTCTTCGCCCGCAATGACTGAGATTCTACGCATCCGAGCGACTTGGGGAGTCGATGGAGGGAAGAATTACGAGAATTTCGCACGATGGTTCCCGGAACTGAAAGCTAAAGGATACGGTACGTCTTCATCTGAAGTTGAGGAAAATTCCCAGTCTCGGATTCTCAAGAAAGGCACGGTAATATAACTGAACCTGTTGGAATCTTTAGCTGGAATCGAAATCAATGTCAACGGCGAATCAGACTTCCTTCCAGATCTCCCCGTCCTCAGGAAGCTCTGCGACGACAATGGACTAGAGATCGTCACTCAGTAAGTTCAACACTACGGATAGGGCCGTAACTTGATGATTAGCAATAACCCTGCCCGAAGAAGTGGGATATTTGAATTAACAATGTCAGGGTTGTTTCCCACTGGCCACACGCAGCTGGTCCTCGACCTGTTGGCCTTCAACCACAACAACATGCGGAATATTACCGAAGGCAGTTGGAAAAGGCCAAGGAATTGCGCCCACTCAAGATCAATGCCCAGTCTGGCGCGTACGTATACTCCAGCTCCAGGGATTATTTAGTGTCTAAAAACAACATCGAAATGCTGACCAGTAAGCACAGGGATTACTGGACCCTGGAAGAATCTGTAGAATTCTACAAGGCAACCATTGAGATTGACGCTGAGCTCGGGCTATCTGGCAAGGTGGTCCACGAGACGCATCGTAACCGCTCTCTTTTTACCCCATATGCCACAGCGCATATCATCCGCGAAGTGCCAAGGTATGAATGCCGGAACTTGATCGTGTTTGAACACATTGCTAAATCCCAGTACAGGCTTCGCATTACTGGTGATTTCTCCCACCACGTTGTCTGCTGCGAGCGACTCCTAGATCTTGGAGAAGAGGACAAACAGCTTCTCACAGAGATAATCCCACGCGTAAGTCGCCATTTGATGTAGAAATCGAACAAAATTTGGAGAAGTGTTTAATTGATGTCATCTCAGGTCTCCCATATTCACGCCCGCATTGGAACAACACAAGGCTCTCAGTGCCCGGATCCATCAGACCCCACGTTCGTCGCTGAGAAGACGTTTTTCGACAACCTCTGGACCAGAATTGTAAGGGACTGGGCTAAGAACAACCCCGGTACTCCCGTAACCTTCACTCCCGAATACGGGTAAGTGTTCCAGCGATGTATTCACCATCAGTTTCCTCCGCTTACGTCTTTCTCAGTCCTTACCCATACCATGCTTATAACGCTGTGAGGGATTATTCAGAGGTTGCCGATACGGAAGGGGCCCGGTTACAGAGTCTCTTCCAAGCGACGCTGGCCAGTGCAAACTGAAATCATGAGAAAACCCTAACGGTTGTCTTCCTGCAAAATAAACTACGCCGCTTGATACTAGAAGTCGTGGTAGTAAACAGTATACTGTCTTTCTAGATATATATTGCCTACAGAGCACAGCTCATGCCCCATTTTACAGCCATTCTAGCCATAGATGATTCAGGTGTGAGCCGGTGGCCACGCATTACAATGCAATCTCTATCCAACGTCTTTCATGACAGAAATCATCGTGGTTAAGTCTAGCATCGACTAGGGTCGGCAGTATCCCTTAAACCGTACAGTGGAATAAGACACCTTCTTAAGCCCAAATCAAGCAGGGTTGAACGCCAGAGACACGTGGAGTACAGTCGCAGGAGACAACTGTCTTCGGGTGCTGATTCCGAGATATCCAACCACCCCGCTCACGTCAAATGCACCATCCTCGGGATTGCCGATTGGTTTGGTTTCGTTTCATTTCTGGAAAGATACTGGCCTATGTGAGAGAAAACCAAGGAGGGATACATTGTGACCCTAGAGATCATTGGCCATAGCAGTGGGCTCTCTTTCTCTCCCGCGATGTCCTTGTTTGGGAAATTTTAATGAGAGACCCTCCTCGTCGCAAAGCGCATGGTAAACACCCCTCTAGACATGGTCTTATAAGAGACATCTTCCATCCCGTATGTGGCAAGTTTCTGAGCATACAGTAGCCACAGGCTCTCAAAAACAGCACATAGACGATCAGTAAATTGCTTCCGCGGCCAACAATATATTCATCAACGAAGCTTAACCATACTCATTAACCATGGAGGAGCTGAAGATTGCCCGCATCGACGTCTTCCAAGTGGACTTGCCCTACAGAGGCGGAGTCTACCGTCTGTCCGGAGGCAGAGAATACAGAAGTTTCGATGCCACCATCGTCCGAATCACCGCCCAAAATGGTATCGAGGGCTGGGGAGAAAGCACTCCGTTTGGCTCCAACTGGATTGCATCCCACGCCCTCGGCGTCCGGGCGGGTATCGCTGAAATCGCACCCAAGTTGATTGGCTTAGACCCTCGAAGAGTCGATCGCATCTACGATGCCATGGATGCTGCCCTGATCGGCCACTCCCACGCGAAGACAGCCCTCGACGTGGCTTGTTGGGACATATTTGGCAAGGCCACTGGACTTCCCGTATGCGAGCTTCTCGGGGGCCGCACGGATGTCAAAATGCCAATCATTGACTCGTGCCCCGTCACTGGTCCGGCCGAGACGCGTCAGCAGGTTGAGGCGTTCCGAGCTGAGGGATACACGGGACATTCTCTCAAAGTGGGCGACGACCCTGCGATTGATGCTGAGCGGATTACGGCGGCGCTGGCAGACAAGAAGCCGGGCGAGTTCTTCATCGTCGATGCCAACGGAGGAATGACCGTTGAGAGCGCGCTCCGGATGTTGAGGCTGGTTCCTCCTGGTCTTGATTTCGTTCTGGAAGCCCCATGCGCTACGTGGAGAGAAACCCTTTCTCTCCGACGCCGGACTGACGTGCCGATATTCCTCGATGAGCTTGCTGTTGGCGATGAATCCATTATCCAAATCATCGCCGACGATGCGGCGGATGGGATTGGGCTGAAGATCTCCAAAAATGGCGGCCTGACCAAGGGACGCCGTCACCGCGACATCTGTGTTGCCGCGGGCCTGACTATCAGCGTTCAGGAGACGGCTGGGTCGGAGATTGCCTTGTCTGCCATCGTCCATCTAGGACAAACTATCCCGGAGCGTAACCTGCGTACCATTTTGGACACCCGGAGTGTTGTGAACCTCACGACGGCTGATGTGGACTTTGAAGTCGTGGATGGACGTATCAGTGCGCCTACTACGCCAGGCTTGGGTGTCAGACCTCGTTTGGATGTGTTGGGCTCTCCTGTAGCTAGCTATTATTAAGGGTATACGGCCATGTACCACGGGTTTCCATACGGGAACTCTTATTGCTCGAACCTCAATCATGACACAGCTATCTTAAACCATGTGAGAATGTGTCAGAGTCAATGGTATCTCTTCATATCAGGTGCAACTTACTACCAGCGTATAATCATGCGAAAATTAAAAGTGATATGGGATAGTTACTGACTTGAAACTAAGAGGGCAATCCTTCCTTACCATATATTCGGTATTCAATCTCGCTTCTGGATTGCAGCAACAATGCGCTGCAGTCCTTCATCTAGATAGTCCCGCTTCTGTGAGAACACAATCCTGAACCAGCCTGGACTCTCGGAGCCAAACTGTGCCCCCGATGCCAAGAAGACCTTTTCCCCAAGCAAGGCGTCCATCACCACCTGGTCGATATCTACACCTCCCTTCTCCTCCAGCTCTGGATGTGATTCGCGATAGGCCGCGCCCAGGTTCAGCCAGAGGAAGAAAGCAGCGTTCACTCCCGGCGCGTACTCGAACCCGTGTTCTTTAGCCCACTTGGCAACATGCTCAAAGTTGCTCTGCAGAGCCCTCCGATTCTCCTCAATATACTTGTCCACCCACTCGTCGTCGTTCAGCATGTTGGCCACAGCGCAGTCCGTAATGGCCGATGTTGAACTGTAGAGCGACACCGGGAGCAGAGCACGGTGTAGCTCAGCGTTATGCTGTGAAATAAAGGCGCCCAGCCGAATGCCGTTGGCGCCAAAGTCCTTTGACATGCCCCAGACGACATGGACCAGGCCTGGATCGACGACGCCCGCGGTCTCAATGGACAATGCCGACTCGAACGGATGTACCTCCACGCTGTCTACTGTATTTGCGAAGGTGGACAAGGCGTAAATCTCGTCGCTGATGAAATGGATCTGGTGCTTCTGGCACAATCTCATGAGCTCGATCAGAACCGCCCGCGGATAGCACCTCCCAAGCGGGTTATGGGGGTGCGCGAGTATCAAGCCCGCCACTCTGCCACCTTTTGCCTGCACCTCGAGGATCGTATCCTCGTACTTGGACACGCACCCGGGTCCAATCGGGTCAGTCTCGGGACCAAACTCGACATATGCCAATTCGGTTCCCATGCGAAGCGTGACGTCCGGTACAAAGGTGCCATAGAACGGCCTGCCCAACAGAAACGAATCACCAGGGTTGCCGAAGGCCCAAGCAGCATGCTCGATAGCAGAGCTGCACCCGTTGGTGGGCGTGATATGAGCGGCGTCAACAGGAACGACCGGCCTGAAATGTCGGTTGAGGAACCTAGCCAAGGTCGAGCGAAGATGCTTCTTGCCGTCTCCGTACGTGAAGTCGTTGCTCACGAGGGAAATGTTCCGCTGGATGTGCTCCGCGAGCGTGTCGTGCATCAGCACGTTCTCAGCGAGACCCAAGCACACGTAGCCGTCGGGTTTGTCTTGGGGATGCCATGGCTTCTGGATGATCTCCCAGAAGAAGAACTTGGGGTCCGGCTTGGCGAGCTCGTGCGCTCGAGACGAAAGCGCCATGGTCATCCGCTGATGAGAAGATTATGTTCGGGATAGAGGTGCTTCGGCTTCGTTGCGATACCTCGTCAAGCAATCATGAGAACAGCCAGGCCAGCCGCCCAGGCATTTCTATACGAGCCCTCACCCACTTTAACAGGCCCGGACCCATCAGCTAGTCATGTTGCATATTGAGCGATACCGGATGGTGCCGGTTCCGCATTCAAGCTTTTCTTTCTCCTCCCTACGCGAAAGTGTGTCATAAAATGCCCACGTATCCATTCGGCAGCGATCACCCAGACAGAGAAATGAGCAGGGATCGGGCAAAACCACCAAAGAAAAGACAAAACAACCGAATTTACTTTTGACTACACTTCTCAGAGTTACGTAATTCCCCGGCCACAATCGGCGATTGAAGGCCGAGCTGAGGCTTGAAGTTCAATTGGTACGACAACACGAATCCTCTTGATGTACGCTTTTTATCAGTCAATGGTTTTCTACATGCGATATTTTCAAGCACGGATGAGGTTTTTTAACTGTGGCAAGGGAAGAAGGCTGACTACTCTTCGTACGGGTGAGAGAGTTCGAGTATAAAAAACAGCAATGAAAGATCCCAGACCCGACATCTCAACATAATGAATACCAAAGACTACTCTTCCGACATTCTGTAGTTGAACCTGCGCACAGCAGTTACCACAGTCACTGTTTGTCAATTCTTGATACTCATGGGTGGTGTTTAATCTGGCTAACCCAAATCTCCTCATAACATTGCCTCGGTAGCTCTCACCTGTGCACTCTTGTCCAAGCAATGACTGATAATGGTAAAAACTGAAAGGCAGTAAGAAAACGGTATGATGGAACTATCAATTTATCAAGGTCTATATATTTCTATACCTCAACGTCCGTAAATGCTATTTCCCCTCTGCTCGCCAGCAGTAAAAGGGAGGTTAATGGAGGCAACCCAAAAAAAAAAAAAAAAAAAAATGAAAAAAGGACATTCACATAGCGCCTTAGTCCGTTATCAGGACCGAGATGTACCAATCTAAAATCTTTCCATGAAGTTCATCCTGACAGTCCACATCCGGGCTCGCTTTCCATAAATATACATGGGAATCGTCAAAAGCATAAGCAGGAGTTGGATGATGCCAATCCAGATGTACACCATCTTGGGACCGTCATCAGCGAGCCAGTGGGTGAAGAACAAACTGAAAAGAAGTCCGTGTAGAATGTTTTTGGAGAAGTTGAGAGTGACGAGCGCCTCTCCTGCGTACTGGCGGTAGCTGTCCACGCAAAACGTGATGGAGGTGGTCGAGCCCAGACAGCACCCAAAGGAGATGATCCCGAAAAACAAGGTGGGAACAATCCAGTGATCTTTGAGAGAAGCGGACCAACCAAATCCCATGATGCCGATGCAGGTGGTGATGGTGATGGGAATGGCCATCACAAGGCGGAATTCGGGCTCATACATGCCACCGTTGCGTCTTGACATCTTCTTGACTATCACGTCGCTGATCTTGCCAGCTACTCCGGTGCCCAGAATGCCACCAACAAATGGAGAGATGTACACAAGACCAGTCTGAAGCGCGGAGAAATTATAAAGGTCCGGGTTGCCGTAAATCATGGACAAGGACTCCGAGATGACAATCAGCCAGCCGATGGAGCACGCGTAAACGATCGAAGACCACAAGACCGCGGGGTAGGCAAAAAGAATGAACGGGCGGCACATGGCCTTTAGCCATTTGTCGTTATTTAGGCGGCCATGGAACGGTTTCAACTGCTGAACAAATGACCGAGCTGGCTGCTGTTTAAGATTGTGGGTGTAAGCGTAGATCTTGGGAGGCTGGTTTAATCTAGCCGCAAATCCCTTCTCTTCAGGAGAAAAGGAGCCGATGGGTGAAGATATGCTACTCTCCTCTCTTGGCCCTGCCTGGTGGGCAGAGGTGGGGCGTGTGAGTGGTGTAGGCAGACGCGTCTCATGCGTTTGGGCCGCTTCGACAGGAGAACCGGGCTCATGCGTGTCCCCAGAAGCAGCTTCTTTCTCAGTTAGTTGCGACACCTTTGGGGGGGCGGCGTCGCCTTTCTGAGAAGAGATATATTCGGGGTTCTCCTTCTCAGAGGCTGAGGTAGACGCGAAACCAACGTGAAGCGCACCGGGCCTCTCCGGGGCATGATGAGTAACCGGACTTGTGGGAGAAATTGGGCTCACGATAGGTGGGGTGTGAACGGGTGTATGCGAAGTATGTCGCGACGAGAGGCGGCGGAGAAAGTTGGGTCTTTTGTGCGCCTTCCTGTGGGGGGTTCTGTCCCAGAAGGTTTCAGGTACGAAGAAGAAGAGGAGAACGCCAGTTGCAGCAACAATTGCGGCAGTGATGCTAGGTGAGATTGTCAGTTCATTGGCCATGGCGGTTATGGGGGCGGGTGGCGACTTACAAGAATACCCACCGCCATCCCAGACTGTTGATGATGACAGCGCTGACCAGTGGCACCAAGTTCTTGCCGCCCAGCAGCAAGAGGGTATAGATGCCAATGCGATAGGCGCGCTCGTGGAGGAAGAAGATCTCTGCGATGGTTGCCGAGGGCAGGCACTCGACGGGGCTCACTGCAATGCCCTGGAACACTCTCGCGACGAGAAGAGAATTGAAGGAAGGCGAGAAGCCGGACCACAAGCTGGCACCAATGAAGATGAGGACGCTGAAGAGGTAGACTGGTCGCTTGCCCCAAAGAATGGCCGTTGGCGAAAAGATGACTGACCCAACGCCCAGACCCATCATGTAGAGCCCGGTCGTCAATGCCACTGTTTCCTCTTGAACATGGTACTCCTCAGCCACGTTATGGAAGCCCGCAGCAATCAAAGGAGTCATGCCACCACCAATCATACAGTACAGACCAAGAGACAGCAAGGCAGTGTCTCGTCGCCATGCAGGCCAGTTGAGAGGGTCGTTAGCAGAGTCATCTGGCTGAGGCTCGAGAATGATGGTCCCATCATCCGTCATCTTCTTCTCCTCAGGTTCTGGTTCTGGGGCTGGAGTCCTGGAGCCCGAGCCGGATGCGACCGGGGTGTGACTGCCAGGCGACTGCGCCTCTGGGATTCTGGTTCCCCCAGGCGAAGTAGGCGAGAAGGGGGGGTCGACGGGAATGGACGAGTGCGAGGTCCTCGCGTGCACATTCTTGAGTCCCAATGGCTGGTTGCGATGCTGAGCAAGAAGGAGGACGGATCCTGGGGAGAAGTTAGTAGAGTGTCCCCCGTCTCCAACGGCGTGATCGTGTTCAGAAATACACACCAGGAACCTCGACGGTGTCCGGATCGTTGAGCATGCCCATGCTCCATTTCGGCGGGTGAGGCGGCTGTCCTCCTCTCCGGTCGCTGTCATCGCCGCTCGCGTCGGCGCTGGCGGAGGATCGGAATAACTTCAGCCAACGGGAGCCCCCCGCGGCGCTCTGCTCCTGTGCCATCAGGACCGCTGTGGCCGTCTACTCTGCTGCAAGGACTGCGACGGTGGAGTGGTCCAGACAGAGCGATGAGGAGGATGACGGCGGTGATGATGGGGTTTGCGAAGGAGAAGAAGGAACAAGCTAGCCATTAGACTTTATGATATTTGGCAGCCACCAAGAGGCGGCTCAGAAGGATGACACGTGCAGTGTGTCAGGGTCCTCTCAAGGGGGGAAGGACCCTCCAGCCACTGTGGGCCAGGGTCTGACCGCTGGAGATACCCACTGAAGGAGCCTGCTGGAGGTCCCGCATGACCTGAAGCTAGGACGTCATCCTGCTCAAGCTCGGCGCTCCTGCAGCACGACGCCCGCTAAAGACGCAGCGGGAGCAGCGGTAGCAGCGGTTGTCCACTGCAACCACTGCGGAGGCTCTGAGCTTATTTGTCCCTAGCGCGATGCGTCGCCGTCAGCTGGCTCCGCCCCTGTCGCCAATCACCAACTCCAGCAGCCAGTTCGCTTCGTGTTCTCCAGGTCACCGGCTACTGCATGATGTGTCGCATTCAATATCATACCGCAGATCATCACTGTCACCCGCCGAAATGACGTACTGCCGAGGTTTTGGCCGCCAACGCAACCCTCAGCGAGCTCGACTTCACTCGAGTGTTGGGGCCATTAATCAGCATAATCTTACTTCCGCACACCTCGCCGAACAAACCCAAATTGAAATCAATATTTTTTTATTTGCTCAAACCGTAGTGTAGTAAATAGCTAATGTACTCAGTTACAGAGTATACACCAGCTTTCCAGCGCTGACGTTGCCTGCCCGCAACTCATCAAGCCCCTTGAGAATTCCCTCGAAACCAGCACCGCCCCTGTTCACAATCGGGTTGGGCACCTTCAGCTTGCCCTGCTCCAGGAGTCCCTGGGAAATTGCCAAGAACTTCTTGGCGAACTCGAAGTCCTCGGGCTTGGGCAGCGTCTCCGTGCCCTTGAAGTACCGCTCGTTGAAAATCGTGTACATCATCGTCGCGTGCGGGCCGTCCACCTTGGGGTTGACGGCAAGGAGCTCCTCCTTCTTCACGCCGATGATCGTGGCGTATTTTCCTCCGTCGCTGCTGAGGGCGCCTGCGGAAATGGCGGCTCCCTGACCTGTGCAGTCCCACGCGAGCTTCAGGCTGTTGTTGGTGTATTTGCGGATATCACTGGCCACGGTGGGTGATTTATAGTCAAAGACGGCGTCGGCGCCAAGAGACTTGAGAATAGTCGAAGTTGTGAGGGGAGGCTGTCGTAATAACCTTAAGTCCAGAAAGCTTGGCATACTGAATACCGAAAATACCAGTTGCCGTACTGCCGCCGTAGATCAGAATGTACTGGTTGTCTTTCTCAACCGCGTTTGGCAAGGGCAGGCCCAAGGTTTGGTACAGTCCTTGGCCCTACAAGAATTAGAGCCTGCCGAATGGTAGGGAAAGAACAGGCTACTTACAACTGTGGAGAGAGAAATTCCGAGGGTTGCAGCCTCTACGTCGCTGAGGTTGTCGGGAGTCTTGATCTGAACGTCACCCTTGGCGACGATGTAGTTTGAAAACCCTCCGTTCTCCAGCTGGGTTCCGTCACTGAGAGAATATTAGTCCGACGTCAGGAACCGCTTATGAAGTAGTTATATTGCCAACCTTCCGTGAACCGCACCGCTAATGCGATCACCCTTCTTAAACGGCTTCGTGACCTTGCTGCCGACGGCTTCCACAACACCAGCGAAATCACATCCAACTCGCGATCCAGGGTTTGTGATGCCGAAATCAACATGCTTCCAGTCGGTGGGGTTCACACCGACAGCATTGACCTTGACCAAAACATAGTCGTCACGCAGTTGAGGTACGGACACCTCCTGAATGGCAGCTTTGCCCTTCTCGACGTAAACGATCGCCTTGTTCGCCATGTTTAGAAATTTATAGAGCAAGTGTTGCAGAAATTAGCTCAAAGGGAAGTTCGTGTGGGGTTGCGAGAAAACAAGGAGTTAACGGGGTTATCCTTCTCGGGTTATCAGTTAATTGATGACCTGTCTCATGGGATGAGGGCAACAACGTTTGCTTTATACTCACCAAAAATTTCGGAGATAACAAGAGAACACATCAATCCAAGCCAGCCATTTATAATCAGACAGACCATAAAATTCCTGATAGGTTAAATCCCGACAAGCGTTGAATTTGTCATCACCACTGAATTACGACACCATGCCGTTCCCGCTTTGGGGCGGAGTGTGGATTCTTCAGATCCCCCGCATCCTCTTCAACATTGAATGTTCCCTTTTTATCTTGAAGACTAGCAATAATTGTTATATCGATTAGATTGTGAGCACACGTATATCAAACAAATTCGATTTTCTGCACTGCTGCGTGACTACTGTAGCTTTGGGGAGCATGGACACACTTCGTTAACCATCTGTATATCCGATGCAGACTTCCTGATCAATGACCTGTGTTTGAAACACTAACGCCACATTTTGATACCGTGTTGCTAACTGGCGAAGAACTTCATCAAATACTAAATTACTACAGCTTTAGGTTTTCTGTAATTGTACCCTTCCTTTAATGACGTTAATAAGAGATGAAGTCGTTGCGATGACGTTGTCATGCGGCTTTAGGGTAGGCAGAAGCGGTTGGGAAAATGAGCGAATCAGGCAAGCAATAACATTGTCCCAGTCCTCTTGGCTTCATTCCACTTCAACTGTTTGGACATTCTCACTCTCACTACAACGACAACACTGAGCGGCTGGGCCTCCGAAGGTCTTGCCTTGCCTTCATTTATAGACTTTCCCGTCAAGATTATGCCACAATGTGGAAGTCTCCCAATGGGGCCCCGCTTCACCACGCGGCGAGAAGCTGGCTTCAAATTACGCGTCGACGCATCCAGCCCTGACGCGTTCCAGCCGATATTTGCAAGCGCCCTACATCCGCCCTTGTATCGTCGTAACCTCAAAGACGGCCGTATGAGTGATGACTCCGGCCGCTGCATCTGGCAATTTAGACACGATCGAAATCATGCACTTCAATGGCGCCCACTTCGACGGAGATCGGCCGAGCGACGATAACAATGAACCGGAGAGGGGTGTGTTGACAACCAAGATCATGGGCTCACCTATTATTTCTATGCACCCTATATCGATGTATTGAATGGGCACGTGAAAGTCTTTGACTGTTTGCTGCACAACGAGGTCGGCGCATTGAAGTGCATATGCACGTGTCTTGTTATTCGGCCGAGACGTCTGCATGGACGCATCACTCTTGATTAAAGATGCGATTGATGGCTTCCTCGACCGAGGGTTGCATATCGACGCGGTGGCAGGGCAGACACCCAATGTATCTCCTGTAGCGTGGGGGCAACCCATTGATTCGCCCAAGGCAATGAGATGCTCGCTTTTCCACCATTGCCTTGTACGTCCCAGCGATGATCCATGGCAGGTGCAGTTGGCGAAAGTGCTTCTTGCTCAGGGTGTGCTATCCCAAGAGTCGATCCCGGGAAAAGCTGACGACGATGTAGGCGATGACGGTGGAGAGGACGATCACCATGTAGAAATAGACAGCGAAGGTACTGTGCTCCTTCCCCGCCGCTGCCTTGTAGAGTCTGGAATGCGAGAAGCTTCTTCTTGAAGCCTGAGCCATCCCCAACTTGATGGGTGATGTAAGGAACTCATGGTATCAATCAAAAGTAGGATCTGGCGCATACATGACATGAACTTGACTTGAACCAGGGAGAATGAAGTTCATGCTGTAGACAGCTTCGACTACGTGGTCGTCGGGCCGTGAAAAAATCGCTGATAATCGTGTGGCATGCTTCCGGCACGTGTAAAATGGGAGATTCCTATGATGAAACGGTGGTTGTTGATGTCGGTCGCGTGTATTCGGCGTAGAAGCTATGTGAGTTGTTGCCGCCAGCGCATTTCCGTCATCCCAGACAGCTGTTATGTTCTGTCAGAAGAGACAGCGGATGGTAATCAACACGAAACGCGGTCAGCAATGGGCTTGAGGCTGAAACCTCCGTCCAAAGTCGCAGGGCTAAGCGCTGGGCCCCAGCCCCCTGCAGGATACATGAAGACGCTGCCAATGACAAGCAGTTACAGAACCCGGTCCAAAAGCAGAAGCATTTTATAAAATGACAGACAAACAACCATCAGCTGTAGCGCGTCCAACCACCCACAACACTGGTTGTCCACAGACTCAGTTTCCCAACATGAGCGCTCCCTCTACCTTGAAAGGACCGTCGCTACTTGTCCAGGCGACAACAGAAGGAGAGAGTCCTTCTTCAATGAGAGCACATGCTGTCAAGCGAGCGAGGCTAAGGTAAGCTCACCGTCTCAAAAAAACAGAAGCCCGACAAGACCACTTACCAATCTTGAAGGCTGGGAAATGCAGAGGGCCAGGCAGTTGTAGGATCTGAGTTGGTCACAATTGATACGCTGCTTGAGCACGTCTCACCCCAACTCAGTGAGGCAAGTTTCTTCTCTTGACATCAAACTGATTAATGTCTAACAAGCCAATAGGAGGACGAGCTTCAGATTTAGTGAGTATCGTTCTTTCATTCAATGTGAAATCTGATCATGCTGACCCTTGTGGTAGCTTTCTTCCCCATGTAGCAGGCGACGCAGAGGGCCAGGGCTTGGTTGGTGATGCTGATTTATGCAGAGACCTCGAAGAGAAGCTCCATCTAGAGCCCTTCTTCTTGACGCATCAGGCATGGAATTCAAACGGCTTCTTTATCGATCAACAAGTTTGCCGATCTCAGAGCCAGGAGATTAACAGTATGTGTTGAAGCAGCATCTCCAGCTCTATCACTCCTCAATATTAACAGGACGGTTCACACAAGGCTACGCAACTCGCTTCTTAATCAAGTTCCTGGGGCCAGATGAGGATGCGACGGTGCAATATAACCGCTGGCTGTTCTTATCCTTCTCCGTCCTATGGGTCAGAAATCACCATACTAAGAAAGTGTCTTGCGTCCTTGTTTGCTACGATGGGTCAGAGGAAATACAAAGCGAGATCGTAAAAGGGTTCAGGCAATACCCTCTGGCAAACATCAAGGACAACCCATACGCAGTTTATGACGCTCTCCTGCGTGTCATCATCTGGCAGTATAACAAGGCACTCTGGCTGTTTCGGGTGCCGATTCGCACTATTGAAAAGGCAAGTAGCGTAACTGCTTAGTATGAAGGCATTCAACTAACAAAACCCATGAAAGACTCGTGTCCGGGTTGTGCAACGCACCATGGCACTGCAGCCGTCAGCTGGCGGCAAAAATTTCACGGATGTCGGAGATGGCCACGAGGAGCTGTTCGAACTTTCACGTCACACTCTGCACATGTGCGAAACTCTCGAGGTAGCGATGAGAACAACCAGCACGGTCCTGCTTCAGGCCGAGTCGCAAGTCCACTCAGCAGAACCCGCAACGGCATCTTCAATGCGCCTGACTAATACTATATCTGGCATACGATTTTCCTCCGGCTTCCTTGAGAATCTGAAGAACAGAGCCGACGTCTTTTCCAAAAGAGTTGAAAATGAAATCAAGTTGGTGAGTAATGCTTCGCCAAGAACAGGTTGTTTGCCCAATTGGTACTTATACCTAATTTACTCATAGGCGGACAACATGGTCAACGTCTTGCAGTTGAAGATCAACCAGGAACTTCTTGAAGAATCTCGTGATGAATCAAAAGACCTGACAAAATTCGTCACCAACCTCACACTCTTTTTCCTTCCTATCACTTTCGTATCTGTAAGTGGAGCAAGCACTGTGTTTTGCTTAGACGCAACTGACACACTGCGGCATCATAGGGCTTCTGGGGAATGAACATGATTGGAATGGGTGACGATAGGCTGATATTTTTCTCTCCCCATATCTGGATATTTGTCGTGTCAGCTGTGATTTCAGTCGTGTTGTCCTATGCGGCTTGGTATTTGGTTCTCAGGTTTACAAAAGCCGTAAAAAACAAGTGATTGGATAATAGTATTCAATCTCGAGATGATAGACATAGAGTTAGCCATATGCTTAAATTAGCTTCCGTTTCTCAATGACACCGAGGAAGGGGCTCTGGGGTTGTCAACCTAAAAGAGGACATCTAAAATGCTAAGTCTAATTCTGAGACATGAAGTCTAGTTCAAGGGTAATGGTCTCTATATAAGTAGAAGAAAAGAATCTTAGATGCTTGTAAAAGTGCCGTTTGGTAGCCTTATGCGTGCGTAGAACACTGCAGCTCATAAGTGTACATACCCCCCCGTCTCCCAACCCCTCCATTGTTGAATGAATGAGGACAGAGGCATGGAATAATTAGGAATTCATGGCACTAGGATCAACCGCCAACAGCGACGGCATGGCCAAAGAGCCTCTCGCGTTTCATACAGAGAGCGGCGAGAAACATGACGCCACCTGCAATGGGAACAAGCAAGAACGTAATTTTCATCGCATCCGTGACAGCTTCTGTAGCCCTCGAACGCAAGTCGTCCTCTAAGTGCTCGAATAGGGTACTAGATGCACCGGAGATGATGCTTTGAATGTCGGCATCCGAGAATCCCTGACCGGCCATGACAGACTGCAGGTTCCTGGTAGCGGTTGAACGAAACACCTGGCCAGCGATGGCTAAGGCAATGACCTGAGCACCTATCTGGGAAACACTCTGGAGAGCAAGGCCAGACCCGGAGTCCTGCGGCGCGACGGTTAGGGTCGTGACAGCGAAACCAGACAACATGACCAGGCCGGTGCCAAGGGCAAGAACAACCAACAGGCCGTAGATCGCTCCCGTCGGAGTCTGCGGATGAAGATAAACAGCTAAGAGAGCACCTGCAATGGTGATGAAAATTGAAGCGATGATGTACATTAGCATATAAAACTGGATGGTGCTTAAGAAGTATCCAGAGAGGAGATTGATAGTAATGCACACGGCCAGGAACGGGAGCAATCTCACAGCGGCTACTAGAGCGCTGTCTCCTTGGACAAACTGAAAATAGAGAGGTATAAAGTAGACTGTCACAAAGAGGGATGTGATGCCGGCCGCAGTTGTGATATAGAGGAGCACTTGGGTACGTTGACGAAGCAAATAGACTGGGAACGATTGATTCTCGACGGAGACGAAGAGTGGAACGCCCTGCTGCACAGCGTAAAGCACCAGCGAAAGGCCGAAGCAGATAAAGGTCGCGATGGTGCGCCCGTCCTTCCATGGCCACTGCCCACCGGCCATTGTGAGGGCCAGAAGGAACGACGTCCACACGCCAGACCCGAGGATGAACCCAACCCAGTCCAGGCGTGCCAGACGATCCTTAACCGTTATGCCACGGGAAGGGTGGTGAGAGGGTAGGTAGAAAACGTAGGCCGGCGCAGCAACCGCACCGAGGACGAGGTTGATATAAAAGGCCCAGCGCCAGGTCGCGGCAGAAACGGAAAAGGCGCCACCGATGACGGGGCCGAGAACTGCACCGATCCCCCACCAGAAGCCGATGAGGGACATATACAGGCCGCGCTCCTTGGGGGTCGTCAGCAGCGAGTAGTAGACGAGGGCTCCGAGGTAGATGCCGTTGCCGCCGGCGCCGGCGATGACACGGCCGACGATGAGGGCGCTCATGCTGGGTGCACCGCCGCACAGAGCGGACCCAACCTCGAAGAGGATGACGGAGATGATGAAGATCCATTTGATATTGAACATTTTGTAGAGTGCACCGACGGGGAGGACAGCCACAACGGAGCCGAGGGGGAAGCCGGCGCCGAGCCAGGTGAGCTGCTCGATGTGGCCGAAGGCCTTGACGACGGGACCTTGTACATCGGCTGCAATGGTGGTATCGAGTCCGTAGAGGAAGCAGGTGATGTAAATGGAGATGCACATCGCGAACCAGCGAAAGCCGCGAATCTGCCTTACCGGTTCCTCATCCACGGTTGTCCCTGGGCTCTGGGTGTCTTGCGAACCATCGGTCAAGTCTTGAGATCCTGTCTTCTCGGGATGCTTCTCTCCGGGGTTTTGCAACTGAGGCGGATCGGCTACCGCTTTTTCAGCGTTGAGATCTGACATCTTTACGGAACAATATCAGAGGGTAGGGGCTGGATAATGCAATAACACAATGTACACGAAGGGGGCTCTCATGGCAGACAATTTCCTGAATTGATGCGTGAACGAACGCTCTATAAAGCCTACTCAACACTGCCCGCTCTACTCACATATCAACTTCACCATGGCCTGCATCCTACATGGGTGATAATCCTACCCTGAGATTCCACACTCGGAGCCTCGAGCGTGGAACTCACTGGGGCTCGGAGCTTTAAGTAGATTATCATTTGAGGTTCCGGAACATTGACGGCTGCACTCTCGATTACTAGCTTACTGGTCCATTTGTCATCTTGCCTCCGCGGAAGCATCCATCAAACCGGACCATCTCCGGACTGCCGAAGCCTTACAAATGTTGACCGCAATACCTTCTCCTCATTCCGTTCCCCAAGCTTTCTCTTGCCGGACCAAATCACCGAATACCGCCCGATCCAGAAAGTTCAAGGATCATAACCGAAAAACGAACCCCAACAGCGAGTAATTTGTTGGCTATCTCCTGATGGAGGCTCCAACACATGCTCCGACTCCACTAAGGAAGGTGAGCCAGCCAAATGGTCGATCGGTAAATACATGTTGCCTTGGCTGGATGTTTGCTAAGCATGATCATTCGTGTCATAGACCTGCGACAAGTGCTATCTCCGCAAGATAAAATGTGATCGACAACAGCCACGATGCTCCCAGTGTGTCGCCTACATGTCAGAGTGCACTTATAAAGCCCCAAGCCGCCCGTCACGACCCCGTAAGCGGCGGCCGGCGGCTGGGAAAGCCTCCGAACCAACCCATATGCGCGCATTTGTCGAGCAGCTGCAGAGTCAGGTGGAGGACCTGACTAAACGCCTTGATGAGGCCACTGATAGAAGCGAGCCACAGAAAGACCAGCTGCCCGTCGTAACCAAGGCGACCATCGGACCGAAGCCTACTTTAATAATGTCACCAATAGATGATAGTGGCTTGAGTAACGCGGGTGGTTCGGTTACCGGTTCGAAGTCGCCTCGCCTGAACTTGCCCCCTTTTGATGAAGTAATGCCGGTCATACAGATGTATCTTGACCACTTCAATTCAGTAACTCCCCTGTTTCACCCTGGTACCTTGCTGGGCCTAGTCAATGATTTTTACGAGTTTCCAAACCGCCGAGATACCGTGTCTTGGGCTGCCATTAACGTTGTATTGGCCCTTACTTACAGGCAAGTCATGCTCGGCGGTGTAGGAACCGATAATGGCACGGACCTTGCTCTTCATCACCTTAATAAGGCCCAGTCTGTCCTTTCGGATGTGCTTCTTGGTGAACCAAAGCTGTTACACGCGCAGGTTCTCCTTGGTATAGTTACTATGCTTCAAATCTCTAAGAGTTTGCAGCCGGCCATGGTCCTCATGGGCGCGGCGATGCGTCTGATTCGCGGGCTTGGGCTGCATACGCGTGCCTCTACGGCCCATCTCGATACCGAGACTGCTAAAGAGCACACCTATGTTTTTTGGATTGCTTATATCCTGGACAAAGATATAAGCATGCGGATGCGGAGTCCTTCTATCCACGGTGACGATGAGGTTGATGTTGACATGCCCGTGGCTGTCATTAACCATCACCGCGGGGTACATGGTAGTAAGAAAAAGTTCGACGATGGTGTAATTGCCACGGTGAATGGAGATGTGGCAATGGATTTCTTCTTGACCCGCATCCGTCTTGCCATCGTCCAGGGCGGTATTTACGACTACCTTTATTCCGTTCGGTCTCAAGCCCGGAGCCCAGAAGAGCGCAACGTTGCAACTTCCAGCCTAGTCAATGCTCTCCAAGAATGGCAATCGCACATCGCGCCAGAATTTGATGCCGCGTCGGCAGCTGGGAATGTATCTCCTACTGCACTCCCATTTATTTGCTCACTGCACGCCACGAGCTTCGCTAGTCTCGCTATGATCAATGAGGCAAGCGCCTGGAATCGACAATGGGTGATAGATATTCGCAAGTACCCCGGAGCATGTGCTGATCTTCATCCACGTTCCCGCTGGGAGCCACTGGTGGAACATGCAAGGGATTTTGCTGTATTATTCGAGAGCATCCCTCCAAGCGGCTATGCCTTGATCTGATGAGTTGTTTCATGCCTGTACTCATTCAAGACTACATCAATTCCTCCAAAGTCATGACAAAAATTGACTGATTATATTCACCTGGGCTAGGGAGACGATCTGCGCGTACTTGACGGCAGTAATACTGGTGGCGGCAAACAATGCCCACCGTCCATTTTCAGACAATATGCTCTCGGATATGAAACTTACCAGGAAAGCTGTTCAGCTTGTCGATGACATTTTTGGCAGTCAGATCTTCCCAGAAAGCGGCCAGGTCCATCTGGTTCGGAACGCATGTGCCGACTTGAATCAAAATGCGCTGAGAAGGTGGTATGAGAAATTCGGGACCGCATAAATAAATCAAGCTTTTTATGGTGATCTCAGGAAGAGTCCTCGGGATTAAAAATAGTTCTATGATGCCAGAATCATGTTTTCAACGTTCAAGTAAACATGTTCATATTCAACCAAATCTAATGAGAAGAAGAGGAGAGATTCAGATTCAACTCTATTCAGGTATCAACGCGTTCAAACTGAATGTGCACATCACGATTGCCATCATTACTCAGTATTGCATAAAAAGGTAATAAGAATCATGTAAGATGAAAGACTGGTGTTTTTAGTTATTCAATTGGCTGTGATCCAACGTAAAATGAAGAGTCGGGCTGGGCATTGCGCTTCGATTTGCGATACGAGAAGTACCTATCGCCTCTTACACGAACATCCAGCATGCCGGTAAATTTGAATGTGGCTGGTTTTTTCTCGACGTAGGTAGCTGAAGCAATGAAATTGCCCTGAATAGGATTCAGAATTTGTATCAGTCAATATCCCCAACATGTTAGTCATGTCAGAGTCGTACCGTCCTCGGACAATTATGCTGCTTCCGGGACTAACAGTCTGGACCCAGCCTAAAAAGGCCAGTTCAGGTAAGTTTTCAGTTTTGCCGGAGTATTTATAAGGCGGTGGGTAATTAGTAGGACGCCTTGCCACCTCCGAGAGGCACACCCGAGCCCGGAACCAAGACTCCTGTCACCGAGTTAGTAAATTCATCGGAGGATCCGGATTTCAATACCGGTCTACAGTGATGGGTAAAATTTTACGAAATGGAGAGCAGATAGACGTAGAGAGTGGTCTATGGCGCAAGTATAAAATAAGGGAACCTCCATGGCAAACGGCATGCGAACCAGATAACCTCATCTCATATCAACTCACCTTCTGCCCAACAAACACCAATAACCATAACCGTGCTGTCTTGCATCATGTCTGGCCTCCCGGAATTTCCCTCTTTCACAAAGACTTGGCACAACAAGCCTTATGCGTCCATTTCACCTTCACGCCCCGAGTTGAGCGCCAAAGGCAAATTTGTGGTCGTGACGGGAGGCGGCGTTGGCATCGGTGCTGCCATTGCAATTGCGTATGCTCAGGCTGGTGCCAAGTTCGTCGCCATCCTCGGCCGTCGCCTCAACGTCCTCCAGGAGGCCGCCGAGCGGATCCGTTCTGCCAACCCAGACGGTTCAACCACCGTCTTGTTCGAGAGGGCCGATGTTGGGAAGCGTGACTCGTTGGCCGCTGCCTTCAACGCCTTTGCCAGCAAGACCGGCGCCAAGATCGACGTTCTTGTTAGCAACGCTGGCACCTTGCCCGATCCTTCCACCGTCCTCTCCTCCAAGGAAGACGTTATTCGCGACGGTCTTCAGACTAATGTAATCGGGGCTCTTAATGTTGTGCAGGCGTCTCAACCCTTTGTCGCCCCGAATGTGATCATCATTAACGTGTCCTCTGGGATCGGTCATATGCAGGCTGTGCCCGGTGGTACATGGGCTTACGCTGCAACCAAGATTGCTGTAACCAAGATGTTCGATTACCTGCAGTTCGAGAACCCTGACATGCACATCGTCAATATCCAGCCAGGTGTTGTGGCCTCGGACATGAATGCCAAGCACGGCGCGCCACCCCAGGATGAAGGTACCAGACTCGTTAACTTTCCAAATTTCATTCCCTTTTGATGCTTGACAGCCTTTCTAACATATGTCTCACTCTAGCCGAGCTCCCTGGTCAATTTTGTGTTTGGCTTGCTTCCAAGGAGGCCAAGTTCCTCAAGAACCGTTATGTTTGGGCCAACTGGGACGTCGATGAGCTCAAATCCCGTGCTCAGGAGATTGAGAGTTCATTCCTGTTCAAGATCAAGCTTGATGGCCTGGACGTATAAATTCAGCGCTCTTGGTGCGATGTCGAAATGTTGGAAAGCTCCTATGTCGCTGGATTAGTGCAATTGGAATTTTTCAAACAATATTCCACAAGGAATCATTGTTTCTAAGAACCATGCAAGATAAGCATTTACATTTCCAGAGAGTATACATATCTAACCGTCAATTATTGATCCTATGGAATATCTTACTTTGAATCCAAGTTTTCCAGTTTTGAATGGACTGTTGTTTTGCGTCGTCCGATCGCAGCCAGCACGACTCAAATCTAATGATCATTTGCATAATCACAGAATGTCGTTACTATCGCCGTGTAGTGCAATCAATACGAGAGATATTCATGAAGAAGTACCTCGACGATATATGGCTGATAAGTTTCGGCTACTCTTGCTACGTAGCCCAGCTCGACCTCGTACCGGAGCTTACTTCTTTCTCCTGACAGCTGATTATGTACTCGTTGCATCTGCGTGGACAGAGATTGGGATATATCTCCTTCCTTTTAGCTCCATAGCTGGTTTTCAATGAAGCGTTTCATTATTTTGGCTTCCCACTGAACTCATTCCAGTGGTGATATTTACAGTTCAACGATTCAAAGTCTATCCCAAATCAGATGTGCAGTGGAGCAGTGGCTTGTGCGATTGAAGTTAATTAAAGGCCAGACTTGCCTCTTGAATTTCCGCTAATAAGTTGAACCGGGATGCTTCGGATTTTCATTCCTCGTTCTACCACACTTGATCCTACTGTGCAGCTTTCCAACGCGCGCTCTCCTCGATGAAACGACAAGAACCTTGACGCGCAACTTGAGCAGCTGCTTCTCGGGGCCTTTTAGCAATTGATTCCATCTCTGGATATCATGGCCGGAACTCAGGACCACGGACGCGACACATCAACAGCTGCTGCTAGCAAGCTCCACTTGTTCGACACTCCGCTGGCAGAGCATCACGAGATCGACGAAGGCAGCGAAACTAACGGGCTTCCGACTGATCGTACTGAAAGCTTCCAGGATACCCCCCAGCTCAAGCGACACGAAGAGCCAACTCTTCTTGAGATCTTCCTTGACCTCTTCTTTGCTGCGAACTACGAGGTCTTTGGTGAAAACCATCACGTTACTGACCATGCACGTTTCCAGGCATACGTGGGCTATTTTTGGTATGGAAATATGCCTCTATATTCCGTCCAACGGCTAAAATTTTAACTTCTGCTCCAGTCTCCTGTGGCTGACATGGTTTATTGTCGCTCTCTACGACGTTCGCTTTGTGACGGATAGCATATTCGGTATCATTATCTCACACCACGCAAGATCGACCACGTACCTGGCTAACTTTTGTAGCACGAGCGATGAGGGCTGTTCAGCTGGGTGTTCTCGTAGGCTTTACAGTTATCACTCCCAAGTTCGACACCGTTGATCAGGAGGCGCAAGCGATGAGAACGACGTGTGAGTTCTTCCTGGGATCAAACAACCATACTATACTAAGAAGAAACAGCTATTATCCTTTCAGTATCCCGCTTCTCTCTAGCAGCGGAGTACTTTTGTACGTTATGGAGCCTACGAAGGTTCAAAATTGTCCGCATTCCACTCCTCATCCAAGGTTCACTTCACGTCGCTTCAGCGGCAATACTCCTTGGAATTGCTTTCATCTTCCAGGAGGATGAGCACAGTTACGCTTTCATGGCTTGGTATTTCGTCGCTGGATTTGAGGCGCTGGCTAGCCTGTTACTGTCCAATGTCTCACCGACATTCGGCCTCGCTGAAACACATCTCATGAAGCGTCTCACGTTGATGACGGTAATGATCCTGGGTGCCAGCATTTGCGAAGTCGCGAAGAGCGTGGTCACGATTGTTAAGAATCCTGATGCTTGGGGTAAGTGCTCGCCTGTATGAAAGCTTTGAAGGAAAGGTATTAACTAGGCCTTAGACTCCAGGACCATCGGTCACGTTACGGCAGCTATTGCAACTATCTACTTTATTTTCCTCATTTACTTTGATTGGATCAGGTCCGGCTACCATCTCCAGCCCATACGCTTGCAGATCTGGACGGCACTGCACTTCCCGTTCAACCTTGCTCTCGTGCTGCTCTTGCAAGCCGTCCAGCAATATGTCATCTGGGGCAAACTCATGGGGCAGCTCGATAAAGCTCTTGATATTGCATATCCCCTCGACGACCCGGCCATCATCAACAACTCAACAACCAGCGCCTCCGTCGCAGCCGCGCTAAACCATTCCGTCGTCGAATTTCTTGACAACTATCCCGCAACTATTGTATCAACTTGGGACACCATCAATGAAGCCATCCGCAACATCTCTGACGTCCCAAACAGTTTTTGGCCACAGTTCAGGCGCTTGGATCTGGGCTCTTCTCTAGCGGATATTCAAAAGTCGTTGGATGGCCTTCCAAGCGATGCGAAAGAGACGCTGACGATGATCCTGACTTCAGCAGCCACGCTCGCCGTGACAATGACGAATGCTCTCTTCGGCAGCTTCGGAATCAAGGTCGATGGCGAGATTATAAAGAAAAATCCCAACGCCTCCAAAGCTGTCAAGGGAGGTGGCTTCCAGTTCCAAGTGCAGGAGGCGGCCTGGAACTTATACCGGCTTGTGGTAAGTCGTCACCGTCTCTATACTCCCCTACAGTCCTTTGAATGTTTAGACGCCAGCTAAAGGAGGATTAGTTTGCCTACGGTTACGTTTCCTGCGGATGTGCTATTATTTTGATGGTACTTCTTACAGTAGTAGCCCGCACGCGGCGTTATACGGCGTGGCAAATCGCACGCCTGATTATTGTCAGCGCTCTTGGGCTCGGGGTCGGTCTTGTAGCAACACTTTGGTTCAACGACGATAGAGTCTGGGACTTCCTGCAGCGCTCGTGGGTCCTGCCAACGATCACAATCGTGTGGGCGGTCATTCTGATAATCACCCACATCAATGGCCAAGGCACCAAGCGATGCACCAGCTATCTTGAGAGGAGGCTCCAACACTCTCAGGTATTCCTAGGACGTGAAGAAATCTCGCGGGAACACAATGTGGAGGAAGGTGAGAAAGGGGCAGCCAGCGAGGCAGTTGGTCATTCAGCACCAGCTCTTCTTCAACAGGAAGAAACGCCAGCAGTCGCTCGCGTCTCGACGGGTCGCGACAATAACATGACTATTTTCAGGGTTTCTACGGCGCGCAGTGAAGTTAGTGCCATGAGTACCCCTTCCAACACTGATGGCAGACAGAATGGGGAACCAAAAGTGAGCGTGGAGGAGAGTACCGCAAACATTCCTCCCAACCGTGGTGGCAGGCAGAATAACGGTTGATGGATTCTTTTCAGTCATTCGTATTGTCTTATGAGCATAGCGGTTTGTCCCTTGTCATAAATATGTTACCAAGGCTTCATTTGCGCAGGGTGCGATCGCAAAGATGAGAGGCGAGGTCAAGACAGTATTATGCTCGGTGTTTCTACTTAGCAATGCACTCGAAACAAATGAGAGGCTGAGAAGAGGTCCTAGCATGAGAAATAGCTTTATCAACGTGTGAGTAACTAGGGAATACATGCATTCATATGTGTTGAGATTCAAGAATAATGTGACATGCCTCTGGCACTGCTCCGGAGAATAAAACCGGAAAGATATGGCCGAGCACGTACCAGAAGCAAAGTATGTATCAATCAAAACACAAATAAAGAATGTATAATATGCAGCTAAATGACCTTCTTATGAAAATAATGACAAAGCGTGAATGAAAATTGTTCCAAAGATATGGACTGACTATATATCTACCTACTCAGTTACAGGATCCCTTGTTCGTACTCGGGATCAGTTGATCTCGGCATTACCGATCTGACCTCGTTAAGCCATCGCTACCTAAAGCGTCTTGGCCTTCTTGGGCACAGGCCGAGCTCTACCACCGCCGGAAGACGATCCGCTGGGAGCCTTATATCGCACACCAGCCTCAGCCTGCTTCTTGGACGGCATAGCTGGCAGGCCCTTCTCTGGCCTGTTGGACTGGGCGGGACGCTTGGACTTGTCCAACTCCTTGTTCTTATGAACGAACTTGCTAAGAAAGCCACGAACGTCGAGCTCGTCTGCAAGATCTCTCCTCATTGTGTGGGCCTTCTTTGGGATAGGTCGAGCCCGACCGCCGCCGGTAGACGATCGGCTGGGAGCCTTATATCGCACACCAGCCTCGGCCTGCTTCTTGGATGGCATGGCGGGGAGGCCCTTCTCTGGCTTGTTGGACTGGGCGGGACGCTTGGCCTTGTCCAACTCCTTGTTCTTATGGACGAACTTGCTCAGAAAGCCACGGGCCGCAAGGTCAGCGACGGTCTCGTCGTCGGAGACGGCCCGGGACAGAATGTTGACCAGTTCATCACCGTCAATATCATTACGCGCCCATAGCTCCAGCGCCTCCGAAGGTGCAGAATCGACAATGGAGCGAGCAATCAGGTGGGACAGATGGTGCTTAGGCGGGGCCTGGATTGGATCCGCGATCGCTTGAGGCGCGACGGTGAGAAGCGTAGCTCCGGCGACGGTGAGTTGCTTGAATGAGACCATGGTGAATAAGTTTAGTTGTTGAATTGCAACAAAAGGAATGATTGAAGTGCTTAGGAACGAAAAGAAACGTGTGAGAAGTGAATGTTTTAAGAAGCCGGCTTAAAATTGTGAGTGTTGTTTGTTGTTGGTGGTGGAGGGGATGCTGTAGCTGTGACTGGAACTTGATATTTTGTTCTTGTTTTTGAACGACAGCCACAGCTCTTTTATAAGTTGGTTTGGTATCTTCATGATGGTGTCTTTGCTATTTTGGGAGTTCAACGAACATGTTCCCGGCTCGTAGGCGGTGATTAGCGATTTGTCACACTTTACAATGCCGAAAGGATTCACAGCATGTCACTCCACCAACTCCCGAAAACGGGGCTTTGCGGTTGCCACAACTTATTTCAAGTTTGATTGCAAATGGCTCCATTGTTTGTAACCTTTTAGTATTGTAATTTACGCCAGATGGAGCTCGTCTCCCTCAAGCCATTGTTTCATCTTTTCGAATCCCGAATCCTATCGATCGCTCGAGTGATAAGGTAGTGGCGAACAGCAGAGTGACCAAATGCTGACGCTACCTGCTCCAAGAAATTTGGTTATTTGAGGATACGAAGAAAATATTGTAGCATCATTCGTAGCGATCTTTGTTGACTGATCTTATGCATGGGAGGCAATTTTACAGCATGCTTCCATGAGCATCGCAGAATATTCTTGCTTCTCGCAGAGTAGAACGGTCCTTGGGCGAGCTAAAGCATTGAACGTGTCAATGAACCACGTGCACCTAGCCTTTCTTTTTCGGATCTCTGATTAAACTAAGATTTAATAGATATTCGTTCTATCAAGACCTCAAATATAAGAGTCTTGTGAGTTTTCTGACTTCGCCACTAATTGCCACAAAGAAAAATGGCAACTTGTACAGCCCACAATTGGGTCCAAGCTCGTCGTCAGAAGCAGCCCTCGAGATCCGTGATCAACCGCCTACCCTACATCGTGTCTGCACAGCTCTGTCGGCCTTATCATGAACTTTAGAGGGAGATTGCTATTACCAGAAATCTGGGTCTAGAACCTCGGCTGCCATTGAAAGTCGAAGACAATACCTCTTCGCCTAAATACGGACGTAGATAAAAAATTCTGGATAAGTTCTAAATGGAATCATTTTTGGGAGTAGGTTGTATCAAAATGAGAAAGGCTAGAATTAGAATTCGTTGTGTAAGTCTTCACGTGCATAGTAAACACATGCCTAGGCTGAAAAGAGAAGCTTTAAAACGGCGAAAACAAAGATTTAGGCTCGGGCTTATCACCCACCGAGACGTAATTGCTGGCCGAGTAGCGATTGGGTAGTGAGCCGATTTCTGGTAGTCGTGAGACCATCTTTCTTGCGCCGAGACTCCAATGGATCTTTGTTGCTTCCATTCTCTTGGCTGAGCCACTAACAGTAGGTACTTGTGTATGATATTATGCATGGATCCTTCATGCCAAGCAACCAAAGAACCGCGTGAGTATAGGTTCACAATCAGAAGAAAAAGCCTTTCTTTAAGGATAAATGAAATATGGTCATGATGCCCCGGCATTTGATCGTGATTGACGGAACTGTTAGGAGAGTCTTGCGTAATTGATCAAGCACTTACACGTTGAAGGCTCTCCAACACAGCGTCGGAAACGCACCAATACGGTGGCCAGATCGAATTGAATCCTGAGCTCAGGTGCCAATGCAAGGAAATTACTGCCAAGCAAAGGCATGTAGGGCCATGTTCGTTTGCCGATATTTAAAGCGCACCTGGCCCCCTGACAACCATGACTGCTTGCTGACTCACATGGACTAAAGCCAACCGAAGCCACCTTAATTTTCTGTTAAGACTCAACAATAACGCCATGCAGCCATCATCCAAGCTATCTCTTTAACTGTGAAAGCGCCAGTGGGTCTGGCCGTGAGGCGCATGAATGTTTCTTTCAAGTATATTTCGGTACACTTACCCCCTGTTTTCGATAGATTCTAGCCGCATTTCTTCATCAAATACCTATCGCTACAAGTGAGAACCTCATTTGTGGCTTGTAGGCCCCTGCCACAGGTATCCACTGGCGCTTTCACAGTCAAAGAGATTAGCGGCAGCATGGCTGGTGACAGCCTCATTCCCACGTCTGGGACAAGCCCAGACCACTACGAGTGCCACGGCCACGTCGGCTGCCATTACCTCGACGACCTCCACAACGTCCACTAGGCCCGAGGCATTTGAGATTGATGTCATCTACCCACGCAATGAGACATACAATGCCACGGAGACGTTCCCCGTTGTCGTGGCGATCCAAAGGCCACTTGTCGCAAGTCGGTTGGGGAAGTTCAACTTCGGAGCGTACATCATGCCCTACAGCAATTGGCAAACCCCGGGCGGAATTGATGTCGGCAATACAGACAAATGGGTACGCCCGTATGATGCCGCAAACTTCACTGACGATCCATTCTTCCTCATAGAAGTCACGGATGCTACGAGGTGGAACAAGGGAGTGAGCTATTCTGGCAGGGGCTTGCACGCGCTTATCTGGACAGTCCAATGGCACCAAGATCTTGACGACTGCGGAAGCGATAGATATGTTAGTGGAAGAATGTTCTTCACCATCGACGACGAGGGCGTGAACCCCAATATCCTGGACGCGGCCGAGTGTCCATTGGCGGGTTCAGTGGCCCAAGTCGACAGCAACGAAGGGGCTTGCCCAGCAATCAGAAAATTAGGGAACAGCACTGGTGACCCCTGCGCCATTAAGATTGACTCAGCGAAGGCAAGCAGCTTCTCAAGCCAGATTGCCTCGTTGGCAACACCCGCCCCAGCAGCCACTACCACGGCCATAACGAAGGATGACAAGGATAGCTCTGCCGGCAGTTTGGGTATCTCCATTGCTTTAGCCCAAGCGGCTGTGCTTGTTTCTGCTTCACTATTGTGGATGTAGATGCATTTCTACAAGATGAAGTTCCATCGGCGATATGATATGGGTGCATGAATGGTAGATAGCATTCGGGGTCGCTCCCGAGAATGTTCCGTTCAAAATAAATGCATGTATGAGCGCAGTGTAATCTATTTGTTCTCCTGGTCTTTAAGCTCGCCACGCGCCTTTACCGTGTCACCAATCTTCTGCCCAACATCGCTTTGCAAGTCATGGAACCCTTGGATAACGCCTTCCCTATCACCCTTTCCCATCTCCTGGCTCATCTTGAACTTTCCCTCCAACCGATCGATTTCGATTTCGATTCCAACAATGTTCTTCTTGAGGATGTTGACATAGTTCTCAGGCGCGTCCGTCACCTTCCAGTCTTTGGGCCGATCTCCTCCTGTGTAGCCCATGACAGAAGTCTCAGCATGGTGGGTAAGATCTGAAATCTGTTTTCCAAGGAACGACGACGTTTCCTCAGATTTGGAGTCAAAAAAGACTTTTGCGCGGCCATAGATCTGAGCGGCAGAGTAGTTCCAGGTTGGGACTACTTTCCCAGTTGATGGCTTGGTTTCGGTATAGAATTTCGGTGTGACATAATGGTGTTGAGCAGTGAAAATGACGAGGACGTCTCGTTCGAGAGCGCTGCCAGAGCCTGCACCTCGTGATAATTCCTCGATCATCGCCTTGCTGTGCGGGTTCTGTCTGGCTAGATGCCCGCGAAGCCTGCTTTTTGATGCGTCACTGGACTCATCATCGACGTCAAGCACAAAGGGAATATGGCTTGTCTGCAGGAAGGCATGTTCGTCTGACTGGATGGCAGTAGTCAGGAACCCGAGAGGGTTGTCCCGCACCAGTTGACGCAGCACTTGAATGCTGGTTTCGGCGTGGGCTGCTCGGATATACATCGCTGATGGGCGCCTGGGCTGGTGACTTCGATGGAATGTTGTTTGATAGTGACTTGGGCTGAGAACTATGCAAGGGCGGTTCAACCACTGGTGGATCTGGAACTAAGACCTGGTGGTATTTATCAGACTGCGAGGGATCATCTGGACTGACTCGCCCAGCGATTTCGGGTGTTTAACCAGCCAATCAGTCTCTGCCCATCAGTCATCCTCGCTTACCTGCGGTGCTACCAAGAGAACCGGGTCCGGCCACCGGACCGGCGTGAACGACCCATCAATTAATTTAGTCATTTGATTTTATTGATTTATTATTTTTGCATTTATTGTATTCTGGTTTTGCCTGCTCTGGTCTTTCGTGGGTATTTCTTAAATTTTCCTATCACGCTCTTTTCCCCGATCACGCCCAAGTGCTTTTTTCATTTCTCTTCACTGGCCCTCATCTACCTGGCGTAATATTTCTAACCACCTAGTCTCATTTACAATGGCCGTCTCACCTGCTGTGCCGACCAAACTTCGACCGGCCACCTCACAAGATGCCTCTCAAATCTCAAAGTTGGGCGCATTAGTGTTCAGCACAACGTTTGGGCATTCAGTGACGCCCACTCAACTTCAGTCTTATCTCGACGAATCATACAGCATAGAAGCCACCATCAAGGACATCTCCGACCCCAACAAAGACATGGTTGTTGCGGAGACCGATGAGGGTGCCGTGGTTGGGTTTGCCCTCCTCACGCGCGGAAGCACCGAGCCATGCGTCGAAGATATCCCAGACAAGGTCGAGCTGCAGCGCATCTACGTCGATACCTCGTGCCACGGAACGGGCCTTGGCAAGCGACTAGCTCTCAAACTGGAGAGAATGGCGAGGGAACAGGGGTTCAAGCACATCTGGCTCGGAGTTTGGGAGGATAACCACACCGCCCAGAAATTCTACGAGCGGCTCGGATACAAGGTCGTTGGAGATCACGACTTCGACATTGGAGGAGATATTCAAACAGATCACATTATGATCAAGGTCTTGTGAAACGGAAACCTGGCGCTGGCGTATACAATGGAGCAACAGGGGACGCTTAAACTGGCTTAACACGGAATCTCGCTAGATTTGCCTTGGGCAGGCCCGGTGCATTAAGGCTGTTGCGAAACAATCTTTTTTGCTGCGATGCTAGATCATAGAATGCCTTGGTGGATGATATAAAAAGGCTACAACATAGTTTGATATCTCCAGGTTGTGTGAAGCGATTCTGGGTATAGAATCGATTGTTTATAATAAAGAGCACTTTTAGACGAACAAGAGATTGTACCCCTTTGTTTGTATTTTTATTATTGTTTATTGTATTTATTGTGATTTGAGATTGTGCTACAATCCGAAGCCGGTGATTTTGGTGTGCCATCTTCTCTGCCGCCCGTGGGGCTTGATTCGAACCAATTCTGCGAAATGAGACGGTAGAATTGAATGTTTTCTTATTTCAAGTCTGGCTGGAACCCCCAATACTGCTGTTTTTGATTTGATCAATGCCTGCATCACGTTTAAATCTCATGAGCCATTCCGGATTATCGGCGGCAGTTTGGTTCCATGAATCATCGCTAAGAATACCTTTAGCTTCAATGAGCATGATGCTGGCGTCATATACACATTACTCACTCATTATATAATAACCATCGGGCTTGGTCTTGGATCTCCTGGTCGGAGGGTATTCGAGGGTTTGGGTTTTGAGGAGAGGATATGATGGAAACCCAGCGCTTGAGCTCCAACCCGAGCCAACGATGGAAATTAGGGTCATTTAGAATGTAATTTCCATTCTGGAGCCATTCTGGACGCTGGTATAGTTCCGATTCAACAGGGTTGATATTTTCAAATCGATGTAGATTTTCATGTGCACCTGTTAGATTAGATTGAAACTCAAAGTCAGCATCGGGGGGATTTACAACTGAAAGGTGCCTGGGAGAAGCAGCTGAGGGTGGGCCTAAGCTCGTGAAGGTGCTGGGATAGGATCGGCCGGTTCGTTGTAGGTTGAAGGCCGCCTCGGGTTGATTGTGTACTGGCTGAATCCCATGACTGGCTTCTGAGATAGGCTCAGGGGAAGCAAGTTCGAAGGGAAATAAGTCCCCAGGGAGGCTTGTCATATTGTCCGTGGTAGATATGCTGGTATGGAGGCTGTTTGCTAAGCCTGCTCGTTTCTTAAAATCGGCAAGCCATGTCACCGTCATTTGTATTTGACCCAACAACCATTTAAACACAGAGCCAGAGTCTACAGCTTGACTATCCTCAACTCGTTTCATGATGTGACATGCCTCATTCTGAAGCTCGATGTCGGTGATATCTGTGTATCCGCTCTCACAAAGGTTTGAGACGAAGCTTCGCAACTGAGATTCTAGTGGGCAGTCTTCGAATAAATTGCGCTTGCCCCTCAGCTGCAAGGTACGAAGCCTGCCTTCGGAAGGAGTTCTAATAGGCATAACCCTTGCTTGGAGCGCTAAATTATGGTCCGACATGATGAGGTCCCGTAGCCAAGATGGATACGAACCAGGCTCCTCGTCGACGGACAGAATCTCGGAAGCGAATATGATCCTACTAGCCTCAACAACCATAGTGGCATTGCCTGGGGGCTTCCCATGCTGAAACTGGTAGTTCCCAACAAAGTAAGACAGCTCAAGTGTGAGTAGTTCGTATGCACTTCTAGGAGATTCAGGCGACTGATTGCTGGCCTCGAAAGGATAGGGGCTCGTCCGTTCATTGTGGATAAGGTCTAGGTACTAATTAGTTTGTGCTGGATAGGAGAAACATCATTTATTTCTTACATGGCGGGATGGAGTTTTCGAGAGTATGAACAATGGCGTCATCAAATCCCCAGTCGCCAGTCCACTCGGCCATTGTCAAGCCCAATTTGAAGTGTTCAGCCAGATGTTCTACCCTCTCATCCCAGGTGTTCAAGTTCTCTCCACAGAACCCGCAACGAGACCGCACCTCTGGTGTTGGAGTCTTCCAAATGTCAGCAACCCATTGGATCAATGCAGATTTATGCACGAGCCGCAAATGTTGCCTGAGATAGTCTTTGCGGTTGAAGGCGCGCTCTTGGCACGAATTAGGTTGATGACTCTCGATATGGGAGTCGGATGGATCTAATTCGCCGCAGAATCCGCAATGGGTTTTTCCAGTGGTAGGATTACGTTCACGTGGTCCGTTGCGTGAACACTCCCAACGCTCCAGGGGAATATGGAGGGACTTCTCGTGACGTTGCCAGTCATGCTTCGTCAGGAACGTTTCTGTGCAGAACGTGCATTGGTAAAGTTGTTGTCGAATCGCCGCGAGTGAAGATGCCTTGGCTTTGACCCGGGCACGTTTTGAACGTCGTCGTTTCCGGGCAAAAGGTGCTAGGCCGCCTAATGATGATCCCGAGCTATGAGAGTGTGCCGATCCAAGGGAGCTACCGCTAGATGTCCCGCGACTGCTGGCGGAAGAATCATTCACGGATGGGGCCAAGCTGTCATCAGGCTGTCCTTCATCGTTCGTATCTAGGGTGCTTAGTTTAAGCATGGTGCTACAGTATGGATACAAGCTATTCAATGCGAGCACTTACCTGATGGCCGAGGAGGTGAGGAAGCCACAGCACGGGCGATATCTTTGACGGTGGCAGGTTCACGGTCTGGCGGTGATTCGACCCAGCGTTGGAGTGGGTTCATGTTTCGAAAGTTATTATCACTTCTGATCGCCGGGGTGCCTGGGCGAAGGGGAGCATCTATGGGGTCGGATGTGCTTCGAGGATATACATATCGTGACTGGCTCGTTGAGTCTCCTCTCTTCTTCTGTCGACGTCTAGTATTGGCTAGCCAGTTCTGAATCTGGGTCTTGTTCAATCCAGTCTGGAGTTGGAGAGTTTTAATATCCTCGCGACTGGGATATGGATAGTTCTCATGGTTAGAAAGCCACCGGTTCAAAAATTTCGTTGAGTCCCGGGAGAAGCGGGTTCCGATCTTGGGCGGTGGTTTTGCAACTATCTTCACAGCGGGGGGTGCGGAATCGGATACTTGGCTGGCACTGTTTGAAGTACTAATGCTACCGTAAGATGCGGAAACAAATTCATCGAGATCATTGTGAAGGACGGCATCGTCTGTAAACCCCCCTGTATTGACGTGGGCAAGGCTGCAGTGGTAGCCGTGAATGATGCAGGAAAAACAGGACTGCTGGCCAGGGTCTGAAGTGGGTTGTTGGCAATTCCGCCCAGAGATTAAACACTCATTGCACGTTGTAACTGAGGAGACTGGCCAGGTGATTGTTGACTGGTCAGTACTAGACATCAAGTCTTGCCCTAGCAAAGCGGGGAAGGGAATCGAAACTTCTGAATTAAGTCCAGGTCCAGTTCCCTCGCCGGAACCATGTATGCCACTTGCTGCAAGGGGAAATAGGCTGGGATCATTACCAGGCAAGAAGACACACGCAGAAACGTCTAGGGGGTTTGGAGTCAAAGCCTGGATATCTGCCCCTGTATCGAGGTTGGGCAAACGGGATAGGCTTCCAGAGCGACGTCTGTGATTGTAGCGGGACCAAGACATCCCATCCAAAAGGTAGAGATAGACGCAATCTCTTGGGCGACTGATTAAGAGAACGAGCTGAAGAGAGTGATTGGGTGAGATTGAAGAGAAGCGTTTGACCACCCGTCACAATGTCGATGAACCTTGAATGGCCACCATGTGGGTTTTTACTCATTCAGGCCTAGACAATCTGATCATGGCAGAGATATTACTTAAATAGGTCTAGATCATAGATGGAGACTGTCGACCCACCAAATCATGTTCAACACGCCTTGAGGCATTACCAGCCAATCATATTGCACCAAGATCGTCAGCGTGGTTGTTTTGTGCAGGGCGGTCCCACGGCAAACAGTCAAACGCGCCCTTGAAGTGAAACAGTCATTTACCTCTTCCTTTGACACCGGTAGGGTTGTAGTTTTCAGTACATGGTTTCGCTCCGATTTTCGGAACTCTACCGGCTGACCGGGAAGCTTGGAAGATGCTCGAAGATACTGGGTCCGCTCTGATCTTGCATGCTTTGCCCACTAAGTTCATTTATAACTGGAATTGATCTTGATTATCTAGGTTAAAATTACCTTGCAATCTGTTGTAGTTGCAATTGATTTCATGGCATCTAGAAATACATGATAACATTTAGCAGCTATCAGTGATCAAGCCTATTCTCTAGAGTAAGAACCAAGATGTTATCAATTTATAAAAGTAACAGGATAGCCGGTAAGAAACCCAGCACAACCCATTGCCGATAAACATATAACTTCGAACCACCAGACACCGGCACAACTGTAGGGTTTAAACTACTAACAGCTGTCTTAGTGGTAGGAGAACCGATCTGCTGGGTAGCTGACAAGGAAGTTTGTTTGGAAGTGGGCTGAATCCAGTCTGTTGCTTTGGTAGTACCCAGAGTGTTTGGTTTCGTTGTGTGTTCTGGTACTCCGGGGGAACAGTGCCAATGATCTCCATGAATCGTGCATGCATCACTTGATGTCGTAACTGAAAGTAAAGTTGTGGGACTCGGGAGGGTATTTGGCGGTGTCGTTGGTTCAGGAACGCCTGACGGGCAATGCCAATGATCCCCATGAGCCTCACACTCACCCTCTGTAGAAGTGGAGGTAGAACTTGGTGATGGTGGTGTTGTAGGTTCAGGAACACCTGAAGGGCAATGCCAATGATCCCCGTGGGGCTCACACTCATCCGCAATCGACGTGGAAGCAGAACTTGGTGATGGCGGTGTTGTGGGCTCGGGAACTCCTGAAGGGCAATGCCAATGATCCCCGTGTGGCTCACACTTGTTGACGACTGACGAAGAGCTGGTGGTAGTAGGTGGGGGTGTGGTTGGTTCAGGGACACCTGAAGGGCAATGCCAATGATCACCATGAGCCTCACACTTGTCCGCAGTAGAAGTAGAAGCAGAAGTTGGTGATGGTGGTGTCGTGGGTTCAGGAACACCAGATGGACAGTGCCAATGATCCCCATGAGGCTCGCACGTATTGATAGCTGATGAGGAGGAGCTGGTAGTAGTCGGTGGAGGTGTTGTGGGCTCGGGGACACCTGAAGGACAATGCCAATGATCCCCGTGAGGTTGACACTCGTTAACAGCTGACGAGGAACTGGTAGTTGTCGGTGGAGGTGTGGTCGGTTCGGGAACACCAGATGGACAATGCCAATGATCCCCGTGAGGTTGACACTCGTTCACAGCTGACGAGGAACTGGTAGTTGTCGGCGGAGGTGTGGTCGGTTCGGGAACACCAGATGGACAATGCCAATGATCCCCGTGAGGTTGACACTCGTTCACAGCTGACGAGGAACTGGTAGTTGTCGGCGGAGGTGTGGTCGGTTCGGGAACACCAGATGGACAATGCCAGTGATCCCCATGGGGGCTGCACGTTTCTGTGGGAACTTCAGTCCCGGTCGAAGTGGCGACAGGATCACAATGCCCTAGCAAAGATTAGATAGATGTCACACGGGTAAAAGATGGATTAAACTCGCGGACGACGTACAATGGTCGCCGTGGGGCGAACACACGGACCCTGTTGGCGATGGAGGAAGCGTGGGAGTTGTGGTTGGAGGACAACTGATTGTTGTATGGGGCGCCGAGATGACTTCATACCCAGCGCTTGAAAGAGCATGAGAATCATAGTAATATATTCCTGTGTATGGAACCCCGTTTCCGCCGGTAAGCAAGGTGGAATAGTATGGGACTCGTGCGCCTGACCAAGAGACGCCTGGGGTAGAGAATCGACTGTTCAGGGACGAACGGAAGCTCGAGAGATCCGTCACCGTTGTCGCGACAGCATAAGATGTTTTAAGTATTGTGCTGTCATGCGCTTAGTTACTCGCTTGTCCTGTAACACGCATCTGAGGGAGCTCGCTTACCTGCACTCAGATTGACCTTGTGCCGTCCCTATCAAGCTCAAGGCCAGTGCAACTAACCATGTCCCGTTGACCGACCGCATTGTGGCGAACATTAACAGATGCCAGTTTTAAAGACAGCACGAAAGGATTAATGGGTAAACGAGAGAGCTATATTGAGGAGGGATGACCGGCCTTCTTGTAGTCTTATTATTTGTATCTTGTACCTCATGGTTTGGAGGTTTAAGTCACTTGTAGCCAACATTACAGTAAGCTATCACTAGAACAATATTGGCGCTTTAATGCATGCAATTTACATGGATTTTACCTCTTAAACCCTTGCTTCGGAAATTTTAGGAAGCCACTCCTGGGACTCGAGCATGGTTGAAATTTACTCACATTATCTGACCTTGTGATCAAACTTGGAGGCCAAGACAATATTTCCTCAATTCACCTTCTTGGCAGCTGAGGATACGAACCATAGTTGCTGTGAGTGAGATGTGATGGGAAATTGTGTCCAATCACAATAGCCCTAGAATGTCCATCAAGGTCACAACTTCATTGCTGGGCAGCCATTACGGTAGCCAAAGCTGGTGATTCTGACTGCGGCGTAGATACCCATGACTAGGGCCTTGGTTGGGCCTTCCACAACAGGAAAACCATCAAGGTGCTGATGACTTGTGCGCTCATGTTTAGCCGAGCCCAGATTGAATCCGTCCGCTTGAAACTCTACCACTGATAAGCGCCATCACAAGAAAGGAAACGAACTTGGTACTACCAGTTTGGAATTTTGTATGCGTTCCGTAAGGAAACCACCAATCCGAGATACGATAGGCAGAAGATGGTCCGGCGGCTGCTTGTCATCGAGTATTTGTATTTGGCATGACCAGTGAGACGGATAGGCATACCGTGTATATGAACTCTGCTCTTGGTTTATGTTCAGTCAATCTCCGAGGTTAATCTTTTGGGCAGGTACCTGGAAAGGACCAGGGTGAGATGGGGTGGGGGAGTCGCTTATACATGGTAAATAGAGTATTTAAGCTTGTAATAAGAAATTCAACCAAAATTTCTTATCTCATTTGATCACTAATGCCTAGTTCCATACCAGGCGCTTGCTATATCCGCTCCACCCGTATCACTCGCAGTGAATAAGCGAGTGTCTCTTCTTAGAACAAACCGCTCACCCATCCCTCTTCTGTGCCGATGTGACCCTATTACCGGATAATACGATTCATTCGGTATGCTTAGATTGTATGTAAACATGAATGGGACGATCCATTACGGTTCTTGTTGAAGAATTGGCGATTGGCTGCAAAGTTCAGGAGGAGACTCACATTCAGCTCTGACAAGTATAAATCCAGCCTCAAGTCCCAGCCAATTTCTTACTTCGTTCTTCCCAACCACAGATTCAACCTAAACAATCGAAGAACCCTAAAGCATCCCCTCGATACTCTTATTAAAACCCACCTCTCCTACAAGACACACCATGGTCAGAATTCATATCTTTACGCTGGCCTTGGCTAGCCTGGCTGTTGCCATTCCTGCCATTACACCTACCGAGCTATTTCGCCGCGATTGCCCTGAGCTTTTGGAAACTGCGGAAGAATTCGGCTGCGAAGTTTATGACTTTGGTGGCTGTGAGATTTGTTGTGACGAGGCCACTGATGCCTCAGCGGAATGCCACGCCGGGCACGATGAAAATCCCTGTGGGGAGGGTCGCAAACAGTGGCATTGTGAGGCTCACAGTCATCGCCGGCGCCGTTCCTGAGCTAGACTTTAGCATAAGGACAGTGTATGGCAGACAGAGATGACCGAGTAAGGATCGTGTGTGCTCGATGACATCTTCGCTGTGGTTTGCCGGTATCAATTGTGCCATTTTCAGACACCGCTTGGGCGTATCTATGGATGGCAGCATTGGACATGGAGAAATTGCGAGCTCTTCGCGAATGCCACTATCTGTCTAGCACTCTTTGATAGATGTGGAACATTCCCTCATATATAGAAATGTCTGAAATGTTTTATTGAATAACAACGCATAAATTGTATATGAAATTCTGAAAGCATTGAGGTTGGTAACCAGCATAGAACCATACGATGTTGCGTGAGTAGGCGTCGATTACGGCGTATATCTCGGACCCATATGACTTCAGCCTATCGTGGCCGTCAATGCACCACTGATAGTTTGGTTCCGGCACATGAGGCTGCCCCTTTTCCGGATCTCGACCTCGTTTGGGAACATGATCTTGTGCATCGCAAAGAGAACATCTCTTGGTACCCAGAGCTGCTTTTTCTGACGAAGGTAAGACTGAAGAAGGCTTTTGTCGTATCTAGAAATGGCGTTGGACCGTCGTATGATCTCGATGATGACTTGCTCTGTCTTCTCCAGCAGCGCGAGGCGTTCTTTGCCACTGTTGATTCTGCGTGTCCAGCGGCGGTCCGGGTGATGCCTAATTCGCTCCAAACCTTCTTTGGTGATCGGCTAACCCTACCTTCGTAGGAAGCCCAGAGTCTGTTTTTCACTGAGCCCAACGCGAAATATCAGGCCGCGAATAGCCTCTATTGCGAATAGCCTCTATTGCGAATAGCCTCTATTAGCTCAGAGCTTTCTTGGGTTCGGGTTTGCTGGCGTGGGAGATCCCAACTCGCGATTCAGAGAGATTGTGCTGAGACTGTCGACGACATGATGATGCTTTTGGAGTTTATACTGGATTCTGCATCACGAAACTCTATTGAGGTAGAGATGGGCTATGTAGTCGCGGTATTGATCAATTATTTGCGAGGACGTACCATTTGGGAACCAGGCAAGTCGCAAATGGAGGTGGGTGATGTTCAGTGTTTTGAAACCATTTCTGACATTACTAAGTCGATTAGTGCAGAGGTCAACAACCTTCAGCTCTCTCAACTAGACAACAAGGAAAATGACGCACCCACACTCCTAGTAGCACAGAAGAACGCATGCCACCCGTGGAAGTCTAGGTCATAATACCTAGATAATATGCTAAAGGTTGTACTCTTTTATGGTGAAGACTTTGCTACGATTTCCCTTCAGCAGGCTGTTAACCTTGCGAGCTCTTTCGATAAGCTACATATCCATCTAGTTAGTTAATCTCATAATGTCACTTCTAGTCGCGACATAGCGTCCCAGACCCGAAGGCGTGGGTTATAATGGATTGCTCGAGGCTAGAACTATGACTATCTTGTGGCATAGTGATTTAAGCTACGAATTGTAGCCTCGGGGGACGACCTTCTTATTCGCTATCTAAGTCCCTGAGAGTGAAGGAGACACTATATTCAGTAACTAGGTTAAAGTATATAAGTGACTCCCTCCCGGATTTTGAGAGCGATTAACCAGGCTTTAAGGTCGTATATTCCGCGCATGAGCAGCCTTAAACTGCACTTAGGAATAGTGGGCAGTTGATCAGGCACCTAATCACTTCTATATGCCCTACTACCCCGCCTATACATAAGAAAGACAATAAAGTTCAACAGCAATAGGAGCTGCCAGAGCCCGACAACTTAACATAATGAACAGAGAAACTTAAAAAAAAGCCTTTGCTAGCCTAAGGTTGCAGTCATGCGGAAAGAAAAGTGTACAAACCTTCATACTGATGACTTACTTGCCGTCAGGATGAGCGGTTCATCGAATGATCATTAAAGCTACCTCCTTTGACCTGGCTTTCTTTGTACACTCGTTTTACACCAATCCAAGCACTTCGACAGACCCAGTGAGTACCAGTAGCCTCTTGGCCAGAGCACTTATACTGACACATCCGCAGCCTTCGACACACATCATGCGAGACAACAGTATCAAGGCACCCTACCCCTCCTATATATAGCCTTCATAAGTAGATTAGCGGAGTAAGAAAGATCAAGACCCATGGAGAGCTAATCAGCAAGTTTAACTATATGGTAGAGTATAGTGAATCATCGTAGTTTTTCAGCTTAGTAGTTATCACGACTAAGTATTAATCTAGCGCGGGCCCTTGGTAGAAGACGAGTTCGTATTATCTGGTTATGATTTCTACACTTAATACCAATAAAATTACACTAAACACCCCCTTCCCCCCCAGTCACCTAGTGTCTCTAGGATAACGTTGAACTCTATCCATAGCGAAACAGGTAATCTAGGCGGACCAGACTCATAAACAATCTGGATTTCCTAACCCCTCACCCCACCTGCCAGACTGAATACCATCTTTCCTCTTACAGCACCTAATGGGAAGAGCGTTTATGGCACGGGGAAAATGGTAAGTTGCAATTAGGCGTTGCAGAGGCAGTACTCTCCAGTGCTGGCAGTAGGGCGGCATTTGCCACAGTAAGTGGTACCCTTTCCGTGTCCGATGAGCCTCTTGCAAGACATCGACTTTCGGTCCTTGTAACACTTGCCGTTACCGCCGAGCTAAAGCCTTGTTAGCTGGTACACATGAGAAAAGAGGGAGATTAGATAGGGCAGTCTAACGCGGCGGAACAGTTCACGCTTCTCGATATACTCGTCGCGAGCCTCAAGGTACTCCTCATGAGCGCTCAGGGCAATATCACGTCTGGAGAGAGAGTCGAGCTCATCAAAGTCGCGGGCGTTGATGTCGCCGCCCATGTTTACAAACTGGGCAGAAGCGACGGAAACGCTGATGGAGAGAATGAGCTTGAGGAAATGCATTTTGAATGAATCGTAAACAAGAACAAGAGTAATTCGTCAAGGAATGTCTTTGGGGAAGAAAGGATAAGTCTCAATAATAGTTTTCCTATTTGTTTATTGTTGGAAGAATAAGACCTCGACGATAGAGCGCGAGAGATGGCAATTTATAGGTTTCTATCATGCTGTTATTATTAACAATTTAAGCATCTACTCTCCCCATCACTACATACATAGAAAGAGAAAAGAATATAATCTATTTTAAGCATATACCAGTAACAGCTGATTATGTATGTAGTGTTTGTCTAACCCTAGTTTACTTACCTAAACTAGCTAAGACTACGCCGGTGATAACCTCTTTAGGTTCCTGACGAGACTAGGAATAGGTATGATAAGACATATTGCCAAGTCCAATGAGTCAAGGTCAATACATGGGCTTTTATTAAGATTGACGTAGGAATTCCAGGAAATAGGATAGCTAGGTTTTATATATATTAATTGCTCTCCGGCATTTCGTTTTTAGCTGATGGCGCAGAGTTTTCATTAATCAGTCGGGAGTAGTGCATTGGGGATTCATTCCAGTATGCCTCAATTTGACATAGCACTGACCATAATACAAAAAGACCAACCCTGAACGAATGGCTTCTACGGAATTCCGCTGCTCGGTGGTAGATACCGCTGATGGTCTATGCTTGGCGAGTTATGTTGGAGGTGCTAAGTGACGCGCGGCGGACAGCCTGCTATATTAGGAATCTGCATCTTTAGACGCTTGGCAACCTAGAGTTCTGGGATCGTGCATTACTATGTAATCACATTAGCCCAATGGGAGCCTGGATATAGCTGTAGGGCGACCGACTCGATGCTCCATACCAATTTGCCGAATCCTGGTCACCGAGCGAAGGCAGCCGCTAACAAAGCTAACTTGATGATCCCATGCCTCAGGAGTTGAGAGGCAAAAAGGGCCAAGGAAAGGATAATAAAATAGGGATAAGCTAGCCACCCACCACATGTGTGGCGTGACTCCATTTAGCAGCTGATAGGATAGCGGAGGAACATATGTATAAATCGTACTTAGCATTGTTACATAGCTATAGGATAATTTAAGAGGTGTACCAGCAGCTAACCTATCTGTCTGCTATTAAGACGAGCGATCGCTGCGGATCTGATTTGGCTGTCTCCTGTTAGGACGAGTGATCGCTGTGAGCCTGATCTGGCTGTCTGATGTTAAGACGAGCTATGTTATATAACCGACCCAGCAGTCATCCGTAGCGACAGTTAATTCATTGAGACCCGACCCCTCTGTCTGCTATTGAGATATATGATCGATTTGTAGCCGGCTTAGTTGTCTTGTGTTATGACGAGATATCTCTATAAGCTGGACCTCGTCGTCATCCGCTGAGACGGTCAATTCGTATAGAGGCCTGACCTACCCGTCTGCTATTGAGACAAATCGTCGCCACAGAATCGACCTAGCTGTCTGCTGCTGGGATGATCGATCACTGTAGCCCCTGCTGACCTGTCTTCCGTCTCGACGAGTGATTGCTGCGGCCCTGACTAACCTGTCCTCCGTCGAGACGCGCGATAGCTATAGACCCGACCTATCTGTCTGCTGTTACGACAAGCGATTCCTATAGGCCCGACCTCTCTGTCTGCTATTAAGACGAGTCATCGCTACGGGCCTGACCTCTCTGTCCGCTGTTGGAGCAAGTCTTCCACAAATTTGCGATATCGGCTACTACGCCTCATCCTAACCACAAAGTAAATTCAAGTGGTGGGTGGCTAGCTTATCTCATAAAATAATAGAAAAAGGAATGGGAAAGCTTCACTAGGAAATATAGATCCGGACACAAACGTAAACAGCATAGAGTAAACCGTCCGACGGAGGGCATCCAACGTTGCGTTGGACCCTATGCTTTGTGCCGTTGGAGCCGCCTCCAACCCATATGCGTTCTGACGGATCTAATACTAAACGTAACGCGTACTCCGGTTGCGATCAGCCCCCTCCCACGAAGGGTATTGTCTGGGGCTCGTTCTACACCCACCACAAAAGTCTTAACCACCCACCGCTTATGGCTTAACTTGAGGCGTAAGACTGATACTGACCAAGGCCCGCAAAATCCAACATATTCGGCTATATTAATTAGTTGCTGAGGATAACTTCTTGCTTGACCTCTGATCTAGCTGTCTAATTTGACCTGCTTGATGAATTAGCTCTGGCTCGCAATAGCCTCTTCGTGTGTATGCGAGCTGTGGCTAACAACAGCCTATTCATATATATACGATCCAGCTATCTAATTAAATCTGCTAGCTAGCTACTACTCGCGGCAGCCTCTTTACATATGTGCGATCTACTTATCTATGGGAGACTGAGCTTATTAGGTGTATGTAAGTCAATTGCGGTATCGGCTCTCAAGAATGCGCACAGCCATAAGTAGTGGGTGGTTAAGACTTTTATGGTGGATGTAGAACGGGCCCCTAAACTTAGTATTCTAATCTAGAAGTAAAATACAGGGAAAATAATTAAAACGAAAGAATTTTAATTTACCTACTCCTAAATCTGCCATACTCAAGTGAATACGGAACCAGCTGGCAATGTCCTAGGCGGCTGCGTAGCTTGAGGCAATAGCTCTTGGGCCTTCTACATTCAAGTACCAAATCATTCATCATCAAGGTTTAACATGCACAGATAATGACCAGCTATCGGCAGGATTCTACACCCTGATCTCTTATTGGCTGGAATATTGCAACCCCCCGAATCCCGTTCTTATCTTGGCCGCATCCCCGGGGTTTTCTTCATTCCCAACTCCGACGGCAACAAAGCAACAAGGCCGCCGGAAGGAATAACCTGACGAAAAAGGCCTATGTGATTTAAAATCTCCCGTTCAGGCAGCAGGCCCTCCTAGAGAAATCTCCATAACACTCACTATATTTACCCAAGGAATGCCAGAAGGGCCAGTCCAAACGATAAGCAAGAAAGGATGGATCGTATACTTAGTTGTAAAGTTACAATTCCAAGCAGCAATTGGCTTGCTCGGTTATTTGTATAGCTAAGCGAGCATTAACCTATTTCACGCCCAGTGGCTAGCCGAGCCACGAGTCCAATCCCTCTCTAGAGATTTTGATCTGCCCATGCCCACCCATTTAGCTTTTAGAGTCTAGACTCTGGACGGCGTAAAGAATAATACGCGGGAGCCAATCATACCCAACGCTCGCCAAGAATTCCAAACACCATGTGCAATTGCATAACACCCACGATGACGGGCTCCCTCCTTGGGGGCTTGCGTAACGGCACCTACTAGCTTTGCGTCGTCACCAAGGAGTGAGAGATCATTTTAAACCTCAATAATCCATCCGATTTCTAACATTGCCATTCCAACCTTCGTCTGGTTCGTTTTGCAATCCATTTCACATGAACACTTAAAGCCACAATGAGAGCTGCCGTTGCTCTTCTTTGTCTTTGCCTGCTAGCTTTTGGATTTGCTGCTCCAACATCCCGCGATGGAAAGCCCGCAATAATTCACGACGCTTCTTCTCTCTCTGCTCCGACCGACGTCGACGGCCGTCTTGATCAGTACGAGCCTACGGCCATTGAATTGAGATCAGAATCTCGATGCAGCTCCGATGCCGATACGTATGCTTCACTCTCGCAGGTCTAAAGAGGCTTCTCATCACGACTTACACATAGGGTTAGAAACGAGCTGCTAGATGATGTTGAGCGAATGCCGAACCTTCAGGCCACCTGCTTTCGTCATCGCCTTACCGCCTTCGCGAAGACAGTCATTCTCGTCACAGGCGAGATTGGACTCGCATTCTTCGGCCTGGTGGCATTTCTAGTGGCAGTGACGTATCTGTGGCCTGACAGGCAAGCAAATTGCTCGGTCTCCGACAATACCATCGCTAATCAAGTCTGTAGGATCAAGCGTGTCACTGCCTTAGATTCACATACCGTTCATAGTATGGTTCCTCGATCAGAGGGCAGGGATAAATGAATTAGGAAGGCCATTCGAACTCGGGAAATCATCGTGGTTGTTGATGCGTGCCTCGCGATGAACATCGGACGATATCATATTATTAGATAGGCATCTTCCGTAGATATCATGAATTCCGTCTAGCTCGATAGGATTAAGAAACTGTGCATTGTCTGGCAGCCAAGTACACAGTCTCGCTAGTGTAAATCCGATCCCGAGAGTTATGAATCACGGAAGGCTCGGAACGAGCTTGCGTAACCTGCAACGGGACCCATTCATTCAGGGTTCTGATCGGAATCCGCGCCCATCCGAGCCTTGGCGTTGTTGCTCATCCGTTGCCAAAGATTCCGGGGAATGATACGAATTAAAAGTGAGGAAATGACAATATGGATACGTTAGATATCGCTATCATGCCTGTTCTTAATTCTTTGACAATCACTGTTAAGAATTATTCATTGTGTTGAGATATCGGGTCTGGCATCTTCCATTGCTGTTTCTTACTTTGTACTCAAACTCTCATCCATTAAGGATTTGTGCTTGTAGTCAAGCTTAGGACCTAGATGCGCAACAGTGTGGTCTTTTAGCGTGGGACTTGTTGATTAAGTGACTGCACCGAAAATGAATTCAAGGTAACCTGGTGAGAGTTTGAGTATAAAGTTAAAAACAGCAATAGAAGATGCCAGGCCGGACATCTTAACACAATGAGAATTCAAGGTAACAGTACTCAATGTAAGAGAAAGAGAACAAAGTTCAACAGCAATGGAAGCTGCCAGAGCCCGACAACACGGTACTCAACAAGGACAGCCTTTATACTCAGGATGCAACAAGAATTATCCTAATAAGTACTTACTATATGAAGTATTTGCTAATTTGGTATTTCGCAGCACAAGTAGGCCAGTTGAATCCATACCAACAATCGATTCAATATATTGAGCCATCCCACGAGTTATTCTTCCAAATATCCCTCACCTTGATTCGAAATGGCACCTTTTCGGAAGGGTGAAGAGTGCCTAAACCAAAGGTCTTCAAACTCATGCCCAGAGCCCCCGAAGCCGCCTTCTCAGACAAGAATTCACAGTCATAACGGGTAACAAAGTGAGCCATACAGCCAGTTATGATGCGTCTGGCCAGGAACCGTCCCGGACACATGTGCGATCCACCACCAAACGGCACCCAAGCTCCAGACTTGCCACTAATGCTGTATACAAAGTTTCCTTTGCTAGTCTTTTCCTCCAACAGGAACCTGCCCGGCCAAAACTCCTCCGGGGGATGGTCCTTGGCTGCTCCAGTACACCACACGTTTGGATCCATGTGCTGCGTGGTGGAGTTGATGAAGAACAGCGTGTGCTTGGGAATAACGCTGCCACGGACATTGACGCCTTCCTGGGGAGTCTTGCGGGGGATGATTCCATGAACTCTTAGTCGCAAAGTCTCAGCAAAGACTGCCTGGAGAACGGGCTTTCTTAACAATCTTTCCATGTCGAATTTGAGCGCGCCGCTTGATGCTGGGAGAAGACAGTCCATGGCTTCCTCTCGTACAAGTCGAAGCAATTCGTGATCCCTGCAAATTTCCCAAACAGCCCAAAATGCAGCTGGCGTGGGGTTTGCAGTGCCGCTGTTTATATCCCGTCAGCTTTCTACGCTTTTCAATGCCCATGAGGCAATCTGACTTACCCCCAAAGAAGCCCTAGGTTGTGGGCAGCGATAGACTTGAAGGGAAACTTGTCAACCTCAATGTACATGGCTGTCCTTTCGCGGAAGAACTCATGACCCCAGTACGGGTCGGAACCGTCTTCAGCAATGGAATCTGGGTGGAAGTTGGATGTCGCCCATTCCGTCCACTCCTGGATGGCGTGTAGGCAACGGTCGCGTGCGCCAAACAACCGCGGAAACAAGAAACGTGGTACCCCGAGGAAAATCAATGTAATGTTGTCATGCACACAACGCCAGTCTTCAAGAAAAGTCGGATTTTTCGAGAGCAGTCGTGGACCGCAGAGCGTATCAATGAACGAGCGGTTAATGTCAATATCCAGAACAGTTTTCAAGTCTGGATATTCCTTCCATCCATCATCAGGAGAGGCCAAGTTTGCCACATTTGTAGCGAGGTTCTCATCAAACCTCGGATTGAATCTTTTTGTGCCATCACCCGCAAGCAGATTTTCAATGTGTTGGGTGCCGCGGGCGCCAAAATCGTTTCTGACTTCTTGAGCGCCATGTTTAGTTGGCTGGTGGGAACTGTCGGCGTCTTCCTCAGTCCAGAAGAGCGCCAAGTCTTCCTTTGGCAGAAGAAACACGCGGTGTGTGAAGATGCCTTGGAAGAAGAAGGTGGACAGGGACTTGTTTTGAAAGGTGGTGCGGATGTTTGCGGTCCCTTGAACGAAATAACATTTGTAGTTGAACCATGTGGCTAGGAGTGGTGCCCTGCGGTGGAATAAATTTCTGGATTTTATGTTAGCTGTACCTGATAACGTGTGGCTCCATGGTGTGTGACGCACGATGTCTTCAAGAAGTTGAGAATATCGGAACTACCTCGCAGGATGTCCCAAGTCAAAGGGACTAATTTGTGATATTCCTTTTCGATGTAGTTGATTCGAGGCCACAGAATTGTGTGGCTTATCAAAAACGGAACGACCAGGCAAGAAAATAAGACGCCGATGAGTGTCAAAACAAACTTGATAGGACTGGTTGAGGCAAATGAAGCATCCCCCGCCCCCAGGCTGTTGGAAATTTGAGTTGACGCTGCCGGCTGGCCGTGTAGAGACGCCATTGGAAAGTTCAAAGGCTGGAAGCACTTTGATACGTAGGCCGTTCGTGCATGATGAATTATTTTCATCCGTTCGAACGAGGAGAGTTCTTATGCGGTAGCATGAATACGCTGGCCTGCTCGGCCGATTACCGAATTTGCACACAAAAATCTCGTTGGTAAATCCCTCCTAGAATTGCGCAGATTTTTTTCCGAGCGCTTCGACTCGCGCCCGGGGAAACCAGCTTTACCTACCCAATGAGGTATGCAGAGGTTGTCGTCTTGCAGAAGAGATGACTTCGGCGATGTCCCAAAAGGCTTCAGCGCCGTTCAAGTTGCAGCGTTAGTGGATGCTGCGCCGCTATACTCTGCGGCACAGGGAAGATTCGGATCAGATAAGATGTGAATGGGTGTTTGATCTATGAGCTTCGTCTTCCGTCCCTCTCATGCATGTGATGTTCAGCAGACATAGCTACTTGTAGAAGGCATTGGCGACGGCCATCCGCAATGGATACCAAGTCTAGAACAGCCGTTGGCCTCTTCTCGATGCATATTTGAGGACCCTGATCAAACCTTCGTCTCAAACTAGGGGCGCTGTGCTCGCCTATTTGTTGCAAATGGATTACGGGTTAGATCACACCTTTGGCCACGCGATGTTGCATTGGCGCTGTGTGAGTGGATTTTATGGACACATCGATTTCCATACTAAGAAGCCGTGCATACTTAAGGTGTTTATGGTTGATTATTAGATCCACATGGCTGACTATGAATAAAAAGAAATATATTACCTTGTAGCATCGACAAGGCCTCGACCGGGTTAGTAGCCTCGGTAAGACATAGTCTTTCCGACTGCGGGATTTCATTTGGCAACTGATTCAGCTCGGGTGGATGCTACATAAGAGAGATTGATAAACCATGCCGTGAATTGAACATAAGAGAGCAACATTACGGTACATTCGTGTCACTGTCGACGGTGTTGATTTTACCACGCCCAGCCTGTTCCCTGCTTTAGATGGTATGTAAAACATCGGGTTAGGCTCAAAAATCATACCCGCAGTCACATGTTGAAGAGCGACGCAATTATTTCCATAACTCAACTCTAGAGGAATAAGCCAACCTCAATCCCGCGATAATTCCGCACATAATAAAATTCATTTTTTTGCCTTGGTTTGCCCTGGGCCGAATTTTCCTCCTTCATCAACTTTTTAAACCGAATTTCTTAATGCTCTAACCGGCAAAGTCTCGCGTTCGGACATTTCGTCTCAGCTCTGTATCGTCTCTGTGTTCGTTGTCAAACTCTTTCAACTGATCGAGAACTTTTGCAACCGGTATAACCCCAGTGAACTTTCTTTCATCTTCATGTCACTTGGATTCTTATGTATGAGAGATAGCTAGATATCGCCTTGATATACTCATTTCAATATTTTCTTCTCTGTCACTGGTTCAAGGACTTCCTCTCGCGGCAGCGTGATTAACCTTAGCTGTAGGGTAGCAGAAAAGTGGGCACATATACTGATGTGGTTGACAGTAATAATTGATAATATGAGTACTTAGATTTGATAAAGTAAATTTCATTGGTTATTGTGTAAACAATTTTATTTTACCAGACCATACGCTCCTTCAATACGATTATTCAGGTCTCAAACCTGTGCAAAGCAGCAATTTAACGAAGGTGGAGCAATCAAGATGGCGGACAATCACGTGATTGAAAATATCACCTGATTTTCGCTTCTCGAAAACTTGAAGAAAAAAAGGAAACTCATTATCCAGGGCCTAACGCGCAATCAAGTTAGCTTCATCCGTGATGGAGGAACTTCCAATACGACCGGCTGGCATTTTTATGCAGACGGACTTCATCACGCCCGAGCACGAAGCCAAGCTCCTCGACATCTTCCGGAATGATCTGCAGTGGCCGGACCGATCTGGCCGACTGTCGTTGCATTATGGCTACACCTTCAGCTACAAGACGTTTGGCATCGACGAGGAAACTCCCTATAACCCATTTCCCGACTGGCTAGTGCCACTCCTGCCGCCGACGGAGAGCCGCGCTCCTGATCAGGTGTGCCTGCAGTACTATGCCCCTGGCACGGGCATCCCGCCACACGCCGATACTCACAGCCCGTTCGATCAACTATATTCTTTGTCCCTGGGCGCCCCTCTGATGATGGTGTTCCGTGACAGTGAGTCGGGAGACAAGGTCGAGGTTGACCTCCTGGCGAGGAGCATGATGCAGATGAGCGGAGATTCAAGATTGCACTGGACGCATGGTATCAAGTCCAGGAAGACGGACACGTTGCCTGACGGTACTGTGAGGCTAAGAACCGACCGCTGGAGCCTAACGTACCGCTGGCTGCGGCAGCCTGCCGTGTGCGAGTGTGGCAATGAAAAGCTGTGTGATACCGCGCAACGAAGGAATGGCGTGGAAAAGGAATATCGGTGGAAACAGTACGAAGAAGATGCAAAGAATAACGCGGCGGCCGTGGGTAAGTGAATTAATTTGCAACTCTGAAGTATCAGGCTAACTGAACTGCGTATAATGCTAAAATAGAACCAACTGTCGCTTCAACATGAAAGCACGGCGCCCAACTCTTCGTGGCTAAACGGTGGCTCCTGGTCGGGTTCATCTGCAGAGGTTTGCGTCCGAAGTGCTCGGGCAAGGACCTTGGCCAGACTCCTCGCCATCCCGGATTTCCTGCCCAGGAACCACAACGACTCAATGCAGCTCTCGCAACGCTTGACCCATACCTCGAGCTCACCTGTCTCGTGGCCAAGAGCAGCCAACTCCTCCCTTCGCACACCAACTGCCGTGTCCATGTGGAAAATGGCTGCTCTTGCGAACGCTCTGACAAGTAGCATGGTCCAAGGTTCCGCCAGAAGTGCGCTCTCGTTCATCGCGAAATGAAGATCGGCTAGCTGCTCTGGCGCCGTACCCCTTAGACGCCCCGGCCCCGTCGCGCGTGCCAAGTCTGCAAGCTCGATACACGTTGCTCTCCTGATCGCCGACGCTACTTTAGTTGTTTCCCTTGTGGTGCGACGGTCCTCGAGTCCGAGGTTATTGTCGTCGACGAATTCCAGTAAGTCGGCGACCATGAGAGATCCAAGATGCCAGGGAATACCGATGCAAGGAAACCAGCTTTTGATTCGTGTGGGGAGGGAGTCGTAATGTTTGGTTAGATCTCGGAAGAGCACGCCGTGTGTCGTGTTCCAATATCTGTAGATGGACGTGGTGGAGCTTATGACATCCTCGATGGCCTGTGGGCTCTCCCTTTTCCGTATTGCGCTTTGGAAGTATGAGACGTATCGAAATAATAAGACCTTGACACCCGCGGAACGGGCAATGGCCTGGGTAGCAACGTCGTACGCACAAGGCCAGTGGAGTGTGGAGGGCTTCTCAATGTCATCCTGTGCGAAGAGACCCAGCTTCCAACGTCTACTGTTCCGTAATATTACAGTTCGACTTTGCTTCATGGCTGCCTCGTGATCTGCTTCGTGCTGGCTGTCTTCATCCGATATGACACAAGGCCTGTGATTCACCGATGATGACACGGTGTCGAGCATGGTCGCCAGCCAGAATAACAAACCCACTGTCCCCCGGTGCTCTGAGGTGATCTGATTCAATGCGGCGGCGCGCTGCTTATCAGGGCGCTGCGGCTCCGGTGTTCGGGATCCCAATTGCGCTGCCTCGAAACGAAACTTGAGCGCGTGTATTTTCCGAGCAGCCCGTTCCAGGAACACCGGAGGGCCATCTCCAGCGAGAATAGTGTTCAGAGTAGACTTCAGCTCATCAAACTTGCTTTTAAACGTGCTCGGCGATGTCTCGACATCATCCCATGGTTTCTGGATCATGCCAAAGACCAATTCCGCGTACACGACCCTGAAGCATTCCACCTCAGCAACGTCATTCAGAGCGGATCTCGCCTGTTCCCAAATTGAGTATTGGAGATTTCGCTCGAAGCTGTTTTCAAAATCGTCGTCGTCACTATGCACATCGTCATCCGACTCTTCTTGCCTTCGTTGGGTGCTCTGTCTCCGCCGACGATCATTTTGCGTCCATTGCGTTGCAAACGCAGCTATCGCAAGGTCCAAGGCCCTCGATACGGCCCGACTCTCCGAGGGCGTGACATGGACAATCTTGGAGGCTCTGGCAACACGGTCAAGCTGCTTTACCCGTCTGTACATTCGATTTGACCACACTGCTCCCCATTCCGACATGATGGTGGATCCGGCGGTCGGAGAAGGGAATCGTTGCAGCTCTGTCAAGGAGAATGGCTCCCGATGCCGCTGGTGTGTCGTAAATGGGCAGGTCTCCTCAGCGATCCAGCAAGCCAGGTTGTTTTCAAGGACGTCGTGATAGATCCGGAGGAGGCTCTCCGTGATGAGGTTGTTATTTGATTTGGCCACAATTTCGCTGTCTATGGTAAAGGGGGAGATGGACGATTTGGCGGAATCTTTAAGGTGGGAGTTGAGCCTGCGCCGGCTTCGACTGCTGTGGCTGGAGCGTGGTGATGAGACTGCGGTTCTGGCGGATTCTTGAACACGATGTTGGGGTGACTCGGTGGAGTCCCAGACTGAGCCTTGGATTTCTGCATGGGATTGGCTGAACATGTCGTCTTGAAATGTAGATGGACCAAATTGATCTAGAGTGACATTATCTAGCGGCTGAGAGAGAGTGGGAGAATCCATAGAAGCAAGCCCGAGAAATGAATCGTTATATCCTGCTGTCACGCATTCTTGATTGAAAATAGTAGCCAGCTGGCCCTCAAGGGAGGAGACAGACGGCACGTCAGTTTCGGGATACGGTGACGCCCAATCGTAGTTGTTGTTTGAAGTGGGCGTCTGCAAAAACTGCAAGATGCTAGCGGGGTTTAGATCTTCTTCCACAGATTCAGAATGAGACCCAGATCTCGTTCGTTTGGTGTGGGGATTGTGAGATGTGGGGTTTTGGCTGCTCGAGGTCGAAGGATGGTCATCAACAGGCGACGTTGAATCTTTGGCCCATTGTGAATTAAAGCTGCACTGCTTTTTGGTCTTGGCGCAGTAGGAGCAGGGAAGCAATCCTGCGGACCCTTGATCTTGACAATCAGCGCTCCGCTGGAGATGTGTGCGGCAGTTGAAGATCACTCACCGTGGGCTGTAGCGCCGGGGTCGGGAGAGGGCTGGCTTCTATTGAGGAGATAGCCATCGCAGGCCTTCTTGGAGCGACGGCATTGGTCGCAGGATTGGTTCTGGCGTCTTTTTTCCATTGTGGATGGCGGATATGGGACGTGTGAGAGGAGGGAGATGACAAGTCGTGGAGTGGAGAGGAGACGTAGATGCTGAGGGAAAAGAAGCCACGACAGATACGATCTCAGCGGTCCTGTCGGAAGAGCAAGTGATCGAGGGCGCATTGGAAACTGTTATGGAAATTCCTACCCGCCGAACCCCTCTCCTTAGACCAATAAAAGGGCCAAAGGGGGGGCTAAAGCTCTACACACTATTCCCCGTGCGGAGACAGTCTGGATGTCTTTGTGGGTCTTTTCTCCCCACGGGGGAACACCATTCATCATCACGAGATCCGCCTACAGAAGATCCTTCCTACTGTGGGTAGCAGGAGACCAATCAGTGAAAGAGGATTTCAGCAGCATGTCCTTCACAACTAAGCTGGGGGACTGTTGGTCGTCCAGACACTTTAAGCACATCGCAAACTAATAACATGAGGTATTCAAAATATTTGGCTTGCTCGATGGCCTGGTTATAGTAGGGCATTAAGTAGCCGGCATGGCGTTCACTTTCTGTTACATCCAGAGAATGCAGACGCAAGTTATTACGCTATCTACAAATTATCCCACGAAGAGCGCAATTGTATTCCTAGACCCTTATTCCTGTATCCTCATTTTCTCTACATCCTGTTTGGTTGCACCTCCGATCATGGTATCCTCAGGTTCGCTGTCATGAGCCGCCTGAACTCGTGTATAATCTACACGTGCTCTTTTTCCGTAGTCCTTTTCTTCATTCCCGACACCAGAGTTGACAAGTCCCCCAATGGAAGGTTGAATGGGAATTCGACCGATAGCAGAATAAGAGCAAAGAATATGTACCATCCCAACAGCGAAACCACCAGCAAAAGCGCTGCACCGGCGTGCTGGAAGACTATAGCGGGCCCGGTTTGACCATGCGACACAGCAAAGAAGGAGGCGGACAGGCAGGCAACTATGATAGACAAGATTGTCAGCACGTCGTGTTTGACCTCGGCATTATCTCATATTCCACTTGGCCAACTTACAGCAAGGGACCAGAAGCAAAAGAATGCTAAAAAGAACGATATTGGTTCGGATAGAGGCGACTGTATATACGGCGCAGAGAATCGTCATGCCGATGAGGAAGAACGAGAAGGTCGCGAAGAACTGGGGTTCGGTCAATCCTTCGGAAGGACTCCCAGACGGCGAGTAGATGGCATAGGCGCCATATCCGGGGCAGATCGTCGCTCCCATGGTGAGCCAGAAGCCCCCAAAAGTGCAAAAAACGGTCGAAGGGAATGTGTTTCCTACAGGAAAGGACAAGCGTTAGACCTTCCATCAAAGAAAAGGGGAAAATGACCTACCAATGATCCATTCACCAATGCCTCCAAGAACAAGTAGCAAGCCTCCTAGAAAGAAGTAGGAACCCCTGCAGAGAGCCCAGTTTAGTCATTTATTAGTAGAGTCATTGCTCCCCAGGAAGTCTTACACGTTCGCAGCTCCTGCTATACCCCCGGCGCCCTGCCATTCCAGTAGGATCATCGATAGCGGCGTGGTACAAAGAAGAAATCCACCGAGAGCTACCACCATCTCGCATATCAGTTTGGTGCTCCCGTCGGTTGATGGGGGCGGAGGACTCACCAATGGGGGTAGGGTTGCCAAATGTTTGCCGCAACTCCCCACGAACAGCTGTTTTTGGTGCAAGATACAGTTGCTCAAAGAGTTCCGGAGAAATAGAAAGAGCAGCGGCTGTGTGGACCCGATCGATGGCCTCGGCAGTTGCCTCTTGATCAGTCTTTCCGGTCCTCTCAGACATTTTGAATAACTAAGATGAAATCGATTGATAGGGAGATCTTTGAGAGTCAGTAGCAGTGTATGTTGAGACTTGGGGATGGATCTGAAGTACGTAGATGGAAGAGGAAAACTCTTATAGTTCCCCAGAACTTCCCCAGACTTCCCCAGACTGCCCATCCATACCCAATCACGCTCGTGCAGGGAAAATGTGACATTGCCCCTTCAAACTAGCATCTCAATCTCCGCTAGTTCCGTAAAGGTTCAAACGACGCAGCAACATCCGTTCGTCCAGGCAATATGTAATGCAGCCACAAAATAGCACATAAGCCAATATGATTCACGATATTTGGAGTGATTGGATCGGAACACATCCTGACCCACTAAGTCTGCCTGCCGATTCAACTGAAAAGGGCGGTTAGCTGGAAGCTTAGTGCCAGATGGAGGGATCGGCGGTCGGAACCGATCTGTGTGACATGGCTGATGAGCTATGGCCACCTCAGTCGGAGCCGATCGTTGCTACACACACCCAATTATGAAGTCAGACACCTTACATGTCACAGATTGATGCTGGTACTCATGATTAAAAGATTGATATATTTGGGAAGCTTAGCAGTATTGCTCGGCTTGAATAATTCTTGGGCTAATGAGGGGCTGTCTTACCATGTATCCAGTGAGACAACATGAAGACAGACCTTGGCACTGAATGACCCTCACTGTGAACGATGATGAAATTGAGACCATTGGCCCCCCTTCATTGCACAATTTGCATTGCGTCTCGTATACATGAGGGTATAATAGGCTTGTGTAGGGGTTCCATCCCTGCAGCCGCACCGAAAACCAAGAAATGCGACTATATCTAACCCCTTAATCAGTGGTAATTGTTTGGATTTTTGCCGCCCAGTGAATGTCCCATCCCACAGCAAGAATCGCCAGGTATTTCTCATTAAATATCACTACCTCGGGACGGATATGGTGAGATTTGGGTGGCTGCCGGTTCTTGGCGATCTTATTAACAAATCCGGATACACATGAACGCAAAAACAGAAGAAATGAAGGCTAAAAAAGAAAAAGAAAAAAAAAAAAAAAGAAAAAAAGAAAAAGGAGTTCCCGTATTCACTGAATTCTTGACAATTTTGACGTCGCCCAAACAAGAGACATTAAATTTCTAGTGCCTGTTGAAACAGCGTTGCATCCATCCTTTCACGGCTGTGCCACATATGTACATGCATGTGTTGATGATGATGATCAGCTACCCCTCATCGTGTTTGCTTTTTCATCAACCATGATCTCATGCACGCGTATGTTGTTGAACTAAACCCATCCGTCCATCATATAGGACAGAATGAGGCTCCTAAATACAGAGATAGTCGAGGTCATCGAGGTGTACGGGAGCGATATACCGCGATACGCAATTTTATCCCACACATGGTCTGATGGCGAGATCCTGATTCAGGAATTGGAGGACCCTCGTCTACGTGATGCAGCATGGAAAGACCTTACCCGCAAATTGCCGAAGGGTATGCGAGAAAATAAGAGGAGAGCATTTGACAAGCTTGTCAAGAGCACTATGATTGCTCGTCAAAGGGGGTATGATCATATTTGGGTCGATACGTGCTGCATCGACAAGTCGAGCAGTGCTGAGCTATCCGAGGCAATTAATTCCATGTACCGCTGGTACGCCGAGGCGAGTGCCTGCTACGCGTATTTAGCTGATGTTCCACCTGCCGGAACCGAGGACATTTTCCAGCAGGCCTCGAAGTTTCGCCAGAGCCGCTGGTTTACTCGAGGATGGACGCTCCAGGAGCTTATTGCCTCTCCAAATGTCGAGTTTCTAGCCAGTGACTGGACGTATCTTGGAGCAAAAACGGGGGATATGGATTTTACCAAGCTGCTAGTAGATATCACAGGTATCCAACTTGAGGTACTGACAGGGGAGATGAGTCCTCAAGACGTGAGCGTTGCTGCACGAATGCATTGGGCAGCAGATCGACAGACCTCGCGTATCGAAGACATCGCTTATTGTCTTCTAGGAATATTCGATGTCAATATGCCCCTACTTTACGGCGAGGGCAAGAGGTCCTTCACCAGGTTGCAGGAGGCGATTCTAGCAAAGGAAGATGACCAGTCAATATTTGCCTGGCATTCGGATTCAGAGAGCACCGATGCCACCGGCGGCAAGAGCCAGTTGAGTCAAATGAATGGCCTGTTGGCCGACTCACCCAGCAGATTCTGGGATAAAAGCGATATAGAAACTACGATGCCCTTGACCCTCTCAGGGGAGCCACCAACAGTTACAAGCCGGGGCCTGGGAGTCGACTTTCTTCTCTTACCTTGCCCCAAAATCCAAATGGTCGACGCCGACTTTCGAGTTATTTTGAATTGCGAGAGATTCCGGAAGGGGAAGCGACAGTCTCCTGTTATCTATCTCAAGAGGATATGGGGCATGGGTAACCAGTTTGCCCGTGTGGGATCCGATTTCAAGTCATTTGTGCCCGCCAACATCAGCCTTCTTGACGGCGGCTTCTACGAGCGCGTGTTCGTGAAACAGAATCCCGCTGCAGATATTCGCACAGTACGGATCATGGCCGTAAAGGACCGCTCTGAACCACAGCTCCCGACTGGTATCGGTCAGACTGCCGAGTGGAAGATCAAGGATGCTTGGCCTAAGCACGGCTGGACAGAGGCGACTCAGACCCTGCAAACTCAGCATCTGACGTTTGGATTACCATGCGGAATAATTCGCATCGAAGTTCCACAGAATGGATACACTCTGACAATAGATGTCGCTATCGGAATGCACGCCCAAAACGAGCGTCTGTGCCGTAGTTGGTGTCAGATCATGACGGTCAACCCAACATTCCTGCCCGAGGGCATGTTTTCATGGGCGACACATGAAGCTCAGTCGGGAAACATCCAGTATAAAAACCTTTCCACACATAACTTTGATGGTATCGATGTGAAGCCTTGGGTTTTCGTGACTGAGCGGAACCGAAAGAAGACGCTGGATATCGTGGTACATGTCTTATCAGGCAGTCCTTCGGTTGGAGAAAATAAGAGCCGCGCCCGCGAGATCTATGGCCAGATCATACCAGTAGAGACTCTCCCTCAGGAAGAACGTATGAGTGTACCTGGTGCCGGCAGTCCTGATCTTTTACTAGACCCTGTATCTGTACAGAGGAATCAGGCTTGGAATAGCTGGTCCCGCGGGGTCGTTGCCATGATGGAAGAAATTTCAGTTATTGATACTATCGAAACAAGTGTCTTCTCGCGGTTGGGCTTCGGTTCGAAAGTACGGATTAAAGCCCAACATGGCGATGGCGTCTCTCACGAATCTCTGTTGAAGTATTGCTTGTCTGCCCTGCCAGCAAGCGACACGGAGACACGCAAACTCGTGCGCGTTCTTCGTGGAGAGAATCAAGATGACTTAGACAACTGTTTCGAAGCGTCCAAAACTTTGGAGAGTAAACCGGACTCATTCCTTCAGCTCCGACCCATTCAATGGGCAGTTTTGGGTGGCAACCTGGACGTTGTACGCACTCTAGTTATCGCGGGCATCGACGTTCGTGGCAAGTCCGACAGACGGCTCACAAGTCTCCATCTCGCCCTTATTCTCCCCGATGCAGAAATATTTCATTATGTTTGCCGCAGGATCGAGGCGCTTTCACCGCCAGTTCCTGTTTCTGAAGCTTCACTCTCCACCTTCACTGAACCTGGTCCGGCTGTTGAGGACTGGGAGCCAACTGTCATTAATCTTGACCGACCGGCACACTTTGCTGCTTCCTACGCAACATCCCCTGCATTTTGGGCCAAACATGGGCTTGGTGTGTGGGATGACATTCGACGTGGAAACCGACTTGGGGAGAGACCAATTCACAGGGCTGCCGCCATGGGTAACGTGAATGCTCTCGAATTCATTCTCCGCAACGATGAATCCTCGATGACTGGCCAATGTAACATAACCGACGATAGGGGGAGGACACCACTTTGGCATGCAGCATGCTCTGATTATTCAGGATCTATCACGGCGATGTTGCTTTCGCATGGTGCAGATCCTAATTTTCCCTGCGAAAATGGTCTTGCCCCGATTCACATAGCTTGTCGCCAAGGCACCGCAGGTTGTCTGAAAGAATTAATTTCGAATGGAGTGAGCCTGGCCCTTCCTACGGCAACCAATATTTTACCTGCTCATTTTGCTGCGATATTTGGTCACCAAGCTTGTTTGGAGGTCTTGCTGGCCCATAATGCTCCCATGAAATCGTATCTCACAGACATCCCCAATGTCCAGCAGCTTTCCGCACTTCACCTCGCCGTTGCCAACGGAAAGGAAGAATGTGCTCGATCTATTTGGAATTCATCATCATGCAACAGAGATGAGCTGAAGTTGCGAGAATGGAAGCTCTGTGTCTTGGTCGAGCCGTCAGGTCCCAAAATTCACTGGATGTACATTGAGATCACTGACAAGCACTGGTTTGCGGTTGAGCAGTCTAAAATAGATCAGGGAACCCGTGATTTTGTCCTACTGAGCGATGAAGCCACTTTGCCTGCTTTCTGGGTTCGGCCTGCCCTTGACAGCGAACATTCTCAAGTTGTATGATAGGTACTGGGGGGTCTGCGGCTTCTCTCATGCGACTATTCGAATTCCGGTATCTCTCCTGACATAATTATCAGCCTTATCATGAGATAATGAATATTGACGTGAGAAATTACCTTGTAAGGCCAGATACTAGCTCTCTACTCACCCAAGTCCCCAATTAATAGACATACTAATGAGAAACTGTAGACTCACATATTTAGCGGTCTTCTGAAACTTTCTGCAATCCTCAACATCTTCAAGAGCAGAATTGGGATTTATTAAGGGAGCCACACCAGCGAAAGACTTTACATAACACATAAGGCCTTAAGCACTCACCATCTTCTGCCGTGGGCGATGTTTGCTGGATCAAACAGGCTGGGGACAGCAGCTTCGAATTACGAAGGAAAATAGGAATAGCTGTATTGTTTAATAAGCGAAATCTAAATTGAATTATTACGAACCTCTCTGGTACACAAATTGTTATCTCCTACAGCTCTGGTGGCGCTTGGTTGTTACGCGGCACTGATCACAGCTAGATGCCGACATCACGAATTGATAACGCACAAATAAGCAAATAGAAACCATCATAAATAATTGTTTCCTTTTAGTGAATATATAAACAAGTGAAGAATAAGTCGAAGAAGAATATCCATCGTTATCATCTCAGCCTCAAAATCATTGACCTCGTCCACTGACAGCCTCTAAATGGCAATACAACACAAGCTCTAATATTCGAAAGTGAAATATTAAAATTGCGTTAGCACATTTGCCGGAAGTAGGGTATTAGGTCAAAGGATTTGTGATGCACATCTCTGTCCGTTCCCCGGGCAGTACCGCGAAAGTCGCATGGAGACTATTCCACGACCACATTGTAAGTCGTGGCCTGTATCGCAGATCTGTCTTTTTATCGCGTGAAGTTTCTTATTATCCGATGCATTTGCCACCAATGCAGATTTTTCCCTTTGGGCAATTAAGCAGGTTGCAGCGGGCATACAGGTCGACCGTATCCTCGCTGGACCTGACGCTGTCTTCGACGGCGCTGGTTGCGGGGTCCGTTGGAAGGGCAGCGATAGAGCTAGCGAGCCCGAGGACAGTCATGGCCAAAACTTGAGTGAAGAGCATTGTGAATGATTTTCGAGATGCAGGGGTTCTCTTAGCAGTGGTTGCTATAGGAGTAATCAAGAAAGAATCCAGTGATTTGGTAGTGAATGAGAGAAAGGGTCAAAGACAGGTGTGATCGTGTTGAGAAGTAAATGGAATCTCCTGAGCAGGTTGATCTCTAGTATTTATAGAAAGACTCGTCTGTGTTTTATATTGGGTTCTTACATCTCTAAGTATTATTCACGTCTCTGTATCAGGTGAAGAAAGCTCGCTTAGTTCATGAAGGGCTTGTTTGGTGGAATGTGATCCAAGCAACCCAAAATTAGGCATGAATTAGGTCTTTTGGGATACTATTGATTTCTGCTAGTGCCATTGAGTCAAAATGGAAGTGGCCGAGCCGCCTTATACATAGTAATAAAGTACCCAAATGCGCGTGCATTAATATATATTGTTATGCGGACAAGTTTCCCCACGCATCATGGGAAGGCAAAGATTTTAGCTTCCACTCAAAATGGAGATAGCCGCTTCTGGGAATCGCCGAGACTCGATACAAAGCGAAACTACTAGCTAAATGTCTGATTGGACGTTCAAGGAGCTATTTGTTGAGCTTTGGTCTAATCCTTCATCTTTCCAATGGTAGGCTACGACCGTTGACATGCCATGCCACCGTATATAATGATGTAAGTTCGCCCAGGAATCTTCATCCTTCGGTTACAGGATCGGAGGGTGAAGCCGTTCTAGAACTAGGGAACCCTGTAAACAACGGATAATCGGAACAAGAAGTGAGATCCTGGATCTACAACAGGAAAAGCGCAAAAGACACCCCACAATCCGATGACAGTCATTATGCGGCTGAGCGAGAAGTAGTACACGCTCGCTAACAAAGGAGTTTTCGATGGAGAAGAACATTCTTGTTTATATATCTCGTGGGTATTAACGTATTAGTCATAATAATATCGCTTCATTCTCTTCTAAGCGAACAATGCAAGTTGTTGCCGCGGCGTATTCGAATCACTGGCTGTCGATCAGCAGGAGGAATAACCAGGATGGTTTCTTTGTTAATGTAACTGAGACAAGCCCCAAACCTGGGTAAGCATCAGCTGGGCAGTGTTCGGAACTTTTTCAACATTCCTACCGTCTGCCAAGGTGTTACATCGCAAATACAAGTAAGGGAAATAAGAAGGAAACTCTTTTCAAACGGGAAACTACCCTTGTGGGATTCGCGATAGCTGGGAAAGTTTCTCGTTTGAAGGATAAGGCAGTATGTCACAGATGCCGTGTAAGCGGCGCCCGCGCAGGGGGAATGTTCCTCCAGCTGTTTCGGGTCTTATCGGCATCGTCCATATAATAATGAGCCAACGGCGTCTTTAATCGGCTCGGATAAGTAGAAGTAAAAACTCATTCTCGCTAAAGGATAGGGTACCCAGAAGCTATTTTTTGACGTCGTAAGCCTGAAGCAAGCTATCGCCATAGAGTTTCAACCTAACCCCCAAGTGACGTAAGCTTTCGGGAAGTGATTCCAGCCCTACGACTGATTAGAATTTACCAATGTCATTTATTTGCATCTAGTAGGGATTAAAGACCCTTTGTTTTGCTCCTTTTATGCAGTGGTCAGGTCATTCAAGGATCACCCTATCGCCAAGGATCGTGAAAAATGGCAGCCTCTCCACCCTATCATCACCTGCAGGATAAGAGAATTATTGTCGCCGGCTCTGGAATCAGTGGCTTAGCATTCGTTGTTGCTCTTCACCACCGATGGATTACCTCCCCGCTCTACTCGGCCGGCAAATTCCCTAGCATCTTCATCTATGACCGTAATCCCAAGAAAGTTAGCTAAGAGCACGAGGGCTACTCTCTATCCCTAAACGGCCTGGATATCAACGGCGGCTTAATCGCCCTTCACGATGTCAGCCTTCTTGATGCTGCGTTAAAATGCTCCTTGCTAGGAACAGACAGTACGAGTTCTTTTCGTATGTGGGACGCAGAGTGGAATAAATTACTATGTGTTACCCGTAAGCCTTACGACGGGCTACCCACTGCTAGTATTAGAATAAGGCGCATGGACCTATGGAATATCTTGATTGAAGTAGCGGAGAAGATCACTGAAATCCATTGGGGCATTACTTGTACTTCCGCCAAGTAGCTCGATGATGGTTGAGTATAGGTCGTACTGTCAGAAGCAGAAGGCGGAACCAGAATGGAAGAATGTGACCTATTAGTTGCCGCAGATGGCGCTTATAGTAAGATCCGCGCATTAGTTCGCCCTGAGGATGACCTAAACTTCCAAGGTGTCATCCAGATCGGAGGAATCAGTCATTTCCCGGAAGGGAACCTGCCTGAGCCAACTAATGAAACCTGGGGTATAGCTATTTCCGGGCAAGGGGTCGGATGCTTTATATCGCCTGTAGATAAGATAAGTGCCGTTTAGGCCATAAGCCGCGAGGAGCCAGAGCCTCGGAAAAAGCCTCTGGGCGAAGACGATAGGAAGGCGGTCCTTGAAGAGGCAAAGCAGATCGGTCACATGTTGAACGGACCTTTCCCGGAAATAATCTAGGCAACAGATCCTTCCACAGTATTCGTGATACCTACTCGTGATAAGCAGCTGTTTGCCCACAACATCAATGGCCTCATAAGAATTATCTTTATTAGTGATAGCAATCATGCTGTCAGCCCATTTGCCGGGAACGGTGCCAATCTGGCTCTTAAAGACGGCTGGGATTTAGCGGTGAAGTTGTGGGAGCACCCGACAGTACACAAGGCAGTTCAAGCATATAACAGACTTACATTCCCGAGGGCTATTGCTATATTGAAATCTTCACATCAGAGGATGGGCATAGCCCACTCTAGAGGCCTCAAATTCCAAGCCATGCGAGTTGCTTTCGGAGCCGGGAATTAGCTAATGTGGCTCTTCGGCGTCTAGGAAATCACCTTGCCATATACTAGATTCCCCTTATTGTGTCTTATCAGTCCTAACATTACCCTACTCTTATAATAATAAAGTCTGTATATATTCCACCGAAGTTAATAGTTCAAGGTCTATGCCATGTTGAGGTCTGTCAAGTAGAGCCACAATAAAAAAAAACAATAAAGATGTCGACTCGGTGAATACTTTTCGATTCACTTCTTCCTCGGCCTCTCACTCTGTTTTCGAGCATTATGTGCAATCATACCTATAAAACTTCAGCGGCAGCCAAACCCATCTTGTGTAATTCAATGGATGTCTGCTGGACTCCTTAAGACAAAGAAGCATTGGTAGATCCTTCTGGTGGTGGATGAGGCGATTGTCGAAGAACAGACACCAGCCCCTACCCACAACAGCGTACACCGACTGTCGGTGGAGACTACGTTGTTTTTCCCTTTGTTGTTCTTGCAGCCGTTATACTCCCGAGCCTTGACATCCCGTACGTTATGAAGAATCATATGCCTCAGCTCTGGAAGTTGGGATAATGCAAGGTTCGTATGGAAATTTCCGGTTTTACGGGGGAGACTACTAACTTCTCGTGAAGATTTTGACTTTTCCTCTCCAAAGCTAGCAATTATAGCTGCCGAAATGTTATCGCGACAAAAAATCTTATTTACTTTACCCCCTACGCGTTTTTGTCCTCTCAAGCAGCGCCAAAACACGAGCTTGTGTATCTTTGTGCCTATCCCAGCTTGCCAATTCTGTCCAATGAATCATGTTTATTTAGGTCGCTCTCAGGAGAGGCAATTCTGCTTCTCGTATTGCTTGACCTGTGTTGGCGTACCTCGATGAGTGACGGTAAGTTCCATATCCGCGTCATTAGCAGTGGGGGTTCTGTAGCTTGGTCCAAGACGTAGGACAAGCAGCCTTTAGCATCCGATGTTATGGCAGCCATTAAGAAGGAAAACAAGCAGGCTCTTCCGCTAGAGCTTATTAAGGGAGGGCTTAGTATGTGGGGAGGTGGCTGGAAGACTTCTAGGCAAATCTTTAGTGGTAAGTCAATTTATATAAGGGTTTGCAGGGCAGCTTATCAGTGATATTTAAAGATTCCGGAGACTATAAACATAGCAGGGACTATAAATAAAGCCTTTACACATCTTGGAGTAGCTCCTACAATTCCCAAATAGCATATAAGTCCTAGAAATTCAGCTCGTTAGGTTCTTCCAGCTCGTGCTTATACACCTTATAATTCCTATGATTTTACTCTATACACTTTATATAGATAGTAGGATCACCTTCCATTATTCCCATAGTTTAGAAATAGCATAACGTAATCCAACTAAAGTCATAGAGTCTCTGTTCTACGCTCCTCCTGCGATCATTGGCTAAGTGCTCCATTCAATTGAGGTGTTTAGTCGCTATTAGCAGTGGTATTACTGCCCAGGCATCGTTGCCTGATTTACCCCTACCATAGGGTCAGTTTCATGGCTGCAACACGCCCAACCAACCGCATACCTTGGTCATGTCGAAAGTAATATCCACCCGCCAGTGGGCTGCATGACGAGGAAGGACAAGTAGCAGAGTAAGACAAGTGGGGGAAAGAGTACGCCGTTGGCTGTAGATATATGAACTAAGATAAATAAAAAGACCTTTTAAATTCACTGCCTCTTTTATCATACATCTTCATCCTACTTTAGGGTGGGAATTATATAATCAAGGGTTAGGGAGACTTTTCTTACTAATTAGGTGGTCAGCCACTTGCTAGTATCCCACAATTCGTCAATTCCATTCTCAGTCATTAACACAGCTGCGTTTTAAAGTCGCATACGCTATACTACTATGTTAGCAGGCTCTGAGATCATGTCCAGCTATCAAAATGCCGAGAGTCTTTCCCTCCTGGCCGGTCCAGAAAGGGCACCGCTCAAAGTGAAGATCCGCAAGCTCATCATTCCATTCACCCTCTCATGTGCTATGGTGGTAGACATTCTGGATGCACCGGGCAATCTATCTTTACCCACGACGGCCTTTCTGAAGCTCTATGATCGGCGATTCGCGACTCAGCGCCGTCAAGATCAAAAGGTGGACGACCCGTGGACTCCCAACATTGACCTTGAGCTGCTTGAATATTCACGAAACGGGGAGGCGGAAAAGTTTTTGGCCGACTATGAGGATGACCCAGAAAACAATGAGTTCGACCATGACTGGCCCCGCGCCAAGAAGGAGACATATCTTGCAGACCTTATGAAGGAGCAATTCGAGACAGAGACCAAGGTTTATGATGCGCTCATCAAACATCAAGGAACCTATATTCCCAAGCTTTTTACGACTGTGATTCTGGATTTCAGCACTGAAAAAGACGCGGGCCGACCCCCCCATCTCTTCTATGCCTACGGGATATTGATAGAGTTCATTGATGGGTTCATGGCTTCACAAATCAACCAGTTTGCTAAGGCAAAAGATTGGGAATTCCTAGTGAACGAGGCATCTAAAGTCGTTGGGGCTGTATTCAACGACGTGCCCATTGTTAACCAAGACATACGGCCGGCCAACATGATGATTTGTCAAACGGATGGAGAGCCTAGATACCGATTAGTCTTAATTGACTTTGGACAATGCGAGTTCAGGGATGGGGAGACCGATGAAGAATGGGGACGAATAAAGCATACGCAGGATGAGGAGGGTGCCATGGGATATGTCATTGTGTTACAATTGCGGAACAAGACTGGGGTTGAAGTAAAGTATGTTTGGCCACGTACGTGGGTTGATTTTGCAGAGACAGAAGAGGAGACATTGCATTTGATGTCAAAGGATACAGAAAAGAAGGCTGATAGTTAAAGTCTTGTTGAACTAAAGTATTTTAGAATTCGGGCTATATACTAGAAGAAAATCGATATTGTAACGCTATACCCAAACATCACAACAAAATCAACCCAGTAAGAGAGAGGTAAATAGCTGCACCTGAATTAAGATTCAGCCTTGTTGCTCGACAGGCAATAGGGTTTAGTTATAAACAACAGCACGAACAAAGGTTATATCCGGCGTTGGCTCCTCCGCTGGCATAACTCCCTTCAGTGAAATGAGTCGGTTAAAGAGGAGGCTGAATGCAGCGTATATTCCCTGATTGAGAAAGACTGTCTGGGGCCGAGATATTAATATGTATTATCTTATCGTTTAGTTATAGTTTCTTATAGCTTCAAGATTGGAGCAAGCTCCTGAATGACGGCAAGACCATTACTGCTACATTCGTGTTCTATTAGCCAATCAAGAGGCAGACTTAGAGGCTAGAACAGCCGGTTTGGGCCGGGGCACATATATCAGGAAGGCACATACTCTGACCACACTATGTGAGGATACTCGCCGACCATGTACATGCAGGAAAACCATTAAACAGCCACGATAATGTCCCGGCAGAGTTCCGTCGACTAGTTATAGATAATCAACGAGAATAAGAAAAGAGATAGTGGAGGGAACGTGATAAGATATAGAATTACAAGAGAAGGAGATATAAGTCTAATAACTCCCTACCTATTACTACTAGTTTGTATAATTATAATATTCCTGATATAGTGTTCCTAATATCGTCACTTAAGTGGGATTTATTAAGTGAAGATGTAATTAGAGCGTATAGTGTGTGGCGCTGTACTCTAGGCGTTCACACACACACTTCTATTTGATCATCAGAGATTCGATCACTATATTTCTAGCGATTGACGTACAATTATACGCATTTGGTCGTGCGTTGTAGTTCAGTCCGGTGTCGTGGGGAATCCCTGTGCTTGACACATCCACGACAATGTGGATACGGTTAGGGGCTATAGGCGAGCTAATGCATACCGCGGCTAGATACCTAGTCCTGGAGAACGGAGCTCTGGAACCGTTCAGCATACTCGGGCCTAGATACATTTCCTCGGTGTTCGAGACAAGGACGCGCCCTACAGGCGGCGGAGTCTCCTTAACCCGTGTCCCATATATAAATGCTTCTTGGACGGTAGGCTCGGAAGTCATTTATCTGTCAGGATTCGTCCCCTCTCACCTCCTTCAGAACCTAAGACTATTATAATTAAGGTTATAGAACCCTTAGATATAACTATATTCTAAAAGATATATAGGTAGTTAGATATTCTCTATTTAGTTAGCTAATAACTTCGCTATATATTAACTGGTCCGCTCTGAAATAACCCGACACCGAGATGAGAAGTTGCTGAGTTACTGCACCAATGGGGTAATATGGCGGGTGATATCCTCCGGGTCAAAGGCGCCATCAGTGACAGAAGCCAAGAAAGCTGCGCCTAGAATAATATATTAGAGTTGGGATCAACGGAAATGTTCTATTTGGTTTCTGCAAGGAAGCCAGGACACATACTGGGAACCAAGCACACGCCATGGTATTGTTTAGACCCAAGATCCTGGCCGTCGCCGCAGCCACCCTCGTCGTCCCCGCCATTGCAACTCTGAATGCCATTGAGAACTCTACCCACTACACGCTCAGAAATGACAGACTTCAGGTCGCGGTAGCCAAGTCCAACGGTGCGGTAGTCGACCTATTTCTCGATGGTCAGGACTTGCTCGGGCCCGTCTCTGGCAACGCTGGCAAGGGTCCTTATCTCGACTGTTCGTGTACTCCGTCGGGATTCTGGACACCCGGAGGCTCTGCAAAGTTTCAGCTTATCGAAGGAATTGACTCGACGGGAACAGCTTACGGGGGAATTGTCATGGGCGACACTTTTGCGCAGACGAACCAAAGCCTGTACCAGTACTGGTTTCTAAGAGAAGGGGAAACAGGGCTGCATATGTTCTCGCGGGTCACGTACTTCAACGAAGCGACCCCTTTTCTTCGAGGCTTGGGGGAGTTGCGTACACTTTTCCGTCCTAATACTGCTCTTTGGACGCATCTCTCCAGTGGTGACGGCCATTGGGCGCCCATCCCATCCAAAGAGGCATACTCCAAGGCCATCACCGTCCAAGATGCCACGAGCTATCTCGGAAACACACCCACAGATAGTTACGTCTCGCAATACTCGGATTACTTTACCAAGTATAGCTTTGCAGAAATCTTCAGAGACCACAAAGTCCACGGGCAATACTCAGATGGCTCAACAAGTGATGACGGTAGCACCTTTGGTGCGTGGCTGGTACTAAACACAAAAGAAAGCTACTACGGTGGTCCGCTACATTCTGACCTGGTTGTCGACGGCATTGTTTACAACTATATCGTATCGGGCCATCATGGTGCTCCAGTCCCGAACATCACTCATGGATTCGATCGCACGTTTGGACCGCAATTCTATTACTTCAACAAGGGAGATTCCGGGACGCCGCTGGAGTCTCTGCGGGCTGATGCCGCCCACTACGCCGATCCAGAATGGAATGTCGAGTTCTACGACAGTATCGCTCAGCATGTGCCCAACCTTGTACCATCCGCAAAAAGAACGACGTTCAAGGCCAGTATCAAGCTGCCAGGAAATGCTAGGCGACCCATTACCGTTCTTTCGGAGAATAACCAAGACTTTCAGCTGAATGTTTTTGACACGGGATCATTTCAATATTGGGCGGACGTGAACGAAGCGACAGGATATGTAGAAATTCCTCGTGTCGTGGAAGGGACCTACCGCTTGACTGTTTATGCAGATGGCGTTTTCGGCTGGTACATTCAGGACGACGTTTCAATCTCCCGGTCGGATACCGATGAGTTCAGTGTTGACTGGGTAGAGGAATCAGCCGGCAACGAGGTCTGGCGAATCGGTGATCCAGACAAATCGGCAGGCGAATACCGTCATGGCTACCAACTCGATGCTTCTAAACCTCTCCAACCTCCAGAATATCGAAACTACTGGGGAAACTGGGACTTCGTCGACGATTTCCCTGAGGGCGTCAACTTTCACGTTGGGGAGAGCAGCGAGGAATTGGATCTGAATTACATCCACTGGAGCGCGTTCGGTGGCCGAGCAGACTACGTAAGGCCAGAGCCCGTGTACGAAAACGTGAACAACTGGACCATCACCTTTGACCTGGAAGAGCGTCAACTTGAGGGAGCCAAGCTTGGGACACTGACGGTGCAGATCGCGGGGACCAAGACGGCAAACGGGAACGACAAATGGGGAGGCAACTTTCACCAGTGGAGCAATCTCCCGTACACGGTCAATCTCAACAACAAGGACGAGCAGACTTGGGTCATACCGTACTGGCGAAGCGGATCTTGTGGAGTGCGGAGCAGCGTTGTGTGTCAAAACATTGAGCACAAGTTTGTTTTTGGCGCGGACCGGTTTCAGTCGGGGAGAAACAAGCTTGTTTTGAGCTTGCCATTTAACGCGACAACCCAGGAGAGTGCCCTGATGCCCGGATCTGTCTATGTACAGTACGATGCCTTGAGACTTGAGCTGGGCTAAAAGGAACAGTGCTATGAGGTTTGGAGGAGATGATTGATGATGGGATCATGGAATTAGCAGACCACTCTAGATTATAAGTAGCTACTCCTACAAGCTGCGTATTACATTCTCAAAGGTCTCCTGATACTTCGTAACCTCTCACTCTTTCCTTCTTTACCAGGTACTCTGCATTCCTTGCTCTCTTTTACCTGACACTTTCTTAGACGAAAAAGAGAGTAACCGTGTATTCTGAATAGCACTCACTCATCTGACATGACCTCAATTTCAACGTCGAAAACGGCATTCTTGCCTTTTTGTTGGTACTGCGCAACGATCGGCTCGACCAACATCCTCATCTGTCCTTTCACGTAGGCAAAGGCATCCTCATCCGTAAGATCCAGGCAGCTCTTCAAGCACAAGTCGGGGCCAGTCAAATGAAGAACAAGCTTGCGGGTCGAGAGTCCCAGTTCCGAAGGGAGATCGGCCTTGATCTCCGAGAGGGACATCTCGTGCAGACTCTTGCGGGGTTTCCAGATCTCGACACTGTAGGGGCTTCGAGAGTAAACCACGCGGTACCAAAAGGCAGCGCGAGGCCGGTGAGCGTCTGATCTGTCCTCGGTGCTGGATGGTCGGGGGCGTTTTCGTGCGATCGGGCTTGGGTTGGCAGAGGCACCAAGTGTTGAGGGCTTGCGGGGAGAGATGGCCAGTGTTGTGTCGTGGGATGGAGGCTGACTCGCTTCTTGGACCTTGGAAGCTCCTAAAGCGTTACCACTGGGACGCTGGGTAGATTTGGTTGGCGAAAGCACAATTTCCTGGCTTGTCTTTGTGTTGCTTTCAGATAGATCGGGGTTCTTCGTCGGGCTGCAAGTCCTGACGCTTGACTTGCGGTATGTCTTCCCCTTCAGAGCGGACTGGAACAGAATCTGGGTTATGAAGAAATGGATGCTAAGAATGAAGAGATCAGGATGTATGCTATGCACATGAGAGGCAAGGATTTGCTCACAGGTCTTGATGCTTGGCCATGGTAACCCCATTACGGACCTCCTTGGAGTCCTCGCTGCCCCAAAATTGTAGTCCGTGTCGGTCGATAAATTCGGAAGCAAAAGCTTCAAATTTTGACAAGCATGTCGGCGAGTGCCAATCAGCAATCTGAGTCGGGAGTTGGGTGTCTCCTGTGAATCTTTCCTTTCTGAAAGTTTGCAATGCATTGCGGAAAGCACTTCTGCGAACGTGATTGGAAAGCGTGCCGTCGAGCGCGCGCTCTTTGCCAAACCCCAGTTCGTGATATAGAACCTCGATGGGCGGCATGGGCAAGGACCTTAGAGAGACGCGCTTGTCGGGAACATCCTTCTTGATGATTTGGCTGAGATAGGTGACTGAAAATCGAGAGAAGGGGTATGATGACTCTCTAACCACCAACACCTGCTCATCATCGACCCCTTTGGCTTCCTCTTCCGGGTCGTCCATTTTGGAGAATATGCGGGAGTAGATGCTCATTGTTAGAATGTTAAACAAGCGAGAGACATAGTTGTTGCGGCAGCCAGAATGAGAGTGAGGTTGATGTGGCAGCAAGAATATGTAAACAAGAATCCGCGGTCACTTATTTCACTTCGCAAGTTCAAGTGATTGTGCGTAACAACATCAAGTCTTACACGGTGTTCCCTCGAGCGTGCTGGTGAGAAAGATACATGGCGGAACGCACCGAGTTGCACCAACGGCGAAGTACCTAACTCAAGAGCCAGGCCATGGCACTCAATGTCTACCTACTTGCCCCAATTCTCGTGACAGCCGCGAGATTTGACGCGTCAAACCGTGTTCTATCAACTAAACAACGCGTTCAAATCTCCCCGCGAGTGCGGACGAGTGCTGGCTGCTGCGTTTATCTCTCATCAAGCAGTCTCAAAACTCTCACCTCATCGACCTCATTCTTGGCATCCACAATTAGTGTCATTAATCATTTTGTTTTTCTCAGGTCAGCCCAAACGTTTGGCTTCCTGGTATCCCTGGCTATGCTTGCTCTGATCTCTGTCAAAATTAGAGACATCTATTGCAATAGGATATCTTCCCTGCTGTTGTAATCAATTTATCACTAGAACATCTCTGCTACTACTAAAACTACTGCCTATTTCTAGCCATTCTCTTTGGATAGCACATAACTCTAACCGTCAAGGTATTACATTACCTCTCCAGATGACCTTTCTTGCTAACCAATGTTCTCCTTATAGATTTTTATGACTTCGAGACCTTTCAAAAAGGGCTATGATTCATCAAAACCCATTACCTGACTCCAGCCATGTCAAAGACATCTCCCCCACGCTAAGGTAGGTAGTTGTGATCCAGGGAGCTGTGCCATTTCCATGATCGGGACACAGGGTAGCCCAAGCATCTCGGCCTTAACGCAAGTGCATGTAAGCTTGTATGAGCCCAGGCTCAATGAGTCACAGGTGCCCCAAATAATAAAACTTGAACTCTGTCATACTAGTTAACCATGGACTAACTCATGCGGCCTTTGAGCTACAATATGCTATCTCATGCACACTAGCAGGCATCGGAGTCGCCCGGAGTTTTTCTCGACTACGCCTTCTCCAGGCTTCAGCGTGGGATTTGTTAGGCAACAGGCTGTGCCCTCTTTGGCGGATCCACAGCATCCCTGAATGCTTCATGATTGGTCATGCATGAGACCTAAACTCTGACAATGCTGGTCGATCCGTAAGCACAAGGCGTAGGACTGGAAGGCAAGGCATGAGGGGTCAACACTGACTGCGCCACGGAGATATTTACTTCAAGCAGTTTCCTTTACCTTGTTGGCTTCACAGGCAGTGTGCTCGGCATCAACTTGGGTTGGCCGACATAGCTGGACTACTACTGCTATTTGTCAAACGTCTCTGGAAACATAGCTGGACCTGAAATCAGTGCCAGGCATGTCAGCAGCCAACGCCCAAACTCAGGGAGAGCCCGGGACTGGCACAGTCTCTTCGGACCATGAAGACGCCGTGATCATAGGTCGCGATGATGTGAGTGATTTCAATGAGGAGAACATCCTTCCTCAACCCGCCCATGTCCAAGAGGCCATCCGAAGCTGGCTCAAACCCACCTCTTACGACGCCGGAAATGGAGAATTCAAGAAACATCTGTCTTCCTACCTGCCAGGCACCGGAGAGTGGCTGTTGCAGTCGCCCACATTCCGTGAGTGGCACCAAAGCCAGGACCAAGGAATGCTCTGGATCAAGGGGATCCCGGGCTCTGGCAAGTCTGTGATCGCGAGTTCTCTCGTGAACCATTTGTCCAAAGAGGGCGCACCGGTGCTCTACTTCTTCTTCCGCCAAATCATCGGCGCCAACCACAAACCTGACGCCTTGCTCCGCGACTGGCTCGCGCAGTTGCTCAGCTACAGCCCTCCACTGCAGGCCCGGCTCAAGGAATGTGTCGACAACCGCCAGTCGCTGAGCGGCGTGTCCATGGCCACTATGTGGCAGGATATCAAAAGCGCAGTGACCTATATTCCCAAGGTGTATTGTGTCGTCGATGCGCTGGACGAGATGGACAGCAACCAGGATGCCTTCTTGCAGGCCCTGGCTGAGCTTGGAAGATGGCGCCCGTCCCGCCTCAAAATAATCATCACCAGCCGCCCTGTCCCCAAGGTAGAGCGGCCACTGCGGCAGGAGCCAATCTTGCATATCAGACTTGATGAGAAGCATGTCGATGAGGATATCGCCAACTACGTCGCACATCATCTGGATAAGACGCCAAAAGTTCTCACCCCAGAACAAAAAGAGATCATCAAGCGCGCAGTTCCAGGACGCGCCAATGGTCTGTTTCTGTATGCCAAATTGGCCATGGACGCCTTTTTGGAAGAAAATGCCGACGTCGAAGAGGTGCTGAAAACACTGCCGCTAGATTTGAACGTCATGTACACGGACTTGCTTCGCGAACATGCGCGGCGATCTGGCGTTCCTCACGACCTACAGCTTCTCATCTTGTCGTTTGTCACACACGCTTCGCGTCCGCTGCGACTCCTTGAGATTGCCGAGATGATTAGAGTCACCGAAGAGGCACAGGCCAAGGCGATTGGTAGCCTAGAAGCTCTCAAGGACCTTGTCAGAGCGGCCTGCGGCCCTTTGCTGGAGATTCTCCCCGATGAGACCGTCTGCGTCATTCATCACTCCTTCACTGAATTCTTGAATGGTTCTACGCGCAGCGCCGAGTCTGATGGCGATGCTTATCCCATCTTGGAGACGAATTCTACACACAATCGGCTATCGCTATGTTGCCTGTCGTATCTCCTCTCCGGCTGCTTGCAGAAAGTCAAGCTGCCCGATGATGATGACTACGAATCGGATAGTGAATGGGGTGATCACTATTATGTGATGCCTGCTGTCAACCAAGAGCTCCGCTTGACTTATCCATTCCTCGCATACAGTATGCATAACTGGCATGTTCATGGAAGGAAGTCCAACGACAGTGGCCCCTTCTCGGATGAGCTTTATGACACCACCTACAAACTCCTGTCCGAGGAAAACTATACACCTCTTTCGGTGCTGGTTGACAATGGCGGTAGCAAGAGGGAACCACTGCACACCGCTGCCTTGCTGGGATTGAGCCAGTACCTGACCAAGTTTGTTCAGGGGAATAACATTGATGTGAATTCACTTGACAAAGGGGGCGAAACTGCCATCTTCTACGCCGCTAACGCAGGGCGTGCGAGTGTTGTCAAAGCGCTGCTCGGCTTTGGCGCAAAGCCAGATGAGCCGTCCAACTATGATGGCAAAAGGCCTCTTCACAAAGCCGCCGAGAGAGACCACGGGGAAGTTGTGACCTTGCTTTTGGAAGCGGGCGTGGACCCCTTGACAAAGAAGACGAAGTGTGATCCGGGCCTCATGTGCGGCGACCCGTACAAATTCATCGGACACACCCCGTTGATGTATGCCATGAGCTCTGGGAGTACCTCGGCAGCCAGGGCGTTCCTCCCCTTCCTGAACACTGTAGATATGGCTAGCAGGGCGTTGGGCTGGGCGGTGGGAAGTAGGAGCGAGCACTCGCGGGGTTGTCCTGGGATTCTTGATGAGCTGCTCCAACACCCGCTCGTTGATGTTAACCGCCTAGTTCGTGGGGAAACACCACTCTATATTGCATCCCGAAACCCCAATACCAAGCTTGTCATTACCCTGCTGGAAGCTGGGGCAGACCCGAGTATCTTGTCCTCCTCACAGGGGGAGGAGTTTTGTCGGGAGCGCAATCGCCAGCGAATGGCGGAGAAGCGCAAGGATAAGAACCAGACCGCTTTGCACGGCATCTGCGGCGCAGCACGCCGTTACATCATGAGCTCTAAAGACAAAGATGATGAGCCGGAGCTCTTGCAAGAGTGTGTATCTCTGATGCTCAAAGCCGGAGTCGACATCGATGCCAAGGATGCAAAGGGTTGCACCGCTTTGCACTATGCTGTTCGTTGGTGGCCGACTCTTGTCCGGGCCCTGATCAGTGCTGGGGCGGATTCCAACATTATGCGCAGTGATGGAAGTGCTCCTCTACATGCGTGTCAGTCTATCGAGAGTTTCCGGATATTGGTCGAGGAGGGGAAAGCAGACATCAACCATCAGAGGGAGTCGGATGGCAAAACTCCCATATTGATGATGACTGACATGTACAACAAGCCCAAAGGCTTCTTTCCAGATCTGATCCGTCTACATGTTGATTTAGGGGCAGACCTAACACTAACCGCGCATGATGGGCATGGAGTTTTACATGACTGGATATCTCGGGCACCGGATCTGAGCGTTGAATATGAAATTGAAGCCCTGGAAATGCTACTGTCATCAGGAATTCAGCTCAACAGTACGGACAAGCAGGGAAAGACCGTGATGCATTCCCTGAAAGGTCTAGGGAATGGTCTAGATCTGACATTGAAACTGGTTGCTGCGGGAGCAGACCTGAACATCAGAGATAAACAAGGGCGTACTCCCATGTACTACTTTGTTCAGGATGCCCATAGGAATCTGAACAAGGAAAAGTTTGTCGCGGCACTCAAAAAGCTGATCTCTATTGGGACGGAGCTTGACGTTGTTGACTACCGGGGTGGCAATCTTCTATTCGCCTTCATGAATGTCGGCCAATTTGGGCGAGACACGATGACGGTTATCCAGGAGCTAGTCGACCGAGGACTCGATCCAAGAGCCATAGACTACCAAGGAAACACACTCTTCCACGAAATGGTAGGACAGACGACCAGGGATTTTGACAGCCGTTACCTGGAAGCGCCCCTAACACTGGGTGTTGACCCTGACCAGCAGAACTTTGCAGGTCAATCCGCACTGCATTCTATGGTTGCCCCAAGGAACCATGAACCTGTCCAAGGCCTGAAGCATTTCAAGCACTTTGATGTGCAAGACATGAACGGCATACGCCCTCTTCATGTGGCAATTCGGTCCTCCGAGGATCTTGTACACGAACTTCTCTCAAAGGGGGCCAGCCCGACCGAGCCTACCGAGGAGGGAGTGACTCCCCTGCATGTCGCAGCCCGTTTCAGGAAGCCAGACATTGTTGGCCTACTTCTGGAAGCCATCGAGGCCAAGCTGGGGAAGCAAGGCTTAGCCGACCATCTGAACACCTTCCATAGCCAACGCACACCCACAGCTCTTCACTTGGCCTGCCGCTCTGGTGTCCCCGAGGCGGTTTCTCTTCTGCTTGCGGTAGGGGCGGATCCAAATGCAAAGACCAGCCAGGTCGGAACGCCACTGGAGTGGTGTATTCAATACGAGTCGGAGAAAGCTCTGTGGAAGTCTGACGAGGATCCGTATTCCTCGCCAAGTGACTCTTCGCAGGATCGCTCTGGATTTGGCCCCCCACGCGGAATCAGCATTGATGATCATACACGCAATAAATTAACCAAAGACGACCAATGCCCAACTCAGTTGGAGAAGATCTTATCCTTGCTGCTTGCCCATGGAGCTGATATGACGTCCCGAACAGACAAAGGGTTAACAAAACTGGACCAGGCAATTATCAAATGTGACAGCTCCCACGACTACACAATTGATTGCCTGGTGCGTCTACGTCAGTCCATCTCACATGACAATACTGATGATACACTCGCCACTGCCGCTAAAACGGTAGCGAAGACGAAAGACATCAAGACATACGTCCACTCGTTGATTGATAATCCAGAAGGGTTCTCATTGGATGTTGTCAATAAGATTGTTACGAGCGTTTCAAGACGTTTAGCTGCCCATGAAGCCTTTCTCCAGGTCGCACCATGGAAAAAATTCCAGACATCTGAATTGGATGTCAAGCTGTTCGTTGCATTCCTTAGGAATTTGATGGAACAACATGATTGGGACTCTGTAAAGCATGTCTTGCGCCAAGAACCACGTCTTTTAGATACAGAGTCTGGAGTAGGTATCCTATCTAAGCTTGTCAAGTTGGGCATTGAAACCATCGTTGGCGCAGCTGTCACGCGGGAGGAGATTCTCCAACTACAAAGTGACAGAGACGAGGCGATTCGGCAATCTAAGCAGAAGGGCAAACCACTACTAACTGGTCGTCAAAAATCATTTTATCCGCTTTTTTCCGCCTGCGAATCTCCAGCAGGGAATATGACGATGGTTCGATATCTCGTTGAGGAACTCGGCGTGGATGTCAACGATGGATTCTACAGTTGGCCCAGCTACCGCCAAAACGTAGTCGAGTACGAGAGGGTCAACGATGCCGTCAATAAATGCTGCAGCGGAGACCATTGGTGGCAAGTTGCAGAGGCCCTGCCGTATCTTCTCAAGCAGGGTCCCAACCTTGAGGCGCGCGATGTCTGTGGCCGGACTACCCTCCTCTGGGCTCTCGGCTGCTCATCGAACTACAAGCTCCGGATTATAAAGACACTCATAGAAGCTGGAGCCGACGTCAACGCAGTTGATAACAGCGGCCGCAATTGTCTCTCCACCGCAGGCAACGACATCGATCTGACGCTACTGCTCCTTAAGCACGGGGCAGCCGGTTCTACTGAAGCCCTCACCAGCTCAATACGAAGCTGCAACATCCCCGTTCTCCAGGCGCTTCTGGATGCAGGTGCCAACCCTAACCAGTTCCAAGCACCGCCAGAGGGATTGCCTTCCATCAGCGCCGGGTGGATATCAGCCACGCAATCTGAACTTCCCCCGGTGTTCTTTGCCGCGATGCACCGTCAGATTGTCGGGTATGGGAGCACAAAGAGCAACCCTGCGCGTGAGTCCATGGTCAAGGTTTTACTCGACCATGGCGCAGACCCTTTCACTACATTTGTCAAGCGTAGCGAGCCCCAGGATGACGACTTCATGACCGAAGTCACCGTCCTCCATCAACTCCTGCGAGAAGGTGGTGCAAGCCGCTTGTTCTTGGACATGCCCGATCTTGATCTTGAGTACCGGAATCAGGAAGGTATGACGTTGCTTCTCGCGGCGTGTAGCAGCAGAACCGACCCAGATGTCCCTATCGAGGATGTGTATGGAGGTTACCGAAGAAACATTACCCAGGTGGTAGTCAACGACAATCCAGAGGCCGGAGGTCTTACGATTATTGAGAAATTGCTGGAACGGGGAGCATCCATCACGGCACGGGATAACCGACAGAGGAACGCCCTTCATCTGATTCTCAGTGTGCCTTCTTTTGCGGGCTATAAATCTCTGCGCCTTGTTCTCTCAAAGGCACCGGAGCTACTGCATCAAAGTGATATTGACGGACTGACTCCGTTCCATTATGCGCTTCGGCGGACACCGCCGGGCCAATTATTCGGGCAGTTTGGGGTTGACACAAAAGCCATTGAGATTCTCCTTGAAGCTGGGGCTGATCCGAAACTACCAGATCCAAATGGTGACTCGGCACTTCATCATGTTGGAAAGTTCCTTGCCTGCGACGGCCGCATTGAAGGCCAAGTTGACAAGCCACGGGAATTGTTCAAGCATCTTGTTTCTCGAGGTGTGCCAATCAACTGCCGCAACAACAAGGGTGAGACGCCAGCGTTTTCAGTCCTCATCTTTCCTCCGGACAATAGGTTACACGGTGTATCGGTTCCTGAAGGAGAGCTCAAGGCACAGGAGACACTCATCGAGATGAAGGCCGACTTGCTTGCTGTGAACAACGCTAGAGAGACCTTGCTCCATGTGGTGGCCAGAACAGACCCGCAAACAAAACGAAACCAAAAAATGGTGACCCCAGTCATAGAGTGCCGTTTCCGATGGCTGCTCGATCAGGGCCTTGACCCAACGGCTGAGGACGAAAAGAGTCGGACTTGCTTGGACGTTGCTGCGGCGAAAGAAAATACTAAGATCCTCGACATGTTTAAGCGGCCGGGGGAGTGATGAGTCAATGAGCTGATGCGATGTGGAAGCATATTTTAGCGATAGTATATGACATCAATAAGTCAATTATTGGAAAAAGCACTGGAGCAAGATAGGTACGCTCTAGAGGGGCTGAACTCGCGAGATATGATGTTGATGTCGTTCCAATAAATCCAGTCGTCTGCAATGTCTCTGATGCCGTCTTTCTCTTTTTCTCCGTCCAAAATAAATTTAAGGCCTCTTAATGCTACCAAAGACCTAGTGGTGTCTAAATATCTCTGTATGATGTGGTTAACGAACGGCAGAACATCAACACTGCCTCCAGTATTCCGCGTCTTTCATCCCTGACCCAGTCTACCAATAGTATAATGATGGAGAGGGAACATCAGGCCCCTACCAAAGATCACTCATAGCGTAGCATTGATCAGCCTGGAGCGGTCTGCACCTGATTAGGCAGCACTGCATGCATCAGTAAGCTGCACGGACGAGCATAAGCAACCCCATCCGTGATTTCCTGACCGCAGCGTGAGAACCCTCTTTCTTGTCGACTTCCTTTCGTCTCTTCACGCCGAGCCACGTTGATAGATTTCTCCTTGAATAGCCATTGACAACCCAAAAATGTCTCTAAATACTCTACCTCTCGAGATCACCCAGCAAATCGTTGGGGATGCGGCACCAGACGGGTTCGAAAGTATCGCTCTCACCTGCAAGTCACTCTTCCGTGACTGCCAACCCCTCATCAATGATTACAACCGAAAGAGACGGCGTTTCTGGTCCTTTCGCTACTCTCGCCACTCCGCTGATGTTGCCTGTGACGTTCACGGTGACAAGTCAACCTGCGATCGTCTCCATCACTGGGATGATGTCACTGCTACCACTGGATTCAAAGTCACCGACATTTTCGACCTCCTTGCTCTTGTTTTGAGAGACCCTAGCATCGGCCGCTTCATTCATTCGCTTGACTTGAAGCATCACCGTGTTCTTCTTCCTTTTGGCCACCGTCCTCTTGCCAACCGCAATGCAGACAATATTCGAGGTCCTTATCCTGAGTTCGGCGAGGAGGATGAAGCCAACATTCGCCGGTTCTTGTCAGATCCAGTATTCGGGGAAGACTTTCTGGAAGATCCCTCCACCTACAACTTGGATAGGATGTCTATAGTTGAGGCCGAGATTTGGCTTCTCAACTTCCTGCCCAATGTCAAGGACATAGCCCTTTCAAAAGCCTGGGCGTACACGATCCCTCCAAGCCGGCTGAAGCAGTTGGAAGCGATCGCGCAACGCGCCAACGACCCCAAGAAAACTGAAGCTTCCCTGTCACAGCTGACCGTCATGAAGCCGTTTGTCGGCCATGGCTACATATCCACCGCACCGCTTTCCCAGCTCACGTCTTTTCTCACTTTGAATTCGCTCCAAGAATTCTATATGGGCGGGATTGAAGCATGGGGGACGAACCTCGCGGAGAACTATTTCACCGCCAATAGCTTCGGTACTGGTCTCACCAAGATCGAACTGAACGGGTCATGCATTGGCATACCTGAGCTGTCTGAGCTGCTGGGCCTGACGCCAAATCTGAGATCCCTGTGCCTTGGTTTAGAGAGCAAACCGAATGGTTCCGGTCGCAGCTACGACATTGGCCACATAATCTCCATTATTGGATCTCGGGTTGGCGACGTGATTGAGGAGCTGGCAATTGTCAACCATCCGCTGCAATGGCACACCACAAGCCCAGCTAGCATGAGCGCCTTCCAGCGTCTGAGACGCTTTGAGATTGACATACGTTCCCTCTGGGCTGGTCCGACCTTCCAGGGTGAAGGTTCTTTTCAGCAAGGCTCCGGCTGGGTACCACTCCCTCTTGTCGATATACTCCCGCCCTCGCTAGAGACTGCGAAGATCTATTCCCAAAATATCACGGGAGAGGGCGAAGTCGTTGCGAACATTTCCAACTTGCTCCTTGGCTTTCGAGATGAGCGCCACTCCAAATTGCCCCGGTTAGTTGATGTTGATCTTATCTCTCCACACCCTGGCAGAACGCCGCGAGGGTCGCGTCTTTTCGACGCACTGAGACTCGCCACCGAAGCGGGCTTGCGGGTTCATCATGATGAATCACGCCAATGCCAGCCGACTTTCACATGGACTTTCAATTCACGATTTATGGTAAATGATGCTGAGCGTGATAACCGCCTGGACACTTCACACATGTAGTATTTCCCAAGCAGAGTAAATTTGAGAGAGGCGAAAGTAGTAGTTGGAGATGCAAGGATTACGCTGTTTCGAAAGCTATACAAGAGCAATATTCAGTCCCAATAAACCCATTTTGTTGTTCCAGTTGCCTTGATTTCTCTTTGCCAACAATTCTTTGTTAATACAGATACTGATCCCGCGAGTGGAGGAGTGTATTCACAATAATTTAGAATATGGATTGCCAAGAAGACAGAAACAGGATAATAGAGCAACTCAAGGCGATTGGATCTAACAATATGATTGATTACCTTATGTTTTGAAATTTTGCCACCCCCAGTTTAATGTTTTGAGACGTATCTGGCTGCCCTGCATTAACTAGATATTGTGCTAAGCTCGTGTTAAATATATTTCCTATAGACTCACGTTGCAAACTGAACTCGTAACGCAGTGAATTTTCTAAAATCTAAGCTAATGTTGCCTGTAATCATGGTGGCAGCTCCCCAGGCCGCATCAAAATTTAGAAGCATATAACGGATCATCCCTTTCTAAGGCATAGAGCGATCTTGAGCGAGGGTCTAGGACCAGCATATCACCGCATCATGCTCATGTACTTCTCTAGTATCTTCAAACGGTATCACCATCCATACGAGCATCCCCAGCGTGTCCAGGCCCCCAGCCCGTCTCATCACCTCCGGCAGTAGCTCAGGAGTCGTCGGGCCTTTGCCGCTACATGATCTGCTCACGCCGCCAGACTCCAAAACATCTCCTACCGTGAGCACCTTGTCCGAGGTCCTCGCTGCGATGTTCTTCTTGTAGTCCCTCGTCCACACCCTACTCGTGCGAGCCTCCCACAAGTCGCGGCTTGACGGGAGCGGTATCGATCGGAAGCTGCTCCCAGGAGCGGGTGTGCAGCCACCGCGTACAAAACCATCGAGCAGCCTCGCAACAATGTGCATGACTGCAAGAACTCTGTAGTCGAGATCAGTCACGGAAAATAACAGAGCCACATCGACGAAAGTCGCCATCTGTGTGACTGCAGATGCCAGCACACAGTACGCACCTCCGTATGCTCTCCCTAAACACCCATTCGCGCCGATTTGAGACGGCGTCTCGTGCGTCAGTTGCCCATTCGTTCGTTCGCGCCATATGTTCAACGAAGCACTTCGCACCAAAAGGGGCAATGATATGATTAGTTTACGCATCTTGAGGTGAGGTAATTAGCCGGAACCAGTTGATGCGAGAATATCTTACCACAACGGTGTTGAGCAGATCCTCTGAATTATGAGTCTCAACGGTGCTTGGATCTGATGCCTGCAGAAGAAAGAGTACCATGGCTGATTGTATGGCAGCCAGTTGCTGCGTTGAGGAGAACTTAAGGTACTACAGGATAGGAACGGTGAGTATTTTTGGCTCGGAAACTTGTCGATTTCTGGGCGTCAAGAGTCTGTAAAGCGTACCTCCCGTTGAAGCCTGGCTTGCTCCTCATAGATCAAAGTCCAGACGAAATCCGTATTGGCCTTGGTACGCTCGTAAAACATCTGCACCAGACTCGCACAGATGGCTAGTTCTTGAGGCAAGCACTGGTGACGGCTCCTCTCTCCGCAGCCAGGGGCCAGGTCGTTGTCAATGTGACACGGTGCATGGATGAAGGGGGGCAGTTGATCCCCCTCAATCATCATCTTTGGGTAGCTGGTGACTTGGCCCAGTAGGATCGAGTTCATCGTACACGATCGGAACAGGGGTTTCATCAGAAGAGGGCGACATGACGAGCCGTTCTTGTCAGCAGCGGCCGTCGTGGTGGTGGTTATAGTTGAAGTGAGAGCGGCAAGATCTTTTTGAGCGGTGGCACTCGAGCTCTTCATGAGCTCCTGCACGGTCCATGTCCCATGGGAATACACGTTACTGTCCTCTGGCATATCTGCCGATACTCCCCAGGGCTCCATCAGGCCGGGGCTTATCGTCTCCTTTTCAGCGAAGATGTGTGACTGGATGTTTCCTAACGCAAAGGAATCCCCAGCGAAGTCAAGCTCCAGGAGGGGATCCACGCTGGGATCTCTTGCCAGCAGACCATCGGCAGTCCAAGCGTCGTCATGTGCTAGCTCAGCTACTCGCAGAGGCTGCTGCGTCTTGGCGGAAGACGAAAGCAACCGTGCAAGCGAGTCATCTTGTTGCCGTTGATCTCTGGGAAGCGCCAGAGGGTCCGTCGTCTCCTGGGGCATCAGAGACTGTAAGGCTACACGTGAGGGGTAAGGATAAGACGAGCCTGCGCCCCGGAAGCCGTTCCTTCCGTCGTACACGCATCTGAGCTTCCGCTCCGCGCAGCGGGAACACTCAGGGATCGCCCTGTCGCACCGGGCTTTGGCCTCTCTGCAGAGGAAGCAGGCTTTCGTACGAGATATTGGCATTGAGATCGATTCAAGACCCAAAGTTGAAAGAGTATTCAAGGTGTTGCCGACGTGGCAAGGTTTGCGTTCTCCCCCTGCTGGACGTCAAGTTTCGGAGTTCAGGTGGACCCCTCCGGAAAACCAATCAATTAGATCAAAGTAGAACTGGGCCTCATTTGACCGAGATGTCACTGACACCTTATTGCTACACGCGATGAGGGCATGGTCTCGTCGAGGGGGGTTGCGCCGGAGTTCGAGCGGAGACCCAAAAGCCTCCGCCGTGAAAGCGCCGGACTTTGGATACGGGTGCTGCAACATCTTCGCTGGAACATCATCTCCAGAGAGAGCAAAGTTGTGGACTCAAACGCCAGCCAATCTCGTCATCCTCGCCATGGTGTTCTTGGTGGTAAGAGATTATACGGATGGAGCAGATGTATAAAGGTATGCTATTAGAAGAGTATCACGACACTTAGGTCCCCCATCTCGGTAGTCTCATTCTCAAACGAAACATCCCATACAAGAACTTCCAAAGGCCTCTACATCATTTCCTCTTCCCAAGCCTCAGCATTCTCACTCACCATGGCCCCTATTCGTATTGGCGTCATAGGACTCACCGCTGACTTCAAACCCGGCGCCTTGGCCGGCCAATGGGGCATTATACATATCGCAGCCCTCAAAGCCTCACCTTTATACCAGGTCGTTGCCGTCTGCAACTCCACCGCCCAGTCCGCCGCCCGCGCCATTGCCGCCCATGGACTCGGTGAGCACGTTCGTGCCTACGGTTCCGCCGAAGACATAGCCGCAGACCCAGAGGTTGACATGATCTCGGTGGTCGTAAATGTTGACAAGCACTATGACCTCGCCAAGGCCGCAATTCTAGGGGGCAAGAACCTACTCATAGAGTTTCCACTGGCGTCCAACATGGAACAGATGGAGGAACTCCAGAAATTGGCCCGCGAGAAGGGTGTTGAAGTGGTGGTTGGCGCGCAGGCAATAGCGGATCCTGTGCAGCACAAGATCAAGAAGGTGCTCCGCGATGGCACCATCGGCGATGTTGTCTCGTCGTATTTCGATACGGCGCTTCTCGTCACCACAGCTGACGGATGGTCCGATGCGCTGGCGTTTTGGTTGAACATTGAGAGTGGCGGCAGTCGTTTTACCATCGGTCTTGGACACAGTCAGCAGCTCCTTCCCCTCCTTAAAGACTTTTTACCTCTTGGCTGACCTTTCCTTCTCCTCTACTTAGGTCTAGCGGGCTATGTAGATGCCCTTGGTGAGTTCACCACCGTACAGTCCATCTTCAAAATCCAAGATAAGACCGTCACACTCCTTGACGAAGCTGGCACCGTCACCGACCCAGCCTACCCCGTCACCGACCCAGCCTACCCCGTCACCGTGCCAGATACATTCCTTATTCAGGGGATCCTCCCCTCCGGTGGCATCGCCTCCTACGCCCTCCGCTCCGTCCGCTCCACTGTCAACGGCCGCGGCGGACGCTGGGTCATCAGCGGGACCAAGGGCGAGCTAGAGCTCACGTACAACCAGGGGATGATGTACCAGGGTGACCTAGGCAGTGGTGCGGGAGCAAAGCTACATGTAAAGACGTGGGGTGCGGAGAAGGCCGAGGAGATCGAAGTCGTGGATAAACATGAGGGTGCACATATCACCGACTTGCATGAGTTGGGTAAGAACACTGGAAGGTTGTATGAGGCCCTCGCAAAGGGTGAGAAGGATAGATATATGTCTATTGATGAGGCCGTAAGGCTTCATAAGTTCATGCAGCGCATTGCAAAGGGCGCCGAGTGGGCACCTTGAGCGATGCCTTGTGGTTGTCATATGTAGATTATTTAGCAGGGCGCACTAGATTAAATGTCTAAATCAAACTACATAACTAGGTCTCGCTAGATGTTTATATAAATACCGTGTATCCTATCACGCGCGATGTCCTAAAATACCCTGCAACCTACAGACTTCCGACCTTGTTCTAATAAACAACTGGCTCGATGTGAATTTGCAGTCTTCTTGATTTAATAAACACTTGAACACCAAGAGGCTCTAAATGCGAAGCCAAGGAGTTAAAACAATACATAGGGTGGCTGAGAGGTCTTGTAAAACATACAAAACTTATCACGCCTACTACCAAATGATCAGCCATGGTATTCCAACCAATTCTATCAACCTCAAGGACTAGAAAGCTATAATTCAACAGATAGGTACCTACGCACGCTAGGGGGGTCTCGGAGCATAGGTGTGTTTAGGGATCCTCGTAAGGGATTGCTGTAGCTGAGCCTATTTTATAACTGAATATATCTTTAGTTAGGCATTAAGAGTAAGGCTGCTAGTATAATTAAAGCATTATTTTAGAGGCTGATAGCTATACTTAAATAAAAATAATGTTTTAGAATGAGGATAGGAAAGATAGGTAGATTATATGGAAGGAGCAGCCCTTAGGGTAGTACCTTATGCTCAGTTATCAGCTTATCACGTGGTTAGGTGGATTCAGCTATTAACCTACTAATTTAACCCTCATGGAGGAGCGTCGCTCAAACGAACATTTTCGACGTGGAATTTGCTGACGCAGAAACAGCCAATACGTGCAGTCATCTCCCAGATGCACATTGTGCAGAGGTGTCCATGCCGCTACGCCACATGCAAACGATTCATTCATTCGCTTCCATATATATCCCTCGCATTCATAGCTGCATCGCTTTGTCATCTGACATCAGGTTCCATCACCAGGGGCAGCTAAGCACAAGATGGTTGATCCCAGGATTGCCGAGGTGCTAGATTTTACGAGGAGCGAGCGGTTCAATGAGCTACCCGATTTGAACAAAGCTCTGATCATTTATCTGCTTTATCGTCTATACAGGATATATCGACTCAAGAGGCTGCGGCGGGATTACGAAGCGAGTCTTGGACAGAAGGCGTTGGAACTGCCGCGGGTCACGCCTAGGAAAGCAAAGGCCAACATCAGGCGCCATACAATATCCTTTGCAAATGAACGTACGATGGGACGTCGAGATTTCCGCAACGTGGTGGCCTGGCTTGAGCAACGGCCTCTTAAATCAAGAGAGCGTCGCCAACTTCGATCACTTCGGATCCGTTCATGATGCTGAGATGAGGACGCTCCGAGCTGAGGGCCACGCACGGCGCACTTTCCAGGAAGCTCGTGCTTGCTTTACTATCACGGCCTGCTGCATGGGAAGAAACCTCACGTCATAGGTACAGTAGGGGAAATATATACATGGACATGAACCCCACGGGACACTACCTAGAATAATTGCCAGGACCACCCAACGGTGGTCTCCCGGCAAACCTTGAATTTGCCTCACGAGGCGCGAGCGGGGAAAATAAGGGAGCTGGAACATTGATCCAGCTCAGCTGAAGTCGCTGAGCAAGGCTCCGAATGGGATACACCAAGTCACGACGAGGGGAGATTTTTCTTCAAAGCTCAAATTATCTTCCATCATTGCTGGTAAACAATACAATGTTGTGATCTACCTCATTCCATATTATTATTTTGGCAAAACCTGTTGCTCGTAACGGGATAATCTATCAAATGAAAAGGCTCGACAGACAGAATGACAGACGTGATATTGAAGAAAGAAATAGCTAATTAACGGGCTCACACCTGTCGAAGCAGAATATTGATCGATAGTCAGGCACACTACTTGCACAGCACATCAAGTTGGCGGTCAAGTGACTCAAGAGTCATCATGCAGGGTTGCATCCTGTTGACTCAGTCGCTCAGCTCCCCCCAACAGGGCAGCGAGGAAGAAACCAGGGCGCCTGCCCATGTGCCAGCTCCCGTGTCTCTCATTCGCGAGCTCCTCCCAAGCTGGCCCGAACGGGCGCAAGCTCTCTAACACCGACTGCAATCCGCTGCGCCACATGCAAACTGCATTCCATCAACTGCTGTCTCGGAGCCCTCAGAGTCAGTCTGTCCAAGTCGCTTGCTTGCTAAGGAAACCGCATCGGAAATATGGTATTGCTATGAGAGGATGCACAATATCGCGTTCAGGAATGAATTTACTCGTGATGGAACCACGGATCTTAGCCACTACCTAGATCTCCTAGAAACCCGAGTTAGCCAAAACACCAGAGAGATATGCATTAAGAGCCACCACTAGCATATAAGCTTAACTGTCCTGTCCAAAACTCCACAATTGTGCATCTAGAGAGGCCATCCACTATCTTCCGCGTTCAGCCTCATCACAACCCACACACACAAGAAAGACCTCTGAGGCTGTGTTTAAGACGAGTTTCAGCTTGTGCATCTACTCCTTTAGTGTGGTTCGTGTGGGAGAAGCGGTCTGCCTCTCATAAACAGGATCCTGCCCTTCCACCTCTCTCCAGCCTCTCTCATGTCGAGCCAAATCCAACGACATATCCGTCCACCAGTACACACTGTGAACTCTCCTGCCCTACGCAAGCATATCCTACAAACGATATAGTTATGCGTGAGCCTCATCTAAAACTCAATGGCCTTGATGAAGAGGCAGGGGTCTGGGGTATTACCATGGACGGACCTGCTCGTCGAGGCGAACCTGTTCCAGCTGGTGAGCCAGCGTCAGCCATTCCTACGACGCCTCTCTCAATCGCAGAACCCGGTCCCGGAACGCCAGTTCCAAGCTTCCTTCTCTCCCCGCCTCTTGAGCGATCACCCAGCAGCCGTAGATCTGGCTCTCGTGAGTCTGGTCCATTACTTCGGCGTGCTCGCCGTAACACCGCCATCCCTTGGATGCCTCAATTGCCAAAACATTTAAAGTCGCCTCTTTTAATGGTAGTCTTCTTTCTTGTCGGTTTCGGGCTTAGCCTTGGTCACTGTATTTTCTATCCTCAGCTCAGCTCTCGCATTGTGGGTGATTCCAACCAGCAAGAAGAGAGACTCCGGTCAGCCGCAAACCCTCAATCCCACTTCGACGTCATCAGCCCTCTGACATTGAAAACACAGGATAGGAACTGCTCTGTCATTCCTGGCCCAAATGGCCTTCACTGCAGCTGTCTGGAAAGCCTACACCCAATGGCTATGGAGGGCAGTTGACCGGCATAAGAGTGAATGGACTGCCAGTGGGCTCAACGCGGCATTCAGCGCGGACACCTCGCCATTTGCATTCCTGCACTTGGGACTTCTTGAGAACTTCACACTTGGAGCTATAATGGCGTTCACTGCGTGGTAAGAAACCCTCTCATGGCTCTCAACGGCATATGCCCATGCTCTCAGCCATGTCGTTAACACCTTGCGCCCAGGGCTCTCATCGTCCCACCATTCTTTACGCCCGCGGCTCTCTACGTGTACAAGAGCACAAACGAGATCACTGCCCCGGGCGAAGTACCAATCCTCGCTATCGCCAACGAAACGGTCGGGGGCCACTTCGCTTACTCGCCTCCCCAGAATAGCGGCACTATCAAGTCCAAAGACGACAAAACCAGAATCTTGTCTGGTCCTCGAACCGTAGTGGCCTTGCTGGCGAGTGCCACGGCGTCTCGCGGAGAAATCTTACCAATTGAGCCCCCAAGCAACCATTCCGCATATTCGATCGGCTTCTTCGGGCCCATTATTCGGTGCGACAACGCGAATGATACAGTAGCTACCCAGATCCAAGGGCTCTTGCAAGAGCACATGGGTGTGATGAGGGGTTCCGCTGAGCAGATTGACAGCGCCTACTATGGCTTTGTTCCCTCATTTGGTGATGATGGAGAACTGGTTCCGCTTTCCCAGACTAAGTTTCGACAGCTGGGGATCATGGCGAATGAGTTGTGGATGACTTTCCAACGTTATGTGATCAACGAATCTGGAGAGCGTGTTCGAACTCGCATATCGCAGGTGTGCCGGCTACATAATGCGACATACGAGCTCACTATCAAATGGGACCGTGGGGTTCAGCTTATCAACCACACTTATGATATTCTCGAGCAGGTGGGTTATCCCGACGACCAGCCTGGCCAAGTTTCCAACATGGCCAAGCACGCCTATTCTGCGTTCATGTGGGCGTTGACAGACCAGCTTGTGGGGTCACTTGGTTGGTTCAGGGAGATTTCTAACCGCTCCGGCTCGAGGAGGCTTGCTCAGTTTGGGTCCATGGACTCTCCGCTTCGGCACACTAGCCTGCTGGGCAGCTCAGACCTGGATGTTTACTTTGACTTCAACTGGATACATAATCTCTACGTGCAAGATAACGAGACCGGGATGTCAGCTCAGCGGCGGCAGGATAAGGCGCTGGCTAAGAATCGAACACTTTCAGAGTTGATTGAGGACCTGAGCTTCAATCTCACAGTCAGTCTGATGCACAATAAGCTGCTCACGTAAGTCATCCTCGACATTTTCATTTATATGTGTTTGAGGTATAACCTGAATTTGAGTACTAATAATGATGAACGCAGATCCTCTGCAACTAGAGACGTGACCAGGTGGATTGATGTGAATCGATACGGATATGTGGCTACCTCGCTCTTCATTCCATACGGCCTGGCAAACTTTGCTGCCTTCTTCGCCCTCGTTGCCGGATTGTATTCATTTATCGCCCATGGCACCAACCCGGACAAGAAGTTCCAAGACATTGCCAACGCGGCAACGGAAAAGCCCATTTCAGATATTCTGAGCGATTATAAAGAGGACATAAAGCTGCGATCTAGCTCCTCATTTTCCCCCCCGGGCGCCTTCGTTCCAGATAGCCCGCCCTTCTGTAACAGTGTCTAGAGCCGAATCAACAGGAGTGGTGCAACCGACATGATTGGCATCATTGTTCGGAGTCTATTGTTTATTGGCGGGAGGTTTTGTAAGTGGCAAAGGGCGTCATGTGGTATCTATGGAACTAGAGGAACGTTGAGAGAGAGGCTATTAGAACCTAGTCTAGCTAGTTCTTCCAACTTTAAAATCTGATCTGTATAGGAAGAGAGGGGGTGATAAGAAAGTTCTCCTAGAGGCAAAAACTTCGCATACTAGGGTTCAAATAAATGCGTTATAAAGAGAGGCCTCTGATGACGCGAGCACACTTTCATCAAAAAAAGACTGGGATTCGGCAGACCCATGTTCGACGACATGACACACGATGTCACTCCAGGGGTGACTGGGGTACGCTACTGGCAAGAAAGGCGGTTATGAGCAGACCACTTTCAGTGATAACTAGAATAAAACGACAGGATAAGACGATGTATATTGGTAGTATTCAAGTAGTGCATTGCCACTTGAACATTTATTCTCATTAACCCTCAATAATCTGACAAGACTAGTCGCAGACTCTCGAAAGTAAGCAACAATGTTCTGAACGTCTCATCAGACTCAATGCCTCCCGGTTCCCCGGGTCCGCAGACTTTCAGTCTAGAACAAAACTGAGGGTCTTTCAAGACAGAAAGAAGATAAAGAAACAAATTTTCTGTTGAAAAATTATTTAGTCAATGCTTAGCTTCTGCCTTTAAATATCCGATAGCTCGTTTCCACGCCCTTGGCAGCGAATTGCGTGACCATCAGCCCCTCTTCAGATCCGAATCAGGCAAATCGGCCGTGCTAATTGGCCGCTGGTGTGTTTGCGCAATGGCGGGTCATCATCACAACATCACTCCATGTAAGTCAGTAGCGTCGGCTTGAGCCCGCGCAAGGGTGAATAACCTTATCCATTGGTTCGGCTTGTCAGAAAGCCACCGGCATTGCTACCCATGTCGTCCATGTGATATATAAGAAGCGGGCAGCCGTGAAATCAGCGTAGCATCTCGTCTCCCTGTTCGTGACACTCCACTTGAAAACACTCAAAGATGTCGTCTTCAGTCATCTCCCCTGAGGCGGGAACGCCGCAGGTTGAAGAGTCCAGCAGCAAGCCCGTATCCCGCTTCACCAGGTGGTTTCGAAGCCCGCTATTCAATGTTATACTGGCAGGTCTCATCTCCTTTACGCAGCCAGGCATCTGGAATGCACTCAATAGTATGTAACCCTCATGTAGCGGTAGTTTTGCGCCCCTGTGCAAGCATGAACTAACGATCCTCGAAAAGACACCGGTGCTGGAGGCCAGCAAGAGCCGTACTTGGTGAATGGAGCCAATTCTCTGACTTTCGGTATTATGGTCTTCGGCTGCTTCATATTCTCTTTACTGTCCAACCGATTCGGCGTAAAGAAGATCCTCATCATTGGAACTCTCGGCTATGCACCCTACTCGGCAGCCCTGTACGTCAACAACCGGTACGGAGTTGAGTGGTTCGTCTTGTTTGGCGGCGCAACTTGCGGTATTGCCGCCTCGGCCTTGTGGGCTTCCGAGGGAGCCATCGCGTTGGGATATGGAGGTGTCAAGGACCGTGGAAAATTCAGTATGTGCCTCCCACCATGGCATAACATGCGCCTCTCACTAACTGGTCTCTCTGCGTATAGCTGGGATCTGGCTCGGTCTTCGCGAGCTCGGTCAGCTTATCGGTGCATCCATCCAGCTGTCACTCAACGCCGGTGATGGCCAGCGAGGAAAGGTTTCATACACGACCTACCTTGTTCTTATTGCGCTGCAGTGCCTTGGTCTCCCATTTGCCCTCCTTGTTTCCCCCCCGGAGAAAATCATTCGGCCTGACGGAAGCAAGCTTGAGGTTCCACGGAAGGATAAACCCATCAAGGGTGAATTGAAGAAGATGTGGAATCTCCTCAAGAAAAAACAAATTCTGTTCCTTATTCCCGTTCTCGTAGGCTTCAACTGGAACGGCACCTACTTGGGCATTTACCAAACCAACTAGTATGTTTTCTTTCACCAATGATTGACTTGAGATCTGTCTCGCTAGCATTTCCGGCGATATACTAACATCCCGTGATTTCAGCTTCTCCGTTAGGGCTCGCACTCTGAGCTCTCTCGTCTCCGGCATCGTGGCTACCTTGGCAAATATCACTTGGGGCTGGGTATATGACCTGCAGAGGTTCAGCCGTCCCCAGCTCGCCAAGTATACCTGGACCTGCTTCTCGGTGGTTATGCTGGCCACGATGAGTTGGCAGATTGCAAACGAGAAGCTTTACTCATCGGCCGTGCCCAAGATCACACTTGACTGGGCGACCCCAGGATTTGGCCGCGCATTTGCGAGCATGGTCATCATGAGGTATGCCATTATAGCAATGATCATCCCATTTAAGAAACACGAAGACTAACCAATGCTAGGTTCATGAACGAGTCTCACTACATGTTTGTGTACTGGATTGTGGGCGCTTACTTTGACGATCTTGAGTCATTGACCTTTTGCGTGGGAATCATCCGCTCATTCGAGTCCATTGGCTCCTGTCTGTCCTTTGGAATTGGAGCCGCCAAGGTGGCACCCATGGTCAATCTGATTGTCGCCTATGTCATGTTTATCCTTGCCATTCCAGCAACCTCCTATGCTGTCCTTCTCGTTCCCGAGAGGCCCGTAGTTGCGAAGCTAGATGACTCGGAGTCTTCTGGAGAGGACATTCGGGACGAAGTGGAAGCGTCGAACAAGCAGGGCGTTGTTGTGACAGGAAGCACTAACTAATTCTGCGCTGTTATATAATAATGGACTAGTGTCTATCAGACATATAGTAGCCAAATTACATGCATATTGAAATATCTTTTCGGTGTCCGATGTGATATAGAACCGCGTCGTAGTAATTGCCAGACGTAAGAAAAGTCCCAGCAAACGAAATCTTTAATGCCTACGCAGGCCAAGACACCCTTCATCTTCATACTTATCGTAGTCCAGAAATATCAAAGAGAACACCTACTTGCTCATTTAGACTAGGAAGTTGAAGACGGGAAGTGGGCAATATCGACCACTCCCAGCCACGAGCCGCTTGAGGACTTCCTCAGTTATCATAAGGAATCTAACGAAATCAACAGCAGCGATACTTAAAACCCGTCACTTTGGCCATCATGATACACGAACGCCCTTATCAAGCATAGGTAAACCCGGTGACACCAATCGTTATCAAATTTGGTCCTGGGTAGAAGCGTGCTACGAGTGAGGTGATCTAATCGCTTTACATGCAACCAGTTGCTTAGGCAAATCTAGGGACTCGTGTTAGAATAGAGCTCACCGGAGAAATCAAAAATAAAGACACAAAACGGAATATTTGCACTTTGCTATTACAGCTTAACGGCAAGCTTGAAGGCTGTTTCTGTATAAAGGCAGAGCAACTGCTGATTATAGGGAAACCAACGGAACACAAGCAATAAGGGAGCACCAGATAGGTAAACCCGACAAGGAGATCGACAAGCCCCCCACAGCTGAACGAGTGGACCTGTACGAATTTCCGAAACCAGCCCATCAGCCAGTGGAGATGGTAAAGTCAGCTGCTTAAATACGCGTCAGCAAATGCTTTGGGTTGTTGATACGTCCGGTGATAGCACAACACAACATTTAGTGCCAGGGAAATCAGCCAAGGCCATGGAAAGTCAGTTAGCTCTTGACGATGCAGCAACCCTCGTGCCTGATGGTGATGAAACCAGCGTCGGCCCTTCACCACTCCCCAGCTCGCAGACAAACACCGCGCGCGAGGATGGAATGACCCCTCTGAACATCGCCTGCGCAAAAGGCAACTTCGACGCGGCCAAGCTGCTGCTCGGGAGCGGCGCAGACCTCGACAGCCCCGACCAAAGTGGCTGGACACCTTTGAACCACGCTGCGTTCTGGGGCCATGTTGACGTCGTCCGGCTGCTCCTCGAACAAGGTGCCAACACGAAACTCCGCAACAAGAATGGGGGCACACCGCTGAACTCTGCGGCGAAAAAGGGCCATGCAAGTATCGTTAGACTGCTCTGCCAGTATGGTTCGGAAGTGGACGATCAAAATAATAGCGGATTTTCTCCCCTCCACTCCGCTGCCAATGAAGGGCACTCAGAGGCCGTGGTAGCCCTTCTTGAGTGCAAAGCCCAGATTGACCTACCGAACTCGAATGGCTGGACTGCACTTAATTCTGCCTCCTCGAAAGGAGAGCTCAAAACAGTCCAAGCTCTGCTGAACTGTCACGCTCAACTCAATAGACAAAATCAAGGCGGATTCACGCCTCTTAACACAGCGGCAGACAAGGGGCACACCGATGTGGTCATGTATCTTATGAGCAGTGGACCAGATGTAAATATGAGAAACAATTCTGGATGGACACCCCTGAATTCTGCTGCATCTAAGGGGTATACAGACACTGTCAAATGTCTGTTAAGCCATGGAGCCAAAGTTGATCTTCCGAATAACGACGGATGGACACCTCTATTATCCGCGGCCCACAAAGGACATGCCGAGGTGGTCGCAGTTCTTCTTGATCATCAAGCAGATACCTCCGTCACCAGTGTACACGGGCAGACTGCGTTGGACCGAGCGTCCCGAGAGGGCCATATTGATGCTGTCAAGACACTTATCGATCACGACCAAGTCAACAAGAGGCTCGACCTCAAACGAAAGAACAAGAGCGGATTCACGCCACTCAACTCTGCTGCTCAATCAGGGTCGATAGAAACTGTCAAGCTATTATATTCACTAGATGGAAGCGTTTTGGAGACTCCCAATAACAATGGCTATACTCCGTTGAATAGTGCGGTGGATATGAACCTCCCTGTAGTGGTCAAGGTCCTGCTCGATCAAGGGGCAGACATGGCCACCAAGAACAAGAAGAAAGAAACACCACTTGTTGTTGCGACAAGAAGAGGGTTTACGGAAGTTGTCAAGGTTCTTCTTGATCAAGAGAGACTCAATGCCCTGGAATCAGGTAAAAGGTTAAAGGCTGAAACTACGGGAGATCAACCTGCTCGAGGCTCTGATTCAAGTAGAACCAGCAGTTTCAGGAGATTCTTCAAAAAGACTAGTTAAATTAGCTTAGCTTAGACGACTATGAGAGCAAAGCACATCAATAACCAAGTGTAAATGATTTCATAAATTGATCGCAGAGGCCGTCCATGGGATTGAAGGTAATAACTTGTGGTGCAAGAGCAATCAGGAACTGTAAGCCAACCGGCCATCCCGATTCCTCGGTGTACAATGTCCATAGGGTTGCGGGATTCTGCTTCTGATTTGGAAAACCCAACGTTATTATGGAGAAGCTGCCCCCGCCATTGCATATAATTCGAAGAAAGCCTTTCGGGATGGATTATAATATTGCCAGCCAAAATCTCTACCTAGTCTGTGCAAGCTACGGTCCCTAGAAATTATAGCGTCTTGTCTTTTGCGACGTAATACTCCTCATATGTAGACTTGTAACCCAAAATCCATCTCCCAACAAAACCCATTGCATTCATTAATGCCCTGCTTAAGAATAGACCGAGCCATTTCGGCGCAATGGGTAGCCCGAGTGGGGTGTCAGCGCTCTGTAAGAAGACGAAGAGCTGAAATATACTCGGGGATTGCCCTTCTTTCTTGCAATCGTCCAAGTACCCGAAGAAATTTCGAAAGAATCTCTCTTCACGCTCGACGTCCTCAGGGGTAAGAGAAACATCCAAGAGTAGCGGTTGCGTGGTGGAAGCATTGTTAATTGTGTGGTATTGGTTGGGAGTAATGGAGGCAGTTCTAGCGGCATTTGGATCGCTATCGTCTAAAATTTTCCAAGGAGTGTCAGAAGTGTCCTTGAACAAGTAGCATCTACCAGACACTATCCGAAAATACTCAGTCTGATGCATGTGAAAGTGGAATGGAGGAACCATGATGGAAGGCTCCTTCTGGTTAAACGGTGTGTGCATGTTCCTGAGGAGATAAGTTTGGGGGTCTGCAGAGGGCCGAAATTCGAGGGACGAAGCACCATCCTCGTAGATGATTGGGTTCTCCTTCGCACGGTTGGTTCGAGGTGGCGTTTTGGCACGAAGAAAGGACAGCATGTTTGATATCCAATACCCTGGGCAAGCAATGAGGGAAAGACCCAAGGAGGGAGTCAAAGTGGGAAAAGTCCAATAGCGAACTCAAGCCTAATATTAATCAGACTTACCTCTTCTCTGGCTTCGAGTATCTTCGATTTTGACTTCGAGTCCTACCGCCATGGGTTCTGGGAGCCGTGGCCGTCGGCAAAACCTCTTCCGGATTGCCGGTTTCTGAGTTTCTAGTCATGGCCAAGTCATAGATGGCTTGGACTGTGGAGGCAAAAGTTGTCGCAGTGCCCACAGCCACCAGTGCCATTTGAAACAGAGTCTACTGCTTAAGATCATGTTGGAGATAGGCATTCTTCCCTGAACTTAAATCAAGGCTGGAATCAGATTGGTAGTCTAATATTGAGAAGAGATTATCTATCTAACTATCTTTCAGAGGCTAGAGGACGTCACGTCTAGTAGGAGTCGAAATAGAAGAACTCGTGTGTGGGCAGCTGTCTTCCAGCAACATCATATCGCTTGGGGAGGACATTGAGTACGCCATAGGTGTCTCGGGGCTCAAAATCGAGTCCCATAGTAGACAACCGATGGACTTCCGGGCCATATTGCTCCTTGAGCCAATGTGCCACCATGTCCATGCCCGCGACAGCACCTGCAGCTGTCCAGATATTGCCATCAACCACCCACTTCGTCTCTTTGGTCCAGTTCACTGCAGGGAAACGCTTCTTGACCCACTCGTACTCGACATTGTTGATTGTTGCCCGCTTGCCGTCCAGCACGCCAGCTGAAGCCGCCACGAAAGCTCCCGTGCAGTTGGTGAAGAGGAGCTTACCGGAAGCGACATGCTGCCGGATATACTGCGCGTACTTGGGGTCCAACGCAAAGCTTTCAGGGTTCGGGCCTCCGACGAGGAGGATATCCAGCTCAGGCGCTTCGTCGACGGTAGTTGTTGGGACGACGAGAAACCCGGCAGTCAAGGGGACTGGCTCTTTGGAGAGGCCGATGTGGTGGAATTCAACTTCTGGCGCTTTCTTCGCGGCGACTTGGTCCACAGGGCCGTAAGTCTTAAGGAATCCCGCGACTTCTTTGCTGCCAGAGCCCAAGATATCGAGAGGGCCGACTGTATCAAGAGCTTGATACGGGAAAACCAGACTTCCAACGCGAAGAGGGGCCATGGTTATGAAATAATAAGTTTGTTCGGATTTGTGTTGATAGAAAGTTGAGGAAGAATGGTGTGTTTGTTTTCTTGCCAGGATTTCGGGAAAGTCTCTACATCTATATACTTTTCATTGTTACCATTTATTCCTAAACGGACCGCTCCGGAAGCTACATGAGTTTGATTTCAAAGACTACGCAGAGGTGATTACCCAATCCCAAGAGCACAATTGAGCGCTTCAAAAACTGCTCACGCGGGCAAAATTGCTCCGAATGCCCCTCAAACGTATGAAAGTCTCTTTAAGTTCCGATGAGGGTCGGCATACACGACTCTGACCCTTGTGTATGACCAATGAATCACCCGTTGAATTTGTAATCTGCCACTAGGTTCGGGTTAATAGATTGTCTTTTTTTCAGAATGATAGCAAAATGAGTGCCTGTTTCTGGTGGTTTTCGGTAGAGGCAAGGGTGTTTGTTAGTGTCAGCGCTTGAAGTCCCGACAATGCTTGCACTGTTTCAGGCCATATAGCACACGAGTAATATTGAAATCTTAGGGACATAAAAACTGAATCCCGCAAAGTATTTATTCCTTTACTCCGGGAGTTCCAAGCTCTATATAACTGTTTTGGCTTAGGTGCACAGTTGAAGGCCCCAGCTCAAGAAATTATGTCTTCTGCTTGCAACATACCAAATCAGCATTGCATCATTTTTCTTATGATACAGAGCCGAGGTCCCCCCCATTTGATCTGAGCAGCTGTCCCTCATGGGAGCCTGTCCCTTATAGGAGGAGCCTGTCCCTCATATGAGCATCAAGGCCTCGGCGTGCTGTCCTGGTTTCTCGAGCGATATTTTTTTTACCTACCTACACAGCTATTTTTGCTTCTATTGTGACAATGACTTGTACTAGCTCCTCCACATTTCCGAACTCAACAGTTCGCATTTCTTCACTGCCTCCACAACTTACATGGGTGCGGGATGGCCAGCACGATGCTCTACGATGTTCCAACAGCAAATACAGAAAGCAGAAAGGCCTCAGTTGCTGGCAACCTAAACACGCCAAAAGTCTAAAATCAGAGGTTGCTGGCACCCACGACAAATACGGTAAGCAGGAAAGCCAGAGCTGCTAGCACCATGGCAAATATCACGTTGCACATGACTTAGAATTTACAATTGATTCAGAAGACGATTGTATGACCTGAAATGTGTCTGCTCGTTGTACAGCACAGCTTGAATATAGGTTCTACATCCCTTTACTCGCCTGGAAACTGTATCTCAGACTGTCTGCTCTTGACCAGGACCTTTGCCTTGGGATCCCAGAATGATTCGTGGCCGAGGAAGATCCTTTCCGGCCTACCGCGACCATCAATAAACTTCCAGTCATACTTCATCAAGAGGTGTACTAGGATGATCTTTGACTCGTTGGAAGCAAAGAATCGACCTGGGCAAGCATGCGAGCCAACTCCAAAACCAAAATGGTCGACAGTCGTCGAGACGAACTGGGCCTTGTTCTCGTTGCCGGTTTGCATTCGCAGGTCGTAGAATCGACGGCCGACAAACTTGTTGCTGTCTGGCCAGATCAGGGGATCCAACATGCGCTGTGCAGTCGGCGTTGCAACAGCTGAGCCCTTGGGTAAGACGGTATTGTCGGAAAGGGTGATTGTGTCGCGAACGCGGCGGTGGATAAGAGCTGGAGTGGGCTGTGAGTCTTTTCGTGCAAAACAGTCAGTTTTATCGACGAGTGTTTGCGGAACCTACCCAAGCTAACGGTGTTGAGCCTCTGGCTCTCCTTCAAGACACTGTCCATCATCTTCAGTGCGTGCAGTGATGTTTTCTTCCATCCGTCGGAGTGATCAGACAGCTGCTCAATGACTTCTGCTCGCAGCAAGTCAATGTACTCTGGATTTGCGCAGAGATCATACATGACGCCTTGAAGCAGACCAGAGGTAGTATGGATCGATGCAAATGATAACAGAAGCTGGCCATTGACAATGTCGAGCGCCCGACCCTTGGTCATATCCTCCAGCCACTGGAGTGCGTCGACCGGTTTTTCATACTCGAGGCCGTTTCTACTACATTCCAGCTGATCCTGTCGCCGTCGCTCAAGGATCGGTGCGACCAGCTCATGTGTCTCTTTCAAATCCTGCCTGGCTTTCCTTGTCTGAGGAAGGAACCAATGGATGATGGGATGGCTGAATCGAGGCCACATTCGCATCGCACGTGTGGCAGCAACTACATCCGTGGTGTATTTGATGGCAAGCCCCAGCCATCGAGGGTCCCTGCAGAGGTTTTCGCCTAGAAACACCCGGCTAGATAATTGCGCAACGCTGGCGACGGAGATGTCACGAAAACTCTGTTCAGTCCAATCTACAAGACGTTGGCACAGATCATGGAACGTGACAGAGCTTGTCCGGGTGAAGGAGCCATACCTTGAGTAGTTGAGACTGGAAGACGACTATTCAAGAAGATGCCCATCTCCTCAGAAAGGGGGTCTGTGACCTTGGCTGGCAAAGGGTTCAGCGTGCATCACTCGGCCTTTGTAGCACAACACAAACATACCGAGAGACCCTGACAGTTTTACCTTGATTGTATCCTGAATGATGTTGTCATGTGATCCTGCGCCAAAGGCTCCAAATCCTGGAAACTTGGCAAAAAAGTCCTGCTCACATCCTGGTCATTGTTGATCGAATCCGCCACGACAGGCTTTGACTTACATGCTCGATGAAATCAACGAAGGATAGTTCGTTTTTGCTCTTGACTTCATCTAAGAATGACGGTGGCAGTATAATCTTGAATCCGGTCGTGCTCAGGACCTGGTAGCATTTTCCTTTGAACTGAGCAGTATCGCGACTTAGCTTCAATGTTTGTAGCTTCTGTAATTGGAGATGATGAACTGAACCTGTTTTTGACCCAACTCAAAAAGCTCTCGTGCTTTGAAAACATAACGAACTTTTGTCTTGTAATAGCTGTTCATTCCGAACCAGCCCTTTTCCATCCCCAGGATGGGAATTCCTGGATATGGCCGTTCATCTCGGAAGAAGAGAATCGAGATCCCAAGAACGATAGTTGTAGCCAGGTAAGCCCACCACGCCGTGGAAGAGTTTGCATTATTGACATCAATGTTCAAGAAAGCCATCGTGGTGTTTGTGATCGGAATGTCGGACCAGAATATTCTCTCTCCCGTCTATTATTATGATGTGTCAGCCCAAGGAGTTTACCGAAATATAGTTGGCAATAAAGCTAGTATGGGACAGGTAGATGCTTCTGTCAAGCTTCAGATGCAAACCAGATTCATATTACGTCCAAGGAAGCTAGATCGAGAGTTTGCTGCTTCTTATACATCCAGAAATACGGCCGAGCCAGAAAGAAAAAGAGGCCTAGCAAGGGCCTCGTTCAGATGCAACATCAGAGGCAAGATTGCACGTTTGGAAAACAGAATACGAGAATGCGAGCATGCGAGCATGCGAGCACACTATGATGAGAAAATACAAGGGATGCGAGGATACCGTAGCACGTCATACACGAAAAAAGCTCGTGCTCCTACTTTAAATAACGATATTAAACATCAGTCTTGCCCAGACTTAGACAGGGTTAAAGAAGTTTTGGACTTCACCATGCACCTAGGAGACCAAGAGCATGTGATGAACAAGCCGGCCTCTACTTGCGAAATGAAGTAGGCATCTCTTTGATCATGAGTTGATGTTATACTTGGAGCCATAGTGCTCTAACAACGCTCTTCTCCTACTTGCAGAAATGCTAGATGACCATGTCACGTTCAGGTACATGGATTTGCAATTTTGGTGCCAAAATCGATCACAACCAGAGCCCACGTAGGGCCTACATTTTCTTTTTTTTTTCTCTTTTCTTTTTAGGCTTTGAGACTCACTTCACAGTCATGTCGCATGTGGTCGAGACGGAAGTCTGAGTTGAAATCTCATCTATTGTGTTTGTAGTTGGGCCTTGAATAATCTTTGTTAGCGCAGCTCATTGATTCACCATCTGGGCTCGGAAGTCTTTCTCTGATTGATGTTATTCAGACATGTCGTTGACATCAATGTTGTCTCGCAAGGACCTCTGTGGCCAAGCAAGCCATTCATGCCATTCAGGGCCCAATGAAGATGCTACTGATATCATGACATTGCCGCTCCACCCATGACTGACCCAATCTGGATGCTCATGGGGTCTCACGAGGGCAGCATAGTGAGCTAGGATGATGAGTGCGAGAGGGTGAGCTATTTGTATGAGCTCGATGAACAACTGCGTAAGTGTCATGGGCCACGTCCACACGCGCCGTGAGCCACTGAGTGACTGGTCGCCCTTGCACGCGCAATAAGTTGTCCGAAGTGACTCAATGGCGAGCAGGCAAGAAGTGCGAACATTAATGGCATCGAGGGACGCTGGACTTGTTTCTCTGGTTAGTGCAGATAGACGCTCCAGCCTCGATTGGAATCCGCCCAACTGCTTCTCCTCGACGGGATCCATCATCTGCAAGAGCGGTGCCAGAGGTCCGTCCTGGTTCTGGATCCATGTCGGCATAGCAGATATGATGCTCTTGACACCCTGAAGAAGGGAGAAGGACCGAGCTATTTCCTCCGGAGAAACAGGCTTCTCGGTATCCTGAGGCTTTGCGATGGAGCACGTAGCCAGGAGGAATATTAGGGTGCCCAGGAAGAAGAATGGCGTAAAGTTCTGATCGTTGAGGTCATTGAGATGAGTGGTAAAGTATTGCAAAGCTAGATCCTGGTACCGAGACGATACGAACGTGAACTCGCGCTCTTGCTGGGGATTGGTATGAGCATAATGTAATGCTGATACACCGAGCAGGCCATGCATCAAGAATTGCTATACCATCATCAAGTTAGTCTCGCTGGATCTGGGGAGCAACATGTGGAGACTCTCAGCGCAACCTACATGCGAGAAGGCAGCTTGAGGAAGGGAAGTTCCCCACAGCGGCGCAGTAGCCGGGTCGCGGGAGAGTGTGAGAGCAACGTTGGTCGTGTAGTGGTGAAGAAGAGGCAGGCTCTCCATCCACTCTTCAGAGAAGACATGGGGCGGTGGAGGACGGGGTCTGGATCGACTTGGCAATGCCTCAAGGTCTTTTGGTCCACGGCCAGCAGAGTTCGGGTCGGCGAGGGCGCCATCAGGGGCAGAGAGTATCGATTGATCGTGCCCGTGGCCCTGAGATGGTGCCGCTGGTGGCGAACCGCGATGCCGGGGCGGTGAGATGGATGGCTCATGACTGGGGCACTGGGGCGTCGTGGGCTGAGAGACGGCCTGTTGCTCGAGGCTGCAGGGGACTTCATGTCGTTGACAGTTGCCACATGGACGCTGCTCATCACACTGCAGAGATCCGTCGTCGGCTCGCGATCAGAACATGTACAGCCTCGCAGAAGACATCAAAGATGGACTATGGTATCAATGCCTAGGGGTGAGCTTACCTTGACGCGCCGCTGTTTGCAGCGCTTGCATCCATTTCGAGACTTTCTGTGTCCGACACGAGATTGCCGCATTGTGACCCAGCTATACTCGAATGCCAGCCTCTCGTTGAACCTTCTCAAGGTAGGTATTTCAGGCTAAGGGTTGCCATAGGTTGATGTCGCTTTCGCATTCCTACTTGGCAGGGGAGGCCGGTCCAGCACCAATCTTCGATTCGAAGAGCACGTGCGCCTAGTGCCTTGGCAACACTAACCATGAATGCGAGAATGCGAGAATGCGAGAATGCGAGAATGCGAGAGCGGTGATACGAGAATGCGAGGCCGTGACGACGTACCGATGCGAGAATGCGAGAAACCTCCTATGTCATGGTAATCGCCGGAATCTCCCTTTCTTGCCCAATTTCTCCTCTCCAACTCAAAATCCTTCCATAGCAGACTTTTGATTCGAATATTACACAGCTGAGGGGTAAACCATACGGAACATTACTCCAAGGTGTATCAAAACTCTATTCTATACTACAAAGCAAATTCTAAAGGTCTATCTGTCCGGACGTTGGACTTACACTGTGTAGCCAACCGTCCTTTGCGTCTATGAAAATTATGCTGTACTAACTTAGACTGTGTGGGTATTGCTCATGATCCTCTCCAGACGTATCTCTTCACGATTGAGTCCTTCCTCGCTCTCGTCTCCTCTCTTTGATCTGGTCCTGTTCAACAATGTCTCGGCCTCCAGAGCATATTTGCCCCTGGCACGAATGCGGTCGCCGTAGTAGTAGAAGAGGAAAGGAAATGGCACACACGCGGCCGCAAGAAAGGCCGGTATAGACGAGGCCCAATGGATTCCGAGGTCTTCGTACATGTAAGGTGTGAAGAGGGGGAAAACGGCACCAAACACCGAACGCAAGACCGAGTTTGCTGCCAGCACCGAAGCAGCATAGATGACATCTATTCTTCTTAGCATCCCAACACCGTCGCCTTTTCAGAAGAGCAAACTTACAAGTATCAACGAGATAGGCCATCAAGGAGAGGAAGATGAGCACGATGCCTGAACCAAAGACGCCAGATCCAATAATGGATACAGACCAGTGGATGTCTGAGCTGTTGGTCCAAGCAAACCAGAACATGCCGATGGGGACGAGAAGGGATCCGACCATACCAGGAGGCAGACGCGCCTCGGGTGGAGGATTTCCACCATGCTTGGCGGCAGTGTCAGTGTACCGTTTATTATCGAAGATGACACCAGCCACCGCAATCGTCATTCCCACGGCAATACCAATGAAGGCTAGACCGCCAATCCCGGGGCTCCAGCCTCTGCCCATTTGATAGACAATGGGGAAAGCAGCAAAGCAAAGGTAGAGCGTTCCATAGATAATGGCCATATAAACCGAGGTGATGAGAACAATGGGTTCAGCAAACAGTAATACCCAAGGACGGACCAATGCAGCCTTCAGCTGTGCACTGATAGCCATCTGGGGCTGACCAATATCGAGTTTTGACATATAGGCCTTGCCCGTCTTCTCCGACAGGATTTTGGCGCGCTTCTTCAGAATGACGGGTGAGTAGGTCTCGGGATATACGACAGTACTGACAATCCAGAGAACGCCATTGAAAATGGCAATCATGCCCTGCACCCATCGCCATCCATGCTTCTCACCAAGGAACCCACCTGCAATCGGCCCAATCGCCGGACCCAAGAAGGGAGCCATGGCGAAGATTCCCATGGCGATGCCGCGCTCTTCCGCCTTGAACATGTCGGCAATAACGGCGCCTGCATTTGTGAGCGGAGACGATCCAAAGGCACCGGCCAAAAATCGAAGAATAACGAGAGATTCAATATTTGGGGCACCAGCTGCGCCGGCCTCGAACGCAGTGAGGGCCATGTATGTGATGAAGAATAGCATCTGCCGGCCATAAATCTCCGAGAGGGGTGCCCAGATTAGCGGCCCTATGGCAAAGCCCAAAACGAACATGGAGACACCCAGAATGGCGACCTCCTGAGAGACCCTGAACTCGGTCAGGACTGTGCTTATACCACCAGAGAATGCCGAGCTGGCAAAGGACACGGACAGCGTTGCCACGGCCTGGACAATCGTGATGAGCCACTTCCGCGACCTCGAGAAGCCCACGGGGTTCCAGGGATCATCGGGCAGGAACTCGACAATGTACGGTGATTCTTCCGTCCCTTGACCAACGTAGTGGTGATTTAGAACTGCATCAGTGACGCCGGCCAGGTCTAGCATACCGCGCACATAGCTGATTTTGGTATTTTGTTCGATGGGCTGACTCTCAGCCGCGCCCTCGAGTGTCGTCGACGACGGCGAATTTAGACGTGCCATGGATTGCATTGAAGTTCGGTTGATTTAGATAGTTATCGAATGCGCGGTCTATGGTTGCGATCAAAGTCAATGGCTGTCGATCAGGATCGGTACTCTTCGAAGGGTTTTCAAGATTATTTCCACAGGCTTAATACAGCATGTCGATTACATTTGGCGATTAAGCAGATCTTTTATATTGAATAAACACAGGGTCTTAACAAGTTGCCAGATGGTCCCCAAATGGCTCAAGGCGGCGTTTCCATTTTTTTATGCGAGACCATTACACGCTCATTTCGCTTTTGGTCTATCAAACCCTCTGCTGGATACGAGGCTGTCTATGATGTCTCGCATAGTCGCACTCGGTCTCGTACTCTTCCTACCTTAGCTAGAAATTCACCATTGGCTAGCAGATCCACTTGTTAAACGAGTCAAAGTTCGACGAGCAATATCGAACGCCTTTCGGCATGGGATGGATCCGAACTGTATCGACATCAGATGCCTGGAGACAGACTGTTGTGTCGTGCATACTAGATTGCCTGAGTCTGTCAATCTCTTCTCCTTTTTTCTTTCTTTGGAATCCCCGCCCGCTCTGACAGAGACACTATGTCTAAATATCGGCGTAAATATCGTAATTCTAGCTTGAGCGAATTCACAATCCAACTAATTCGACTAGTCAATCAAATTTGATAACTACCGTTGCTCCCGGAATAGAAGGGATCCTATCTGCTCTCCGAGCGTTTAGCTGGTGAGGGGCCGATTAGTACATGTAGTTGGGTCGGTGACGGCCAGCGAATACGGGCTGTTGTATGATTCATTTTTGTCTTTTGCATATAGGTTTTGCTTGCCTTTGCCCCGGATGATCGTCTTACGCGCCAGAGGATCAGATCCAGGATTTGTCGGTTCCGCTCCGCCCACCAACACCGACAGGCGGAACCGACTCAATAAGCACGCAGCCGACAGCGGCGAGGTGAGACAGAATTACCCCGCTCGTCTTCCCTGGCTTGTGTGTGGGGGGTTTTGGCTAGATCGTTGCTGCTCAAGATCGCCTTTGCGGAGCCTGCGGGGGAAAGCTGGGGGACGATCCTGGGTGTCTGCTCGTTTGAGCAGTATCTTCCGACGTGATGAAGCTGCCTGGGTGAAATCACTGCTCGAATCCCTAGTACGCTGTTCCTTCTCGACGGGGCGGTCCGGGAAATGTGAACTGGGCCCAGCAGCTGTTCCGATGCCATGTGTTCTCTATGTGCTGGCTGGGCAGGACAAGCCAATCATGTCCAGTCGGAATATGTATGTCTCAAATGAGACACGCTCAGAGTTTGACTCTTATATAACGAGGCCGATTCTTCCTCCGATCCCGTCTCTCTCTTTCTGTCCATCACATTCATCCTTGACTCCCCAACTCCAGCACACACACAATCACAAGTTTTGACACAGCATCAACATCATCACCATCACCATAGCCCACGATGGCTGCCCTTGTAGAGCTACAGCCACCCGTGCCATCGCATCTGCGAGGCGTCCCAGGCTCAGTCAACATCCACGTTGCCAAATTCCCCGCAAATGCCACCGCGCCCAAGGCCACAATCGATGCCGCCAAGGTCGCATCCCAACTGGTCGACACAATCAACCAGGCACTTGAAAGGAGCGACTTCACCGCTCTGTCAAAGCTATTCACTGATGACGGGTACTGGCGAGACCATCTCGCGCTCACATGGGCGTTCCGGACGGCGCAGACCCCCAGCGATGTTCAGGCCTTGCTCGAAGGCGCTGCAAAATCAAAGGACGGGCTGCGGCTCAAGAAGATCGCAGTCGATACCACCTCGTCTGTAAGGGAGCCCAAGGTCGTCCCATTAGACGCGGCTGCGACCGTCTCCGGGATCAAATTCTTCCTCTCAATTGAGACTGCTGTCGGTGCCGGCGATGGCCTCGTGCAGCTAGTCGAGCAAGATGGCCAGTGGAAGATCTTCACGCTGTACACCCGCCTGCAGGAGGTCCGTGGGCATGAAGAGAACGTCAACGGGCGCCGTCCAAGAGGTGTCCAGCATGGCGGACAGCCCGGACGAAAGAACTGGGCCGAGAGGAGGCAGGAGGCGGCGGGCTTCAACGCAGGCAATGACCCGGCTGTGCTCGTAGTTGGTATGTTTTCTTTCCATCTATCTCTTGGGTGAATAACCTCAACTGACGGTCAAACCTTCTAGGCGCTGGTCAGGGCGGCTTGACTGCTGCCGCTCGACTAAAGATGATGGGCGTGGAAACGCTCGTCGTCGACAGGGAAGACCGCATCGGCGACAACTGGCGCAACCGATACCACCAGCTTGTCCTGCACGATCCGGTGTGGTACGACCACCTCCCCTACCTCAACTTCCCATCCCAGTGGCCCATCTTCACTCCCAAAGACAAGCTCGCCGACTTCTTCGAGGCGTACGCGACGCTCCTCGAGCTGAACGTGTGGACCAAGACGGAGCTCGTCTACACAAAATGGGACGACTCAAAGCAGATCTGGACCGTCATCGTCAACCGGAAACGGGCAGACGGCACCAGCGAGGTCAGGACGTTCCATCCTCGCCACCTGATCCAGGCCACGGGCCACTCAGGCAAGAAGAACATGCCCCAAATGAAGGGCATCGAGAACTTCAAGGGTCACCGCCTCTGCCACTCCTCCGAGTTCCCCGGTGCCCGCGCCGACGCTGCAGGCAAGAAGGCCATTGTCGTGGGCTCGTGCAACTCCGCGCACGACATTGCCCAGGACTTTGTCGAGAAGGGCTACGACATCACCATCGTGCAGCGATCAACCACACACGTCGTGTCATCCAAGGCCATCACGGACATTGCCCTCAAGGGCATCTACGATGAGAACGGACCCCCTGTCGACGATGCAGACGTGCTGATCCACGGTCTCCCTACCTCTGTCCTCAAGGCGCTCCAGGTCAAGGTCAATGAGCTGCAGAAGGAGCACGACAAGGAGACGCTGGATGGGCTGGCCAAGGCCGGGTTCAAGGTCGACCGTGGCCCCGATGAGGCCGGCCTCTTCTTCAAGTATTTCCAGCGTGGCGGCGGCTACTACATCGACGTGGGAGCCAGTCAGCTCATCGTCGACGGGAAGATCAAGGTCAAGCAGGGCCGGGAGATTGACGAGGTGCTTCCCAACGGACTGCGCTTTGCCGACGGCACCGAGCTCGAAGCTGACGAGATTGTCTTTGCGACTGGGTATCAGAACATGCGGACACAGACCCGGCTCATGTTTGGAGATGATGTGGCGGACCGGGTGACTGATGTGTGGGGATTCAATGCCGAGGGAGAGATGAGGACCATCTGGCAGAGGAGTGGCCATCCTGGATTCTGGTTCCACGGAGGAAACTTGGCACTCTGCCGATACTACTCTAAGCTTCTCGCTCTGCAGATCGTCGGGCAAGAGGCGGGATTGTACAAGGACGGGGAGATTTAACTAGACGTAAAGGAAAATTGCAAAATAGATCGAAAGTATAAGAGATCCAGCGCGATGAACTCACAGCTAGATGGTTGTTCGCCTTTAAAATACTCTCGAGTGATGAAATTAGTTTGATTCGAAGACGCTGATCAAGCGCGTTCTCCAAGACATGTGCCAATACATGGGGTAGATTCTCCAAGATACCACACCATAATCCATCATCTCCCATTTCCCCGCCCGACAGATCAGAGATCTCCTTACCACATTGAGTGATCCTTGCTGATCTAGCTTTGACCCTGGGATAATGGCTATCCGTCACGGAGAGTAAGTAACGTCCGGTACAGTCCACCGCGAGATGAAATCTCAGATGGCAAGCTTGATGAATCTGACCATCCGCCCACAGCTTCCCCGCAATCCGGGCTTGCATCTTCGACATGGACGGACTCCTCATCAACTCGGAAGACATCATCACAGATTCCATCAACCAGGTCCTAGAAAAGTATGGGAGACCTGCCATCACCGGCTCCATCCGCGCCCAGATCATGGGTGTGCCGGACTCGACAAATAATGATATCTTCCACAACTGGGCTCAGCTGCCGATCACGCGCGAGAAATTCGCTCCTGAGTATAAAGAAGAGATATATCGAAATTTTCCCAGTTGCAAGCCAATGCCCGGTTCGGAGAGGCTCCTCTCGGCCCTCAGCCGTGCACGCAACATTGATGGAGAACCGATTCTCCTGGGACTTGCGTCCAGCACCAAGACAGAGAGCTACGATTTGAAGGTTACCCAGTCTGAGACTAAACGGCTTCTTGACCTTATTCACTCTGATCGTAGAATCTTGGGTGGGGATTCTCGGCTGCGCCAGGGACGAGGGGAGCCAGCACCTGACACATACCTGCTCGCACTGCAAGTATTAAACTCAGAAAGCCAGAAACCCATAATGCCCAACGAGTGTTTGGTGTTCGAGGACAGCGTAACCGGAGTCGAGGCCGGCCGGAGAGCTGGAATGCGGGTGATTTGGGTGCCGCACCCGGACGTAGCAACGGAATACGAGTCGAGGAAAGAAGATGTCTTGGCCGGAAGGTGTGGGACATCCAACCTCGAGGAAGAGTGGCAGCTGGGGGAGGTTAACGATGGGTGGGCAGAATGCATCTCGAGTCTCGAGGCTTTTGACTATGAGAAGTATGGAATAAATATCGTATAGCAAGAGGTTGGATTCGAACCATAGCTCAATCCCTCTATCTCTCGGTCCAAATAGCTATCATCACATTATATCCTACGACATTTGGCTGTATTATCAAGTGCATACTGTCAGGCAGCGTTCTTCTCATCACCAATCACCAAGGAGACCGCACCGACTCAGTGTACGCCTACGAGATCCTCTCCAATATCACAAACCCTAGATTATTGTGAGGGGGTTTCTGTTCACCATGGAGAAAGTAAGATGTGTAAAGAACCAAAACGAGGAACTTTCAGACCAGAGTAAAACAATTATTGCAAATTGATGAGTGGCATTGTTCAAATTCATCCAAAGTCCATCTCGATATTATTACACAATGGGACCCCCTCCGCCGCATATCACACCTGTCAGTCAGTTACAAAGATGCCTTCTTCTGGAGCCGCGCCTGCTGATCCAGCACACTCCGGATGGTTTCTTCAGACGTGTGCCACTTGATCCCAAACTCACGCTCCGCCCGCGAGTTGTCCATTGTCATGCCCTCCGAGAACGGACCCGATAGCTTCAAGGGAAATTCTGGATAATTAGCACCTACAAACTTGACAACCGTGTCCCAATCGATCGTAGGCCCGTCAATGATGGCCTCAGTCACTGTTCCTCGGGGGCCAACCGGGGCAGTCAACGCTTGAAGGTGAGCGACGGCGACATCCCGGACGTCAACAAAGGAGCTCGGAATGATGGGCTTATCCGCCAGGAGGGAGTTTACAAAGAGGCCATTGACGCCCTTTGGCGTTCCATCCACCTGGGTCAGGTCTTCCCCGAGGACGAAGCTCGGGTGAAGGGTGATTAAGTCAAAGCTCGGTGTCGTTTCGGCAACCCAGTCGAGGGTGGCCCGGTGGGCTAGAATCTTGGATGCTTGATACTTGAGAGTGTGGCCGATGAAATCTTCGGGGAATTCCATGTCCATGTCGACCTCAATCGACCGGTTTGAATTCTCTGCATCTGTGTTAGCTCGCCACACGCTGAGGGCTGCGATAGCCAGATCAAGGTTTTACCGTAAACTTTCAAGCCCGGCATGGCGAATCCGCCCATGGGCATAAACGCAAACCCAGAGGAAACTACCACAACCCGCTTAACAGCCGGGGAGCCAGCTGCTGCGTCTAAAATGGAAATCGTGCCCTTGACGGCAGGGTCGACGTATCCAGTTTTGAAGTCAGACCCTGATCCGGCCATGGGTGAAGCCAGGTGGAAGATGTACTCCACACCTCCCAGTGCATTCTTGATGGAATCGGAGTTGCTGAGATCTGGAATCACAACAAATTCCAGCTGGAGGGCATGTTCAGAAAACCTGGATTTCCAAAGCTGGACCTGGTCCTCGCTCCGAACGCTGAGCCGAACATGGTGCCCTGCACGGAGGGTGTGGGCGGCCACCTGAGAGCCTATGAAACCGGTAGCACCGGTGATGAAGATGCGAGAAGAGGTCATTGTGAATATTACTAATTAGATGGTGCTTGACTATTTAATTAATGAAGCTTTTTTAGAATTCCTTGCGAAACAGAAACATCTTTATATTTCAGAAGTTGTCCAACAAATCGCACATATTATTAAGAACTGTCGATTTCTAATTCAATCATTATATACGTCTTCCATCTGATTACAAACAGTGTGCGTGATTCACCCATAATACATAAGCCCCGAATGATTATGTGGTGTTTGCTTGAAGGCCGTTCTTGTCACAGCGGGGATTTGACAAATGTGCTCCGGGCTGACGGTATCCCGCGATGTGTGACAATACGCACGCGGCCTACATATGCGGTATGGAGTATGTAATCAATAAACTCTAGTAGCTAGCAGCTGCCTAGAGCCGATTATTGACTAACTAGAGAGTCAAACAGCTTGTGGTCCGGTTGCGGCTGATGAAACGCAGAATGGAATTGCCAGGGATGTAGGCGCACATAAATCACGACAGGTTATGCTTCGTATGGACTCATTCAGCATCATGAGCAAAAGAGTCATCAGCCCCTCGTTGGTCAAATAGCGAACCATTGGATGAAATCGCTGCCAAGAGGTGTCAAAAACGGAGTCGTGACTCTTGGCTTGGCCAGGAGGCAGCCAAAAGGCGACTATGGTGCGATAGCACTACGGCAATACGGGTACAGGCTGCCGCTTCACATGAGATTGGTCTGGTCTAGGAGATGGGATGGGCTGGGAGAGATCAAACCGGCTGCGAGGGGGGTGCTGACACGACACAGCTCAAACGAGCGAGCCAACCAACCAGGTCGTATGGCCCGATGGGGCGCACAACGACGAAGGATTCCAGACCCGCAGATGGAGGTCACTGTCCTGTCTGTTATCAGTTTTTTCTCACCATCGCACGGCGCTATCTATTGTCGAGAAGCTGGGACAGGCGGCTAGATTCGCGACTAGCTCTGCCGGACTGGTGATGCAGGGTCTGGTGCCTGACTACTGACCGGTCGGGAGACAATTTTCTTGAGCGACTGTCTTCCCGCTCGTGTCGTTATCTGGCCTGTACTCCCGAAGGCGAATGAAATGTGGATGGATGTGCAAGCCACTGTCTTGGCAGTCAGACGCATTACATTGTCCGAGGAAATGATCCACCGCCCGTTCTCTGTCTCTGCACCATCGGAACAAAGGTTTGGGGTTTGAGTAGTCAGGGGCAGGAGGACATGCAGGCAATGCACCAGGCGGTAACAAAGCAGGCAGGCAGAACAATCAGATGGGCGATCGCGAATCAGGCCCGGTGCGTGCACGCACTGGACGGCTGGATCTCACTGACGGGTGAAACAGTGGCCTCCGCCAGCCGTCGACACTGGCTGGGGAATTTCAAGCAAATTGTTTCAAATAATGACTGGCACTATGGCTCGTAGCGGGAGCACCCCTGCGCTTGAGTGCCACAAAGGCAACCAGAGGGCTGTGGTCGGGACTGTTGTGGGAGGAGGAATCTGGGTCCAGGAGGCCTGCGATCATCACCAACGCCCCGCCGTAATATTACAAACTACAGGCACTAGCAGCCTCTGTAGTACATCGGGTAGTGCGTGCTGCCATGTTGTGCCCCTATTCCGCTCTCCCGCTGGCGGACGAGATGCTTGCTTGCCCTCGCTTGCCTCGTTCAGTCGAGTGTCTTCCCAGACGAGGAACGGACGGATGATATCGAGATGCCTGGACTGGAAGAAGGTGGCATCCCAGCTGGACCAAAGTCGTCAACTTTCCTCGTATCGCTGCAGCGGGCGGGAACGTGGCTGGCTTCGACCGTCGCATTCGGCCTGCCTCTGCCCTATCATCCCAAGGCCTCCCGGTGCCCGCCAATGGAATGCAACCCGGTCCCGCCATTCCATATGCAAGGTTTGGATAATCGCCAAAACCAGCAGCGCCTGGGCCAGCTGAAGAGGCTAAACGAACTAAAATAGCTGGGCGTGGCATCCCGGCCCAGACGCCTCCCACCTCCCACCAATATCCATATCCTCGAGCATTGTCTCCCCTTCCCCCCAGGACCCAGACTGTGGCAGTCCACGCCTAAAAGTGGGATGGTGCACTCTAGCCGTTTGTCTGTGCCAATACTTATCACGGCGTCCTTCCTCGTCCTCTTGCTCTGATCTGGTTCTGATCTGATCTTCTGACGCTGCCCCAGAGATTCCCCCTGCCAGCCCTCACGCTCGTTCGCTCGCTCGCTCGCTCTCAGGCGCTGTTCAGATCAGCCCTCAGCCCACGCAACTGACCAACTCGCTTCATTCTTTCCTCTCTCACCACCACCACCACCACCATGAAGGGCCTCATGATGCTGCCCGCCCCCGTGCGGAGCAGCCGGGCAATGATGCTGGCGTCATTCTGCATCGCGCTGATCCTCCTGCACACGTTCTGGCGACCCTCGTGGGGCGGTAGCTTCAACAACCCTCCTCCTCCTCCTCCCGACAACCTGCCCGACCACCTCGTCACCGCACCAGGCCCAGGTCCTGGACCTATCAAGGGCCCGTCAAACCCGTCGCACAACACCACCCACGACCAGGACGAGCTCATCCTGCCTCCCACTCCCGAACACCCGCCCGTACCGCCCAAGCCCGTGTCGCGCATCCCCAAGAAGATATGGTACAAGAAGGGCAAACGCGAGCGCACCCTCGAGATGCTCGACTGGGAGGCCGGCTGCCTCCACCGCAACCCCGGGTACACGAGCCAGGTCATGGACGACGAGCAGAGCGACGAGTTTGTGCGCAACACCTACGCCGACCACAAGGAGCTGCTCGACATCTACCTCGGCCTCACCGTCCCCATCCTCAAGGCCGACATCTTCCGCTACCTCGTCCTCTACCACGAAGGCGGCATCTGGTTCGACCTCGACGTCTCGTGCGGCACCGTCCCCATCGACGACTGGGTCCCCAAGGAATATAAGGAGAATACCGGGCTCGTGGTCGGGTGGGAGTTCGACTCGCCCTACGGCGCCAACGCCATGCGCCAGATCAACTCGTGGACCATCCTTGCCGAGCCCAAGTCGCCGCACCTGTGGCAGGTCGTCGAGGACATCATCCAGCGCGCGCACGAGATCATGGAGCAGAACAACGTGACCGCCTCGGGCATCAGGATGGACATGGTTGACGACGTGGTGCTCTTCACCGGCCCCATCCGCTTCACCGGCAGCCTGTGGAGGAGCATGGAGCACAACTACAACCACAAGGTCGACGTGCTCAAGTACGCCAACCTGACCCAGCCCGCGCTCATCGAGGACACCGTCCTCCTCCCGGGCTTCTCGCTCGCCGCGTCGATGAACCGATACCCCGAGGGCACTGTCGTCGGCCCATCGCTGGTGATCCACCACTACGCTGGATCGTGGAAGAACGCCGAGGGCGGAGAGTCCGTCTAGGCGAGGTGATGATTATCTGAAATGAAATAGAGCAAATATCAAGTACTGTACACAGGGCCGGACAACAGGATAGGCGTTTCGGTGTCGATTAATTTTCCTACAATTTATGTATGAGCAATAAGCAGAAATTGAATTGACTGTAAATATTTAACTGTCACTATACCACTTGCCGCCTGTGATGCGTCGCTCCTTCCATAGAATCCTACGAAGCTGGTGTTGGTTAGTACAGGGTAGTTATTGCTTCAAGCTTCAAAAACCAGCGGATCGTCCTGAACAATTCAAAAACAGCAAAACAGCCATGGCAAGGCGGCTAGATTGATGAGACTACTATCTATCCGAAGTGTAAGAGGTCTTTACGCAGCGCGTTATCCTCACCTTAGACTTGACAGTTCGTACCTAGGTCTTGGAGACTTAACCTGGCCGAACCGCCGCTAATCTTGTGCTTCCCCATCCACGTGCTGATGTGATGCAATTCCCGCTCTCTCCTTTGCCGACTTTTCACGCAGGATAATTAAAGTACAAAAGCTAGAGAGACGCTCATTCCCTTACACGGGCTATAGCCAACGTTGGATCATAGGAATCAATCAATCAATTATCGCCATGAGGAAAGATTCTGACTGCTTTCAGATAAGCAGTCTAGGGTAGGCATTTACTCGGCCGGACTTGCCATTTAGGGAAAGCCGCTGCCAACCGCGTCCACCTCGCTCGTACGTTGTCCTATCATAATCGCCAACAGCCATCCACAACAATTACATAATCCCCATCCTCGCCAAACACGCCCGACAATTCAAGAATCGCTGGCATGACGTTCGGTTTTCGTCGGCTTGACCTGCCGACTATGGAGAACGCGCGAATTACAATGCCAGAGCAATCCTCGTTTGTCGTATGAATCCTTGACACAAGTATCGCTTCTCGCTTCCGAATTTCTGCCCCGTTGCAAACTTGCCTCCGACCTCGGAATCATCTTCTCGTTCTGGCTACCATGCCCAGCACCTCAACACCAACTCCAGTGGAGATGCCTGGGTGAATATATGCCAGTGGCCAGCACAATCGTTGCTGCTCCACTGAGTCCTCCTCCCCTCTTCATTTCCATCCATCCTCTCGACGGACCGCCGCAGCCATGACCTTCACCGTCCTCTCCGACGACAACGTCAAGGAGATCTTCCGGGGTCTCACCCTCGACAATGTCCACAGCCTCGCCGATGCCCTCGAACGAGCCCTCCTCGACTACTCGTGCGCCAACGAGCAGCAATACCAACCTGCCCGCAGCGTCGTCACCCGCCCCTCCACCGGCCAGGTCAGCCTCTTCATGCCAGCCACGACCCCCGAGTTCCTCGGCGTCAAGATCGTCGGCATCGCCCCCTCCAAGTCCCCCTCGACAGCCCCCGCCGACGACGGCAAGCCCCCTCTGCCCGCCCTCCAGAGCGCCCTGACCATCTGCGACGAGCTCGGCCGCGCCATCGGCATCCTCAACGCCGCCGAGCTGACCGCCTTCCGCACATCCCTCGGCTCCATGCTGCTGTACCGCTGGCGCAAGCAGACGGAGAACATCCTCGTCTTCGGCGCCGGCGCGCAGGCCGTCTGGCACGTGCGCCTGGCCATCCTGCTCAAGGGCAAGGACATACGCAGCATCACCGTCGTGAACCGATCGAGCGGCCGCATCTACAAGCTGATCGAGAGCCTCAAGGCGACGGGCACGCTCCCCGACCACATCACCATCACGGCCGTCGAGACCAAGGACGCGCAGGGGGACGCATTAGAGGAGCTCGTCACGGCGGCGGATGCCATCTTCTGCACGACGCCCAGCACGCAGCCGCTGTGGCCGGCGTCGTACCTCACATCGGACAAGGCCCGCCAGAAAACGAGGTTCATCTCGGCCATCGGCTCGTATCGTCTCGACATGGCGGAGATTGACCCCGACCTGCTCAAAGCCGTGGTCGACCCTGCGGGACCCTTTGCCTCGCAGGTCTTGAATGGCCAGATCACCGTGGACAGCCGGGAGGGATGCAACGAGGAGGCTGGCGAGCTCGTATCCGCTGGCATCCAGCACGGCCAGATGCTCGAGGCCGGCATGGTCCGTGATCAGAAGAACAAGGGGTCGTCGCCCGAGCTGGACCGGTGGCTGGAGTCTGGGTTCGTCATCTACAAGAGCGTGGGGATTGGCATCATGGACATTGCCATTGGCAAGGCCTTGATGGACCTGGCCAAGGCTAAGAACATTGGTTTCTATGCGCCCAGCTTTTAATATACGGCCGCGGGAAGGAAACCCTGTTTTTACGTAGTATATGACCATGAAAATGAAGACGTTGTCAAATCGAGAGCTCGTATAGCTCTTGTTGAACCTAATCCCCACCCAATTGACGACCAGACCGCCTCAGATAGTTTCTAAGCGAATTATGCATGCCTCAACGTATTCAATTGGCAAGATTTGCGAATTTGGACCATCTAAATTTGGCCCATGAAGCAGGGTACGATCCCGCCTCGTTTCAGCAGAGTCGCAGCGAGTCCGCGGGTGATGTCACGGAACGGAACCCCTAAAAGCCCTGTAAGCTTAGGCGCCGTTAATTACATAATTAGTGGACGACAGGGGCCCTAAACGTTCAAGGTTGGAAATTAGCGCCTCGCTCCAGGGGTCTAGGCGGATATCTCAGGGTTCAGATGCCAGCAACCTCAGATTTACGGGCTTTTGCGGCATGGGCATTATGTTCCTGTTGTGTTTCTTTGCCTACGGTCACTTAATAGGTTGATATGAACATTATTACTGATAGAGACGACACTGAAGAGAAATCAGTATACTTGGTTGACACTAGGATGTCCTGTGGCGACACGTTCCATCATGATGGAATCCTGATGAAGCCATATCTGACACTTTGGAACGCTATTTGTTAATGCAGTACCTTTGGAATTCAACAAGATTAGCTACATAGTAGGAACTCATGAATGTCTCACTTTAAGGGCAGAGGTGGCATCAGAGACATCGATTGATCGCATTTATTGGTAAAAGTTCAAAAGCCAGAAGAACCAATTTCCATTACAAGGAAGACTTGGGCTCGTTCTCAACCGATTCACCTGGATATGTAAGAGTGAGACAGCATTCTGCGACTTGATTCAACACTACATATACTAGGCTAAAACATTGCATGAGAATTCAATTCCACACGCCCAAGATAAGTCCAGGGATGTGTTCCAACTTGTTTCCCTGCGATGTTGCTCTTCTGAGGGCTCCGTTCGAGACATCAACGTGAGGCATACCATGGAGCGTCTTCTGAGACCCCGTGCTCGTAGACGTTGTCGACCAGCGGATTGGGAAACACAGGGGAGATGGCAGCCCTCACGCAGAGCTGCATGATCTCCTCCCAGTCCGGCAACGCGGGCGAGGGGAACTCGGGCAGACCCAACCCGTTCCCGCAACTGCACAACGGCTGCTCCATGAACCCGGTCGAGAGGGGGATGCTGTTGCAGCGCACATACTCGCAGTCTGCCCTGTGCTCCCACATGCGGCACCGCTCGACCCAGGCCGGGAGCGTCTCCTTCCACAGCGTCATCTCCCCCTCGCCCACGTCGGGCTTCATCACCCCGTAGTTCAGCAGCAGGCTCAGGAAGTTGCCGTGCTTCTTGGCGACGGCCTCGGTGACCGGGAGGACGATGGCGTCGAGCACGACGCACCGGCTGCTGAGGTCGAGGCGCAGCTTCGCCGGGAAGATGATGAGCTCGGCGCCTCCGTGCACGCCGAGGGCGAAGGCGTTGGGCTTCCACTCGTTGAGGTTGCCGAACTGGGCGATGATCTCGTAGATGGACTTCTTGAGACAGTATCTGGCTATCTGGGTTGGGTGGCAGCCTTGCCTGGGATGACCTGTCGCTTGGATGTCCATCGATAGTTTCCGCTCTGGATCTGAGAAGTGCTCGGCGAGATGCGGCCGGAGCCATGTCATCTCCCGCACCCGAGAAGTGTTGACCTCGGGAAGGCGATCGGGGTGTAAATAGGTGAGGTTCCAGAGGGTATGGCGGGAGTTGTCGAACATGATCGGGAACGGCGAGCCACCCGCACCAAGCCAGGCCGGTCCGGTGGCGAGCTCATCGGCGACATCGACGTAGTTCCCCCTTGGGCCCATGCGGGCTTTGAAGGTAAACCTGTGCAATGGGAGTGGGAAGTTGGCGACGAGTGGCTCGCACTTGGCGACCTGGACGAAGACGGTCCACGGCGAGATGTAACTGGTCATCACTTCTTCATTGGCGAGGAGCCTGGACATGATCTCAGGGCTCTTGAGGTACAGGCGGCGCGTAAGGCCAATGATGGCGGTGTTATGAGGAGTGGCATGAGCCCAGGCTTCGAGCGTCTGTTCGGAGATGTTCTCGGTGGGCGGCGGCGTCCCGACATCACAGGCAGCAAAACCGCCGACTTTCATCTGCGAATTCTGATTCGGCATGTTCTTGCTGATGAATACGTGATCTGCGTCGCCAATTCTAGCACTGAAGACGGTCAATTCTGAGCCTAGTTGTGCGACAAAGTGCATCGTATCCGGGCAGCTCTTGATGCGCAAGGCCACCTCGGTGGATTCGGGCTCTGCGATGAGAATCCACGAGGGAACCAGGAACGAGACTGTCAGGTCGCAATGCCCGGCCCAGGCGGACTTATCGTCGGAGGCCTGGAGCTGGAAATCGTCGGTCCATCTCCTCCCGCTGGCGGACAGAGTCCCGAATCCGATCTGGAGAGCCGCAAAGGCATTCGTCCCGGCCTCGGGGGACTTGACGAGACACTCGAGGAACGGAATGACGATGTTCGAATTTGGGCTGTTTCCTTGCATGAACGGCAGGAGGCAATCCCTTGGGACAATTATAGTGATAGAAACAACAGGCGGCAGGCCAGCCCAGGACAGTATACTATTTGATGATGGGGAGCCCATGGACGGCGACAGAGGTGAATCTGCCAGCTTGTCAACCGTCAACACACCCCGAAGATGCAAGTGTAGAATGAATTCTTCAAGATACAAATCAGAAAGGGGCACCACCCGATCCCGCCTCATCTCGACAAGCAGCCGGTTGACGGCATTCTCCACGCCAACGGCCAGCCTCGACTTGACCAGGCCGATGAAGGACGCAAGGCCTCCGCGGTGGCACAGAGACGTGGGAGCAGTGTCGCTCGCTATCTCAGCCAGGCTCATCCTCTGAAGCATGGGCACGGACCTCTCGTGCTTGAACATCTCGCGGTTCATGCCCATCAGGACGCGGAAGATGCTGTCGTCCGACATGCGCAGCGGCTCGAGGAGCGCCGCCTGCGTGCACCCGTTGCTCAGGGCTCGCTTCCACGTGATGGGCATGTGTCTCTGATGCACGTAGTCCGATACGCCCCCCATCTGTTTCTGGAAATCCACCAGGGCCTCGTGGCCTGCGGATACGGTGGAAGTGTTCATGGAGTATTCGCATGGTGCGAGACCTGCGAGAAGGCCAATCGTGAGCAAGTCGCCTGAGAACAAGCCCCTGGTCATCTTTGGGAGCGCTCGGTCGCGCCCGGCCAGTGCTTCCATATAGAGACAGGCGGACGGCTCGGAAGTCAGGAGAGGCGAGACGGCAGGAAGGAGATTTGGGCCTTCAACATGATCCAATAGGTTGGACGTCTCGATGACATTGAAGGTCGAAGGAGCCGAGCTGTCGGGGCCCCAGTCGTCACCATCCAGAATCAGCGGCTCGAAGGTGAACTTGTCGCGATACAGATTGGCAGTTCTTTCGTCTGGATGCTGACGAACATGCTGCAAGGTATGGCAGAGAGCCAGCGCGTCGCCGGAGAAGAAGCGCAGGACCAGCCCCTTGCGCACGCATTTACGGAAAGAGAACGACCAGTTGCAGAACTCGGCCTTGGCTGCTTCCAAAGCTCGATGCGATCTTGGCTTATTGAGGGGTGTCGGGCCATTGGTGGCGATGTAGCCGAGGGCGATATGATATCCGTCGAGAGGATCAGTGCGGAAATGCAGCTGGGTTGTCGAGCCGGCGACGGCAAACATGGGGTTGAACCGGACATCCACGTCGGCATTACGATACGCCTTGTGCCTCTGCGGGAGGTCTTCCCAGAACTCGCTCTTCAGGGCCTTCAGCTCGTTGGCATGTCCTATGCCGGCTGGGTAAACAGATCGGAGATTGCCCGTGCAGTCTCCTCTCGTGGACCTGATGCCGATTGACTTCTGAAGCCAATAGTGGTAGTGTGACTCAAATGAACTCAACGAATTGCCTGATCGGGGTAGAGCATACTGCTGCCACAGCTCTCTGACTTGGGCGAGCGAACGGCGGTCGGTGAAGCGGATGACCTTGCCATAGGGGCCGCGGTTCCAGTCCTGCAGGGAGCTTGAGAGCCTGCAGAGTCTTCGTGCATGGTTCCGCAACGTAGACAAGTCGCCGTCAGATATGTATAGGTGGTAGTAGAGTCTCCAGTGACGAGTGTTCCTCGCCCCCTGATTGTCGTCAAGCAAGAGTGTGAGCAGAATGATGTTGCGTGCTATCGGTTAGTCGACGTCAGCACTCATTTATAAATCCAGGTTGGAACCTAATTTTACCAAGGCCAAGAGATGAGAAACACAATCACTTACCTAGAACGGCCTTTTCGCGATCACAGCAAGTGATGTCCATGGGGCGGCCTGGAGAGTATGCAATCAGCCTGGGTATTCGCCGCGACAAGTAGAATTCGTTTCAACATACCATCTGTATTGCAGGTGAATAGGATGTGCCTGACATCTCCGCAACCGAGGAGAAGAATGTCCGTCTTGGAATCACCACCAGGCGGCTGACCACGGGTCAAGGAGACAGCTGGTGTGTTACCAACTGGGTAGAACCACACCACCAAGTCGACCCACTGGGAAGTTAACATTGCATCAACCGTGAAGCGAGGAAAGAAATCACAAGCGAATTAAAAAATAGAATTATGAAAGTTTGGAGTGAGAACTGTGGAAGAGAGAAGATGTATGAGGATGTAAGCCGGGTCCCAGGAGAAACTTGGTCGTGGGCGTGGAGTATGGGATGGAAAGCAGGGAGGATGGGAGGAGGTGAAGGAGCACCACTTCATATAATCTTTACTGAGAACTCTCAGCGTTTAATTGAGAAGTGCAATCTCGCTTCATGATACATTGTAAGTGTTTGCTTCTGTTACAGTTTTCAAGACTGACAAGCTGCCGTCAGGGCATGACAGTAATAGATCATTTGAGATACTGCAAGACGGAGTTTAGTAACGACAACTAAGGAGGTGGAATGAGCAGCTTACCGACGGGACATGAGAGGTTTCACTGATTTCGCAGCATCTTTGATAACATTCTCAGCCGCCAGGTGACGGTGTGTCGCCCGTGAATCAGAATGTGGCCGAGGCAAACACCCACACGGCGTTTGTTGACCCAGTTAACGGTTTTGACGCACGGTTTTAGAATTGTTTACTTTAGTCATTTGTTGAAAGTAATTTCGACGTGCCGTGCAGTAGAGATTGTCAAGTGAACGGTAGTGTAACAGATTGCGTAGCTTGAGATGCGACTTCAAGCGTGCTCTGGTTGAATTTCGCGGAAGGAGGTATGGCATGCCGACTTAACGCTGCATCCTGGCAAATGACTGCATCCAAACTTTGCACTCTGTAACTCGCTTTTCCATGACTACGTTATGTTTCCCTTCCTCACCATGCGGCTCCGAAACATCACGGCAACAAAGCAGCAGTGTAAGGTTTTGGCCACGGAATACCTGATTGCAGTGCTGGATTTCATATATACCAGGGGGGAAACGTGCAAATCTCGGACAAATAAGATTATTACAAGTCTCCTCAAGAATCTACGCGTAGACCGTGCCGCTATGCCAGAAGTTGCTGGCGCTGAATCTTATGCACGGCCGGGCGCAAACAAAGGCTGAACTTTGATGTGATGACCGTGTTGTGATGCTGGGGATAACATCAATTTTAGATTTCTTGGTGTTCGGGTACCCCGCCCTTCTTTTCAGTAGCTACCGCATAAATTACATAAATCTCTCACTTACTACTGCTACTATGCCAGAGGTTTGAGAGGGGGTGCCGGAGACCCTATGATGTTGATCATTCGTCCCTTATTGCCATCCAAGAACCCTTTTATTTGGTTTATCGGCAAATTAAATATACCAACTGCACATATATGCTCCAAGTTAGCAACGGATGGAGCAGAATTCTGACCATCTGGTCGGTATAGCCACGGTGGTGTCTTCCACCATCCTGACCTACAGCATCCGGGGCCTTGACGCGCGTGGCAAGCAATCACTGGTACTGGTAGGTGCGTTTTTTTCTCAAAAATGTAAGCAACTCGGCTGTATAGATTAGAAATCAATATGATTATGTGGATTTTGATAACACATGCAATGCCCATTTGGAGCCGTCATCCATTTCTCACCCTTGGCCATCCCCGAGAGCATCTTCCCAGTGTGGCTATTTGAGTGACTCGGACTCCACGCACGAAGCAACATGTCCATGCGTTTCGGCGAATAAGGAACTGATTAAATGAGGGTACTCTAACTTGAAATGACTAGTCTCGTTGTGTATTTCTCGATTTGTTACAATTGCACTTCAAGGAAAACAGGGGTGTAAGCAAGGCTGTTGTGCGCGCTGTGATAATCGAGAGGTCGTAAAATTGTATAAGAAGCGGCACTCATCCAAATATCTCATCTCCCCTACCGAATATAACTTGCTAACAAAGGTCTAATACTTTGAATCAGTTTCGATTGCAAACATTACAATGGCGATCAAGATACTCATTACGGGAACCTCTGGCCTGGTTGGCTTTCGAATCCTTGTGTCAGCTCTCGTGGATGGCCATTCAGTGGTTGCTACCGTGCGCTCTAGAGAAAAGGAGGGTTTGATCAGAAACAATCCGGCTATCCAGAAGCTCAGCGTGGGGGCCCGACTCATCATAGCTGTTATTCCTGATATGACCATCGATGGCGCCTTCGACTCCGCTCTGGAAGGAGTCTCTCATATCATTCATACGGGCTCACCTGTTCCAGTCCCTACATTTGAGCCCAGGTCTCAAGTTTACGAACCGACTATAAGAATATCCTCATCTTTGCTGACTTCGGCACTGAAGACACCTACGGTTCGACGGGTGGTCATCACCTCCTCGATTGTTACCAACCTCGGCCTCAACCCATCCCCAACCGTCGCCGTTTCCTCCTCGACTCGCATCCCCCCATTGGACCCTGTTCCTGCATCGTTTGCGAATCCCATGGAGGCATACATCCTGGCCAAGATAGCTGAGATACACAACACGGAGAGATTTATCAAGACACAGAAACCGCACTTTAGTCTCTCTTATATCATGCCTGGACACGTCTTCGGCAGGAACGAGCTGATTACAAAGGCGGATATGATGTTCGGACAGAACAGCTCCAACAACTTCCTGATGCCAGGAATGATTGGCGGGGAGCTCCCCTTCCCCATCCACGGCGCATTTGTGCACGTCGATGACTTGGCTGACATACATTTGGGTGTGGCGATGATGGATTCCAGCTCCCCACGAGATTTTGGCATTGCGTGTACCGTCGACTATTCGACGATATTTGATCACGTGGAGAAGGCTTTCCCTGAGGCTGTGTCGGCGGGAGTATTCAAGAGAGGTACAGTGCCGGTGCTGCCTGTGAACTATTCCTCAACAGAGATGGGAGAACTGCTGGGCAGGGAGTTGAAGAGCTTTGAGGAGGCAGTAGTTGACGTCGCTGGCCAGTACCTGGAGAATTTAGGTTGGAACAGCGCTTGATCTGTACAATTGCTCTCTCTACGGGCAATATTTTGATTTTATCGTGTTTAAGAAGAACGAGGAGAACGAAATGAAATAACGCCAATTACGCGACCTGAGAGAAGCACTGTCTTGCCAACATAGGTCAAAGAACTGATGTGTCTATGAGAGTACCTTAGTTGATGAAAGACCCGTGTTCAAGTCCGACGCCGTCATTGATGTGTCTATTTGGCCCCTTAGTCGCAGAGCTTTTGTTGACTAAAGCTGACGTTCAATTCTTCAATCGCATGCCTGATCAACCATACACCGAAATTGTTGTAGCTGTCAGATTCTGGCCTTGCAGCAGGACAATTGGTTTATCACCAGAGCTTATCGTCGGGATACTTGAGCCGAGCCGGTGACTGGCAATCTGGAAGCCGATCGGCTCGAGGTGCTGCATCTCAGCTTACATAACCACGTATCTAGCCGCTAACAGATAAGAATACAGGGCAGGTTTAGGCTCATGTCACCTGATTAGAGGGCCTCCACAGTGCTGCCTCCCCTAACCAACCCCCCTGAACTGGCGAGCTGGTCCTCACACGGCCTGTCGCTTGATCGCCGACTGTCGGTTCCTTCGACCGACTTCAATCATCCTGCACATCACCGACTACACCAACAGCACAAACATGGCCGATATGTCCTCGCCAGCAACACCAGACAGGAGTGGAGGCGAGCCGCCACGAAAGAGGAAGAAACGTTCCTACGTTGCGTAAGTCCAAGGTCCTAAGACATGCAGAATAATGTCGCCATCAAGCATCCCGTTGTACTCACGACGGACTCATCCAGCTGCCGTCGCTGCCACACACTCAAGGTGAAGTGCTCCGGCGGTGTTCCGTGCCAGAGATGCAAGAACGCCAAGAAAGACTCCCTGTGCGAATATCCTCAGCGAGAGAGAAGAGTGACTGTCTCTCAAAGGTACGGAATATGACCTCGCATCTTGACGCCCGTGGTGCTAACATCCGGATCTAGCTACCTGGACCAGCTGCAGAACAGCAACAGACGGACGAGTAATGTGGAAGTTGAGCCTGAAAGCCGTGAGGTCAGCCCAAATCGGCCCTCGATGGCTCAAGATTCCCGCGCAACCAGTCAGGGTCCTGCAGTGGACAGCGAGATCAGCAACCCCTACCTTGAACCACGAAGCCTGTTCCAGCTGGACCAAGCCTTGCGACAGCAATTCGTTGGTGAATCCACGTGCCTTGCGTTTGGAGATCGTATCCTGCAATGTCTCAACCCCCATTCAACACCACCATCCATGACATCAGAGCACCAGTACGTGCGTGATCCTGCCTTTGCCCGCCAAACTAGTGGCCTCGCTGGATGTAAGCTTCCCGAGCGCATTCGTGGACTGCTTCTAATACGAGTGGCACTGCGTTTCATCGGCCAGGACTACCATTTCTTCATGCATGGCGACTTTCTTCAGCAGCTTGAGAAAGCATACGCATCTAAAGACAGCCCCCATTTCGACGCCGTCTGGGCTTGTAAGCTGTTTGTCGTGCTGGCCCTCGGCGAGCTTTACTCAACCTCAATACCAACAGCCAGCCATGGCCGTGGACCGGCAGTTCCCGGCACCGATTATTTTCTCACGGCGGTAAAACTGCTCCAAGACTTGTTTGAAGAGCCGAGCATAGCCCAGGCAGAGGTTATGCTGTTGTTTGTAAGCTGGCCCAATATATTCCACATGCTTCCATGCCTATGCTTCCCTTTTGTTGGCCAAGTGGAAGAGGTGTCGAAGTAGAGATAGGTTGGTTGAGTGATTGGCGAGCTGACGTTGAACTTATAGTGCTTCTACTCTAATGCGTTGGGCAGAGTGAAATCAGCCCACATGTATAGCGGAATAGCAATGCGCATGAGTACAACTCTTGGTCTACATCGCTGTCTGCCTGAGGGTACTGTCTTATCAGCTGTTGAGAGAGAGCATAGGATTCGCCTTTGGTGGACTGTTTACATATTTGATAGGTCGACAAGTTCACGACTGGGCCAGCCAGTGACGATCCAAGATTCCGACATTGACGTGCAGCTGCCTTCCTTTGACGGCCTCCCGAAGGAGGTGCAGGAAAGATTGGGATCGCCTGCGCATCTGGCTGCTAATATAGAGCTGTCTCGTATCACCGGGTCCATAATGCAAGATATTTATGGTCCGTCTTCAAGGTCCAACCCCGGAAGATTCGTCCAGAATGTACGGTCAATCTTGAAGAAGCTCAAGAAATGGGATGCAAATACACCGCCCAGCCTTCAATTGGGCCAAGGAACAATCCCCCGATCAGTTGCCTCTCTGCAGCTGCATTTCAATCAATGTATTATTTTGACGACGAGACCGATCCTTCTTTACGTGTTGAAGGTCAAGAAGCCGTTTGCGAATCCACCAGGAGCTGCAGCAGTTCCCATTTCCGACACCGCCAGAACATTATCTGATGCCTGCATATCTGCTGCCAGAACATCAAACAGCATTATATACCAATTATTTATTGAGAATGCTTTGGCTACATACGGATATTTTGACACACATCATCTCTTTTCGTCAACACTTGTTCTCATTATTTCAGCCATCATCTCCCCCAACTCAAGTGACTCTGATGCAGTCCAAGCTGCTTTTCAGCTGCTGAAAGGGATGCGAGATAGCGGGAATGCAACTGCCGCCCAGTACTTCTCGCGACTCGTACATATGCAATGGAATGTGAGCCGGCTTTTCGCCAGAGCAACGGCTGTGGAAGAAGCTGCCGCATCAAACAATGCCCCAGCCCATACGACTCCCATGAACTATATATCCCCCAACCCGCCTCAATCAGGCATTTCTGACTTTGAGGCTTACGACTGGAGTAACTTCCTTCCTCCCAACTCAGCGGATGCCAACTATGAAGATGGAGGAGTAAGCCATACTGTGGTTGATCCGTTGGACAACCCACTACTCCAGGCATTTCTGGATACTACAGATGCAAGCTGGGACGAGAACTTGGGGCTAACAACAGAAGAACTTGGAAGCTATGTTGTATAAAAATACTATTGTGTGTTTTCTTCTTCTTTTCTCTTTGGGAGTTTCCTAGCACTTTATTTAACTTGATCACTTGCTCAATGATTTACACCACAGCCATCAAAAGAACTGAAATTTAGAACAGGATATATCGAGTTTGTATAATCAGTGCCTTAAAACTTCATTAAATGCCCTCGCGATGTATTTCACATTACCCTCGTTAACACCGCTCAGACTTATACGCCCATTGTTCATCAAGTAAATGTGGTGGACTTCCCTCAACCTCAAAACCTGATTCTCGCCCAAGCCAGTGAAACTGAACATTCCAATCTGCGACTCGAGGCGACTCCAGTCTCCTGAACTGGGATCTTCATCGATGGCTTGCCTGAGAAGGGACCTCATCTTCGTAATCCGACCGGACATGACTCGCAGATCATCCTCCCACATTGCCCTCAACTTGGCGTCAGATAGTACGGTCTGTACGATCCGGGCCCCGAAGAGAGGAGGATTGGAGATCTCGGCACGAACCAGGCGTAGCAGCTCACTTCTAGCGCCGGCAGCTGGGGTCTGTTTTGGGAGGATGAGGTGGAAAGCGCCAACGCGCTCACCATAAAGGCCAAAGTTCTTGGCGAATGATTGAGCGATGCACATGCCTGGAAGAGCAGAAGAAGGGTCTTCTGCACTAGATTCACCGAAAAGAGTCTGCTGGAAGTGGCGAACTGCCCAGCCGTCCACCTCCACATCTCCGGTTGCAAAGCCTTGGTAGGCCGAGTCGAAGAAGGCGAACAGCTTCTTTCGCTTGAACAACGTTGCAAGAGATTGCCATTGCTCTCGTGTTGGGTCAGCTCCTGTTGGGTTATGAGAGCATGCGTGTAGAATCACAACGTCATTCTCTTCGGCCTCCGTCTCGAGAGTCGACATCATTCCATCAAAGTCGAGCGTGTGGTTGGAGAAGTCGTAATAAGGATATTTCCGTTGCGTAACATTCGGCGCACCCACTGTCCAGACGAGATGATGGTTGCTCCAAGTGGGATCAGAGATGAAAATGTTCTTGGGCTGCAGCTTTTGGCCAAGGAAAGCAGCTCCTACATGGTTGGCTCCTGTGCCCGATATTGTCTGTAGAGAGACAACATTAGCGGTGGCTGCGGCCTCCTTTCCGAGAATTAGATCCTTTGCTGCACTGAGAAATGAATCTAGTCCTTGTATAGGAAGATATTCATGATCTAGATCGGTTGTTTCATGTAGAATTCTTTTCGCCTACGAACGTGGTGGATTAGATCATGGTTGATGGATGCAGTAGAAATCAGGGGGCCACGCCTACCTCTCTCACGCTTGATAGAACCCATGGCTTGGAGTTTCCATCCCTGTAGACTCCTGCGCTAAGGCTGACCTTATTGGGGTGATTATCAGCCTTGAAATCCGCGGTCAAGGCGAAGGCCTCGTCACGAGGTTGTTGGGGAATTTCTCCGAGTGTGACGGGCATGTTGAAATAACAAAACTGATTGCCCTTAAGACTCTAATCTGACATATTCGCACGACAAGAAATTTGGTATTTTAATGGACTTACACATGAATTACCGGCGGTAGGGGGAGGTAGATCAATCGGCAGGAACTGGATCGGTTAGCAGAGATATCAGTTTGGTCGGATGAAATAGCCGATGCCGATATCATCGGCTTTCCCCCAGCACTCGATAAACATGCATTATCGGTAACGTTGGCTCGGCGTACTTGAATGGAGATGTACTTTGATCGAAAATAAGCATAGAATGACACAGGCATATCTCATTTCAAGGCCATGACTCAGTTGCCGAAACGCAGATATTGATAGTTCACAATTTGGTTAGTTCAGCATTAAATATTCTATTCTATTGCGCGTTCTTTTCCAATGATGCCAAGACAAGTCTCTTGTACACCGCAACAGATTCAATCAGATCGGGAATCGCGACTTGCTCATTTACCCCATGAGCGTGTAAAATAGACCCGGGACCGTATAGGTAGCGTTTGTGGTTTCCCTTCAGACGTGGGATGTCGGTGCCAAATGAAACCGGCATGGAATCCAGCCCTGGAAACAATTAGAATGTAATACAGTGAACTTGGAAAGGGAACATTACCTTCTATCTCGTAGTCTAGATACGTCTCAGAGTACCCGAATGACTTCTTTAGTGTGACATCGGGGTACTTGTTGACTACGTCGGCGACCTTTTTCTCTATCTCTTCGAGGTTCGCGGCAACGCGGATGCCACATAGAGCATAGGCGTCTGCAGCAAGAACATTGTAGGCTACACCGCCCTGAATCTTACCGAGATTGAAGGTTGTAGGGCCTAGGAGCTCCGATGTTGGGAGATCCAAAGACTTGAGCTCGTCGAGTAGTGTTACTAGGGTAGTGGCTGCATTCTTACCCTTCTCAGGGTATCCGGAATGACTGGCGAAGCCTTTTGCAAAGAGCTCGAACACAAAATGCCCCTTGTGACCGACTGCCAGTTTCCCTTCGGTGGGTTCTCCGAACATGATTGCTTCCCAACTCAAATCCATGTCATTGGCAGCAAGCATGCCGGGACCTCCCTTTTCTTCTCCGACGACGAAAAGGAGAGAGATATCACCATCTTTGATGGCCCGCTCCGCACGCAACTCTTCCGCAGCTATAATTTGAGCAGCCAATGGCCCCTTGTCGTCGCATGATCCACGCCCGTAGATGATATCGCCCTCAATTTTGAAGTCAATATGTGGCGGGACGGTGTCCATGTGGGAAGTCATGCAGGTTCGAGCCTTGCGGTCAGCACCTAGATAGGCGTAAACATTGCAGCGGTCGGAATCGGGTGCGATGGGAATAAGCTCGACAGTGTATCCAAGATCTTCTAGATATTTGGAAAGAAAAATGCCAATCTTCTGCTCTTCCTCACTGACCGATGGGATCTCCATAAGCTGCCGGAGTAGCTGGACAACTGGGGTGTTTGCCATATTTGGTCGTCTGCTGAATACTCAAAGTATTTAGATTTGAAGCACATGAAGGAAACAATAATATTGAAACGGGTCAATAGAAACAAAATAATGCTACTCTGACATCTGATGCTTAGCTAGATGATTTATCGGATTTGATGCTGTTCCGCATTATCGGGTAGTACCTACCGAGTTTCATGAACACTGCTAAGATACCGACCCGTTATCGCCTTGAGCCGGGATCGAATACGGAAGAATTCCAGAGCAACCGATCTAGACTAAGATTGGAGAAACTGGGGTAACAACGTGGGTTACTCACATCAGACCTAAGATGCAGATTAGATAGCTATCAAGGCCAGTCTGATCTAGGTTGGTACATTTGCTGAACTCCTGAATACCGTCTTACACTATTGATGCTAGACGAAAAGCAATCCCGTGACTTAGATATGTGAAACCACAAGTGATTCTTGATATTCTATAACGAATGTCGGGCTGCCATCTGGAAATGATTTGAAGTTGCTCTTACAGGTTCTTTATTTATGCTTTCTGTGTGCCTTTACAAGGTGAGGATGAAATTTCGCATGACTCGAACCTCAAGTTTGTTAGATATATAACAACTTATATTATATTGGGAACCATCCCCAGACTATCTAGTATAATGTAAATATGTTGAAGAGAAGTTGTTGATATTCGTCTGGTCCCCAGACCATCTTCTCTAGCCCAAATTGTTGTATTTGAGACTAGAATCTTCTAAATGGAATACCTGAAGTGTGGGCAATAGTCACCCAAGTCAGGATTTGGCGCAATAGGAGTACCTGCCTGCTCTGCAGCCAGAAGTATCGCAGCTCGCCTGCGGTTGACAATAGTGAAGCTGACCATGAGCACAATGACAATCAAACCGGCAAACGCAGCCAAGCCCATGGCAACCGACAGTCCAAGAATGTATCGCGGGGCTGTGGGCGTGGTGAAGATCTGTCCAACGGCGACACCGGCCGTGTTTCCCAGGCACAGCATGAAACCGACCATCGTGGCTCGCTTGTAGTGCTTTGCGGCATTGTCCTGTAGCCACATTGTGGAGAGACCCGTTGTTGGGTAAATTCCAAGAGCGGCAACTGGATACTGGACGTTAGCACGTTTAATCATGGGGAGGAGTGAGAGCAACATACGGAAACAGGCGAAGAACCTCACTTTGAGGTTCTCAACGCTGATAAGAATGGCGTATCCGATGATAAGGCACATCAAACAACCAAGCATATATGGGCCTCTCATCTGTGTACGGTCTGAGAAGTAGGCAATGACCAAGAAGAAAAGCAGAGAGCAGATGTAGATGGGCACCGTCATGAGGTTGGCATGCACAGAGGTATACCCAAGTCCCCTGACAATGGTAGGAAGAAAGGTCGTCAAGCCATAGAGAGAGATGTTGACTGAAAACTGGTACGCCCAGAATGCGTACCATTTGGGGTCCTTGAACGCCTTGAAGCATTCGGCCCAGGAGAACTCTTCATCGTTGCCCCAGCTTGGATCGGCATCGTAGCGTGCTTGCATCATTTGCTTCTCCTCTGCTGTGAGGAACCAGGCTTCGGTGGGGGACTTGGGGAAGACGAAGTAGAAGCAAGGCACAATCACGAAGGTCATTGCACCCTCGATGGCGAAGAGCCACCGCCAACCGGAGAAATTGTCCGTTTTAATTTGTGTGAGGCCGTAGGCAAGGATGCCACCAAACGCGCTGGAGAAGGCACTGAATGCAAAGATCATGGACGATCTCTTTCCACGCTCGGATTTCTTGTACACCCATCCCAAGTACACGTTGATGCATGGAATAAGACCGGCTTCGAACAGACCAATGAGGAGTCGGCAGGCATATAACGCTCGGTAGTCCTTGACGAAACCTGCGGGCGTTAGTGAAAGGTTGTTACCGAGAGCGATCATTGTTATTTACTCATTCCAAGAGTCGCCGAGCCCCAGCAAAAGGCGGAAACGGCCATGAGTGGCTTCGGGCCGATGATTTTGAGCAGGACGGCAACGGGGCCTTCGAGAGGGACATAGGTTGCAAACCTGTAGGGCAGGGAAGTCAATAATGTACACTAGGTGCAGGTGGTACAAATATCTTACAGTAATGTAGTCGCAGTTCCGAATTGGTTGCCCACGAGGTTGAGTTCCTCCGGAAGGCCTGCGATGTTGGCGTTTCCCAGGTTGCTTCGGTCCAGATTTGACATCAAGTACAGGAATCCCATGGCACTGACTGCGAAGAGCTGCTCTTTGTATTAGCATTGTGGATTGACTGGAAAACGGAAGACATAAGACAAACATCGAACTTTCGCATCATGCGACTCTCTTTGACAGGATCAATGTAATAATCTGATGACCCATGCTCAGAGTCTGGCTTGCTGTCGTTTGGAGACGCCGCAACCTCTTTCGAGGAGCGGACCTCCTCAACTGCAGTTGACATCTTGGAGAAACCTAATTGAATATAGAAGGGACTTTATTCAAGCCAATTGATTCTTGGAAAGTTGTTACTCCCTCGAGATGATGTTTGGCTTCTGGCAGGGGCAGGCGGCAGGTAAATATGGGACAACGTCAACCTGTCATGACATGGTTCAAGTTGCTGTCATCTCCAATGGTTCATAGCACTACCGGCTCGCCATCCCTGGCATATCTGATAAGTCAATTGGAGCAATCGAACGATCAAGGTCAGGCATGAAGCGAGCATCTCTCACCGGAACTTGACAGATAACGTTTATCAACCAAATGACCGTTATCTTGGTATCAACGCTATCTGCGAGTGGATCACATTTCTGTTATCACTTGGCTTGGGTCGGCTTGACTTGATGGTTGCCGATCGGTTTAATATCTCCGCATTTCCAAACCGGCATTGCCATGGTCCAGCCAAATCACGGCAATCCGTTGGCTTGAGCCGATAAGTGAGCACCGGCACCGACCGTGACCAAAAACTGAGTAACAGAGGCTTTAATAATACACACTCATCTCTTGTGAAGAACAATCGTTCTGAAGACATTGAATATATCCTTTGTGATTCTTCACTGTTGAGAAACCCGATCAGAAGCCAACGATCATTCTTTCACCAAACATGGCTTCGACACAGGGAATCCGCATTGCGATTGATCGGGGAGGCACTTTCACAGATGCTTGGGCCAGGCTCCCGGGAACGGACCGAGAGCTCGTGCTCAAGGTTCTCTCCCAGAGCCCCGATGAGTATGACGACGCCCCTACCGAGTGCATCCGCCAAATTCTAGAGATTGCCACCAACACACAAATTCCTCGGGGAACACCTTTGGACCTCAGCCCGGTTGAGTTCATCCGCATGGGCACGACGGTTGCGACTAACGCTCTCTTGGAACGCAAGGGCGAGCGCTGTGCCCTTGTCATCACCAAGGGCTTCCGAGACATCCTTGAGATTGGAAACCAAGCAAGGCCGCACATCTTCGATCTCTCGGTGCGCCGGATGAGCAAGCTGTACGACAGAGTTGTCGAGGTTGATGAGCGCGTCACAGTCGAGGGATTTGCAGAAGATCCGGAGCCCCAGCCCATCGATGTGGACTCTGAGCCTTGTCTTACCACCGGGCTGGCTGGTGAGGCAGTTCGGATTATCAAGGTACCAGATTACGATATAGTTCGCGCCGACTTGGAGGTGCTCTGGGAGGAGGGATACCGAAGTCTGGCCATCTCCATGATGCACTCCTACACTTTCCAGGACCACGAGCTGGGTATTGCCAAGGTCGCACGCGAGATTGGCTTCAGGGTTGCCGTCTCGTCGGACCTTCAGAAAATGGCAAAGATCGTGCCCCGAAGTCAGTCAGCTGTTGCCGACGCCTACTTGTCCCCCATCACAGACGAATACCTCGAAAACTTCCGGAAAGGATTCAAAGGCCAGCTTCGGGACAGCCATGCTAGCAAATTATTCCTCAACCAGTCAGACGGCGGTTTGACGGCATTTGATAACTTCACAGGCCTCAGGGGTGTATTGAGTGGCCCTGCAGGCGGTGTGATTGGCCTTTCCAAGACTTGCTATGACGAGAAGGATGCGACACCCGTTCTCGGATTCGATAGTAAGTTGTATCATCTGGTTTTCTGTTACGAACAGTTTTCTAACATTGCTTTTAGTGGGTGGCACCAGCACCGATGTTGCACGTTATGCCGGATCTCTTGAGCACATCTTCGAGAGCACCATCGCCGAAGTAACGATCCAAACCCCACAGCTTGACATCAACACTGTTGCTGCAGGTGGTGGATCAATTCTGACATGGGAAAACGGGTTGTTTAAGGTAGGACCTGGAAGCGCTGGCGCAAACCCGGGACCTGCTTGCTATGGCCGTGGCGGTCCGCTGACAGTAACTGATGCCAACTTCTTCTTGGGTCGTATTATTCCAGACTTCTTCCCACGACCTCTTGACCTGGAAATTGTGAAGAAGAAATTCTCTGAAATTACGGAATCTATCAACAGCACCAAGGAGGGAGGCACCAAGTTCACCGAGGAAGAGGTTGCCATGGGCTTCCTGTTGATTGCCAACACCACGATGACACGACCAATCCGAACTCTTAGCGAAGGCCGAGGGTTTGAGACAGCGGCACATAATCTAGGCTGCTTTGGAGGAGCTGGTGGTCAGCACGCCGTTGCTGTAGCAAGAGATCTAGGAATTCGTCATGTTGTCATTCCTCGGTATTCAAGCATCCTATCTGCCTACGGCATGGCTCTCGCCGACGTCGTCGTCGAGAACCAAGAGCCGGAAACTCTGACTTTCTCTTCGGCAGCTGTCCCTAAACTGCAAACGAGATTCGAAAGACTTTCCGCAAAGGGATCCCAGGGTTTATATGCACAGGGATTCAATGATGATCAAATCAGGCACGAGTACTTCTTGAACATGAGATACCAAGGCAGTGACACTGCCCTAATGATCCAGCATCCTGGAGATCTTGCTCTATTTAACAAAGCATTTGTCGACCGTCACCATCAAGAGTTCGGTTTTACGCAACCTCGAGAGATTATCGTTGATGATGTCAGAGTACGAAGCGTTGGAAAGGGTGCGGATCTCAAACTTAGTAGCCCCTTTGAAGAATTCCGAAGAATTCAGACTTCGCCCCCCGTCACACCCACAAAGCCCGACTCTGTAAGAAAGGTTTACTTTGAAGGGCAGGGGTGGAGCGACACGAGCCTGTATTTCCTAGACGACATCCCTCGGGGAGCTCGCGTGAAGGGGCCTGCAATGATCGTTGATAAGACACAAACTGTCGTCATTGATCCTTCTAGCGCTGCCTTCGTGCTGCCCGAGCACCTCTTCCTCGAGATTCTGGACGTCAACAAGCCTGAAATATCCACAGATTCCGTCGACCCCGTTCAGCTCAGCATCTTTGGCCATCGTTTTATGAGCGTGGCGGAGCAGATGGGTCAAACCATGCAGAAAACCTCCATCTCGGTTAATATCAAGGAGCGACTGGACTTTTCCTGCGCCGTATTCTCTGCCGACGGTGGGCTGGTCGCCAATGCGCCCCATATCCCAGGCCACTTGGGGTCGATGAGTTACGCCATCGCCTACCAGGCCAAGCTCTACGGTCCTGGAGAGTTGAAACCGGGCGACGTGCTTTTAAGTAATCACCCGTGCGCCGGAGGAACTCACTTGCCGGATCTGACGGTAACTACTCCTGTCTTTGACGATGAGAAGAATCCCACAAAGATCCTCTTTTTCGTTGCCAATAGAGGGCACCACGCAGACATTGGCGGGATCCAACCTGGGTCTATGCCGCCACACTCCACTGAATTATGGCAGGAGGGTGTTGCTGTCGAAACATTCAAAATTGTCAAGGCGGGGCAGTTTGATGAAGAGGGCCTTCACAGAATTCTCGTCGACATCCCCGGTTCCTATCCTGGCTGCAGTGGAACAAGAACATTAAGAGACAACATCGCCGATCTCAAGGCTGCAATTGCGGCCAACAACCGCGGCATCCAACTCATCAGCGCACTCGTCAAGGATTACACGTGGCCGGTGATTCAGTTTTACATGCAGGCTATCCAAGATAATGCTGCGCAGTCAGTACGACAGCTCCTCAAGGTCTTCTCTAAGAGATTCGAAGGCCAGGATTTGCAGGCCGAGGACTTCCTCGACGATGGCACGCCTCTATGTCTCAGTATCAATATCGACAGTGAGACTGGTGACGCTGTCTTTGATTTCGAAGGAACCGGCCACGAGCACTTTGGCAATCTGAATTGTCCACCCGCGGTGATGTTCTCAGGTATCATGGTAAGTGACAATATATTGATAGATCACCACCGATGCATTTACTACTTGCTAATCAATACGTTAGTACTGCCTACGCTCAATGATCTCAACCGAGATCCCCCTCAACCAGGGATGCCTGGCGCCGATCAAGCTCAAGCTCCCTGCCGACTCGATCCTGTCGCCCTCCCTCAAGGCAGCTACTGTGGGGTCCAACGTCGAGACGTCGCAGAGGATAGTGGACCTCATTTTCAAAGCATTCCAAGCATGCGCTGCTTCCCAAGGGACGTGCAACAACTTGACATTTGGGTACGGTGGCACGGACCCAGCCACGGGCGAGGTAACGAAGGGTTTCGGATACTACGAGACAATTGCAGGTGGTTCTGGGGCTGGCGCCGACTGGGAGGGCGAGAGTGGTGTGCACACTCATGTCACGAACACGAGGATATCTGATCCGGAGATCTTCGAGCGACGATACCCCGTGATCCTTCACGAGTTCTCCATTCGCCACGGTAGCGGCGGCCTGGGAATGAATCGCGGTGGTGATGGCTGTGTGCGTGATATCGAGTTCCGGATGCCGATGCAGGTATCCATCCTATCGGAACGTCGTGTCATTGCCCCGTACGGTATGGCAGGGGGCGATGAAGGCAAGAGAGGGCTGAACTTGTGGATTCGCCGTGATCCCGAGGACGGCACGACCAGAACCATTAGTCTAGGTGGTAAAGCGACTACGATGATGAACGCCGGAGATAGGATTGTTGTCCAGACGCCTGGTGGCGGCGGATACGGTCCCAACCCAGACAAGAAGGCGAAGAAACAGGTGGTTGGAGCATTCAAGATTGGAGAGAAGTTTGCCAATGCCCAGCTTCTTGCTCGGACAAATGGAAGTGTGGCTCAGAGAAATGCAACTGCAACAGAGGGATAAGGCTGAAAAATCAAAAATTGAATTTACGAGGACAGCCAAAAGTTCACCAATTGATATGCTACCACCATTTCTAAAGATGTTCATTCATACCGCTTCATGTATTAATTTAATATCGATGAATTCTACCATAAAATAAATTGCTATTGGACGAATGTTGGTCTGCGAGATCATTGCATGATGGGTATTGTGTGTATCGGCTATAGGGTAGCTCTAATCCACTACGCGATCTCCGTAGAACAGCAAATACGCCTGCAAGGAGCGTCGCCCGAAGACGTTCCTCTTCAGCCATTAGCTAAGGAGACTGGGCTAGGGATGCTATGAATTCGTTTAAGATGAATGCGGAGTTATCCAAGATTGTTTCGGATAAGAACCTTGAGGTGGCTATAACTCCCGAGCGATTAATCTGTGATTCCCATCCTCCTGTATACACTAGCTGGACAACTCCACAGTCAAGCTATGCTGAGCATATTGTGATCGATGAAACGGTTCTGGGGTGGAAAATCACGTTGGGGCTCGCTTAGCAGCTCATTCATAGACACTTTGATTACAAGGGAACAACAAAATAAAGTTATGGGTTTGAAACTGGGCAATTATTGTATTATTCGAGCTAAGACTCAGATACGACTGAGCCAGAGTGACTGAGACGAAGCCAAAACGCGCAAACGCAGCTCATATTCACATTCTTAGCAGCCCTTGGGTGGAATGCAGGTCGGCCGTTGAAATCAAGGGCGTGGCGTGGGGAGCGATGGCGCTATTGACCGATCTCGATCAATCACCCTTGCTCAAAGCCATGTGGTTGAGCCCACGAGTTGACGGGTACCTGCATAGTAGATGGAGGTTTCTCGTAGTAAGGTGGACCGACCGCGCAGACCACGGCTGTTGCATTCCGTAGGCAATTGTAGTAACTCTGATCTTCTTGATAGACATGACACATATCAGATGGCTGGGAAACATGAAGGCCAACGGCGCCATTATCACAACCAAAGGAGTTCCGCGCCACCAGTGGTAATTGGTCAAGCGCAGGGACGAATGGAAGGGAGAGTACACAATAAGCCAATTGGTGAAGCGAAAAGCTCGAGAAATTCATTTTCGTGTACGTTGAGCACGCGAATGTTGCGTGTTGGCTCCTCGTGCAGGCATGCAAATAGAATTCAATTGAGACATATCTACCCAACGGTGCACGGGAGGTAGATCCAACGATAATAAACGATTCGTGGGTCTCCTGGAACCTGCGACACTCCATTCCTGTTTTCTGACACAGTTGACATGCCACCACCCTTGCGTAAAGCGCGAGTTCATGTGCCAACGTCCTTGGGCATTGATTATGGACATTGAAAGATTAAATAAGAAGCAGAGAAGCTCGCATCTGACAATAATGCTATACTCTACAACTAACCGACTGCATAAGCTCAAGCACGTTTGACAGCGTGGCAGAAACTTCATCATGAGGGCAGTCCTCACCCGTCTAATGGCCCTAACGGCCTTCATAGCCTTCATAGGCTTTATGAACCTCCCAACGGCCCTTGCCCTTCCCAACTTGCAGGAAATAGGGCACAAACTCGGTACCACATCGAGGTGAGATTGGAGAGTACGAGGGTGAATCCGAGCAAGAACGATATTAACATATGCAACGTGAAAAGTGCACCTTCCATACATTCTACGACCAGCGAAACCCCCAAAAGCAACGTCCGCTCACTTAGTTCCCTGTTCAGGTCCCAGAAGGGGGCCATGATGAAACGCGATCCCCAAACCTCCCGCCCTCCATGGTGGTGGCCATATGGCGAGTCTGGGCTGACATATGTGCCCGGCCAAATTGGCGGAGAAGGGCCCACGCAATGGCCAAAAGGAGATCCTGGGCCACAGGGACCAAGAGGTCCCATCGGTCCAACAGGAGCAACTGGTCCCGTCGGCCCGGTTGGACCTCTTGGACCTATTGGCCCGGTTGGCCCGGTTGGCCCTCTTGGTCCCGTTGGTCCCGTTGGTCCTCTTGGCCCGGTCGGACCTACTGGGGCCAACGGTGCGGTGGGCCCGGCCGGACAGAACGGCGCCGTGGGGCCTCAAGGACCAAGAGGCCCTTTCGGCCCTCTCGGCCCTGTTGGACCTATTGGACCTCTCGGCCCTGTTGGACCTATTGGACCTATTGGGCTTACTGGTGCGGATGGCGAAGTCGGCCCAGCTGGTCCATCTGGACCTGTTGGACCTATTGGGCTTACTGGCCCGGCTGGCCCGAATGGCGATGTTGGTCCCCAAGGCCCTATCGGTCAAACTGGCCCGGCTGGCGCAGATGGCACAGATGGTGCAATTGGTCCTCAAGGCCCCATCGGAATAACTGGCAACACTGGTGACACTGGCCCTCAAGGCCCTATTGGGCAGACTGGAGCAACTGGTGACATCGGTCCTCAAGGCCCCATTGGACTGACTGGGCAGACTGGAGCAACTGGTGATATCGGTCCTCAAGGCCCCATCGGACTGACTGGGCAGACTGGAGCAACTGGTGATATCGGTCCCCAAGGCCCCATCGGACTGACTGGGCAGACTGGAGCAACTGGTGATATCGGTCCCCAAGGACCTATTGGGCAGACTGGAGCAGTTGGTGATACAGGTGCCATTGGTCCCCAAGGACCTATTGGTGATACTGGTGCGATCGGTCCCCAAGGACCTATTGGGCAGACTGGAGCAGTTGGTGATACAGGTGCCATTGGTCCCCAGGGACCTATTGGTGATACTGGTGCGATCGGTCCCCAAGGCCCTATTGGTGATACTGGTGCCATTGGTCCCCAAGGACCTATTGGTGATACCGGTGCCATTGGCCCCCAAGGCCCGATTGGTGATACTGGTGCGATCGGTCCTCAGGGCCCTATTGGGCAGACTGGTGGCATTGGTCCCCAAGGCCCTATCGGTGATACTGGTGACACCGGCCCTCAAGGCCCTATTGGGCAAACTGGAGCTACTGGGCAGACTGGTGACATCGGTCCTCAAGGCCCTCAAGGACCTACTGGAGCTACTGGAGCTGATGGACAAACTGGAGCAACTGGACAAACTGGAGCGACTGGTAGCATTGGCCCTCAAGGCCCTCAAGGCCCTGCTGGAGCGACAGGAGCGACAGGAGCAACCGGAGCAACTGGAGCAACTGGAGCAGTAGGAGCCACAGGACCAACTGGTCCGGGCACGTTTGCGTCGACCTGGGACTATGCCGGCTGTTACAGCATCCCCGAAGGGAACTTCGGATTCACCAGCGTCGTGAGTCAACAAATAGAGATTACCTCTATTGACGACTGCGCGAATTTCTGTGGAGCCACTCAGGGCAACGGCTCGCCTACCTTCTACTTTGCGCTTGGATACTTCATCATCAACCCCTGGTGCGCATGTGGAAATGCTCTTGATGGCACAGCCACACTCGTGGCTAATAGCAACTGTAACGCTCCCTGCCAGTTCAGCGTTACCCCCCGCCCTTACTGCGGCTCATTCAGCGGTCAATACGTGTCAATGTTTGCCAGTGTATAGGATGTATCCTGTGTGGGTTATATAGGTATGCTAGAAATACCTCCTGGAGAAGGACGAGTGCAAGCAAGAAGTAGGCCGGCAGCGAATCTATGCGTAACTAGCTATATCTTTCGTCACAAAATTTGAGCCCCATTCTATTCTTTCACTGTCTGAAGTTTGCTGTAATGAATGATTTCTTAAGCCTAGTAGCTTGATATCGTAGGCTGGTTTCTCTTACACAATGATCTTATTAAATGAGGTTCAAACAAAAAAAAAGGTAGAGGCGGTGGAAAGAAAAATACACAGGGGAATGGGACAGTCTACAGGAATACCAACATATATAGGGTGGTTTGAGGCCTATATACTTGCATGATAGATCTAAATCACCTAGCTCCAGAATACGGATGTATCCTTAGGCCTTACTCTTTCGCCGACGAAGGAGAGCACCGCCAGGGCGAGGTCTGCTTGAGATTCTTAGTGAAAGTTGCGTTCGCTATCATAATTCTTCTACTGGCGCTACTCTCTTGATGCGCTCCATTTACTCTATTGTTCTCTTCAAGTCTACTGTCCCTAGCCTGATCTGATCGATTCATACAGCATAAGCAGGTTGCTAGAATGATATTTGCTTTGTATTCTCAATATAGACTACCTAAGCTAAACATTGCTCTTTCAAAATTGTATGGATTTTCCCCGTTCTGGCTCCCTCGATAAACTCCGATCCCTCTTTCGTAGGGGATAGTCACGTTTTCGTGACACTTTACACATGATTAGCAATGGTGATATCTTGATCCATATCCACGTGGGAAAGAGAATGGTGAATTTGCGCCTGGTAAACACTGAAACAACACTCCAATAGCTATTCTCAGCATGATTGATGATGCTATGCAGCAAATATATTTTGCCTAGAAAAGATCTCCCATTGGTAAAAGGTACAGTCGGAAGTAGTCAGGATAGCTAGAAAACTCCTGGAAGGCCTCATTCCATGTAGTCGGATGTGGGTAGATAACATTGGCGATATCGGATCGGCCTACGAATACCGGTCGGCTAGGGATAAGAGCAAGAGATAAGCTCCTCAAGCCGATCGATGGTGGACGCAATGCGACACTACCTTAGCTGATGGTGGGGTTTTTGTTACTCGGCTCTGCCTATGGAATTGATGAGGCAGGATCTTGGCGATCAGCTTATGTCCAAAGTATTCGCCGACTGACGAGGAGGAAGGAGAAATATTCTAATCTGGTCGATTTTCCGAATTAAGTCGTCTGGTTTTTGCCTTTGCTAAACACCAATCGCCCCATAACAACATCAAGGGTCAAGATGGCTCCTAAACCTGATATACTGTTTATCGACTCGAGTGTTCAAAAGATAGACTTTGCCCGCCGAGAAGCGCTTGCAGAGAAATTCAACATTATACAATATGACTGCAAGTCCACCGAGGAGTTCAAAGAGCGCCTGAAGCCTGGGGGGCCTTACTCAAACATCGTTGCTATTTCACGGAATGGCTGGCTCAAAGCTGGACCGCTCGCGAAGCAACTCCCCTTTGGCACAGATGTCATTCCATACTATCCGCCCAGTCTCAAGATTATATGCTGCAGTGGCCATGGGCATGACGCCTCCGATGTGGAGGCGATAACTGCTAGGGGTATCTGGTACTGCAACACTCCAAACGCATGCACGGAAGCCGTGGCGAATACCGGGCTGTTCCTTGTTCTTGATTCATTCCGCTATCTTTCTTTTGCCCAGTGGTGCGCTCGGAATGACTGGCTGCAGAGTCGAGACCTGGGTCAAAAGGCGGTTGATCCCACTGGGAAAACGCTGGGCATTGTCGGGCTTGGGGACATTGGACTGGGCATTGCTCAGAAGTGCGAAGCCGCATTTCAGATGGAAATACGGTATCAAGGGCCTCGAAGGAAGCCACAGGCAGAAGAAACATTGAAGGGCGGAGCAATCTACCATTCATCAGTGGATGAGATGATACCTCACGTCGACTGCATCGTCCTCGCGGCCCCCTATACAAACGATATGCATCATCTTCTGTCAAAGAGGCAGTTTGAACTCGCCAAAAAAGAGGGGATACGTGTTGTGAATGTGGCACGAGGCAAGATGATTGACGACGATGCACTGCTCGAGGCATTGGGGACTGGGCGTGTCGTTGGGGCTGGATTGGATGTGCATACAGATGAGCCAGGCATCAATCCCCAACTGAGGGATAATTGGCGGGTGACGGTTTTGCCACACATTGGAGTGTGCTCAGCCACAAGCTGGGAGAATTTTGAGAAGATTAATCTGGACAACATTGAGGCTTACTTTACGAGCGGCGAGCCAATAACGCCGGTAAACAATATCAAGAATTAGAGGACTCTTTCACATTTAGGTTCCAGAAAAATAGATATTTTCAGAACGTTAATAATGTCATACCCGAAAAATCCTACATTTGGTTTTTAAGCCCCAATCAATCATGCGGTGCATTTCATACGGTGACAATCCGAAAGACCAGCGTAGCGGCCGATTTACACGAGCCTTGGCCAACAGAATGGCTAGATTATTATTACTGAGATCCACGAGTAGATACATATGCGCACGCGCAGGGATGGGATGAAAGCTACGGATCGGTCGGCCCATCGAGTCGGCAACGGCAACTCTCAACCGGCTATTCGATGCGATATAATGCCGAATTCGAGTTCGAGTCCCCAGCATGCCTTTTGTCCCGACTTCAGTTTTGATGCTACTCACGTTAGTCTTCTATATCTTCAAAAATTATTCGAGAGGCAGTTAGGCTCATATATATTTACCTCGGCTTACTTACCTCGCCACTTGAAAATGCGTAAGTCTCAAAGGGAGGTATTTGCCTAAATCGATTACTCACAGCAATACCTCCATATAGCTTCGTTCCTTGTTGTTGGCGCCGGTGTGATCGGCTTATCCACCGCGCTCGAGCTCCGGGCCCGGTATCCTGGATCAGAGATTGTTATCGCGGCCAAATACCTCCCAGGCGATTCTGCCCCGGACTACACATCGGCATGGGGAGGTGCAAACTGGTTTGCGGCAGCTCGGGACAACGGCCCGCAGGAAGACTGGGAGGCCATCGGCTACCGAAAGCTCAAGGAGCTTGCATCAACGCGACCAGAGTCAGGCGTTCAGCCCATGAACATTCGATGGCATTACGAGCGCCCGATCGATGAGGTTGGTATCAAGACTCCGGAAACGGGGAAGCTTTGGTTTGAAGAGCTCGTGGGGGGCCTGACCAAGATTGATGAGAAGGACCTTCCTGAGGGCACAAGCTTTGGATTTGAAATGGCTAGTTTTGTCATCAATGTCCAGAGATATCTCCCGTGGTATGTTATATAAAAACTACCAGTGGTCATTGTCGCTGATGTTTCTAGGTTACAAACTGAGGCGGAGAGGAGAGGGATCTACATCCATAGACGTATCTTTGGACATATCCAAGAGGCCCTGGACCTATACCCTCAAGCCAATGCGGTCTTCAATTGTACAGGCATTGGAGCTCTAACCCTAGGTGGAGTTGAAGATGAGAAGATATTCTCCGCGAGGGTAACTCTTGAGCTATATTTGGAAATCCTAGAAGTTGAATTTACTTACCGAGAGATTTCTTTAGGGACAAATCATGCTGGTCCAAGGACCTGAGAAGCCGATCGAAAAAATGTACTTCCGTGCTCCTCACCGTGATGGCGAAGCAACTCACATATTTCCACGTGGAGAACGTGGAGGTGTTATCCTCGGAGGCTGCCGACAGAAAGATAGCTGGGATGCGGAAACCGACATGAAGTTCGCAGAAGTCATCAAGAGACGATGCTGTGCTCTTGTTCCTCAGCTGGGCAAGCCTGAAGACCTGAAAATAGTTAAACACGGTGTTGGATTCCGACGTAAGATGAAAAAAATTCCTTCCTTCCATCGATATCTCTCATTTTGCTTCGAAAGAAATCTAACATTATGGCAGCGGGACGAGAAGGCGGCGCTCGTATCGCACCTGAGACGATCAATGGCAGGCTTGTCATCCACAACTACGGCGCAGGAGGAACTGGGTTTCAGGCAGGCTGGTTCGTTTGCCACGGATCAGAATCTTTTTTTAGTTTTATGCTAATATTGAATTTAGGGGAATGGCACGATATGCCGTGGATCTGCTATTGGACCGCGCAAGGATATAATTAAGTGAAGCCCGACAAGCGTGGTAGAAAGGAGCTTTATTTAAATAACCAGAGTCGAAATATCAGAGTCAGGAAAAGTACAATCTTTTCGTTTGAGAAAGAAAGGAGATCATAGATAGATAATGTTGATGCTTCGAGAGAATGGCCCTCACAAAAAGCCTTCTCCTACCTTTGGACTTTGATGAATTGATGCAACGATATCGTTCAATGCACGGTCTGGATCGTTGTTCCATTGAGTATAAGGTCGTGGATGGAGGATTTCTCTTAGCAATGCGTCACTGTGTCCTTTACGAGTGTCGTTGACTGGCCCCTGGCTATCTGGACTTAGGCGACGGCTAACTGTTGCCGTGCCGATATGAAGCCACAAGCCGATTGCACGAAGGCCGGTGAACCTATGCCGATCGGTGATACCGGCAAAGACGTAGATATTATTTCTAATCCAGAGACCCTCATGCTGTAAAAGCCACCTAATACAGAATACGTGCCATTTGGAACTGGAACAGCATATTGAATAGGGGCTTCGCACAACATGGGTCCAAAACCGAGAATAATCACCGTGGCAGCTGCACAGCTAGGGCCCGTCAAGAGTCTCGACACGCCCCGACTAGAGACACTCGGTCGTATGATCACCCTGCTTGACGAAGCTGCTAAAGCTGGCGTGAGACTGGTTGTGTACCCCGAGCTTGCATTCACCACATTCTTCCCCTCGCATATCATTGAAGATCCGGACAAGCTCGCTGCTTATTTTGAGCCCACTTCACAGGCAGAGCCTTATGCAGTCATCAACTCGCCCAACGTCAAGCCCTTGATTGATAGGGCTAATGAGCTTGGCGTCGATATCAGCTTTGGATTTGGGGAGCGTTTCACCTCTGAAGATGGCAGAGTGAATGATTTCAATTCCGCAATTTACTACTCTGCGACCCAAAAGAGGGGAATTGCGAAGTATAGAAAGGTTCATCTGCCAGGTCGCGTCGACATCGATACTCGACCAAATGTCATTCAACAGCTCGAGAAGCGCTATTTCACACCAGGCGACCTTGGCTTCCAGGCATTTCGGGTACCTGATCTAGTTGACGGCGCGTTGAAGGCAGCAGATGCTGCTTCTGAACAGGACCTAGAAGGAAAGGGAGACCCTATTGTCGGCATGCTCATCTGCAATGACCGTCGCTGGGCTGAGGGATGGAGATGCTACGGGCTTCAAGGAATAGAAATCTTACTGGTAAGTCCCGAACCCTAAACCTTGTCGACTTGCCCTGAGCCCCAGGATAAATACCTAACGGGATGCATCTTCCCATAGGAGGGCTATAATACCACGGCTTATGCGCCTCAATATGATGGAGACGAAGAAGAGCAAGAGGCTGAGGCCCTCTTCCACCATCGTCTGTCGTGCCAGAGCGGCAGCTACACCAACGCGTGCTATAGTATCAACGTGGCCAAGGCTGGCTGGGAGGACCATGGAAAGATGATTGCCGGGTCTAGCATTATTGACCCAAACGGGCACATCATCGCAGAATCGAAATCATATGAAGATGAGCTGGTCATTGCAACCATTGATCTGGCCAAGTGCAGGAAAGGAAAAGAGAGAGTATTTGCCTTTGGAAAACATAGGAGGGTTGAGCATTATTCGCTCCTTTCGGAACAAGCTGGCGTGAAAGAGCCACCTCTGCTTAGCTAGTAAGCCTTAGCTACACTGTTCCGTTAGAAAATATGAGACCAATATTCGATCGAACAAGAGGTATGACGTGGTTTCCCAGTGTTGTATTGCAATTCAGTATTGTCGGCGGAAAATGTCCGCATCCAACCCACTCATGGCGCACCGGCGATTTTGCGCCGAGATGAATTGCGGTTCTTTCCAACCCCGAATCGGTGAGAGATTTGAATCAGAAGGCCCAGATACTTATATAAACACACTCATGCTTCGTAAGATCCCAATTCCAGCCAGTTTCAGTCACATCTCCCAAGTCATTCATCAAGATTGCGGTTCAGCTCAAGGATCAAGCCAATATGGGACCAACAGCCGGATCAGAGGCCAACTTCCTCACAGCCCAAGCCCAAGAGCTTCGCCTCTCTGCTACTCTCGAGATCAATGAGCTCGTTAGAAAGCAGCTTGACATGGGTAAGCCGGTGGTTCACCTCGGATTCGGAGAAGCTACCTTCCCCATCCCCAAGAGTGTGCGAGCTGCGCACGAAGAGGCCAGCGGAAACACTAGCTACTTGCCTGTGGCTGGCCTTTGGAAGCTTCGAGAGGTATGTAGCACACTATTAAGGATTTGAGTTATTTTCTTACCAATCCATGAGGCTAATGAAAATGCATCTGTAGTCTGTTGCCAGATTTCAGACTCGTCGACTGGGCTTTACCGTTGGCCCAGAGCAGGTTGTTATCGCACCTGGCTCGAAGCCGTTGCTTTTCGCCCTTTTCGACATTCTCAGTGGAGATGTATTACTCCCTCGCCCGTCCTGGGTCAGCTATGAGCCCCAAGTGAAGCACGCTGGGAAGCAACTCTTTTGGGTTGAGACAGACGAAGAAGACCGCCACACGATCACAGGTGAGTTACACCACAAGCCCTGAAGACGCATGTAATTATTGACTTGATACTTGACATACGAAGGCCCATCTCTAAATTCCGCATACGACCAGGCTATCTCGGAGGGTAGCGACCCCCGAATCATGCTCATCAACTCGCCCTCGAATCCAACTGGACAAGCTTTTTCAGAACCGACTCTAGAAACAATTACATCTTTCTGTAAAGAAAAGAAGATCACATTGATCAGCGATGAAATATACTCTGATATTTGTTATGCTGAAAATTATTCGACCACCTCGTGTACTGAGGACAACTTCAACGCGGGCCAAATGGTCCTCACTGGTGGCCTGTCCAAGGTAAGTCATAGCCTTAGCACTGTTCAAGTTTCTCCGTAAGGCTTTTCTGACATCCTGATCCAGACTTACTCCGCTGGTGGTTGGCGTGTCGGGTTTGCAATCTTCCCTCCTAACACGTTTGGCACGACTTTGCAGAAAGCGATACTGGCCTATGCTTCTGAATGTTGGTCTGCCGCCTCGGCCCCTGCTCAAGAAGCTGCGGCCGTCGCCTTTGACACCACTCCGGAGATGGATGCTTATCGCTCCCAGCTTACTCACCTACACAAGCATTGCACACTCAAATTGTATGAAGCACTGAAGAATTGCGGACTTGCCGTGGCAGCACCAAAGGGTGCCTTTTACTTATACCCATCCTTCTATCCATATAGCAAGCAGCTGGAGTCACTGGGTATTTATACGAGCCGTCAATTGTCCCGCTGGCTCATTGAGGAGTGTGGTGTGGCAGCGTTGCCAGGGTCGGTATTTGGAGAAGATGACGAAGGTGTCCGGGGCGGTCGCTATCGTTTGAGAATGGCAACTAGCTATCTCTATTTCAAGGACCAAGAAGAACGATACACTCGCGGATACGAGCTATTGTCTCAAGCATTGGATGGGGGAGCCAATGCCACGATTGAGCTGCCATTACTTGAAAAGGCCATAGTGGCGATAGAGAATACCGTGGCAAAGCTCAACAACATGTAATGTTTTCTCGCTCTCTTCCAATCGAGAAATTCACGGGACACTTTGCAATAGAAGACATTATATTGATGCGAAAATCATCACGTATTGAAGGGTCCAGTATCTGGTTCTGTGGTACAATCTGCTCAAGTCCTTCTTAGATTTTGGTCCCAAGCTTGAACGTTTTCATTATTCCGTGAGTCTTGCGGGAAAATATCCCAGAAAGACTGAGACCCGGAAATGCCTAGAATCTGCCCAAAAGGGTCCATATTCTCCCAAGGGTCGCTCATTCCGAGGTCGAAGAAGGATGAGGCGAAAGGTAATGAGCCAACTGGTTGTGAATCATCATTCCCAGAACTCTCTCCTAAGGAATGCGTTGTGTCGGATCTGCCTGTGGTGGGAAAGGCGAGCCCGGTAGAAATCGTTCTTTGAATACTGTCCGCAAGAACCTCGAATTGAGAATCTAGCTTGAATAGAAGATCATCGTTCCACCGTTCGTTCATTATTGCCAGACATACGGAGCACTTTCGAGTCCATGCGGGAAAGTCAACCAGAAGAAGAGAGTGACCCGAATTTGAGGATATTTGGGAATAGCTTGTTCGGGCGCTTACTGCCATAGTGAGACCAGCGAATAACACACCCTGCACAAGCATCCACGAGAGGGGGACATTGCTGGTCCGTAAGATCTCAAGAATATTGTCTATGTAAGCACCTGAGGATCGAATACAGCGCTCTAATGATGTGGTTGAAGGGTTCGGGCAAAGTGGGCTCCTTCTATGAAGCACAAACGAAGTACCATGGTAAAGCCTGTCCCAGTAGCTATTGAGTAGATAATTAGAACGTAGGTAAGAAATTTTCATGATCATGTAGAGCCTCAAATACCTAAATGGGTACGCCGACTGTGGATTTTCCGAGCACAAGACTGTCATTGAAACTCTCCAGTTGTCGAGCTCCGACTGCAAATTTGCTATCAGGTCTTGCTGTAGCTGAGGAGATTGGCCTCGTGTGCCAGAGGCACTGGAATAAACCTTGGATATGATCCGGCTTTGTATTTGGCGATGAGTAATATATTGGATCGCAAATGCTGTCTGTGTTGAATACAAGGGCAGGTCCGCCGTGATGTGTTCTTCGCTGATAGAAGGAGGCCGTCCAAGATTATAACAAAGACTTATCTCAATTGAATAAGCTGTCCAAAATATCCGATTCTTCCAATCCATATCTTCCTCAGATACACTCCAGTCTTTGGGTTTATTGTGCAACCCTATTTCAATGGCCGTCTGTTACGTTAGCTTTGGTTCCATGCTTGTGATTCGAAGGTGAAGATACGCCACTCACTCGCATCGCTAAGCCAGCCATCGGCCACTGGCTGGACTCGATCGGACCATATGAGCTATAAATACAAACAAGAAGTAGTATTTGAATGAACATGGGGCTGGAGTGGAACTCTTTTCCTAGAGTACTAAAGTATTGCAATGCCATGGCGTAGAGCTGAGTCGAGGAGGGCACTGATAGAGAAGTATCCTGGAAGCCTCCTCTAGCTTGATTCGCTCCGAGCTGCTTGCAAGTGCTCATATGGTTGGCCGCTCCTAGAGCCATGGCCAAATAAAACACAGTCATCTCGCTACAGCTCTCTGGGCTCTGCACCAACTCCGAGAGGGGTGCATTTTGCAGTTTACCGCATCGGTCTGCAAGACTAGCAAGAGCCTCGTGACTCAATAAAGGATATAGAGGCTGCACCCACATCTCATAGGACTTTTGAAGCAAGGCGATGATATCCGGTTGGAGAGGTAGCCGGTCATCTATGAAATGTGCCTGGGCCTGATTTGGGCCTCCTACCCTACGAGGGCGGAGAGCAGCTGGCAGTACAGGCTCGCATGATTGTAATAGTGCTGTGGCATAACTTGCGAAGAAAGCTCCGCTGGATGGTCCCAGATATCTCTGCTCACCAGTAGCATTCAGGGCCAGCAGGCTGATATCGGGTGCTTCGCTTCTTGCTGGAGAACTATCCCCCACGCCAGCTAAGTTATGGGATTCCATTGGCGAAACAGTAGGGCGCTCAAGGCTTCTATTTACTAAGCCAACGTGAGATTCAAGGGGTGATGGCTCCGGGGCAGGGTCCGGAAGTGCTCCATTCACTTGCCGAGCAGGCCTTCGTGTGGATGTCCCTGTAGGAAGGCTGCTACAATCCATACCGACCTCCCGAGAGAGCTCTTTCTCGAGCCATGCTACTCTCTTTTCGGTGTCCCTAAGGACTCTGGTATGAATGAGAGACTGGAGGGAATATGCGTAGGAGTAGAATCACAGCTCACCGCATGGTCTCTGCTTTTCTAAGCCTGGTATATGGCTCGCATTGGACAGATGCTTCGGTGCATTTCAAGCAGTTTGGATAACCGGTGCACTAGGCAGTGTAAGCAACCAGCTTAGATTCGCCGAACCAGGGCCAGCGGCGAGAATGATGCTTCTGACCTTGACCTTCTTCCTGTGGCATCGCACACACGCTCGGACTGCGGCATCAGCCATGACTTGGGAGTAATCCTCGAGTAATGAATGGGCAGCAATGATGTAGATGTGTGGCGGTGAGCGGCAGTTCAACATAACTCAGAAAGCACGAGAGATCTGAGATCGCCATGGCAATGAATGAATGAGCAGAAGCAGCGAGAGTCAATTTCGCCCGACTTCGGAATATTGTGGGGAGGAATCTGTCTCATCGGCGATTTTTCGCCGAGCCACTTACCATCAGCTCTCACCTTCACCTTTTTCTCTATACCACACTACATTTATAGTTGCACCTCCTATGATATGCCCAAGTCCTGTTGAAAGTCATAGATAGCAGATAAATCCTTCAGGTTAGCATGACGTTTAAACTGTATCGATCAGGCAGATTACTCCGCAAACGTCTCACTAGGTTTATGCCAGTATTCAAAGAGAGTGTCGCTTGTGGAACGAAACAGTGGCTCGATCTCAAATGACTAGGATAGCATATGAAATGCTGAGCATTGTCTTCAATTTATTTTATGTTAGATACCAGTTTTCCAACAGCCCAGGCTATCCATCCTTTCTTGCTGGTTTTAGGAGAGTGTCTTCCTTCACACCAATTTGCCACTTAGAAGCTATAAAGTGGATGCAAAAGCTAGGCTAAGAGTAGAATAGTTTTCCGAACGAGCCAATTACGATTGTCACAGCTGTTCTACCCATGTCCTCGTTACCCCAGTGCTCCATTGTTCAAGTGGGCTTCCTGACGCACTGGCTCGATATGCAGCCAGTTGGGCCAAATAACTTTTTCTGAATTAAGAAAATGAACCAGTCAAGTCGAGATAGTGATTTCAAATCAAAGGAGAGAGAGAAAAGACATGATTTATCAGCAAGTTGAACGGCGCTTCTTCTTTCACAAATTGGCGTACTGGAGGTCAATCTTGGCTCTATAAATACGGCCTTCCTCAAGCTTTCCGTGTGAGAATGTAAACCAATTCTTTATATGAAATCTGATTTCAACCTTTGAGTATCGATATAATCAACATGCATACATCAAACGGACTTCAAGTCATTTTCGGGGCGGCTGGCATTGGTCCCGAGGCATTCCGTGATGTTGCGAGAGAACAGCTGGATGTTCTGTTGGACGAAGATATCACGGCGCTGGATACTTCTGAGATGTACGCAGGGTGTGAGGATGAGCTTGCATATTTACAGGCTACAAAGAAATTCGAGATTCATGCCAAGGTCGCTGGAGGTGCCAGTCCTGGAAGACAGCATGATGCAATTATCGAAGCTGGCCAAGAACGCCTTCGAAAGCTGAACGTGGACCAAGTTAGTGCTATATCCGCCTCTTTTACTCATCCGAGACTGGCTATTACTGACACCCATTACGTATAAGGTCGAAATCTTCTATCTTCATGCGCCTGACAATTCGGTGCCTGTGTCTGACCAAGTCAAAGCATACGATGCCTTGTACAAGCAGGGCGCCTTCAAGCATCTCGGTCTCTGCAATTTCACACCCGAGGAGTTGGAAGCGTTTTACAACGCTGCCAAGTCGAACAATTGTGTCCTTCCAACCGTCTACCAAGGCTCGTACAGTGCCGTTAGTCGTGTTGCCGAGAGGGAGCTCATTCCCCTACTTCGCAAGTTGGGAATCCGCTACGTTGCATATGGGCCGATCAGTGGCGGCCTGCTTGCAAAGTCTAGAGAGGAGCTTCTCAGGGGGACCGGGCGGTTTGACCCCAATAATTTCGTTGGGACGGTCTATAATGCCCTCTTCAACAAACCTTCGTACCTAAAAGCCCTGGATGCGTGGGGCGAAATTGCTGAGCAGGCGGCAATTTCGAGGGTTGAACTGGCATATCGATGGACCATTTTCCACTCTGAACTTAGTGGTGAGCATGGCGATGGGATCATCTTCAGCGCGAGCAGTGTTGCTCAGTTGAAGAACACCATTAAGTTCTTCAAGGGAGGACCACTTGAAAACGACATCGTCAAGCGGGCTGATGCCGTTTGGAAGATTGTAGAGCCCGAGGCCGCTCTGGACAACTGGCATGGATATTTGAAGGGGCTATTCTAAATCTTCCGATGTTTAGTAAGATTTCTAAGTATCTTCTTCTACAAAACTGCATTCCACTTAAGTTAGATCCAGCACGTGGACCAAAATTGTTCTGTGTTGGGGAGTTGTTCTCTGGTGGCTAACCTCATTGCATCTATGGAGTTGTGTCCATGTCTGTCCCTACAACAGAATAATAGCCTTGATAAAATGATTGAACTACAGCAAATAGCACAGAGAAGCAAAAAGTAGTATTAGTGGCGTGAATATTTGATTAAAGACGCGTAAGTTGGATTTATGACATGGGATAACTTTCATACCGATCACCGACTGGTTGTTCGCGAATCCAATCGTATTTGGCTCATGATATTAATATTATATGGCGAAAATATAGATGGATAAGAGAAGAAACTGAGGAATCTTCTAAATAGCCAACCTTCATAAAAGATCAAAGAAGGATTGCTAGCTTGGTTTGTATTTCCTCCTTCCACCAGCAGGAAGCTTAAAATAACAGACACTATATCCGTTAGGAATTCAGTCCGCCGATACGCTTCACATAAAATATCTACAACTAAAACATAGAACGAACATAGGTCGAAACGCGACTGGCCAGTGTTTGATCCGAATCATTCGAGTCGAACGTTCTGCCAGACTCGCTAGAGCGTCGGCTCTGGTTTCTCATGTCGTCGACGAATTTGGGCCAGGTGTTGGTTAGAACTAGGTACTTGATGTGACTGCATGTGCTATCGAAAACAAGACCATCGAATCCAGGTGGTATTTCTCCAGTGTACTTGGCTCGCAGGATCGGAGTGGTGGAGTTGCCTCCTGAAGAGCATCCACCGCTTGAGCCAGGAGGCTGAGGCTGCTCAATGTCGAAAGGCGTCGCGGTGATTACCACTGGCTCACCGCATAGGATGCGAGTAGGTGCCTCGAATATATCCTCAAGCCGCCTGAGCTCTGGCCCCGACAGATTGAGGGGAAACTCGGCGTCTCGCGGGCTAATGAAATCCGTGTAGAGCTGAAGAGCAGCATTGTAAGCATCCAGTTCTTTCTCTCCTCGGAAACCACCAGAGAAGGTATTCTTCCACGTAGCAGCCCGAGTTAAAAAGGCGATATTCTCTCCAGAAAAGTCGCTAAGAGCCGAGAAATTCTGCAGCGGGGTGGGATTCTCCCTGAGGACGTAGTCGAGAGCGCCGATCGTGTAGAGGTGGTCACTCATCTCGTTAATAAGGAGGTTGTCCATGATATCGCTCTTGCCCCGACTTGATGTTGACCCCTTGCGCTCTTGATCAGATGACTGGGAAGAGCCGAACATGGTGATCTGGGAAGATGATTCCCATTTCTGGTTTGAGGCCGCCACCTTTCGGCATTGGATGTTCAACTTGATGACCTGGAACACGGGGACAAAAACAGTGAAGATCTCGAACATCATGACTGATAGATGGATCCTACAAGATGTCAGCGCGACCATCCGAGCCAAGGTTTTTGTATATCTGGGTTGGGAGACTCTTACCATTGACTGGGAGGAAAGTACATGTTGACCGGTTCAAAGGCAGGGACATATTGTGCGATCAGAAACATAGGCGTGGCGTGAAGGCTAACCCATGGTCGGTCAGTGTGAGATCCTTACACGGGCCGTATCAGGAACGTACTTGGAGATACAACAACCAATGGTCTGTGCCCTCCAACCCATGGTATCGCGAATTCCCCAAGCGTGCCAGATCAGATAAGGTGCCACCTGGGGAGATGATTAGTACAAATGAATCCAAAAGGGACACGACAGGCCACATACCATCCATGTCCAGATGACCTGCCAAACGACTGAAGGCCACCATTCCCAACCTCTACCCAAGTCGATCATTTGTTCCACTAGTGTTGCGCCTCGGATCTCGGTCCCCGGAATGCCGAATGTAGGATGATATTTGCGGCAGGCAAGCCACATGCCGATGGCCAGAAGAACCTGAGATTCGATCAGCACGGTATGTCGTTTTAAGATTATTCAGTAGAGCAGCATACCTGCGCGACCATACCGAGGCCAATGAAAGACATGATTCTGACTGTGTAGCTCATGTTCCTGAAACGGCAAAGCCACGATGTCCCCCCGCCGTTGCATCGTACTTGAATTCGGTGATTATTAGTGAACTGCTTTTGTAACTTGGCTACGTATAGAAAGCGGCTATTAGAGGCATGAAATAAGGCAATGCCCAGTGGGAACCAGATGCTCATGAAGAAATACTGAATATCGTAGGCAAGAACGACGGGCATGGTGCCCCCGATGGGGTAGACAAGCTGGGCGAGCACCCAGTACGCATGTAGGAAAAGAATTGCTGTGAAGGAGAGTGGGAGGCCACGGATCTTGAGAACCGGATTATGGCGGTTGAACCAGCAGAATGCCATACCGGCAAAGACGAGGCTGGTCCATATGACGCAGAAGCATATGAAGAAGATCCCGATGTTGTCCCATTTTGGCGGGCTGGGCGGGAGGTTGTAAATAGTGAAGTTTGGAACTGTATCCATGCTGAACAGGTCGATGTTGGGCCGTCAATGAGTGTGAAAGGTTTGAAGGAGTGACGAAGCGTATAGAAAGGGAACGGCGATTTTAAAAAAGAGTGTCTGGATGTCTTAACTTTGTTCTCTTAACGTGAAGAGGGCATGTGGTCAGGATTTGAAAGGCGGATCTGGCCGTTAGATGGAAACCGAATTGATCAAGCGGCGGCCTCACTCGGTGCTTTTGGATTGTCTGTCGCCTCCTTATTCCTTTTTCCTGATCGACGCTGGGGTTGGACCAAGACATGCATGAGCATTTTGGGCTCGCGTCCCAGCTATTGAGACCCTTTGTCTTTCCCCTCATGGGGCCCTGCTACTTTTGCTTCCCCGGTTCCACTCGGCCACTTGGCATTTGCTCCATTTGCTTGCCGCAAAAACAACTAGCTAGTGGCACTAGATCTCGCCTGGGTGCATGGGCAGACTGAAGCTGGGAACGGCACGGTAGATTTGGGCCGGCTGGATGTGAGGCTATTGGTAGAGCTGAGAAGCACTAGCTGAAGATCGACTTGGTCCGTCACGCCTAGACCGGCGTTTACAAGGTAGATCTCAGATTCAGAGACATTCAGTCAACGTGTAGCGCCTCCATTTCCTTACCGGGAGTAGCACTGCTCTTTGACCACAAGCTTGAGTGGATTTGGGCTTGCCTGCCGCTCGTCCCAGCTTCTAGGAATTTGTGGCCGGCAAATGAGCGGTGCTGCCGTTCTCTTGGCAAATGTGACTGAGTGAGCTCGTGACAAAATGGATGTGTAGGGACCAAGACTTGGCTTTGAGGAACTTACACGCGGAAAGGCCCTGCTCCGAGATTCAGGAGTACAGTGCAAAATTGGACGTGATTAATACGTAGTTGGCAATTGATATGCAGACTTCCACCACCGTAGTTAAAGCCTAGCCGATCATGTCGTCAGTCAACCAAACACATGGGCCAACCGTGATTTATCCATGCTGTTAATGTCTCACTATACGCGTAGTTACCACCAGCCACATTGCCAGCGATAGCCGTAGTGCCTTCTTTCAAAGGTCCCCGTGATCGACATGATCCCTGCAGCAATGCCACGATCGAGGCAGGCAAGCTGTTTATTCAAACTCAGATTATGCATTACCACCACAGGACGTACGCCAAGGGAAAAAGCAAAGAAAAATGCACTGAGGTATAGAAATGGAAGAAAAATAAAAGACCACAATTTGCACGAATCAATGCAAGATTTCGCCAACTAGCGTAAATGTAAAGTTTGGAATCGACGCGCTCAGACTAGGAACCCCTATTCTTAGCATACCTTGTTGTTTGGATAACATTCCCAGGGACTGTTGGGCTCATCGGGGCCCAAACAGCTAATCTTTTTTTTCCTCTTGGCGAGAAACACGAGCAGCCGCACGTCCATCTTTTGTGTGGTTACGTATAACATCCATGGGGAAGGCCTTCCTGGTGGACGAAACTTGCACGGATGAGAACTTGCCTTGAGGTAACAAAAGTTTACTTCATGGCATCATGTTTAACCACCCAATTCTATCAACTTAACCACCGCTAGTCGGCCGCTTGATCTATTGTATTAGGCCGATATTGCAAAATAGGATCGGCTACTACTCACCACTAGTCTACAATGTACATCGTCACAACAGGCTAATAGAAGCTCTTCGTGGGGACCTGATCTAGCCGTCTCTCGTCCTGACAGGCGGTAGCGGCAGGCCTGGCCAAGATGTCATGCCTAGTGATAATCAATTCGTATAAAGCGGGCTTGAAGCGTTGACAAACAATCTCTCTCATACTGCTGGCACCGACTAGCGGGATGATTATTAGTGAATCTCCTTCGCTTGTTTCAAAAACCAATTTCATAAGTGTAGGTCCTACGTGCCATACCGACCTACCACAGTAGCCTATTCCAGGCTCTCGGACCTTGCTCTGATTCAAGATGATATTCTTCCCCCTCGGTCCCCTAGAGGTCGTGTCATTGAAATCGGAAAGTGATTCGCTATCTTCGATTTGAGAAAGATGGACCTCCTAAATTTGGTAAGTGATTTTCATACTCGGTATTTCGCAATATATTGTTGTCGGTAGAGCTATTACCTTGAACCGGGCCAACTCGCCTATCCGTATTTCCAAAGTCCTCATACAACCAGCTCACGGATGGGCACCTTTCCGCCCTATTGGGAATGCGTGCTGGGATATGTCCAGGGCCATTGTTTTCCGGATTCACCAATTTAATTGGAAGGTTCACATTGTCGCTCGATCATCGGTTTACTAATGCTTTGTTAAGCCGTCCTATACCCCATGCACCTGGCCAGGAAAATCACGAATTCCTGCATAGCCGAGCCGGTCAAAGAGCCAGCTCACCAGTACATGGGTGAGAGTTACTCTTCAAAGACGCTTTCAGAGGGCGTCTCCGGAATAGTGAATACTCAATCTACGGTATGGTTACGCTCGGTTTCGCTTTCAAGAGTTCATGCCACCTGAAACGCGGGCCGCCGTCTCCTCTATATGACGACATATCGCCGCAGTCCACGGAACCTGCTTCTTTCAGGCATATCGACCGATTCGTAGTTTAGCAAAATGCCTGGTAGTGCAGCAAGTAGCAACGGAAAACAAACATACACCTCATTTAGCGACAAAAACACGCCATCGACCACCGGAGTTCTCTCAAAACAACGCCTGCCAAGTAGGGCACTGCAACACTAACACTCTGAGCGGATATGTATGAACGAGCTCACAGATTTCCCGCCAATGGAGGAGTTCTGACAAGGTAGTATCTTATGTTGCATTCATTCAAAATTCACTGTTATTTGATCGTCTGTGACAAAATGGGCTCGCAATACGATACCACCTAATCCAGAGCGCATCCAGTAAGCCTCTCTCTGCAACTGAAGATGTGTATATATACCCTCAAAGCCTCAATGTATCAAGGAATACACCTCTTCACAATTATTTACAGACATCATACGCCTGTGATCTCATTCAGCTAAAGCTCTTCATTATGCGTTTTCCTGCTGTTCTCGGTCTCCTTTCTGTGGCAGTCGCCCTACCTTCTGCTGTAAACAACGACGCCCCAGTCGATAGTCTTAGCATCGCTGAGCGGGAAGTAGGAGAGGTTATCAACCGCGCCCCCGAGCAATCCGCCCAGGACATCAACATTCTCTTCGAGAGGGCTTTCTTCGATCAAACTGTTGACTGGCCTTCCAGCAGTGTCACGCTTGGCACCATCAGCTTCCAGACCCAGGTCAACAACCTCGGCAGCGACCGCTTCAAGATCTCTTGGTGGAACTCCGATCCCGCCAACGCAGGGCGCAAGATCAAGCTCACCTTCAACGCCGGCGATGGCACGCGCCTCTACGACGTTGTCTCCTCACCCCAGACAAGGGGCAACACCGAAGTCACCAAGCGCGGCACCCAGTTCCGTGCTATATTTGACGAAGAGTAAGAGTGCAATAGCCTCAGTGGGTAAAAGCTATGTTAGGAGACGTGAGCCAGTAAAGTGTGCTTGATGGGTGAGGGGGGTTAGCCAAACTCAGTCTTCAATTAGGTTTTCTTGTTGAACTGAGGATGATTTTCTGGGCTTTTTGCATTTCCTTCTTGAGCTTGACATGCCAGTTCGTTGATTGAGCTCAAGTAGCAAAAGCATGTAAATCCAAACCCAGCAGTATCCTAGATAGTGAAGATATATTCTTTGCACAACCTGAAGATGCCCATCACACGATAGTTTATTGATTCGGGGAAGCCTGCAAAATCGCCGACAAGATCGCACTCACTTCATTTCAGCTCGTCGGCTCCGAGCTGAGGCTATTGAAACATATCACTGAGTGACCCGAGTGGGAAAAGATACCAGTCCAGTAATAAGACAGACTTGCTTACCAGCCCTATACCTACGAGTTGACTCCCCTTGTCCCGATGGTCCTATATATACCTATTTTCCGCCATATATAATGGATTTCTCGGTCTTGATATCTCACGTCAGCCACGAGTTATCAAGGTCTACTCATCGGCTTCGACAGACACTCGCAAATCCGAGGCCACAGAGAAAACAGCACGGGCTCTCTCTTACTAGGGTAATCAGGTTAAAAAGAAAAGGAAAAAAAAAAAAACCCTCGTCTCAAGAAGCCCTATTTTCTAACCAAAGGAAGAAGTAATTAGGCATGCACCCAAAATGTCATACTTCGGACCATACATGGAACCAGGTGAGCTGCCGCCATCCATGACGGATTAAAGAGATATTAAAGGTATGCAGCATCCCCATGTTTTCAGCAGCATGGGATTCTTTTGAGCTGCTAGTTCAAATTCCAGTCATGGATTCGAGGCCACCGTATTGCCCCAGTCGAACTGGGAGATCTTTAAAATGGTCTTGCCATACTTTTGTCTATTGTTATGGAATGTTAGCCGTTCTGTTGCTTTCTGCATCTCCAGAAATGCACATGGCTTACCGAAACCTGGTGATGGCCAGAAGGTTACCAGCGATGATTCTATGATTCTAGAGCCAAAAGACTACCAGCTGTCCGCAGAGAATCCGTAAAAAATGCGTAGAGAATCCACAATGTGCTTCTCTAAAACACATCGATACTCGCCATGAAACTCAGGCTTTTCTCACAGTCGACTTGACGAGCCGCAGCGGTGTATGGGCTGATGCGAGACCTTGGGCGTCAGAGCGAGCAGCACGGTATCAAGATAAATGCCACCGTGCCGTCCGCGGCGTCTCGGATGTCTGATCTCTCGCCCGTGATCAAACGCATCACGAGGCAATAGTTCGGGACTCACCTGGTTGCCAACTTTGTCGTCGCACTGTTCTGTCTCGGGCGAGACCCCAAGGCCATGTCCAAAACTCGGCAAGTCTAGGGAAAAATCACAGAATTGATCAATCATTAGAGAGAATCGATTTAGGGCAAAAGCTTTCTCACTAGAGTCCTGCGGATCACTACTTTGAGACCATTGCTTTGCGGCTCATTCCAGAATAGAAGATACGCGTATTCGCTTCATCAGGATCAGAATGCCAGGCGGTACGGATTTTGCGGCAAAGTGATCCTTCGTGCATATTGCGATGCATTCATTTCCCAGGGATTCAGCCAATGGATCAGGGCAGCGCAGTGTTGAGAATAACACCATCCGGTTTGGAGCTAGCTGGATAATTATCTGCTGGTCCTGATGCAGGCTCGGGGAATTGGTGGCGGACATCGGCTTTGGCGGCGGATTTATCACTCCTTGACCTCATAAGGACGCCATTCCCGTTGCCCGTCCCAGAACTCTGCCTCTCAATCACCACGATTGATCGATCCTCCATCTCCTCCTCGCATCATGTCACAGCTAGTGGGACTGTTGCGCCGGAACTATCGCGCGACGGTGAGCCCGCCCGTCGCGGCAAAGAGCGACCAAGCACTACACTTTGGCATCCTGGGCGCTGCCAACGTCGCGTATGCAAACACTCCAAGCCTGGATGGATCGTGTCCGGGATTCAGGCAGCTAACACCCCTCCCTCTAGGCCATATGCGTTCATCTCCCCCGCCAAGTCGCACCCCGAGGTCATCATCCAAGCTGTCGCAGCACGCGATCGCGCCAAGGCAACAGCCTACGCAGCCAAGCACGGCATCCCCGAAGTCAAGGACAGCTACCAAGCCATCCTCGACGACCCCAAGATCGACTGTGTCTACATCCCTCTCCCCAACGGGCTGCACTACGAGTGGGCGATCAAGGCCCTGCAAGCGGGCAAGCATGTGCTCGTGGAGAAGCCGTCAGTCTCCAATTCCAAGGAGGCCGAGCTGCTGTTCAACTCGCCGCTCCTGAAGCAGCCCGACAGCCCGGTCATCCTCGAGGCATTCCACTACCGCTTCCAGCCCCACTGGCAGCTCTTCCTGACGCTCCTCGATCAGCCCAACATTGAGTCGGCGCACACGTCCGGGTTCGCGCCCTCCATCATCTTCGCCAAGGACGACATCCGGTTCCAGTTCAGCCTGGCGGGCGGCGCGGTCATGGATTTCGGCACGTACGGCATCAGTGCGCTGCGACAGACGTTCGGTGTCGAGCCGGAGGAGTGCATCGAGGCTGACTTCAAGATCATGCCGGGCACAGATGGCAAGATCGAGCAAGGCTGGAAGGTGAGGTGGCGCATGGCGAATGGGGGGACGGCCACTTCCGAGGGCAGTCTCCAGGCCAAGCTAACACAGTTCGGCGCGCCTCCCGTCACCGTCACACACCGGCAGACCAAGGTGGAGGAAGAGGGCTTGCCGTCGGGTCAGGAGAAGTGGGTGACTCGGAAAGTGGTGCTTCTCAATTTCATGGTCGGGACTATCTGGCATCGGATCGACATTGAGGATAGCTTCGAGCTCCGAGAGTCGGAGACCGGCAAGGTAGTCAAGAAGTGGACGGAGAAGACGTCGCGCAAGGCGTATACTTTCAAAGAAGCTGGTCTGGAGGGCCCTGGAGAGGACTGGTGGATCAGCTACAGGCATCAATTGGAGCAGTTTGTCAATCGCGTCAAGGGGAGGGAGACCAGGACGTGGGTAACGGGGGAGGACAGCATTGCGCAGATGAAGATGATTGACATGGCCTACAAGAAGGGCGGCTTGCCCATCCGGCCATCGAGGCAGGCAAGTGGGTGACATTGAAATTGAGACACTCAAACATTAAGCTGCTTATTGTCAAATCTGCGATCGGTATTATCAGATTATTGAGTGCTAATAATACATACCACAGAGACAATATAGCGGATGTTGTTACTTAATTTAATTTTATGCAACTAAAGTTCTCTATTGATTGTAGAAAGTAGTCTGTTTGTAACCAACTCTTCTGTTGGGTGTCTTATTTCTCCCTAAATATTATAGAATAGTCAGTATGGGGATAGGGTATTAGAGGCTATTATCCCCTCCATGATCACTTTGATTCAATAATTATACATCTTATATGATACTAATACTAATCAGACAATCTCGCTGGCAGCTGGCAGTTATCATCACAAAACAATGCCCACTACAACTTCTCGTTCGAGAGTGCAGCTTCATTTGCATTTTCTCGCCTTTCAATAGCGGCAATATCAGCCTTACTGGAACCCGCGATCTCAGAACCTCCCTTATTAGAACCTCCCTTATCAGATGCTCCCTGATTCCCATCTTCCTTCTGTGCCTCGGCGAAGCTTGGGGGAGGCGCCGTCTCATCGGGCGGTACAATCCATGACTGTACCATCTCGCCATCCACTGGTACCGGCTGGGGCGCAGATCCCACTTGCTCATTAAGTCCGACGCTGCAGGCTGGGATCACGAGCACATCTTGAGTTCCGCGGGTGGTGAAGCTCTCCCCAGCTATCTCACACTTCGCCTTCCAAGACAGTCGATGGGTCACTTTGACGTTGAATGTGGTGAATCCTTGTGATGAACTGCTCGGAAGACGAAGTCTTATCACGCCACCAACATCTACCGGCGAAGTATTGCCTATCGCGCAGGGGATCTCAACTGACAGCGGGCGATATCCAAAACCTTGGCTCTGTAGATCCGATTTTTGGCACCAGTGTGCTTCGTGGGGGCGGAATAGACCTTCGCATCTGATGTTGCAATATGTTTCCAACGTCGCTCCGAAGGTTACGAGCTTCGCCTTTTGGGGTACATCCCGGATAAGTTCGGTTGTCGCCGGCCACGAAGGCACGACACGCATGGAGAAGGGTATGGGATAATTGCCGATCTGAAGTAACTTTGGCACACCGACCTCTAGATTGAACGCGAATCTCGGGACCGAAGAGCTTCCAAAAAACTTCTTCATCTTCTCCTTCCTGGACAGTTCCGCACCCTCCATGCCCGGGACCAGACGTTGAGAGGAGACAGATTGCTGATATCTACGGGAGAGCAAGTTGAAATCAGCGATTGGGGGATTGGGGTTGAGGGTCACGACATGAATTGGTGCCACGGCGGTTTCCATGGACCACGAGCCTTTTCGCTGGTATCGGATGGTAGCTTCGATATAGTACTCGACGAAAGCTTCCCTTCGGCTATATAGAGAATTGAAAGAAGCAGGGAGGGCCATCTGGCTGACTGATCCAGAGTCAATGGGGATATATGACTCGCGTGCGTCGTGCTGTTGGGGGAACAGACGTGCATCGATGTTTGTGGGAATTGTGATGGCGAACCCCCATTGTTGCTGCTCGCCAACGCCTTCAGGGATATGCACCGGCCCCTGGAACACCCTCTGGCGTGAATTGAGAAGGGTGAAGCGCCCGCGGTAGGTGTGATTGTTGTTATTCCTTCTCACGACCATTTTAGACTTGGTTCGGCCATGGAGCACGACTTCGATTGTGGCTTCAGGGCAGACCATGGCATTCCTCCGGTAGACAGTCCCAACTACGGCATCTCCGGGGAGGTAGTTGGAGCGTTCGACCTGGACGCCCAGGTTGTGGTTCGATTTTGCATATGTTGACGGCATCTTAGGCAGCGTTTAAAGATATGTGTGGATAGGGAATGAGGCTGGAAAGACGGAAGATAACATAAGAAAAGATGCAATGATACAAACAACGTCATCTTGGGCGATGCGCGTGGCGCAGCAAGAGCCACAATTAGCGCTTTCCATTTTCTGGGGAATGACGATCCTCTTCGCGACTCCTTCTGTTCTATTATTAGGTAGGTAGGTATAGGTACTTATCTATCACTCTTTCATTTATCTTGATTCAAAACTACCTAGGTAGGATGGCCCAGCTTCACCGCGCAACGAGGCTCCAGCCAAGATTGCTTGCCTAATAATCCGTGCTAGCCGCGATCTTTTCAAACTTTTCAAGGGTCTCGCTGAGCTTGGCCACCTTCTGCTTCAGCATGCCGTAACAGTCCGACCCCATCGGCATCCTCAACTGGTCCTGCAGACCCGCAGCCATCCCCGTCCCGGTCACCAACTCGTAAATCCTCTCGATCCCAAGCTGCGGATTGCCAGGCTGGCTCCCGTGTATGCCACCCATGGCGCCGCCAATGTCGAAATATCCCTCCTTCTTCTGTCCCATGTTTCTTCCTTCCGCCGCTGGTTTCAGGAAATCAGTCCTGAAAATGCCCGGCTCCACCAGATGGACTCTGATGCCAAACGGCTGCAGCTCCACGGCCATGCTCTCCGTGAGGCCCTCGACAGCAAACTTGGACGCAGAGTAGACAGGTCCGCCGAGAGCGCCGAGAAGACCGGCCCCGCTGGAGAGCTGAACAATCACCCCGGATCCTTGCTTCCTCATGTGGGGGATCACGGCTCTTGTGAAGTTGTACAGGCCGAAGAAGTTGACGTCGAATTGGTACCGGGCTTCTTGGGAGGATATTTCCTCGACGGCGCCCATGTGGCCAAACCCGGCGTTGTTTACAAGGACGTCGATGCGACCGTGTTTTTGGACGGCACGGTCGATGACGGAGGAGATCTCGGTGTCGGGCGCTGTCATTTCGATCTCCACGAGCTCCGCGGCAGAGTGGTCTTGGAGGGCCTTTGGGAATTTGGAGAGACTTCTTGCCGTGGCGATGACAGTGTCGTTGTTCGCCAGGGCGTGCTGTGCAAGTAGCAGGCCGAAACCCGAATTGGCACCGGTGATGAACCAAACTCGAGGAGCCATGGCGGTGTTTTTCGCTTGGTGGTGATGGGTAGATTGGTGAATACAGAGCCTGAAATGGGGATTATTACTATGGTGATTCTTTGGCTTAGGGATTACAAGCTGAGTTATTGAAACAGAGTCCTTTATTTATCTTGTTCCGACTCTAGAAATTGATGATCAAAAGTTGTCTTTTTCCCGACGATTCTTCTATTTCCCGCTACTGGTCGGGTTTGGCATCTTGAGTGTCATTGCTGACGCATACGTCCACCACGAATCATAGTCTACCATTTCCACCTTTTGTCATGGGTTGGTTAGATATAGTGGGGAGCATGAGGGTTTTCGATCCGAGTCAAGGTGAGCACAGCAGTTGATTAGGTATTAGGATCTATCGCCTGTGTTTAAATGTTTTTATTTCTTGGTAAGAAGTTGGAAAGCTTGGCAACGCAAGAACAAAGGTCCAAATATCAGACATGGCTCCAATACATTAATGATTCGAAGTTATATCGACTAGATTCACTCGAAATTTGAGGAATGTGGCCATTGTCTCTCAAAAAATCCGTTCCCACTTCAACGCCACTCATTCATGGACAACATTATTCCCACACCATCTTGGAGTTTAGTCTCCGGATTCCTGTCTAGACATTGAGCGAGAACTTCTTCTCAAGGGGGATGCAAGCAGGCTTGTGGTTGGCCCACTGCGCTTTCTGGCATTTCTAAATGGTGCAAGTGGTTAGTCTTGATCCGCGCTTTGGATGAACGAGAGAGGACAGACCTGTGAACAATACCAGGCACCACGGCAGCGGGAGCACTTCTTGGGAGCAAATCCAAGATCAACCTCGCTCTTGCCACACGTGAAGCAGCTGGGCGCCTGAAAGTCGCGCGGGGTACCAGCGACATAGTTATCCAAGGCATTGAGGAACTGAACCCGACCTGGCTCACGGAATCCCAGGTCAAAGATGGGCAGGGCAAAGCGATGGTTGCAGTGGATGGTGGGAACCAGCCCGCGGAGGTACTGGATATGCTTGGGCCTGATCTTGGCACCTGCGCGCATCATGAGGGCCCCAGCGATGATGATTTGGTATGGGCCGTCAAAGGTGTTCTTCTTGGCGTGGGCGCGAACTTTTTCGAAGAAGCAGTCTCCGAGACCCGAATCGAGCTGGGCGCGGACTTCAGCGACTGTCTGTTCGAGGATAATCTTGTACTCGTCGGTTTGGTAGAAGATTCGAGCTTCCTGAGGGGCTAGCATGTCGGTTTGGTGGATCATTCTGCTCAGTTGGAGGGGATTGCCCTTGAGAGTTTCGCCCAGATCGCCGGCAACGTCAATGTCATGGTCACTTTCGAAAAGACCTGAGAGGGAATATGGTTAGCAATGATGACAGCTGAGAAATCGGCATGCGGATTGTCGACGAGCTTACGGTGACCCCAGCGACCCATGATGGAGGTGTTTAGAGAGGATGGTGGAGGAGAGATCTGCAGTGGTGTTTCTGCAGCTGGACAGATGATGGCAGATTATTTAAGGACGGACAAAGATGGTCTGCAGAGCATTTGGATCTTTGGGCAGAGGAATGTAGGAGAAAAGAGAGACAGGCAGAATTGAAGGAAGGAAGGATGGATGGAGGTAAGTTTGGCGAGCAGCCTCAGGCAGACATTCACTCCGGTGGTCGCACAGGTACCTTCAGGTACAGGCACAACACTCGCGCTGTTTGACGGTAATGTGAGCAGTCGAGATACATCGAAGTACTCCAGAGATGCTGAAGTTGGCACGACTCAAAGTCCAGCATGTTTGACGGTCTGGTGACCTTGTTTCAAAGTTCCAGCTCCGGACGACCGTCATCGATCCTTCCGAGAATTTCAGGAGTCCCAAATGCGAATTCAGACTACAAACTCTTTATCTCCTGGTTTATTAGACTGCCTAAAGCATGCAGTGGTCTTCATAACTCTTCATCTGAATTCTCTACGCTCCTTCACGCACAAACCCGCCATCTTCAAGCCAATAGAGAACAAGGCCGCGGAAGAACAAAAATATTGAACGAGTTATTATCACCGTGGGCTTTGAAACGAGGCAGAACTCAGATTTAGCATCCAAATACGTGAGGCTCGAAGCCGCATTGTATCGGCCGGCTGTATGTGAACTCTCTGGGATGTCCAGATCAGGGCCCAGGAGAATGAAGACTTTCGCAAGCCGGCAAGATAACCAAAACCCCAGCCCTCTTCAGCCAGCGATTTTGTCATACTAAAGCCTGGATTCTTCAAAAAAAAAAATGCAACCGTTCCTTTGAAGCGATATAATAAGCGCTGAATTTCCGACGACAAGTGAGCTTCGGGGGCTCAAGCCACTCTTTTTCCTTCGTATGCGAGTTTACATTCGTTGCCGACGATCTGGAATGAATACCCTTAGTTACTCATAGAGTTATTTATACTTAGTAGGTTCAGTGACATATAAGTCCCAAAAAAGCATTCAACTACGACGTCGTTTTTCCTAGTTTCACTAATCATAAGCTTAGGCAAGGACACAGTTTCAGTATAGATATACATTAAGCTATGATAATCTCTCTTTCCACATCTTCTATCTTGGTTTTAATGAATCTTCCTCATTCTCTCTCGTTGTTCCTTATTTTATTTTATCTGTGGCTTTCCTCTTGCCATTATTTACGTTCTACTATATATGTTAACTGCTTCAAGCAGACATGCTCTTCAATTGCGGCCAGCAATCTACCCATTTGACTCGGCTCTAGATATGAGGCGTGGAAAGTTGTCATGAACTGGATCAAGAAGTTCAACACAACACACTTTAGAGCCTCTACCGAGTAAGAAACATCCTGAAAGAGCACCATATATGCCTAATACGTAACTGATGTGCCGTCTTAGTATTGCTTGTTTGATGTTCGCTACTAAAGCCGCTTTTTGCTTACGAGTATCATGGGTCCAAGCACTATAGTCCTCGTGACGAGTTACTTTCCTCTGGATAGCCGACCAATAGAGTGATGATTTAATATGGCTGATGGCTTGTGAGGGTCATTTGCTGATATGCCTGATGATGATGATGCTGCTGATGATGCTGCTGATGATGATGATAAGATTGCTTTATGCTGGTCTGTCGTCTACGCAGGGATTATCGCTATTATTTATCTCCGCGTGCTGACATCAAACTTGATAAGCGGATCCGCTGACAAACGTTACATTAGCAACTTCACCGCATCGAATTTTCCCGCTGGATTGGCCTTTTCCCACCTGACGGCGGCCGAACTCACAATTTACCTCCGCAACGTTGAGTGATAAGGGATGATCGCTGGAAGATACTCCAACCATGGATTCCAGGTCTCCTATTCGTCGACGACAACTTCGGGGCAGAACTGCGACAGCTTGCTTGGAGTGCCAACGGAGGAAGAAGAAATGTAACCGTCAATGGCCGTGCGATCATTGTCAAAATCGAAAAATCTCTCACCTATGCGAGTTTGGACCACCCAGGGGGGCAAGGTACGCCATTGACTGAGTAGTAGTGACGAGTTGATGCGTGTTTCAGTTCAGATCCTAATGTTCACCTTAAGTAGACAGCCGGTGGAGTCAGAAGCAAGCTCAATGAACGATTCTCAACAAGGAATCGAGGCTCCGGTATCTGAGATCCAGAGCCCTTTGTCTCTGGAAGATTGCTGCTTGGCAGTAAATGAGTTGTCATATGTGGATAGCGATGTTTTCAAAGTGCTTCAGGCAAGTACTGCAATTTTTTGCTCCATATGCCCTCTCAACGAGCTGAAATTAACGCTGAGAGCAAGATCCAACCCACTACTAAGCCGACGAAACCGCTATCAGTTCCAAGCCATGTTTTGCAGGCTCTCAGAACTGTTCCCCCGCGCCCGTATACCGACGCTTTGGTGCAAAACTTCTTTAATCTTGTTAATTTCCACTATTGTATTCTCCACCAACCGCATTTCATGACCCAGTACACGAAATGGTGGTCGACAAGACCCGAGCTAAGAAGTTCGCCTGGCTGGTCTGACATTTCTTTCACCTGCCTGGTTCTCCGAATATGCAGTAATTCGACCCAATTTCTTACGCCTTCCGATATTCATCGGTTTGAATCCGAGCTTGGAGAGCCTGTGTCGGTTTTGGGAGCGAATTACAACACCGCGGCCCATACCCTGAGCAATTACCTGCCTTCTGGGAGTGGGGGGTTGGCAAATGCACAACAACTCTTCCTAGCAGCTACTTGGTCTAAAGCAGAAGGTGACTTTGTCTCTTCGTGGCATCAACTAGCTGCTGCTGTAAGACATGCTCAAGAAATAGGTTTGTGATGGATAATTTTCAAATATTCCAGTCAAGAAAAAATATTGACAATTTTTGGACAGGTATTCATAATGACTCATCGTCAGAAGAGATGACAGGGTTGGAGAGAGAGCTTCGCAGACGACTCTGGTGTGCTCTGTGGACCTGGGATAGGTAAGTAGGGTCTCGCAACTGAGTTCATCAGTCGATGGCACTGGTGCAGGATTAATCCGTACTTCACAGATTCATGGTCGGTATTTTCAATCGGGCCCCAATTATCCAATCAAGCGAACCTATCCCCTTACCCAACCCAAAGTTGGATCAGACGCCAGACGACCCAGAGATACCGTCAGTTGTGTTGGCTAAGGTGCTTGAAAATCAGCTCACTAGCCAACTTTACGATGATAGCCAGAAGGATGCTGACTTGGACACCAAACTAGCCTTGGTCGAGGACTTTATGGATGGACTTCCCAGCGTCTTCCGGCTTGAAGGCGCCGACGTACGATGGGATACAAACCATCCCAGACTCATCGTCCAGCGCCTACAATTACACACAGCTTGCTATATGGCTCAGATGATACTGCTCAGACCAACGGTTCTGGATGTTGAAATATGTGACCCGGACAGGCTCTCTAATATAATCGACATTAGTTTGAAGTGTATGGAAGTCAGCCGAAAATTATTCGATGTTTGCGTCCCACAGCACGCAAAATACTTTATGATTACATTCGCCCCTTTTGACAATGCATCGTTTCTTTCTTCTGTTATCATCAAGGCCGGGAAGAAACGTCAGGTGCCCAGACGGTCAGAGATTATAGCTGCAATTGGGCAAGCACTCTTTATGTGCAATAAGCTACGCGAATTTACAAAGCTAGGGGCCACAACATGGACAATTCTCATGGCCTTGGCTTCGAAATTCAAGCTCGATGCGTCTGAGAAAATCATCTTTGAGCAGATAGGACAAATGGGAGACGCATCTGGTCCAACAGAGAGATCATTTCTTGAGCTTGGAATGGGAAATGACGAGCCTCTCATGCACCAACCTGATGGTATGGCCAATTTGGCTGATATGACTGACACTGATTGGGGAATGTGGGGAGCATCAGAACCGTCGGCACAAGTTGATCTTGGTATTCTTGACGGGATGTGGGATTGGAACGGTCTAGGTTTGGGCGACATGGGCTCCGTCTGAATTCATCTATATCCTGGGAAGAGCAAGCTGCATGGCTCAATAGGGATATCCAAGACTCAGGTCTCTCAACGACGCCAGGCCTAAGACTACGAGTTCCGACATTGTCATGTTCAGTCACGGCGATGTAAAACTCCGCTTGGACTCTCCAAGAAAGTTAGCAGACAACGGATAAGTTATGATCAGCAGTACTTGAAAAATTCACACCGACATCGAATTGGATAAGTACTCGTTGAATGAAATCCCATCCTTGCTCAAGTCTATTTTGTTCTTTCACGCCTTGGTTCATTCCAACAGAAACCCAGCGCAATCTATTTAATTCCAGTTCAAATCGTTATTCATCATTAACTTCAAATTCCAAGTCGCATCCAGTCTCACAAAATCAAGGCTCCTCGTGATGCGCCGCCTGTTCCATCTTCTTCGCTTCGACTGGAATCATCGGGACTGGAGGCTGCTTGGCAAGCTTGACAGTGGCCATGGCAGAAGGAGCCTCAGTGAAGAGAGTCTCGATCTCTTCAAGGGAACGTCCCATGGTCTCGGGGAAGAAGAAGTAAACTGAAAGGGGGATGCAAGCTCCAACCGCGGCGAAGACAATAAAGTACCTCCAGGAGATGGTATCAATCGCAACGGGTGTGATCATGACCACGACGAAATTCCTATTGTAAAGCATGTTAGTGTACTGAACATGCAATCAATTTTATTACTAAGAACGGGAAGAACGTACCAAAGCCAATGGTTCGCTGTGGAAATGGAAGACATTGCCATACGTAAACGCAGGGGTGCAATTTCAGTGCAGTAAAGGAAGTTGGCACCAAGGAATCCGATCTATGTGAACGTTAGAAGATGAATTAACCCAACGAAGAATAATCGGTGATGATGACTTACGGGAACAAACGTGTTGAAAAGGTAGATGAAGCACCCAGCGATGATCATCGCAGGCTTGTTCGATTTATCCATCGAAGTGGTCACTGCCAGGGCAGTCATGCAGCAGCACATGCCAACACCACTGATCATGAAAACAGCGCGTCGTCCAAATCGGTCAATAGCGACAAACGCGATGAAGGAAGACAAAAACTTCCAGGTCATGGCGCCAGCGGCGAGGATCTTGGATAGCTCGGGTGACAGACCAATATTCTTCTTAAAAAGAATGGGAACATAGACTGAGATGAGGTTGGAACCGGACATTTGCTGATAGAACTGCAACAGGATGCATAGAGCAAATCTGTAGAGCAGCTTGTCTTTGCCCATGGTCATCATGTCCGTAAGCTTGGATCCGCTGACCTTGGTCTCCTCCAGCGAGTGTTCAATGCCAGAAACTTCAGCGACGACTTCGACGGCATCCTCTTCATGGCCTCGGAACGAAGCTACGATAGATCGAGCTTGTTCGGATCGCCCCTTCATCACGAGCCAGCGAGGGCTCTCGGGAAAGAAGTAGACAGAGAAGCAGAGCATCAGGGAGAAGATGATGGCTAAGCAGATAGGAGGTCTCCATGTAATCATGCCGTCGACGAATTCGAAAAATCCCAGGTTGATCCAAGATTCCAAAGTGTAGCCAACGCAGATGAAGAGACCGTCGAGAACAACATGCTTTCCTCTGTTCTTGGCGCCGGAAGTTTCACTCTGCCACACTGGGACGATTGAACTAAGGCAGCCAACACCGAAGCCGATGAGAACTCGGCCGACGATGAATTGGGCGAGCGAGAAAGCCGAACCCTGAAGAACTTCGCCAATCAGGGTGGCCAGACCGCCAGCGAAGATGACATTTCGACGTCCGTACTTGTCACCCGTGTAAGAGCAGGACAGGGAGCCGACGAGAGCACCAATGGTGAATGTGGCAACGACGAATCCCTGAAGTGTAGACTTGCTACTCTTCTCGGAGCCGGTCGAGTTCACAGTATCGATCTCAGGGAAAGTCTTCACCCAGTCCGATTCTTCTAAATATCCACCAATGTTGGCTTGGTTGTAGCCAAACAGGATGAAGGCCGGAGCGACGATGAGAAAGAGCTGAAGAATGCTCAGGGCGTTGCCCGAGACTCCCAAATATGTCCGTGGCATGTTTTCTCAGTGTCGGATATGGCGAATACAACAAACAGCCGGGTATGAGAGAAGGAGAGATGGAAGAAACTCGCCACGGCCGAGACGAGAGTTAGGACCCAGGCCGGCCTTCTTGTACTCCAACTCCAGAAGGGGAAACAAACTTCTCATGGAGCCCCGTGGGAACTCTTCGTTGCCTCCACAGTGGTCAGCATTTCAAACTACTTCCCCTCTTTCCTCCAATTTCCTCCAATTTTACTCCAATTTTGCCTCCCTTGCCCCCAAACCCACCCAAATCTACCTCCCGGATCTCAGTGAGGAGTACCTGTTCCGACCCAGCCGGGGGGCGGCCGTGCGCGTTACAACTTCACCACTGTCCGAAGACCGCGACTCGAGGGATTTTCGTAACCTCGCAAGCGGAGCCAATCCACCGTGGCATGGTGCCCGTCAGGGGCACAGCATGAAGCTATCAGTGGAAGTCTGCGACACGAGCCGCGAGCGGCTATGACGGCACGGAGAAGTTCGGTGAGAAGGCTTCTAGCGCAGCGGGATTTTTTCTAAACTGCCGGGCTGCCGTCATAGTCGGCATCAAAGGTGGAGCTCCAGGCCTGCACGATACCGTCTGTCAGCTCTAAGTGGCTCGGAAAGTGGCCGTCTGTCAGGATCAGGCACGCCCGGGCCCGGTTATCTCGAAGGGTTCTGGGTCCTCATCAATGCCGGTGCGCTCGTTGGTCTGTCATCCCTTGGCCTCAACGCCGCAAGCGGCCTCTCTGTTGGCCACGCGGCGGTGTCGGAAGCTTGTCGATGTCCACAATTCACGACGTCAGGCCAGTTTCCACTGCAAAATTGTAAGTGGGTGACATTCCATCTAAGACATGTCACCAGAACGCTTCGAGCGGCATCTCAAGACATGAATCTTGTATTCTTGGATTGGCAATAACAACCACGTCATCTACTGGCAGATGAACCTCTACAGTATTCTACTACTTTCATAAATCCTTTTTTGTTATCTTCATGGTTTCATTGTCCGGATTTACGTCGGACTACAACATGATCGGGGGCCACATTTTGAGCCGTCCACTTGACTGGCAGGGTGGCCTGTCATCCGGTGCATATCTTTAACCCAATCAGCACAAGTGAGGCTGAGTGGGCTGGATTGAAGTCGGATCCGCCCAAAAAAAAACAAAATGATGACAAGTTTGAATCCTCTTACTCAACCTTAAGCGTAATAATCTCGAGATTTTGCCCCATCAACCCAATGTGAGAGAGCACATCATCATGTCCCCCAATGGCAAAGAACCTATTAGTGAACCATCAATGTCCATAATATGTAAGCGCAATCCCATGGTATTAGTCAACTATCGCATTTGTTCATTGCTCAGATCCCCCCATCAAAGTATATCACCCTTAGTAAGGAGGCTATACTCAAGTCTTTCCAGCAATGAGGGTCTAGTTGAGAAAATTGAACCTGTACGCCTGACTTCGTAGATAACGGCCGGTCCCAATTGCATACATGCATTCATAAATGTGAACCGGCCCGTCATCGTCTTTATAGGCGTATCCAACACTACTCTCACCCCTCCCTGCATCCTTGTCTATAACCGCTGCACATTTATCAGCCAGGGGCAATTTATAATCGACCAACCCTAGGCTGGATGTGGTACCTACGCCCCAATACTCTAGCCGATGCTAAATTGTTCAGTGTACATACTGCTGCCTAGACTCTCGTGCATTAATGATGGGTATCGACGTGAACTCCACTAACAGCAAAGCTAGTAAATAATCTTTTATTGAAGTCAGGGAACGTTTCATGTATTCGATAGTGACTATATGAAGAACAATGAAGAAGAATCTCACGAGGACAAAAGAGAAGATATCTTTCTTATGGGTCAATCTAAATTTGAGCAACCAGTGACTAGGAGGAGCTTTCTTACGCTCACATGACGAGAGAGTGGCAAAAGTAGTTGGCTACAGTTCGCTATGGCATCTGAACATTGGGGAATTATGCATCTTTTATTGATTGCCTTCAATATCATTCGGCGGTAAGCGTAGGCCCACTCTCGAAGGTGCTCCGTTGGCGAGGCGAGGGTTCTTCACCAACGGCTACAACGTGGAACGATCCGAGTTCGTATATAGGGTAGGCCGGCCCGGATTACGATGAACAGGGTCACTCAAGAGCCTTTTCAGGGTGAGCAAATGACCAGGATATCATCCGCCCCATAGCTCGTTGTCATCAGCACGTGGAAAGGATTGAGTGGATTTTGCCACTTGTTTTTCGTTTTGACAGATGGCAGCTAGCCAGGTTTTATTGACAATAAAAATATTTGCGCTTTTCTGACATTGGTACATGTAGCTTCTAGCATAGGCTTTTGAATCACTAGGTTCCAAGCTTCTATCTAGGGATGAAAGCATTTAATTAGATGAATACTTGATCATTGCGATTTGCCTTCATGAAATCATTTCAGAACGGCTAGATACCTATATAGCTGAGTACATTGTAATAGGTTGATGCAAGGGACCCTGACAGTCCAAGTCAATGCCAAACCTTTATCAACCATCCAAGTTCAGGTTAGTCATTGAGACGCAGTATTTATCCGACAATGATTTCCGATATGCCATTCCTTTACAGTTTAGACGGAGGGTCAAGAGCATCCAAAACTGCCTGGTAAGCCGCATTGATTCTCGCATGCAGAGCTGCAAGTTGATCAGCGTAGGAGGGGTCGACTAAGCCACAAATTAGAAAAAATTTCAAATCACCGATGATGAATTGATAAGTTCACTTACCAACGTTAGCGAGAGCAGCGAATAGCGCATCCGCGTCCTCCTAAACGGGTGTTAGCAAGCATCATATGACGGCATCTGGAACAGGAGGTACCTTAACGGCAGCGAGGAGATCAAAGACCAGATCGAAGTAACCACTATTCTTAATCACGTCAATCTACAGTATAATATTAGCAATGTGAACATTTTTCCGTGTCGTTGGCTATTAGTTATGAGTAAATACCTTGAGAATAATATTGCCGAGAATGGTTTCAAGAAGAGAGACAGTGCTCTCGCCCGCCGTATTGAGAGTGGCCGATTGAGCAGCAGTCAAGGCACCATTATCGATAACATCTTGAGTAGTACCTTTGAGGAGGGTTTGAAGGTTCGTAATGTCAAGGTAAAGCGAAAGGCTCTCGCTCAAAGTGCCAGTATAAGCGACAACCTTTGTGTTGATCGAGGTCAACTTGGCGTCGACCTGTGTGAAATCATCCTGGATGTCGGCAAAGTCTCGTTTGACGGGAACAGGAATTGCCGAAGCCAAAGCAACAAGCCCAAGAGTGAAGATCTTTGCAAACAGCATTGTGGCGATGGTAATGAACAGAGTAGTGTTTCTAAATAGCCTTGAGGTTGCAAGATGCAATTTTTGCTTGATAGAAGGTGCCGGTGGGATTTATGATGGCTTGGGAAGATAAGGTCTATTTATCTTCGGCTGGAAAGCCTCGAAGCCGATAAAGTTGTTCTCATGCCCCCTCTGAGCTCCCGATCACCACATGTCACAATGAATAAGCTTGTGATTGGCCGGGCTTCCTCGGGATAAATTCATGTGATGCCTGATGAATTGGTCTTTTTCATGTTCAGGCTTCCAACTGCGGGGGTAACATGGCAGGAAGCCGAGTTACTTTCCCATTATGCTTGATGAATTATAGGGATAAGGCGCGATACCCGTGGATCTGTTCTCATCGCGAAGTGATAACCTACTCAGGACATGACTGATGTCGGAAAATGGAAAATGGCGTTGTAGTATGGACTAGGGTAGTCTGCCAACAGAACCATTGCAACACATGCTTCCCCGTGGGGAAACTGAATCACCGCATGGTAGTACCAAGATAGAGATCTAGATGCTCCATTTTGGTTCGAAATGGTAACATCAAATCGCCTAATTATTGTAGCACTGCCTATCACAGTAGTCTCAGCCGAGGGAATCCGATTTGGTCACCATCGTCTCCGCATAAGACGAATCACAATGTCCAAACCCTCTTGGATACGACCACAGACCCATCTGGCTCAAATTGCGACCCTGTAATGCGTGGCCAAACTTTCAAGGAAGCCAAGATTGTTCATGGAACTAGAATGAATCCAATACCGAGTTCCTCGGTAGCGCAACTCGACGTTGACTTCTGTAGTGATTTGGCGTAAAGAGGTCCCGTTCGATAGGGCTTGATTTTAAGACCATACAATCAATTTCGTTATCTAGTCTCCTGCGAGAAGACAATTTTGTGTATTAGTGACGAAAGCTATTGCTGGACATTGACTTATAATCAAGCGAAGGTGGATTTCTTTATAGTCATTTGGTTTTTGTAGTAATTTACATGTGCTCGCACTTTTATTGATGTCACAAGTTGGCCGCTGAAATGCCGACAATTCGGGTTGAGGTTGCCAAACCCCTCGGATAAATGGAATGAGAACTCAACTTGCTTGGAAGATCCGACAAATTAGGGTCTGACGCCGGTTTGGTAGCACTGAGTCGAATCACACCAACCCCAGGATGAATTGGCGCGGTTGACCACGTTCAGGCACATATTCTGATCAGGCTATTATACCTCACTCGGCTGGCCACTGCTACCTAAGTAGGTAACTAGGACTAAAAGGAGCCGTGTTGCTGACCAGATGCCCCCCAACACGTCCCATTCTAAGATGGTACTCTGCGGCGGGGGAAAAGGAGAGGGTGTGGCCCGTCTGCTCAGAACTTACCTATCCACAATAAGATTTGCCGATAGAGTCTCAGGAACAAAGGAATCCCTCAACTAGTCAAGCAGGTGGTCAAGCGAAAGGCGTTCATTTGACAACAAGACCCCTCTGACACACTTTTAAGTGCACCCGATGCATTATGTGACTGAGTGTGGTAATACGGCCGTAGCAGGCGGGGAATATGATTGGTAGGGGGATTTACATTGTGTTCAACTGTCCAAACGAGTTGGGAATGTTGCATCTGGGCGGTGTAACCCCGCCATGGTAGGTGGCCAGCTAGCAGCATGTTTGGATTTCATTAGCTAACAATATTATAAATCATAAGACGGGGTATACCATTCTCTCCCACTGTAACTGGAATTACATGTGAGCCTCAATGCTCATTTTCCCCCAAGTTGATCAACGGCTAGCACTCCCTTTGAGACTATATTGGGAAATAGCAACCATCACAAGGTAAGACTGAACTAGGGGTTACTCCGAAGAGGATACCAGGATGAATCAAACAAACTACCGGTCACTGACGATTTGGGATCAATTTGAAAGATACTATATCAACAACACATCATCATGTACCTGACTTGAGCATCTTCCATCCGCCCAGGCAGACTGAGACAGCTCGAGGAGATTCCAGCGCTGGTGGGCTTAGATATATATAACATTCTATGACATGGCTGAGTCATCAAATCCAATCCCCTGTGGCCCAGCTGGCTAAGGCGTCCGACTGTTATTCACTAACGTCATCGGGAGATCGACAGTTCGATCCTGTCCGGGGGAGTCCTTTCCCTTTTGCCTCTATTTTTGGCCAGCTTTTCTACTCTCTTGGTCAAGTGGATAACAATTTGCCTGGAAAGTCTTTGTTCACTGAAGCTTGGGTCAGTTGGCCATAGTTGGGTGCCGCATTCTCCTACGAGGACTGACGTGCATCATCATATCGGAGGGTTGCCAAGCCGTAGTACGGTGACCATTAGTTTACTGCTATGTATGCTATATCATAGACCTATAACATATGCCTGCGAAATTATGCATGGGTACATGTAGCCTTGTTATAACATCTCAATGTGAGCCACCCTTTTCCTTATCGCTCGTTGTACCCTCCTGGTTAAGAGTGGCAGCTACATGATCCGTCATATACTTCTCCGTGTTCGGTGCGAAGAATGTCAGAATAATAGCCAGACCCGAAAATGCAATCGTGCTGAGGTATACCGTCCGGTACGCGTCCGAGTTAGCCACTTTGTAGGCTCTTACGCCAACAGCTACAATGTTGTCTGTGATGCCGCTAACAGAGGCGTAGACACTGCTGGGTGCGCTTGTACCAGAGGTGGAGATGATGGTCAAGAAGTCAGACACAGAGTCTGCTGGTAGCCCTGCACCTACGAGAGCAGGTGGAACCAGGCTCGCGGTTGTTTGAGTCAACCTGTTGCTGAGGATGGTTGTGTAGATAGCGACGAGGACGGCACAGATAGCAGCTCGGATTGATGCTCCTAGCCCACCAGCAATTCCAATCTCTCGCTGGTCCTCGACGCAGATCGTCGTGTTGGCCAGGGTAATTGTCTCGTTCCAGCCGATGAAGAAACACCCGAGAAACATCAAAGCAATAGCGGTCGATTTATTATCAGGGTTACTCACGGCGACAGCTGTATTAAAAACTAGTTAGTTATCATGAAAGCGTGGCCATGTCAGAGTCAGCACTTACCGGCAAGAAAGCTACCACCAATCGTGAACACGGTCATGCATTGATACTTCGCTTTGCCAATCTTTGCTGTGAGAACTCCGCCGATAATTTGTCCAGAAATGATGCCGACGCCCACAAGCGACGAGATGCCTCCCAAATAAGTTAAATCTCGGTCGTTGTAAAGGGTTGCGCATTGCATAGGCCAGATGATAGCAAATGCGTAGTATACACCAGCGCCCAGCCCCAGCAGCACGCACGAGACCACCCACTGCGTGTTCTTGAACAGATGCATGGGAATGAGGGGTTCCTTGAGTGGTGCGTAAATCTCCCACAAGACAAAAGCTACCAAGACAACGAAACCAATGACGATCGATGAGATCGTAGCGGCTGACTTCCACGGGTAGACGGCGCCTCCCCAGCTAAGACCGAGAAGAAAGACACAAAAACCGCTGGCGAGCAAGAAGAATCCAACCCAGTCGAAGTTTTTAAGCCAGTATAAGACCGACGAGTTCTCTTCGTTGCGGTGCTTCTTCTCAAAGGAGGGAGGGAAGTAGAACAGGACCCAGCAGATAAGTGCTGCGGCGTTCAACGCCAAGATCTGCCAATATAGACCTCGCCATCCGACATTTGGGTAGGACTGCATGAATCCGTAGTCGATAGACGGGGCGAGGCCAGACGGAATAGTGAAGAGATATAGGAATGCGTTGCCGATGTATCGCCACTTGAGGGGAATAAGTTCGCTGCATTGATCGAGAAGTTAGTACGGGCTTTCTCGGACTTGTTCTATAATGAAGGTAGATTCCTTACCCAAGCACGAAATGGAAACCCATCTGGGTAGCGGAGCAGATTCCCAATAGCACGTTACCACCAATCAACATGGGAATGGAAGTTGAGGTCGCACACACGATACTCCCAGCAACTCCGATCAAGCCTCCTCCAATGAAGAAGTACCGACGGCCGAAAATATCCGTCAACCGCCCGAGGGGAGCAAGAAAAATGGCTAGAGCCGCATTGTAGACAAGAGAAATCCATGTATATCTCGCATCCGGGCCTAGATCAGCGTTGATTTGGGTGAGAATGGGCGCAGCATATCCCTGAATTCATATTAATTTCTCTCCTTAAATGGTAATTTGCCTAGCCGGGAGCATACGTACAAAAGATGCCACCGCTGCCCAAAGTCCAAGACCTGTTGCCAGAAGCGATCCAAGGAAGAACCGGCTGTAGTAGTAGCCCTTTGGAAGGTGTTGAAAATCAGTTTCACATCCTAAAGTTTCATGTTCCTGTATAGAAACAGAATGGGATGATGGTATTTCCGCATGTTGGTGCGATGTCACCTCTTCTTTGGAAGAGTTAGCCATCGTGCTGGGTCGAGGTTTTGAACTCTGGGGAAAAGTTTGATATCACTTGAAACGGCTGCAACCCAGATGGATGAAACGAAGAGGTTAGAGGATGCAGCTGGATGCCAGACTTTATGGGCACTTTATCTCTGGCCAAGATTTAGGTCTTGACACAGTGCACGATGACTAGATTCCAACAGCTGTGGTGCTGGTACTGCACCAAAAGGGAACAGCTGAGGCGGCCTCGTCTTCAGGGAAACAACATCCGAACGCGCCGGAAATTTCGGCCCCGCAATATATTATACTATTTAACTGCATCTTTCATGATTCAAGCCATATCCTGGACGTATTTCCTGGTTTCCTGCACCGCCTTTTGCCAAGTTGGTTTATCCCTTCATCCGAACCGTGTTCTCCGACGACAGCGATGCATGCTCGTGGTTACAACTTGCAAGACGAACATAATTATGCAACCATTTCCCGTAGACTACCGAGATACCCCAAATGAATCCAATTTCACGAGCTAGTAGTAATGGCGACTGGGGGCTAGGCTGCCGTGTCCCCTGAATATCCCAAAATCCGGGGTAAGAGCTGACCATTGACTCGTTTATCTTGCTCAAATGGTACAGCTCCTTGTGGAGAGATTAGTCTTTATGTGCTTTATGCGGGGAAATGAACAAAACCAACAAATGGAACAAGGCCTAGACTACCCAAAGTGACCGCTTGAGCCTCGGTCAACGTTTTCCGCTGGAAGTTCAACTTCCTCCGGAAGTAAACAGCCCCCATACACAACTTCAAGCTCATTGGTCAACATGGGCTGGCTTCAGAGTCAAATGACCGCCGCCAACACCTGACTTTTCATAAATAGCACAGCCTTGTGCTAGAATATCTCAAGACCGCACTGCTGTGTCTGATGCAGGCATCGCCAAGGAACGAATAATTATAGCCTACCGAATACAATTCTAAAGTCATATTGAAAAGGGCAAAGATATAACACTTTAAACAATGGTGATTAGGGTTCTAATGGCCGCGTGTTGAGATCTGATGATCTATCTTCCTTAGTTGTAAGTTACTTGGAAGTGTCGCACTAAGCATAAGACTCTCACCGTACACATTAAGAAGTATCTTGATCATAGTGCCATTATGAAGAGTAGTTTTTCAGGATAGAATCGAAATCGAAATCGACGTCTCCTTTAAAATCTACAAAGTGCGACACGGTTGCATTTCCGTCCACACATCATCGCGTCATTGGTGCTGGGAAAGCCCAAGACTAGACCTAGAAGGCCGCAGAAAAGGTGCAGCGTAAATGTTCCATGCTAGAATTTCAAAGAGGAGAACGCCCATTTTTGTTCAACGGGAGTTTTCGGCGAATGGTTAAGTATTTGGGTCTTGATCCAATGTTTGAGAGTATGAGAGGATGTAAGTTGGGGGGTGTGGGAAGCATATTCATCCAAACCCATTCATATGCTTCATTTGAACTCATTGTGTTGAGTTGTCGGGCTCTGGCAGCTTCCATTGCTGTTGAACTTTATTCTCTTTCTCTTAGGTATGCTTCATTTGAACGTCTGAAGTTTTGGGTCTGTCAGTGGAAGGGCCCCATTTTGTATGGAACGAATCAATCAATCCCACATCTGTATGTTCGTGTCCAGACCCGACACTCCGCCAGCTATGCTTGAACCCTTGCATAACCCGGATATAAAGGACTTGCAGGGGGCATGAACAGAGATCAATTACACTTAGGTGCCAAAGCTGAGAGCCACCGATCCAATGACGGTGAAATAATCCGCTATACGCACCTATGTTGTTGTCGTGGATATGGCCGCGTGGTTCAACTTTGCAACATTTGACGTCGGAGATCTCGCCTTTGGAAAACCCTTTGGTTCCTTGGAAAGCGGTGCTTATCATCCGTGGGTTTTGAATATTTTCCGGGGCATCAAAGAGGCGCCTTGGACATATGTATACCAACGGCTCAGACTAAGGTGGCTGTTTCGTTGGGTTATGCCGCAGAGATACTTGAAAGCTGCCCTGGAGCAGAGGAAATTCGCCGAGCTCACGGCGTTGGCTCGCATTGAGTCCGGGGACACGAAGCGGGAGGATTTCATGTCGTATCGGCATAATGACGAGAGGGGCATGTCCAAGGGTGAGATTCTGGAATTGGCCGCCATTCTCGTGTTGGCCGGGAGTGAGACAACGGCGACGCTGCTCAGTGGTGCAGCATTTTTATTGATGACGAATCGTGACAAATATGAAAAGCTAACCAAAGAGATCCGATCGGCCTTTCCTTCTCCAGATGAGATCACTATCATCCGTGTAAACCAGCTCAAATATTTGCTCGCAGTACTCAATGAAGCTGCTCGCATATGTAAGTCTTGCCTTTCTCAGCCAATCTCTTTGAGCATTCAGATACTCACTTGGCCCATTTTCTGTCTTTAGATCCACCAGTTCCCGTCGGCCTCCCTAGGCTTGTTCCAGACGAGGGTGAGATCGTCGAAGGCAACTGGCTGCCCGGGGGAGTGAGTATTGTCCCCACGAGAATCTGTTCCTTTCACTAATAACGCATGATCTGATTAGACCGTAGTTTCAGTGCCTCAAGTGCCAGCCTATCACTCCAAACGCAACTTCCGGGATCCTAAGAAGTTTGTCCCTGAGAGATGGCTCGGTGATCCCCTTTATGGTAACGATCAAAGAGACGTTGTCCAGCCTTTTTCATCTGGGCCTCGCAATTGTATCGGGAAGAAGTACGATCCCCACACCTGTTTGGTTCATCTACCTCCGCTTCTTGATTACTTGGGCTGACTATGAATTTTCATCAGTCTTGCCTACTCAGAGATGCGTCTTCTGATGACGAACTTGCTGTGGAAGTTTGATCTTGAAATCATGCCGGAGAGCGACGATTGGCTCAATCAGAATGTCTACGTTCTATGGGAAAAGAAGTCTCTCAACGTCAGACTGACGGAAGTTGGACGTGGCAGCAAGCAGGAGTGATAGTAAAGAGGATATTATTTCCTCAGCTCAACTGCCAAGGGACAACTAGCAAAAATGCATGAATTCTTGCAGGGCTTCTTTACCCTCGAAATTATCTGGCAAAGTTGGAACAATACAGAGTTACAGGCAGCGGGTGTGATCAAAGCACCTGTGAAGGACAATTCAGTGGAAATATGAAGACATCTATCGTGGATAGGCTTATATTAATCGTGTGATGAAATCTTCAGACTTACTCTTCTCTTTAAGTGGAACCTTCTCATTTAAACTCAATCTCCCTCACTCTCCGATAAGTCCGGGGCTGTGTCTTCAACTAACTATTGAAATCATGCCTGTCGATGGGGGTCGTTTATTTCAACGAATTTCCCCGGGCTTGGTTTTGATGCGGCAACCCGACACTATTCCGTGTTGGGTTGAAGCCGGGATCCTGCAGGCCTTAACCACCGAGGGGGCTCGGATCCAAAAGGGTTGATCCAAGCATCCACGGAACATTCAATTAATTCAGGCAGGAGAATTGAAACATTGCCGCCTGTCTTGAACACATGTAGTAAGACTACAGAAGTAGTGAAGAGGAGTATAAATACAAGAGACATTCTATCTTGCTCTAGCTTCTGACCATCATCTATTCAGTCATCTTCTACAATCCCGCTCAATCATCCTCACTCACCATGGCCAACACCGCTAAGAAACTCCGCATCGGCGTCATGATGGACACAGTCCAGCTGTCCGATGTCATCGGCGCCGACATCCTCGCCGGCTTCCGGCTCGAATCAATCAAGGAAGCCGCCGCGTTTGCCCCAGAGCTCGTCGGTGACCTTGTGCAGTACGCACCCGACATGGAATTCTTCTTTCTCTCCTCCACTCTCGACCCAACCGGGACGACATGCGGACTCAAATATGCGCCCAACATGACCTACGACGACTGTCCCCGCGACCTGGACATTGTCCTCATCGGCGGGCCCTGGCCGACCCACCGCCCTGCAGCAGCGGACAAATTCATCAAGGAGGCCTGGGAGAAGACCCCTGTCTGGCTGACCACCTGCACTGGAAGCCTGTGGCTCGCCAGCTCCGGCGTCCTCAAGGGCTACAAGGCAACGACGAACCGCTCATTCATCCCCACGGCCCAGCAGTTGAGCCCTGACGTGGATTGGGTTGCCCGACGCTGGGTGACGGGGCCAAAGCCGTATACTGGCGAGTCCAGCCTGAAGCCCGAATTGTGGACAGCCGGCGCTGCAGGTTGCGGTATGTGATTCCCTTCTTCTTGCCTCTGGATCGCCCGTGCTAACATCTACTCGTGTGAAGGCCTTGATATGGTTGTGAAGTTCTGCTACGACACCTGGAATCACCAGCTTGTAGACCTTGCTGTTAAAGAAGGCATGGGTTTTGATGTGGATTCCAAGCGCGGACAGGACTACTGAGCAGATTCTAGATCGTGGGAAAGGCCGTGTATACGAAACGGTTGATATCGCAGCCACAATGGAGGCTCGCTAGATAGCTGTGGAACAATAATTCCCTGGAATAACGTAACAAAAACATAGCTGAACCGTGTCTCACAGTTAGCGTTATGCCAAGGCGTTAGGGTTGGTGAGCTGAAGCTGTGCCCAAGACTAGTATAAATAGTATAAACTATGAAGGCATCCAAAAGCCATCCCCCCGAAGGCTCCGGCCTATAGATGTGACGAACAAATAATCAACAAGTATCGACTCCTCTAGTTGGGTGATATTAATCAATCTTCATTGATCGCACAACTCGCTCACCCTTTGCTGATTCTAAACAAATTGTCACCATGGCACCCCATCCCACCGCCTCGTCCCCAATCGTCAGCGACCGTAACAATGCCAGCGCTGCTCCAACCACCAAGCTCACATCCTCGAGCTCCAGATTGATCTTGGCTCTCGCCGCCAGTCGCTTTGTTCTGGGCGCAGCCGCTTTCCTCGCGCCCGGCATCACATCCCAACTCTTTAAAGTAGACACTCTCCCGGGCGCCAGCCTGATAACCCGCATTTTCGGTGTCCGCGAGAGTGTGCTGGGCGGCCTGACCGCTGCTACATGTCGCGATCACGAGTCCAAGAAGGAGCTGCGGCGCATGCTGTGGGCTGGTGTCGCCGTTGACAGCATGGACGTCGTTGCTTGCTTGATCATACTGGCCTCCGCCGATACAACGGAGGCGGCGGCTGCAAAGACCACGGCGATTGTTGGGCTCGGGGCCGCGTTGTTCGGTTTGTTCACCGTTCGGTCTGTCGATTGGGCCTAAGCACACGAAGTCGATGTTTCATGGAATTTGTCAAATAACGTATAATAAGAATAATATTTAGTCGATTAACAAATCTCTCTGGTCACACTTTGCAATCACAGTAGCTAAAGGAGAAACTAATAATACAAGCTGCGTCATCATTGCACTCATCATCAACATCAAATCATCAGCTCAGCGAGCTATTAATACCCGACGCCGTTGGGATAGAACCCAAGTAAAATGTTCCCCAAGCCGTACGTAATAAAAACCATATCCTTCTCAACTACATTTAATCAGCCGGTCGTGAACTGACGCTGGACAAAGGCGATCAATAGCATTTCGGCCACTAGCCAGTGCCAAAGCCCATAACGAAAGAAAGCCAATCGGCATCATCCGACTCCATTGAGCTTGCCACAGCCATGATCTGCTGCGAGTTCCATTCATCCGGTTGTGTTTTATCTTTACTATCCTCCCCATACATAGACGCATCGTCTAAGGGCGCAAATGATAGAGCAGGGGCAATAGACTCAGGTACTGTAGCCCTTCCCAGAGGTTGAGGTAGGGTCATGGAGGGATGAATACCAAATTGGGCCGCGTGCTGCGTGTCGATGAAGTCGCCAAGGAGTTCGTCGAGCTTTTGCATCTCTGCCTTTCGATACATGGCGATGCGATTGCCACTGCCCACTATGTCCTCCAGAATCGCGTTGGCTTTATCTACCCACGGCGGGTGATTCTCAAGCAGCCTGATATCCACCGCGCGGGCCATGAGAATCACAATCGTCGACACGGAAAGAGAGTCCAAATCCAACGGAATGAAGGTTTCTGAGCACCAGGGTTAGTCTGGTGGGCACGAAAGACAGGAAGCCGACATAACATACCAAGCAAACCCTGCTCTCGGAGGCTCTCAAGAATGTTCAGAATCTGCTGTGCGGACTCAACACACATTTGTAGTGGATTGCGAACTTTGGGGGAGGCCATGAGAGCGTCAGCTTCCAGCGGCGCCTCGAACCTTTTAAGGAGGCAACAGTAGAGCAATGGCCGTGTCGCGAGGACGATGCACTACAAATAGATATTAGCCCTTGTGAGATGGTAGTTCGGCTCGGAAGTCTTGTTTACTTGGTAATATTGCAGATGGAGATGGGCGGCAATCCGTGAAATTCCAACCAAACTAACGTCGGCGTGTAGCGGGAAGGATGACTGCAAATCATCCGCTACAGCTGCAATGCTCTCCAGTACGTTCTTCGTGCTAATCACAAATTTCTTGTTGATGCTTCCGTTTGTCCCATAAACAGCTAAGAGGTTGTTAGCAAGCTGCTATTCCAACTACCGCCAGTGATTTTGTGTTTTCTTGTTGTTATGATACAGTTACATACCTCGACTGACATCGGCGATGATGCGTGCGAACCGTATGTGCATTCCCAGCGCAGCGGTCCGCCGTGATGCCCCAGAGTATGACGGGAGTTGGCAGTGTACGCCCTCATCTCGGGTTGACTGGGGAAGACCCATGAGTGAAGTCATCTGTCGATCCAAGATGTACACAGTCCACCAGATCTTCCGGCACCGTTCGACGAGCTGCTTTCCCAGGTCATTGACAGGCATGTCCGTATGCATACCGTGGTTCATGGCCGTGCTTTTTGCCTGACCAATCTATTTGGAGTCGTTAGAGCTGACCATCTTGCGGCAGGGCTAAGGGACATACAAAGTTATGAGCCGCGTGACGGAAGTCCAGGGCTTGGTAATACCATGCCATGCAGCATAAAATCTCTGTAGATATCACAGGCTCTCTGCAAAGCGCAGTAGCGTCTGGCAACAGCTGCAATGCCCTGACGAAGAAATGGACCCCAGGCGGGCGAGTTCCCGCACCCTTTTGCTGGACGAGACTCTTCCCGAACGCAAGGATGACCAAGAAGTGGATATACCACAGGCTGGACTCGTTGGCACGGGCCTCCGATGGAAGGGAATAGAACCTGTGCAAGTTGGACATGAACTCCTCCTCATCGAACATGTGAAAGAGTTGATCGCAGTGGAACTTGACGGCATTTATCAGATATATGGCATGGTCCACGGCGGGGACAACGAGGGCGGGCATGCTCTGAGAGCTTCTTGAGCCATCCCAGCCGAGGTTATACGCACAGCCGTCAAAGAGAAGGGCATCCGTAGGCAAGGCGGCTTGACAAACATGCTCATGTGCCACGCTCAACACGCGTCTAGAGAAGCCCCAGTTGGAAGAAGTGCCCAGATAGACTGGAACACCGTCGTTCTCCGGTCAGCAATTATTTTTTGTCTTGGATAGATAGAGGCACAAACTCACAGGCTGTCCCATTTGAGGCCGCCATATACTGTGACGGCGTGTTTGTCAACGGATTGGTGAGTTCTGGAGGCTCAGCGGTAGTATGAGTATGCGCAATAGACGGACGCCTCCGGGGCTCCTCTGAACCTCGTTCTGAGGGTCGTGGAGAGGATTCCGATTGTAGACCGTCTCCTGAGGTTCTTGCAGTAATGACTTGAACCAATCGCCCAGTCAGACTTGGCACGAATATGGAGCTACAGGTGATATCTAGTACTCACCGTCGCCATCTGGAGGCCGACAGGTCACTTCGGCATTCTCGTTTTGCGTGGAAGTATGCCTTGCTACCAATGCCTCAAGGCTTTCCAACCGTGCAATTTTGTGTTGTAAATCAGCAAGATATCTACATAGATGGCGAGGTCAGCCTTGTATGCCTCTTGATGATGCGAGAAGAATCGCCATGTCGAAGAGCTATCTAAAGAAGAACACATAAAAAAAGGATACTGACCCTTGCGTAACCATGACCTTATTGTCACGCTTGTCGAATGTGCAGGTCAATCGACGTTGCGCGCAATTGTCGCAGGGCTGCAGCCCCGAGCACTTGATCTTCTGTCTCCTGCATCGTGAGCATCTGCGACGCTGTAAGCCAGTGCTCCGTTTTTGCTGCCACGGCGCAGGTGAGCTGGACAACTCAGGAATGCGAATGACTTACGCATACGTCGAGCGTTTGGCCACTCGACGCGGCGGCGTGGTGGAAGAGTCCATTGTCAAGAAGAGCAAAGTGCCCGCCAGCCACGCGGTTTGCGTCCAGAATGTTCCACCTAGCCTTGGGCCATTCGATAGATGCCCTTTCTGTGGCTCTGCGAGGGTCAGAGATCCGGGCGACTGGTAACAGGTAACCTCACCACTATTAGAGCAGAGTTTGTGTGTGGCTCAGTCCCAGAGCCGCCGGACACGCAGGAAACCGAGCGTCATAGGTGGACCACGCCCCCTGCCGACCTCTCTATCTCTATGCCTGCCCTTCTTTGATTGCGGAGGTCCTCGCCCAGAGACAGGCATGGAGATGATACGACACAGCGGAATGGGACAGGGCTGGCCCTGGAAGAGGGGGCAACGACCCACTGGCGGCCTGGTGACATGAGCTTCTTCTCGTGGATAAACTTCCAGGGGGACCCGGAGAAACAAAGCTACAGATGGTGGATGATTGGCTCGCTTCTCCTGGGCAACTGATAGGTAAATCGATGCAATCGTGCCGTATACGACTCGACTCCCTGTCTTATCATACTACCCCTTTCCTATTTATCTCACGCTGTTCCCCAGCTTCCGTAGATATAATGCAACCACCAATACTTAGGTATATCAGACGGAGGCCGAATAAGGGAGGAAGAACGAACAAAGCGAGGTCGGCTCAGCCAGCTGATAAGGAGCGGAGACCCGGGAGGCCTTGCCGACTGATGACAAGCACTTATTGGACGCCATGTCATTAGTAGACCGAGATCGCTCTCTGCTGGCTCTTGGTGGGGAAATTCCTGGGGTATTCCCACACCCCGAGTTCGGGGTGTCGATAAACTGCCTGTTTTCGTCGCCTTCGTATTGCCATCCTTCTATCTCTGCTTCAGCTACTTTCCTTTTCGGGGGGCTTTGAGTAAAAAAAAATGCCCTGAGATCCGAAAGGAGTTACAGATATATACCGCGGTATCGGTATTCAGTGGCAGGACAAATGCCAGGAGGTGTTGAGAAGCAACTAGTTTTCCCTTTCTCGATTAACGTTACTGTATTTGCTGCATGAATCCCGGACATGCCATTCCTTCCAGCCCCAATTGAGCAGGCGAGGGACAACAGGCGCCAAGTGACTATCGTGAGATGCAGCTCCCACAGCGCCCCAGCACACCATCTCCATTGCCCAGTGAGAATCTGCGGATTTAGGCCTCGTGATGCTTCAAAGGTACCAGTCCCACCGTCTGAGGGGATAGTGCAATCCCTCGCAATAGATTCGACAGGCACGCGTCGGATAATTCTCGACCACCTACCAACCAGCTATTCGTCTTTCGGCTTTGAGAAGGAGAATATCTGAACAAAATAGCGTCCGGATCACAGGACTTACATAGGCTAAATCATACACATTCGTAAAGAATTGATCTTCCGTCCCCAGCCGGGCTTTCCCCTCCATCGCTCGTTTTGGAAAGGTTATACGAGCATGATAAACTGCGCCATTCTCAGCAACTTATTATCTGCAAGTGCTGCGATGGTAAGTCACGATCTTGCAATAGGCGCAAGTGGGGGCGCATAATACGTGTTTCTTTTTCTGCCCAGATCAGCGTCGCCGGCGGCTTCTAGTCATCAACTCCTCCCAAGTCGCATATTCTTGCTACCCCTAGGTTTCACCACAGTTCCACCCATCTCAACTTCGTGGCTTAGAGCAGTGTGCTGCCTCATGATATGGTAGATACAACACCTACAAGCCAGTGCGCGAGACGATGAAGACCTTGGGTATCACTAGCGAGTTGGTGGGGACCTGATTGAAAGATCAATATAATGGGGATCAACATCATGCCGTGATGCGACGGCGTTATGGCATTTCAGAGTGAAGTGAGCATAGTTGTCGAGAAGCAAGAGATTGAAGAGTGCGGCGTTGCTCTGATATTAGGCATCCAGCCAGGTTGACCCCCACCCCCGGAGGACAGACAGGTAGATCCTCGACTGCGCAAGAGATCTAAGCATGGAACCAGATTGCCTAGTTCAGTCGAGGTCGATTACTTCACATCAATCGGAGGGCACTCCGGTTTTCTCACTCGTCTGGGCGCTAAGTCGGGAAGCCCTTCCGGTCGAGGTCACTAGCGATCAAAGCCAAACCCTTCCCCCGCACAAGGCCCAGAACTATATTGGCAAGATGGCTTATCATTGACACAAGATTTGTTTGGGTACACCTTGTTGTCTTGTACAGGGGTTGTCTCATCTCATGCACGGCTTGTCAATCCCCGGTCCAATCCAACGCGGATCGGATCTGAAGGCGAGCCCATTGGAAGAGGGTCACAGCCAACAGCCGTATCTAGGCAACCAGGCATCGAGACTGTATTGACACCCGACCTTGCCACACGAAATGAAAGCGCCAAAGCCAATCTTCTAGCGTCCTCGTGATCCGACTTTCGTTGCTACCCCGCTATCGGCTTCGGGCGACTACCACCAAACGGAGGGCCTAGTAGGATCGTGAAACTCAGAAAGCCATGATAACCATCCTTATTGGCAGGCCGCTTTGAACAAGGCCGTATTACCTTTGCGGGCTCATAGTTCCGGACCTGCTCCCATAGGGTCTATCGACGGGATCTACGGGAAGAGCTGTATCATGTAGCTGACTACCGTACGATTCAAGGAAAACAAGGCCGGGCTCGACAATGGCCCGGGAGGCTGACGATATACATTTTAAATTTACATCCATAGATAAATAGATAAGAAGGTTTTACACCACTCTAATCGACCCCTACCTTTCCAACACCTTAACCATCATCAAAAGCATCCATCTGTTGAGCCCCCACTAATGCTTCACCCAACCCCAAGCGTGGGCCTGGCCCTACTCTCCAGGCCATTTGGCATTACCCGTCAAGTCCGTGCGGGTAGTTCAGTTCACCTTGTCCTTAGGAGAGGCTATATGAAAGCTTCTGATCCCAAAATTGGAATACGCTCTAGTTCTACACAAGTGACTGTTGCGGACGCGATCGAGAGCAAATCAGTACCGCCCATAGTGGCGCCCAAGAGACGGCCAATTCCGGGCTTCCCTCTCTCCTCTCTCGACAATACATCACTACTCCGCTCGCTTCTCATTGCGGTTGTTTCTTCAAATAAATTTTTACTTCTGCCCGCCCTCCACACCCTCTCTTTCTTATCAAAACCTACGGGTGGCTTCATACTCGATGTCGACAGAAACCCACTTCTGCACGGAATACTCAAGAAAACATTCTACGATCAGTTCTGCGCTGGTGAGACGGCAGAGCAGACCAAAGCTTGTGTAAATCATCTGAAGAGTCTAGGGTTCCGCGGTGTAATCCTCACATACGCCAAGGAAACAGTCTTTGATCATGAATCGCAGAGTGCACACGAGCATGGCAAGAAAAACGAACTAGATGTTTTGAGCAACTCCAAGGGTGCCAGGGTAGACCCAGATATTGATGCCTGGAGACTGGGTACACTGGAAACCGCAGACCAGATTGGTGAGGGCGATATCCTGGCTGTGAAGTATGTTTGACCTGACTCCAACCCACCTGATATGCTACCAAACAGATTTGAAGCTGACCCGAATGTCTCTAGACTGACTGGTGCTGGTACGGCAGTCACTTCAGCATTTGCTGCAGACGAGACCCTCCCTCCACAGATGATCGAGGCCCTAGACGAGATCGCTGCCTCGTGTAAGAGACGCAGAATCAGGCTGATCGTCGACGCCGAGTCCCAAAGATACCAAAAAGCCATTGATCGTGTCACCGTCGACCTCATGCGCAAATTCAACCGTGACGGATACGCCGCGATATACAACACCTACCAAGCCTACCTCAAGGCTACCGGCGCCAACATCGCCAACCATCTCGCGGAAGCCAGCAGGGACGGCTTCACGCTCGGGCTGAAGCTGGTCAGAGGAGCGTACATCCTCTCAGACAACAGATCGTTGATCCACGACACCAAGCAGGACACTGACGACGCCTACAACACCATTTCGCAGGGTGCACTCAAGCAACGCATCGGGGAGTTCGGCGCCACCCGGCCGTTCCCGTCGCTCGAGCTCTTCTTGGCAAGTCACAACAGAGAGAGCCTGCTTGCCGCACTGAGGCTGCACCAGGAGCGGGAGCGGGAGGGAAAGCCAACCGTGAACGTCTCATTCGGTCAGCTCCACGGCATGTCGGACGAGGTGAGCTTCTCGCTTCTGCAGGAGACGAAGCAAGGGGCGGTGGGACCTGGCGTCTTTAAATGCTCCACATGGGGGAGCATGAGCGAGTGTCTGGCTTATCTGGTGCGGAGGGCGGTGGAGAACAGGGATGCGGTTCTGCGAACTACGGAAGAGTATGCCGCTCTGAAGAGGGAGGCGGGGAGGAGGATCAAGTCGATCTTTGGTGGTGTAGCAGTCTAGTGATCAAACAAAAAGCGTCTCGATGACTGAACCAGACGCCATTGTTGCAAGGGTAGATGATAGCGTGTCAATGAATTTGAAGTCAAGCCAGAATAGGGAGCCATAACTCCCACGATAGTTGCTAGTGCCAATCATGAATCAGATGATTGATACCGAGCCCATGTTTGTGCATGGAGCATGGTTGGTACTAAGAATATCCCTACCATACCCCAGCTCCATCAGCAATTAGGCGGCGAATCAAGCGGACGACTAATGATAGCGACGCCCGCTGCATACAGCACATGCCTCTCTAGTGAGAAAGAGGAAGTCATCACGCATGATGAGCATTAGACTATCGAGAGGAGGGCAAAGATACCGGATCCAATCGCCGGGCCGGTATCAACACTCCACATTGTTCCGGACCACGCATCCGGTCGGATCTAGGTGTCCGATCTACTCAATGCACGGCTGGTGCTTCCTGGATTGTGAGATGTGCCTTGGAGGCCACCGAATATGAGGATCGGATACTTGCCAAGGTAGGTTGATTGGAATGACGCGATCATCTACGGTAATGCCGTGTTCCGTCTCTACAAAGTTAATGTTTGATATACCAGCCCGATTCTTTTAAAGCGTGCTACAGAACTTTATATTGATTGCATTCTCATTTCTATTGAACCTCCTTCGCGATACTTCAGTAAGGACTGGCAAATAGGAGCTCCAAAAAGTAGAAGAATAGATTCACTGACTGGACGACCCATCGGTATCACGGTTTGATTCTATAGTCCCATTTTGCTATTATTCTTGTGTTACGCTTAGTATTCTCCCACTATTAACGACTTGTGCCTGATATATGAATATAAGTTTATCACAGGGGCACATTCCCCTTCTCCCAACATCCAACAAAAGCGTCAACGGTGCCATTCTCTCTATATTAGTCTCGTAGGTGCACAGAGCTAAATTGATTCATGGGGTCGTGTTCTTTCTCAGGCTGTCAGGACCTCCGATATCCACCCTCATGACTGCTGACTGTGTTCTTTGAGCTCTTCCGCAACGCGTATCATCAAACCAGTAGTCATGATTCAGAACAAACTGCCCCTTTTCGTACGTCCGTCGAGCCCCGATGTTATCAAAATCAACCACCAGCACGAGCCTCGTCTTTTTCCCACCAACTATCTCCAACGCCTTCTCCTTAGCATACTCAACCAGACTCACTCCCAGTCCTGCGCCTCTAGCATTCGGAGCCACATACATCGCATACAGACCGAAATAGAACTCAATTTCGTCGCCCATTATTATTGAAGGCGACTCTATCCACATGTTGTTCTTGAACATTGCGACTGCTGCCTCCTTGTCGAAGGGACCTGAAAGGGTGAGGGAAGCAAGCCATTCTTCTTTGAGGAGCAAGTCTCTTTCCTGTTCTTTGTTCCCTTCGCTCCCTGTGGGGTTTCCGGAGACAGCAATTATGTTTGTCGAGAGCGGGCCACATACTCGTTTGATCCAGGTCTCATCGGGGAAAGCGATCTCCCGTTCATAGGATGAGCTAAATGACTCGGGGGACTGCTTCAAAGACAGCAAGCGAAAGGCCTTGTATCGCTCGATGATCGGGTCCAGTTTCTCGGCTGGAGCGAAGGTCTTCGGAAGAGAATAAACGGCCATTGTGTTTTCAACGTTTGTTTCTTGCTTCTCGTTCGCAAATGTATCGAAAGGAGTTTATTTGTACTGGTGATGCTGAGAGATTTGAAGTGAGTCATCTTCCCATCCCCGCTTCTGATATTAGGTCAGCAGTGAGGGTGCGTGAGGCGAAGCATGGCGTGATACTACCTTGGGTCATTTCTTGAGTCATCTTGAGTCATACAAGGAGGAAATGGGATTTAGCATGCAAGTTATTCCAGTTGGAGCATAATGACTCTTTAGATTCTTGCCCATGAATTGCGCTGATGTTGGCCATTCTATAATCTACCAGCCGAATTTCACCTTGGATCGGCATCGTAGGCAAGCAAATACGGAGGCTCGGATAATGAAACAGTAACTTATTAGGCGAATACTGAATTGGCCCAGAGAACGAATCCATCGACTATTGTCCTTTTTCGAGCCTAGAGAAGATCCCTAGGAAGCCTAGCCCCAAATGCCGTGGAAACCGTAACCCATAACAATCGGCATCCTTGCCCGGCCCAACTCTTCCATTGCCTTGGCATCAATGACAACTAACGAACTGCGCTTAGATGTCGAATCCACAGTCACTTTCAACAGGACTCCATTATCCTCAGAGGTAGGATTGGGATTTGAGACGAAGATTGGCTCTGAAGGTAAATGCTTTGTCTCTGGCGCCCACACCTTCCAACTTCTCTTTTCGCTATCAATTTTAATAATTGAGTCCGCAAAGTTACCGGATGTCTGAACGTGAATTCCGTACGAGAATCGGTAGGCTTTACCATCCCTTACATGATCGATGCGGGGAAGCTCAATTGGATGTTCACCCTTGAAAGGGTAATACTAGATCGGTGGTCCTGATACGAAATTGGACGAAGGATGTTTCTCCCGACTGAATGATACAACGGACCACGTAATTTTCCTCATCCCGGCTACTGACAACCCACCCAACACCGTTTACGAAGCTCTTATTATGAGGTTCGATACATCCTACGATTTTATCGCCTTCGTATGTTTTGATTAGGTAGATATGGCAGGGCTCTATGCCAACCTAGTCGTAGTTCATGATCTAACCAGGTCAATAATAGTAACAACGAATGAACTCTTCAAATGACTACTATATCTTTCTTATCTTAATGCGGATGAGAGAGTTCGATTACAAAGTAAAAAACAGAAATGAAGATGCCAGACCCGACATCTCAACAAAATGAATACTCTTATCTTAATAATTGATCGAGCCCTTTTTCCTTCAGTACCTTCAACAAACATTCTCCATCAAGTGTCAAATTTCATCCAGAGCCCTACGTTTCACATCATATATAGCCATTAAAACACCTGTTACGGTTTTCATAGACCAATGTCACCCAGGTATGACTGCGGCCATCTTTGATCTCTTCCACAATGGTTTGCGGATAGATAATTAGAAAAGGCATGGAAAAAGAGGCCACGCATCCAAGATGCGGCCCACAATCCGGTTATTCTGGATCCAAAGCCTCCCGTCTTAGCTGATGACGACGACCGTGATTTTCCATCGTCTGCATTCGTCGCTCAGTGTCCGTCATTTCAGGCCCGAGTCTCCCAGCAGCACGGTAACCTTCCACCCGGTCGAGAATCCAATTGCAGTCCTTCCAGATTCGTTCACGATTTCTTAGACCATTGATTCGTTGTCGGTTCTTGGTTATATCGCAAAAGAGACGGTACCAATCCGTGTTGGAGACGGGGAGGTGGGTTGCTGGTTGGGACTGGAAGATATTTTCATACTCGGCTTCTTTTTGTTGGAGATGTTCTCTTATCGCCGCAATCGCGTCCTCATTGTTCGAGTCTTGTAGTGCCTCCTCTTTCAAAATTTGAATCCTTGTCTCCAGGAATTCTCGCTGGTGCCGCCAGCCTTCATCTATTTCCCTCACATCCCGGGCCTCCTTGGTAGCCCAAAATGAGTATGGATGTGTACACCAGGCTTCATAAACCCAAGGATAGTTATGTTGAAGCAGTTTTCGGAAGAAATATTGAGGCAGAGTTCTGAAAGCTTTAGATGAAAGTCGAAGCTTCGCGAGATCATCGGGCCCCAAGTGAATTAAGAGCTCTAGACGGATCTCGAATGGAAGCCTGGAGAAGCAATCATCTCCATCCGAGGTACTGCTACAATCTCCAATGGGAACGGCGGCCTCATGGGGATTGGTGATGGCCGATCCCCTTGCCATCGCTTTGCCCAAATATGATTCCAAGGAGGGAACGAAACACGGATTAGCGGCCAAAAATTCATCGCCTGGCCAGTGGTCCCAGTACTGTGAACTACCCTTTCGTACTGCCTTGTCTCTCGGGAACTCGCGATGCATCACATCAAGGGTTGCATCGAGGGAGAACCAGTCCGTCAACGCCTGAATGCTGACCTCCCCATACCGATGAAGACATGCACGCTTGAAAATTTCCAAACAGGTTGGATGAAAAGGCATCGCTAATTCCGGGACCGCCTCAGCAAAAAGTAGGAAGTTGGCGGCCTTTGGTCTGTCAGTGTTATGTCGAGGAGGGTACGCGGCGGGCCATTGGTCATCCACGCCGGGCACCCTGTCACAAAGCCCACTCAGGAAGAAACCGCTTGTTGTCTCAAATTTCTCGTCAATCCTCTCCGGTAGGAAAGTAGTTGAGGGAGATTTTGGTACAAGGCATTGAAGCGTGGAGCATCCACGGGCTTCCTCAGCGGATAGCAAGCAGCCGTTATATCCACCTGTGTTGCGGCAGCCAGGGCCGCTTACATGCTGATAATCCATCCAAAGCCTATCATCTTCCGAGGAAACATTCTCATAGATGTATCTCATGTGTTTGGTCCAAAAATAGCGAAAATCCGGCCTCGTGGCGGGCAAGGACTCGAGAATTGCAGGGTAGAGTAAGTCACCAGCTGGTTCGGGATCAGCAGCATCCATCATGTCATTTGCGGCCTCGGACGATCCGATGGAGGCTTCTTCCTCACTCTCGTTTGGCGTATCGTACTCATACTTCTCCTCAACGGAGCCGGTCTCGGGTTGACAATAGCCCTCATCACCATCATGAAGTCGGTCACTGCCCCGATCGGGGTGGTCATCATCGTCTTGTCTGCCGTCATCAGAAAACTCCAATTCCGCCTGCCAGGTATTGATCACTTGGCATCCTCCAACTTTACACTCGTACTTGTGCCTGTAATCATGCGTCGCCCCCTCCAGCCACGGTCGCCAGGGGACGCCAGCGAAAACCTCCTCCTTCGTGGGATAGCGGCTAACATTGAAGCTCACGCCACATATCTGGCATTTCACTTCCGAGTATCCCATCGAGACAAACGGGCAGGGATAGCGAGACTCGATTTCGACTATGAAGAGATGGAATAGGGGAGGGACTTGGTGGTTCAGGCCGTTGGGAGAGAAGCCTAGAACAAAGCGGGGTCTCACTCATCTGGTTCAGTTCAGGCTGAGGTGAAACCTCCAAGTTTTCAGCTTTAAACTGGGGCGATGGCGAATCAGAGAACCCTGGCTAACAAGGATTATCTCCCTTGCATACTACCACCTCTCGCTGTTGCAGCCTACAAGTGTCTCTAGGGTAGGCAACAGAGTTCAATGGTAATCGCACCTTGGGATGATTAGTCATTCATATTTTGTAACAAGACTCGAGCAATTGAACTTGAACCTTTAATCTCTCCAGCTCAACGAAGCGTCACCGTATGCCATCTCCAAATGATACCAGCCAATACCCGATGGCATGAGTCCTCCAAGATCTGATGGTGATGTTGGCGACACAACAGCCACGACGGCCGGAAAAAGCCGAACCGCAATACCGAGGACACGGAGGGTACGACGATACGGCTTTGCCTGTCTGAGTTGCAAGTCTCGCAAGGTTAAATGCAGCGGAGACCAGCCAACCTGCCGGAGTTGTAGGCGCTCTGGGGAGTTATGCGCCTGGCCACCTCGAACCTCGAGTCTCCTATCTGCCGATGCCCGTGCTCCAGACCAGGCAGAGTCACTAGGTAGCGGGAGCCGAGGAGAGCAGCTCACCGAGGTGGCCTCGATCAACACTCCCTCACAGCAGAATGCCGACGCAAGCCCCCCTGGGAGCAGAGGTGTTGGCACAACCTCTTCTTCCACTAATCGCGACATGGCAACGCCGTCGCTTTGGTTCCAGGTGGGCGTCGGAGACGATGGGACTATTATATACAATGGGCCAACCAGTCGCTTTCATGCTGGTTCCCTGGACGAGGGGCCTGAGATTTTCCAGGGGGGTGAGACTTCGCCTCAGGTTAATACCCTCATGTCCCAGTACACCCTCATGGACTCTGTCTGGATGCCTCTCATCTCGACCAAGCAATATCTCGGAGGGACCAGTGTGCCTACAGAAACTGGGCTAGCACTGCTCGATACATACTGGACTTGGCTACACCCTCTGCACAACTGTGTCTACCGGCCGGCCTTGATAATGGACTTGGCTCTTGGGGGTCCCAATTGCTCCAAGTTCCTGCTCATGTGTATCTTTGGGCTTGTTGCTAGGCATCTCCCGGAGCAACACCCTGGCTTTAACGGCGTCGGCAAGGGGGAGATTTATATATCGGAAGCTAAGCAGTTACTTTTGGAAGAAATGGCCGCCTCCAAACCCTCGATCCCAACCATACAAGGTCTCTTGATTCTAGGAGGACGACAGTGCGCCATGGGGAAGAGTTCTGAAGGTTGGCTCTACACGGGGATGGCCTTGCGCATGATGACCGATATCGGGCTCCATCTCGACACGACGAAACTCGCCCAGTTAGAACGATGGACTCCCTCTGAGACGGAGATGAGGAAGCGCCTCTACAACTCAGCGTATATTTGGGATAAGACATTGAGTCTCGCGCTGGGCCGCCCGCCATCCCTTATACGACGGCCCTACGAGGCCCATGAAATTTTGGATAAGTTTGATGATGAAAGGCCGTGGGCACCCATTCTCGCATTTCAGATCCCAGAAGTATACTTGCCTTGCCCTTCTATGAATACCAGTACTTTCTGTGCTTTTTGTAGGATTCACGAGATCACCGCAGACATGATGCTTCTATTCTCGAATCTTCCAATCCCTGAGCGGTTTTCAACACAAATTAATGACCTAGATAAAAGGCTAGAAGGATGGTACAATGACCTGCCACAGAGTCTGAAGATCACAGAGCCAGTGAATCTTTCTCAAAGTCCGCCACCCCATATCGTTTCTATCAAGTGAGAGTCCCCCCTCCCCTCGGTTCCCCTAACTATCCGTGCTTACATTCTCTAGTCTTCTATACCATGCCCTCCGAATCCTCCTCCGTCGACCATATCTTAGCTCATCAGATTCCCAGCAACGGGATCAACATATGAACGACTGCATCACCTACTCCGTGCAGATCAATGCAATACATGGACTATACGCAAGAACATTCCCTGATCGTCTCATGACGTACCAAGTCAGCTACTGCATTTTCATTGCTGCGAGTATAGAGGTTCAAGAGCTCCAAACTGCGCCGACATCAGAAAGACGGGACGCCGCCGCCAAAAGGCTCACGGCAGCCGTTAAAGTTCTCCAAGACGAAGCTGCGCATACTCCTGGCGTCGGCCGGAGTCTTGACACCATTCGGCGGCTGTTGCGCGCAGACCAGCATAAAAGCCTGAGGAAAGACAGTGCAAATGAACACTCCATCTCTTCTACTCCTACGAGAAGAACTCAGCCGGCTCGAATGTTGGCTAACGCTGGAAATGTGCCGCCGGTCAGCCCTAGACCTGCTGATCTGGCTTTAGTTCGTGAAGTCGCAGATCCCTACCCCATGTTTGCTTCGACAAACTTGTTTGGTGACTTTGACGACGTTGGGTCAGCGTGGACTGACACTGGAGCTGGTTTCCATCCTGAAGTCATATCTTGGTCTGGCACAGATAATCTGCAAAGGCCTTCAAACATGTCTTCATTCAGTGATCAAGCTTGGGGTGGTTTTTGATCAATAAATGTATTATTTAACGGCGGTATATCCCACCTCAGAGGAAAAAGTGTATGCCTACCTACTAATCAAGAAGGAAAAAGGCTTGGATGTAATTAAGTAATTGAGGGGTTTAATCAAAAAGAAAAAGGTTCAGATAGCCTTTCTCTTGAATATTTATTGAGGGGAACTACCTATCAATCAAACATGGGAAGATAGTTCGAGTATAAAGTTAAAAACAACAATAGAAGATGCCAGACCCGATCATCTCAACACAATGAATACGAAAAGGTTTAAAAAAGCTTTGCTCTAGCAATCAAACATATCACGACTGGAGCAATTTTGGACACGAAGCTTTGTCTTAACATTTTCTTCTTATATAACTCTCCTTGGGTTCTTCAAAGAGGAGACTTTCGAAGGAGGGGTAAAGGTTCTACAGAGGCCTAGCAGTCCAAAGACAAATATTTATGTAGATCAAGGTACATAGCGGTACATGGGGTGCGCATCACCGATATCAGCAATGTCCTCCGGAACATGGTCGATATCGCTCTTTCCATGCTTGCTATCGCGCTGCTTATTCTGCCAGCGTAAACTCAGGCTGAGAATCAAGGCAACCAGTGCGGCGAACAACAGCACACCGCAGCATACCCACATCCCTTTCTCATAGTACGGGCCCTCGTTCTTGGGGAACAACCGGGCGCCCAGGATAGGACCGCACTGACCGACCATACCAAAGATAGCGAGGCCGGCACCGCGCTTGGATGCGGATCCTTGGTTGTCTGTGACCCAAGTGAAGGTGAGTGCAACGGCAGGGAAGACTCCAGCACAGACAAGGAAGGTAGCGAAGTAGCGGACGCCGGTGGTCTTGACCGTGGCGAGGATGATATATCCGGCTGCTCCAGCACAGCTGAACAAGACGACGAAGATTCCTCGGGTGCGGACGCGGTCGGAAATGAAGCTACTGAGGATGCAAATGAAGAAGGCGGAAAGGTAAGGGCAGGCGGACAGACCCTGGGCACGCAGTGACGTGAACCCCATGGAGGTCAGGATAGTGGGTAGGTAGGCGGGTAGAGAGCCGAACGCGGTGTTTAGGCAAAAGATGATGACGGCTTGGAGATAGTTCTTGTAGTCGTAGAAGGCGGCAAATACTTGGCTGAAGTTGAGCTTCCCCTGCTGGTCTTGCCCACGGCCCTTGATGGCGCGTGCGGCAATGATGGCATTCTGACGCTCATCAAGATATACGCATTGGCTTGGTGAAGCTGGAAGGTAAAAGTAGGCGGCCACGGCCAGGAAAAGAGTTGGGATTCCCTCTATTCAACATCATCCTAGTTAGCTAGTATGCCCTCAAGGTAGGGTTTGACTAGTTTACATACCAACAATGAATAAAAGTTGCCATTCAGCGATACTGGTCTTAGCATGCACGATGCCGTAGGCCAGAGCAGAGGCAAAGCAGTTCGCCAGGGGTGAGAATGAGATGAAGAGTCCATATCTCAAGCCCATCTCCCGACGGTGATAAAAGAAGGTCATGTAAAGGGCAACGGCAGGTACAAAGCCCGCCTCAAAGGCCCCGATGAGGAATCTTGTTGTCATGAGGCCGCCGAAACTGGTGGCACCCGCTTGGATCATGCTTATGATGCCCCATCCAAACGCCATGCATGCAGTCCACAATCTGATAGGGACAAACTTCCATACAAGGATAAGCTGAAGAGATTGTCGTAATCGTGTTAAAAAATGCTCTATAACCTCTGTGCATCCATCATTTGGGGGGGGAATTACTTACCCAATGGAAGACAATGTAGCCAATGTAATAGCTAGTGACAAGCCAGGAGTATTGATCTGAGGTAATGCCCCATTCCGAACCCATTCCCGCAGTGTATGCATTCCCAATATTTCCTCGGTCGATGTATGACACCATGTAAAGGAGGCCGAGCCTATGTATTGGTTAGTTCGCCCCTTGCTGATATCTGTTATGGGAAGCCTGGCTCATAGGGGTCTTACAGGGGAATCAAACACCAGTCCAGTTTCCGGACAGCCTTGGCTTCCTCTTCAGGGCTCCAAGTGGTCAAATCAGATTGATCTTGCTTCATGCTATTCTTTTCAGCATCACCCACGCCAAATGAGGGAGCATTATCTTCGACATGAGAAGTCTGGTCGGGCGACATCTTGCTGGTTTGATCCGAAACCTGCTGATCTATGTTGGCGTTGGTCATCGTTCAACTTGGTAAGTAGCCTCCTGGGAGAGAATATAAAAAGATTTGAGCGTTGGATGATGATGGTCGAACCATTTCTCATAGTCGATGGACATTGCTTCTCTTTAAGCACCCATCTCGATTCCCAATGTTGCTGCTTGATGAAGTCAAAAGTTGCGGGGTGCCCCGCCTGAATAGACCTTTTTGCCCGTGGGGAATGCTAAATCGGCTTCAATTTCGGTATTTTCCGCGGGGTAGGTCCTCGCGCTTGGTAGCAATTTCGGTATTTTCAGTTGCGAAAACCTCGCAATCTTCGGCATCTCTAGCACACGATCCCAGCTCACCTATGGCTAGTCATGATGGGTGGGTGAAATGCCGAAGGGTACTGGCAAAACTTACCGAGTGACAGTGAAACACAAGGAAGTAAGACCTGCTGATCTTGTCACAAATTACCCATTACCACACGAATACCGAGGTACACCAAGGGCATTGATTGGAGCCGAAATTGCTCTTACAATTGGTCACTTGGGTTTATTCCAGATGGGCGATTTTGTCCCTCAACATATATTACTAGACCCTAGCAGCCTGGCCATCTGCCCAGCAGGACCTAAAGCGTGAACAGATCCAGGTGCGACCTTGGTACTCTCATCAGTAAAATGGACGATATACAGGACTTTTCCATCTTGACTCCAAATGCCATGCTGGGCTATGGATACAACTCGGAGCATTTCTGGTATGGAATCGCGAAACACAAACCAGCGGCCATCATTGTCGACAGTGGCTCGACTGACGGTGGTCCATACAAGCTAGGCATGGGTAAAATGACATGCGGCCGCGGATCCTATGTGAGAGACCTCGAACCAATTCTTTCTGCCTGTTTCCACTACAGAATCAAGGTCTTGATTGGATCTGTTGGCGGAGATGGAAGCAACAAGCATGTTCAAGAGATGCTGGACATTGTTTCCGAGATCTCTGAGAAGAACGGCTATTCCTTCAAGATTGCTACCATCAAGGCTGGATTCAACAAAGATCTTATCAAATCGAGGATAGAAAAGGGCCGAGTTGGGCCGTGTGGTCCAGTTGAACCCCTTGATGCCAACACAGTGGATGGAGCTGTGGATGTTGTCGCCCAAATGGGAGCCGAGCCGTAAGCGTTCTGAAAAAACCATTGTTCTAGCTGTTTATTTACCTATTAACTCGACTCTGTAGTTTCTTGGAGGCTTTTAAAAGCGACCCTGATATCATCCTGGGGGGTCGTTGCTATGATCCCGCGCCCTTTGCTGCCTTTTCCATCTCTCGCGGAGTACTCCCTGGTGTGGCTTGGCATATGGGTAAAATCATGGAGTGTGGCGGCATCTGCGCTGTTCCCAAAGGTCGATCTATGATTGCTACTATGAGGAAAGACTCATTTGACCTGACCCCTTTATCTCCCGAGGAGCGGTGTACGCCCCTCTCCGTCGCCGCCCACACTCTCTATGAAAAGACACGGCCAGACCGCCTCCCAGGTCCCGGGGGCATCTTGAACCTTGAAAATGCCAAGTACCAGCAGATAACCGAAAAGACTTGCCGAGTTTCAGGAGCCAAGTTCGTCCAAACACCGTACCAGGTGAAGCTCGAGGGCGTCACACACCTTGGCTACCGCACGATTTTCATTGGAGGCATTAGAGATCCCATCCTGATCAACCAGATTGACGACTTCTTAGAGAGAGTCCGCAAATACTCTCAAAATCTGTTCCCAGAGCTTGACAAGTCCGAGCAATGCCGCCTCCTCTACCATGTTTACGGGAAGAACGGTGTTATGGGACCGCTGGAGCCCCTTCAGTCTACTCCCCACGAGATCGCCGTTCTCGGAGAAGTTGTTGCGCCTACCTCGGAGCTTTCACACACCATCGCAAATAATGTGAGGGCATCTATTCTTCACTTTGCTTACCCAGGCCAAATGGCCACAACTGGGAACTTTGCAAGCCCTCTCTCTCCTCACGAGCAAGACGCAGGCGCAGTTTTCAAATTCAGCCTGTATCATCTTGTTGATCTAGAGGAGGGCGAAGAGGCTTCGTTGTTTCCTATCTCTATTCAGTCTATCGGGAAGCAGGATTCCGCCGTCACGCCCCCAGTTGTTCTTTCGGAGACGAAATTGAAAGAGATCGATAATGGAGCTCTTGCCCCCATCTCCACCAAGGTTGTTCCTGATGGCGATGCGAAGCTAAGCGAGCTCGCACGCATAATTCGTTCCAAAAACTCGGGTCCTTTTGAGATGACGTTCGATGTCATGTTCGACCAGCCGGCGGTTTACCAAAGAGTCAAGGCCGCAAATGTTCTAACCAACGAGACCATCAAGACCCTGTATCAAGTTCGTGACCAAGATATCCTCACGAACATGTATTTCGACCCAGCCCTAGCATGGAAATGTACACTCCGACGGCCGTGGGCTCAAGGAAGTGTGGGTGAGCGTGATACGCTTGGTACCCAGCAGCACGCTCCCCTGCTGGATGTATTCGTTCCAAAAGCGGCTGTTGTCGACCGAACCACCTTTGGAGCCCAAGATGTTTTGAAAGATCTCTGGATTGGGCTCGGCCTTCCCTCCAACGCCCTCGATTCTGTTTCTCTGCCAGGGAGTGACGCTCTGGTGATCCCATCATCATACAAATTAGGTATTCTTGCTCAGAGTGCGATCGCCTTGACCGCACTGGGCGCAGCCCAAATCTACTCTCTGCGCAGTAACAAGCCTGTTCCCAGAATCCAAGTGCCTTTAGAGCATGCGGCTGCCGAGTTCAAGTCGGAGAGATTGTACACTTTGGATGGCAAACCAGCCCCCTCACCGTGGGGTCCTATTGGAGGGCTACATCAGACGTCTGATGGTTACGTTCGAGTCCACGACTCGTTTCCCAATCATGCGAATGGAATCCTCGAGCTGGTGGGACTTCCTTTGGGTGCATCCAGGGAGCATCTCGCCGGGAAAATTGCCGGATGGGCCAGTATCGACCTAGAGCATGTAGCTACAGTCGAAGGCAAGCTCACGACTTATGCTCTCCGGTCATATCGGCAATGGGATTCATTGCCTCAATCCAAGGCCATCACAAGCTTCCCTATACAAGTCACACAGATCTCTTCTTCTGAACCAAAAGCCCTCCCCGAACTGGCGCAATCTAGCGGTGCAAAATGCCTGCGTGGGCTGCGAGTTCTCGAAATGAGTCGAGTCATTGCTGCCCCTTTATCTGGGAAGACCCTTGCAGCGCATGGAGCCGATGTCATCTGGGTGACGTCGCCTCGACTCCCTGATCTACCGACCATGGATCGAGATTTTGGCCGAGGCAAGCGTACCGTCCAACTCGATATAAATAACGCGGCCGACAAGGAGCAGCTGATGGAACTGATCAAGACGTGTGATGTGTTCATCCAGGGATTTCGACCTGGCAGCCTAGCTGCCAAGGGGCTTTCATCCGAGGAATTGGTCAGGCTGAATCCAACTATAGTCATTGCCAATATGTCAGCGTTCGGACCTGATGGCCCGTGGTCTAGCCGACGAGGTTATGACTCTCTGGTGCAGACTTGTTCTGGCATGAACATTTCCGAGGCCGAGCATGCAGGCCAAGGCGAAGTTGCGCGCCCAACACCCTGCCAAGCCCTCGACCACGCTGGAGGTTACTACCTTGCCTCTGGAATAATGACAGCCTTGTATCGAAGGGCCACCCAAGGTGGATCTTGGAGAGTGGATGTATCGTTGGCCGGTGTCATGAAATATCTCCGCAGCTTGGGGCAATATCCTGGGTCGACAGGATTCCAGTGCAGAGACTTTGAAAAGCCGTCAGATGTTCCCGCAGAATACATTGAAAGGAAGTCAACCGGTTTCGGTATGATGGAGGCCATCCGTCACAGTGCCTCGGTTGAAGGTTGTGAAGTTGGCTGGGAAGTCATGCCCAAGCCTCTGGGTTCCGACACGCCCCAATGGCTGTGATTGTACAATTATTCAATCCAATATGAAATTATTTTAGTTATTTACTGATAAATGGAATTTCTTTACCAATACACAGTGTGTTTCTTCTCATAAAAATGAAATGTCTGATACTTGTGGGATTTCCCCCTCGCCGAGGCCGAATGGATGAAGTAGCTTTGATTGACTCTAGGTCACTATGGTCACTCATCTTACCTCTGAAATGACTAGCTATGTGATCTTAGCTCGAAGATTGATGTATAGCGACCCCATCTCGAAAATTCTGGATCACTTATACTGGAGGGATTTGATCGATCCAGCTGAACTGTGAGACGGCATCCTCTCTAATTGGATTGGTCTACCAATTTCAACAAAATACCTTTCATGGAAGTATCCGGCGGGTCTCCCCACTTTTCTAAACGATTCGGTATCTTGTTCGGCTTTTGCTTCGGCATGTTCGCCCACCCTTCCATACAATCCCACAACACTTTTCCTCGATAGTGAAGATTCAAATAACAACCTCGGTACGGTAGGTAGTACTAGAATAATTAGCCTGAGTTTCTTGCAGCGGATGAATGGGCACCCTGCGATTGGTGCACATTTAGAACCCCCTCGGTTTTGGCTTGCTTGTATTTCCAACTGGGCACACTACCGACCCTGCGAAATATACACATGATTCATGTTTACTATTTTAGTATTATAGAATTCTTATGCGCCGGAGATAGCCTAGAAGATAGCAACCGCGCCGGGAGGACTCGCAACGCCTCCTGGAATATTCAATGGTACACTGACGAACATGAACGTCCACCTCCCTTCCTTCTGGCATTTGACAGCCAACTTCTCCAGGTCAAAGCTCTCTCCAATTGGCATCCCCCATCCGCTTAAAAATACTTCGTGCATAGAGACACCATATGGCTTTGTGCTTGGCCATGCTTCATATGCGACAGTATCGCTGGCCACCGCTGCGAATGCGTTGTCCCAATGCCATCGAATGGCAGCCTCGCTAGCCTGGATCCCACAAGATGTACGTATCGCCCTTCTGGACAATGCGACCTGGGCGGCAGGTGACAGAGCACGGTACGCTGGAATCCAACCGGTGCGAATGAGGAGGATGTCGCCCGGAATAAACTCAACCCCCTGTTCCTTGACCACTTCGAGAACTTGCTCGAGGGGAATCTCGTGCCTAGAGAAATGATCGATATCGATGTCTTGTTTCTGTGCCCATGAGAACCAATCAAGCAAGACACCGCGACCAGTGATCGTCTTTTCTGCAAGATCTACCACGAGACTCACTAATCAGTTAATGATAAGGAAAACTTCAGAAGCTTAGACACACTTTGGATACCGGCTTTGAAGTTTAGCTCCTCTCCCGAAATGTCTTCTTGCGTTACCCCATTGTAGTACTCCAAGCTCTCTTGGTAAGGGTAATGTCTGAGACCGTCCCAATGACTAGATCCTTGGGTATTGATGTCGAGCTAGAGTTTTGAGTGTTTACACATTTAAAAGCTGAATTCAAATAATTTATACGAACCTCGTCATCGTTGGCATGTCCCTTCACAATAATGTGGTGAGAACACGGCTTGCGCAACGGATTCATCGGTTGAATGAATTCATCCAGCGGCAGACTGATACGACTCGTTAGACAGAGTGCGTCTTGCAACACCATATACTTTTCAAGCTATACTTACTTGAGGGGGATAGTCTCTCCATTGACAACCTCTTTTGCAGCCCTTCGGACAACATCTGTTGTCAGCAGGTTGAGGGTACCCAGTTCGTCCTGGTCTCCCCATAAGCCCCAAGCAGAGGCCGGGGGGTCCGTAGGTGCTAGCGGTAGTTCGCTGAATTTAGGGCGAGACTTCTCTAAAGATTTGATGGGAACCATGATGATGATGACGGGGGCTGGCAGTGAGCTGTTCCGGTGTTCCACAAGTATCAGTTGGGATGGGGGGAATCCTCTATGTTAGTTGCTCGTCTGGTAAGGAACAGTTCCATTATTTAAGTACTGCAATCGTAGCATCACATACAAGCTATTCTGCCTTCGGCGTGGGCATGACTAGTCATCCCTGTGGGCGGGCGGCTGACGGAGTTCACCCCATCGGCATTTCGGCATCTTAATTTTAACCTTCGGATTGTGTTGAGATGCGAGTTTTCTAGCCCCAGATTCGTGTTAAGGCACTATTAGCTCAGCTTACCCCTAGAAAAGCTATCCGCTTGGCCTGGTAACTGTCCACACCGATGCTGCTGACCGACAGCCTGCTCGCCCGGCGTGTACGACAGCCATCAAACTATGACTTATGGAAACGAGAGAATATTCAGGAACCACTTATTTCTCATATTGTCACTCATCAACCCTATGTCTGGAGAGCGATCACGGACATGGTGGATATCTTTATTCATCAACTCAATCGACATCTAGCTATAAATCTTAGTTATGATGGCCTTGGCCTCGTCGCTAAAATTGTAGGTCTGCCCTCCCATTGCCATCTTCGCCATAAAATCAGACCCATTGTCGAAAACGAGCTTCTTAATCATGAAGCCCCTTGACACAAGATTCTCCATCTTGCTCTTCACCTCAGCTTGGGCAACTGTTGGAAAGGTTGCAGAATTGCCGTTCTTGTCCTTGAGAGCCCCGGCCTCGGCATCCCAGGTCAGCTCCCACTGATATGAGGAGTCGCCGTAGGCCCAGGGGTTGCCAAGCTCCTTGGTCTTTCGTGAGGCATGCGAAGGGAGAAAAGGGAGGATATTGTCGATGTAGGTGGTTTGCACAAAGTCAGTGACCCAGAAGAGGCCCATGTGGGTGTTCTCAGTGTCAATGGCGGAGACCTCGGCGGTTGGTTTCTGAAGGAACTTGAAACCGGGGTCGCCAAATAGAGCACGGAGGAGGGCAGCGTAATCAACCGCCAGCTCGTATACCTGAGCCGGGGTAGGGTGTTGAGAGGGGTCCGGGATAGGCATGATGACAGGCGGTGATGGAGTTGAACGAAAGATGTCGCAAGACTTTGGTCAGTTTCAATATAAGTTACAGCTTGTGCTGACTAGGAGAGGAAGAGCCAGCTATCCCAATTGCCTTCGCCGATCTTGATGATGCGGCATCAAAAAAAGGGCTGCCTAATTTGCAACAGACCCATCAAAGTTTTAGGCCAGTGTCGCGTCGCGTCCGTTAGAATCGCGTAAGATTTGGGGCAACACCTACCCTACACAGAGACGTACCTGACATGTAGTCACTTGCATTATATCATTAAGAAATGATTAAAACTCATAGAGTGTCTTCAATCTATTGGTATACTGAACTACCTACCTTGTCGAATAATTGATTGGTAAAAATGATGCATTAGTGCCCGGATGGAGATATAGACGAATCAGAATGAGAGTTCTCACTAATCCAGTGTGAAAAGTATAAGTGGTAGTAAAATGGTGAATAATTTCCCTCACTATGAAATTAATATTGACTTGAAAAATGTATAGCATAGAGGTTGAAAGCTAAACTCAAGAATGTGAATTTATGTTTAATCTAAATGGAAGCTGAACAAAAGAGAAAGATCATTATCACTTGGAGGTAAACTATAGGTAAACAAACAAGCAAAAAGATGGACGAACAGGGAATCGAACCCTGGACCACTCCCAAACACTTTCAGTAGCTGAAAACATGCTAAGGGAGTATTATACCACTAAACCATTCGCCCAGAGGTAGTTGACCACTGATGGTGCTGCTGGACGGTGGGCCGATATTGTTGAACATGGACCTTCAATTGGTGCATCCAGCTCAATTCCACCGCTCAGCCTTCGCCCAAATGGGTATCTTCGTATCTGAACGAGCCCAAGGTCTGGTACTTGGACAAACAAGTCTGCTTCTTTTGCGCGACTTCATGTCTTAAGCCGACGGTCATTGTGGCAGGAATGTTGATTATCCTACTTGTGACATTTGGCCAAAAAAATCATTGATCATTGCATATAAAGCTCGGTTCTTTTGGTCTATTCAAACAGATTATGCGGGACCAAGACAAATCTGCCTTACCAATAATGTATGCCAGCTGAGCCACGGCTGAAAAGTGCCGTCCGTCACTCACTATTACTGGCCCTTACCAAAGCCCCTCTTTGCCTGAAGCCCGCGACGCCTTCGTGAAACCGAAACAGGCCACTAGAAGTACTCATCCCAAGCCCGCCAGTGAGCTCGACTTTGGCGCCAATCATCTAGGCCCCAGCCTTGCATGATCTCAGGTTGGACAGCCGGCCTCTATGCCTACCCCTCCCTAGTTCTACCGCGATGGATGGCCGGGCTGCGGGGAGAGGGATTGATGGCGTTGCGCGTCACGCTCAAGAGGGAAGTTGGCCATCTGCAACTGCAACCAGAGGAGGATATCTGAGTAGTCAAGTGCCCTATCATGCCAACCCGCCACAGAACATCGCGACAGTTGCAGCAGAGCGAGGCCACCCAAGCAGCAGACCCTACCATGCCAACCCGCCACAGAACGCCGTCAATCATTTGGGGGCCAGACAAAGACCAGCCTCTCTGTCGTCAGCTCCCCGGGTGATTGCTACCACCTGTGCCAAATTTGCGTATCAAGTCATTTATTCAAAGGACTGCACCTTTGAGAAAGGAGACACCATCAATATCTTTGAAATACAAGACCACAACTGGTGGGTTGGTGAGAATGCACGGACGGGCCGGAAGGGACAGTTCCCTTGCAACTATGTGACGATAACAAAAGGCATGACCGGTATGGGCGTTCTGGCTCGGTTTCGCACTGTACATGATTTCACAGCTCAGGAAAAAGGCGACCTGGGCCTCCTTGCGGGCCAGACGGTCCTCGTCACTGAACTGACAAACGACGACTGGTGGAAGGGGAGGCTCGCTGACTCCAACGGCCCCGAGGGGATGTTTCCCCGGAGCTATGGTGTAGTCATGCAATCATCCCCCACGGAACCTGGACAGCAGTTCCGGAAGAGCCCCAAGGGTGAATTCGAGGGGTACAGCCAAGTTGACTATCATGGCGATCTTCATCTGGGCTTGTCATTCAAGATCGGGGACAGGCTGCTTTTATATGTCCAGCTCAGCACTTTGCTTTCATGGGGCGTGAACCTGGAGTCGAATTTTCAGGGAGTCTTCCCCCATACATATGTTCAGCCCTATGGAAAACCTGACAGCGCAGGCATCATCCAGGCTCAGGCCACAGCCGGCTACGACGGCACCGTCGGTGCAAACTTGGCTTTCGTGAGGGGTGATATAATTATGATCAAATATATGTTGGATTACGAAGTCGCATGGGCAAGAAACAGCAGGACAGGTTTCGAGGGTCTTTGTCCGGAGGCTCTCATCGGGCCCGCCGTCCCGGCAGACAAGAATGCCTCGAAATCTCCCAAAATTCCATTGTATTCACCGAACAATGTGACTGCATTATACACCTGGCTTGGAGAGTCAGAAGAGGATATGAAAATTCTCAAAAATGACCAGATCTTGGTCATTGAAAATTTGGGTGATGATTGGTGCAAGGGCGTTAATTGGCGCACTGGCTTGACAGGCGTATTTCCCAGAACGTACGTTCGCTTCCAAGAGATCGCAAACTCTCAAGGTGGGCAAAAATCCCCGGGGAATGTCGACATGTTGGCTGCCTCTCAACCTCAACCGGCCGCTGCGATTTCTCCGACGCAACATACTCAGATACCACCTTCTCTCCCACTTGTCAAACCTGTATCCCGAAGCGGGCCTGTGAGGCAACCTGAACCGATGCCGGCAGCTGCAACTCCTCCGACGGAGAGCACTCAAATCCCGGTTTTGAAACCACCTACCAGACCTGTGTTGGGGAGCAGATTGGACACTGACTTGGTCCGTGACTCGAAGCTCGATACGTCGTTCACTGCCGAAGACGTGGTCTGCCATACCTCCTATACATTCCACCCTAGAAACCGTCATAACCGTATCATCGTGGAAGAGAAATGGAAAGTGGAAAGATATCTCGGACGCGGTGGCTTTGGTCAAGTTGATCTACAGAAGTGTGTGCAAGGACAGAAGGAGGGTGAACTCCGCGCCGTGAAGAAGATCATCAAGAACCCTTATGATGATGAAACCAAGAGAATAAATTATGACCGGGAGCTTGAGGCGATTGCCAAGTTTTCTCATGAGAAGGCAAGTGAGAATCAATCCATATTCTGGTATAGACAGGCTGACCGGTTATTTTCTTTACAGTACGTCCACTGTTTTGCACGCTCGTCTGGTTGGTACGAGAATGAAAGTGCCATCTTCATTACCATGGAGTATTTTGAAAACGGAGATTTGCAAAAACACATGCGAGGCCGCTTCCCAGAGTTTGAGGTTGGACAAATCACCTCACAAATCTTGGAGGGTCTTAGTTATATGCATGATAACGGATTTGCTCATAGGGATTTGAAGCCTGCTGTAAGTTTGCTAACCCATTGAACGATGAACCAAAACTCCTATTTGACACGTCTTAGAATATCCTGGTCAAAGAACGTTCGCCGAATTGGTGGGTCAAAATCAGCGATTTTGGAATCTCCAAGCGTGCCAGCGGTGACCACACGGCGCTGCACACCCTTGTTGGGACACCGCGATACCTTGCTCCGGAGGTGATGAGAATCTTCTCCCCAGAGGATACTGAAGATCTGGACAGCGACACCATGGCTTATACCGTGGCAATTGACCAGTGGGCGCTAGGGGCCATCGCCTTTCAACTCCTGGCCAGCAGAGATCCGTTCCCGCAACCGCGCTCTCTTCAAACCTATGTACATGGCAAGGAGCCCTTCCCCTCTAGTGTTTTGACAGCTTTGCGAATAAAAGAGCCATGTATCGAGTTCCTGAAGGCCCTTCTTGCACCGATTCCTTCCCGCAGACCAAATGCAAGCTCAGCTTTGAAACATCCATGGCTGGAAGAGATCAGCCAATCCCCCCAGCTTGTGGACGAAAGGTATGTAAAAAATTGTGGATATTATTTGATATTATTGAGAGGCTAACCTTGAAAAGTGTTACATTAATAGAAGAAGAATTTTCTCATATTAATTTTGATACGGGAACTGCAAGTATATCGTGGACTGAGGCGCTTCAAAAACCTTGAGTTTGATATGTTTTGTCTCTGGCCTGGGCTGTTCGAAGCTCGGAGCCGGCTCTTTGAAATGGAAGTGGTTACCGTATATATATTAGATGGAGAGTCTTTCTTGAGCAGTAGATATTCCGCGGCGTTGTTAAAAGTATATATTCTTGGTGATGGGATGAATGGTTGAGAAGTCTGTTCTTATACTTGTTTAACGTTATTTACCTATGGGATACGAAAGCCAAAGCATACGAGAGAAACCAAGATTAATTTGCTATAATATCAAATGATAGAAGAGACTTTTAGGTGCTATATCTCTAGATAAATATATATTCGAAGGAATTATCATCTTACAGTAATTAATCATAACCTTTGTCTCTATCGTTGATTCTTGGGCTCTTTTTAATTTGAACACTACCCCACAACTCGGCATCTAATTGCTAATATCGCTCTAGCGAACAGTATTTGCAAGTGTTCGTCTCTATTTACACCTCAGACATTTTCTCCTGTGGTCGCTTTCGCCAGACCTTATGCCTGGCATACATGGTATACTGATGCTCCTCCTCTTTACCTTGGTAAGACCTTGTCGCCTCGCCTCTCTCCTCCCCATCGTCTTTAGGGCTGCGGGTGTTTTTGATAGGCGGTGGCTTGGGAGCTGACGAAACCATTCCTTTGAGCCAGAAGACGTAGAGAGAGGGAAGGGTGAAAAAGCCCGAAACAAGGACTGAAAAGAAAGGTATATAAGCAAACAGGATGGACCAAGAGAAGTTTTCGAAGTGAGATGGCTTACAAATGATGAGGAATATCCAATATGGGGCCTTGTGAAAAGATTCCACGTCCAAGGCAAAGAGAGACGCGAGGAAAGATGAAGGTAGCTAGGCGACGGTTGTTATTTTGAAATCCTAATCAGGTGATGGCTGGGAACACCCACGAAGAACGATGAAATGGCGGTGAAAATCATGAGGTTTTTTCCCTGCTGAACGCTCTCTTTCGCTTGATCGTTGGCAACTTGGCTCTGCTCTAGGGAGAGCGTCATTTCCACCTATTGAATAAGAATCAGCGAGATGTAGCGTGTCGCTCGCGTTAGTGTCTTACATTTGACTTGATGCGATCAGCGGTCTTGATCATGTCCTGGATCCATCCAGTGGTGTCTACAAAGGATTTCTTTTGCAACTTCTTCTGAACCTCCGCCTGGTGCTTTGCGATTGCCTGAAGCATTTGAAGCTCGTCGCGGATGTCTCTGATTTCGTTTGAAAGAGTTGCCGCAGCCTTGATAGCTTTCTTGATTCTCTTGTTCCTCTCCACAGTGCCTCCCCTATGATGAGCCTCTCTTTGCTCCTTGGGTGCCCTGTTGTCCCACCCATATGCCTTATCTTCCTCCTTCGTTTGCTTTGATTCTATACTTTCACAGAAGCCTTCAAACAGCTTGACGTCGTTCCTAGCCTAAGAAATGTCAGATGGTTACGGCAAGTGTTGACGTGTGGAGATAGATGCGTACAATCTTGTTGATGGAGTCAGAAAAGATCTGACGGATGGAACCATCGGTACCGTACACGTCTGGGTTTGGTTGTCGGTCGTAGGAATCGATGCAGTACTGAACAATAGTCTTGGCCATCCCAAGCGGGGATCGCGACCCGACCTCCCTTCCCTCTGCTGTGGCCCGGTCTTTGATATGACTAAGTACATCGGTCAAAAAAGGATCTTCGAATTGGTCGATGGGATGTGTGGTGGCCGTGATCAACCACTCTAGGTGGGAGTTGTCAGCATAATCTCGCATTCAACACCGGGAAGGGGGAGTTGCTGACGTACTTGAGCCGATTATCCACACCCATAACTGGTTCACCCGAACGAGAGTCCAATGAGACTTTTTTGCCAGACCTTCCTTGTGAATATCCCTTGTAACAACTTGACTTTGGTTGCGCCTTTCCCGTTCCTGTTGTTGCGCGGCGTGTTCTTCATCATTCTCTTGGGCCTTGTGCTGCTCCCGTTGAGTCCTAGAGAAGTGATAAAAGGACTCATCAAGAGTCGCTGAGCCATGAATGACTTCCCCTTTGTAGAGCTGTAGCAGGCGATGGTACTCTTTAAAAGCTTGCCTGAGCTTATCCCCCCCTTCATCCTCTTTGCCTTCCTTCTGTTTCTCCTCATCTTTCTTCTTCTGTTGGTTCCCCCAGTCTTGGTCGTCCTTGCCAAGGTCTTGGCTTCGGCGTTGTATCGACAAGGTGAGGTATGGTATCTAGGCAGTGGATGAGAATTCAAAGACCAAACAAGTATGAAGGGGATGCTCACGTAAATGGCATGCAGAGAACGGCCAGAGCTATCAATGCTTGACCCAGAGGTCTCTGATTGCGGCTTCGTGAGTTTGGTCTCCCCAGGTATTAGCTTAGTGGTGAATCCGGGCTTCATGATGCGTGATTCAGACGTTCTGTCTGGGATCTGGGACCAACTGGCTTTGAAGAATGAATTCACTTCAGCAGACCTCATCGACTTCTCTTCTCGGCTATTGTGGAGGACATGGCTAGGACCTCCATCACCTTTAGATGACAGGTTGTCCTTGGATTGCTCGTCGCTTAAGCATGCTGGATCGTCAATCAGGATTCTTTTCAGCATGTCCTATGCATCATATCTGTCAGACGATAATATTTGTGGGTGAAAACCCGTACTAAAGCCAAGGCATGCTTACATTCATCCATGTTATCTGGTCGGGACAGTCAGTTCAGCCTGTCGCTCAGTGGATGACTGGAAGAAACTCACGTTGGTTGCTGGAAGATTGACCCATGTAAATAGACTATCTCCAAGGCGATCTTCCTGTTGTTTGCAAATCCTTTGAAAGATGGGCGAGTTGTTCAGTTTCTTTATCCTGGACAGTGTCTCGGCGGGCTCTTTGGTGATCTTTGTCGGCCCGGTACCGTAGATGACGTCTTGAACGCTGCGGAACTGAGTGAAGAGGGTCGACTTATCCTTTCCCCCGATGCATTCAATGACAGCAGCCTTTGAAACCCATTCCTGTAAGAATTCTTGTCGTTCAAAACTGGCTTCTGGATGTTTTAGTTTCTCTTCCTCTCCTGATGTAACCGTCGGAGGAGGGTCCTGCAGAATTGCCAGCACAAGGTCCTTGGCCTCTTGTCGAGACGAACGAGGTTTTTGCTTGCCGATGGTCCTCGGATCTCCTTGCTTCTCAGTTTCCTGCCTGTCTGCTCCTCTCTGCTGTCCATTTGTCTTCCCCTTCCCCTCAAACTTGGCCCGCGCCTCGCGCTGTGCTGACTTGTTGCCCTCAAAGCCCCTTCTCATCTCGAGCTGTCTCTCGGCCTCGTCCCATGCTGCTCGGTGTGCTCCTCGTATCTTGGTTGGATCAGAAGTGGCGAGCAGGAGCCAGAGCACGGAGGGCATTTTCAGATGGGCTGCCCATTGGATTGCGCTCCAGGTATGCGAACCTTCAGGGGCTGCTCTATGCGGATGCCTTATGGCCTTCCTCTTTTCGAAGAGCGACTCTGCGTGGCAATGATTCTCTTGAAGTTGAGCTGCCCACAGCAGCGCCTCCATTTCATCCTCCGAGTCGAATTCTGTTGCGCTCCTCTCATCTGTCATCCACTTCAGGATATCGGCAGGGTGTGTTTTGAGCGCTGAGCTTAAGGCCGTGTCTCGTTTCTGATCCTGGAGACACCTTTGGCCATCTCCCATCTTCATTTTGATTGCTTTGTAGATGTCAAAGTTGCCACTTCTCGCAGCCAGATGCAATGCCGTTTCTCCTTTTGCGTTCTGAATCCCAGGATCGGCATCATGTTTTAGGAGTTCAACCACCACATCATACTGCCGACCCTCCCTCTCATCCCCCGCAGGCTCAAGCGCATACTGAAGCGCCGTGTTGTCGCCCTCGGCTTGGAAATTGCAATCCGCACCGGCGTCACAGAGCAGCCTCACGCATTTGGTAAATAAACTGCGACTGGCCGCGTGCAATGGCGTTTCCCGGTTGGTGTCAGGCTTATTGATGTTGGCTGGGTTTTTCGTGAGGAGAATTTCGATAATCTCGTCTCTGTTGAATTCGGCTGCTGTTCGGATCGGAGACCACCCATATGTATCAACGACTTGAGTGTTGGCATTGTAATGCTCGGATAGGAGAAGCTCTACAACAGCCTTGTGGCCTTTCCAGCATGCCTCGTTGAGAGCAGTAGCCCCAGTAAACTGTGTGGCCTCAATGTCTGCCCCGTGTCCCAGGAGCAGGCCCGCAATGACTTCGTGTCCATTTAGACACGCGAGATGGAGAGGCTGTCGTTGGTCGCCATCCGCTTGGGATAACATTAACTTGTCGTTTGGTTTGTAATCCAACAGTTTCGTGACCGCCCACAAGGTGCCGCGCTCGACTGCCATGTGCAGCGCGCTCTTGTCGCCCGCATAGCGGGAAAGCTTGTAGATCTGATCACTCCCAATTTCCTGGAGCATTTTACTGAGGCGGCTGTTGTCCGTTTCATTTTCACTGGCGTCCTGGATAAATCTTTGCAATTCTGTCCTATCGTCGACCGACGATGACGAAGAGGACGGAAAGTGAGGAGGCGAAGCAGGCCTGGCAGGTGGTTCCCTGCGAAAGCCCTCGATTTCCGACTGCTGAGAAGAAGTTGGGAGGGGAGGGTTGGTATCAAGGCTGACTTCGCTCGTCCTGGTGTCCAGTGGCTGGCTCTCGCCGGCTGCACGGCCAGGGCTAGGGTTACTTTCCATGGCTATTTCTGTCTTATTTTCCCTTTCTCTGAAACAGCGAAGAAGCTTAGGGATGTGTGAGAAGTCAATTATACACGAGAAACAATCAGAATATAAGCAGGATAGGACAACATGGCCCCCCCTCTCCAATTTTCTCGGCTAACTACCGCCCGGTTGTCAACTGGGTATCTGGATGTGATAAAATTTTGTCAGCAATGGCGGTTGGGTGCAGCAATTGGGCAACAATATTTCTGTTTTTGACTCCAATGAGGTAGACTAAATACTGCAGGTTCAGCTCATGCAGGTCGCTTAACGAGTGCTACAGTAGTATCAAAACGTAGTAGTTCTATCGGGTGTCAGCTAAGCCATTTATAATCCTCGTCGTGGCTTTGTACACGTGTACAGCCAGAAGCGGAGATATCAATACCAAGACCGAGAATATCCCAACCATTCTACACATAAAGACATTTCAAATCATTAGGATTGTCCAACAACAAACTTCCCCGGCCAAGATGAATCATCTGGATTCCTTTTCAACCTGTGGTGTCAAGCGATGCGTCGAAGGGGGCAAGTCTCTTTGGTGTAAGTTCCCTCGACATCTTGTGGAAATTCTTTGGGGAAATAGTCGAGCAAATTGAGGTTTCTACCACGTACTACGTCATTGGTGTCTTGGATGAGTGTGAAGAAGCATGACTGTAACGCCTTGTCCGCAAGTTTGAGGATTTTGGCGGAACGGGTTCAACTAAGGTTAAGATAATACAAACAGTCATCTCACATAGTTTATGCTATTTACAGACCACTCATAGCTGAGCTGCGTGTATTATAATATTAATTATGTAGGGTTTTGAGAAGATCCCGATGTAGTAAGCAGCTTTTGGATGTCAACGTGTCCATTTCCTATAGCTGTGGTCAGCGCCGTCCAACCCCCTCTATCCTCAGCGTTGATGTTTGCTCCCTTCTTGAGAAGAAGATTAACAACGTGTTTGTGCCCAGTTGACGAAGCAATCAACAGCGGGGTACGGCCATATATATCTGTGGAATCGATGTCTGCGCCGTTCTCAAGCAGGATCTCAATGATTTTCTCACTGCCCGACTTGGCTGCCCATGATAAAGCCGTTCGATTAAATTTGGCATCCGTTGCTTCGACCTCGGAGCCGTGTTCAAGAAGCATCTTCATAATAGGGCGGTTGTTGAAAGAGGCGGCAACCATGAGATCTGTCAGACAGCCGGGCGGGTTACCCCCATGTTCATGTACCCAAAATGTCCTGAGCCAGAGCGAGTAGCTTTGCGACCTTCTTTCAAAGATATTTAAAGTCAGTGGAATGAGAGGGTTGCCATCTATGATGGAGGCATTGCGGAAGTGGAAGACCCAATTCGCGACAGCGTAATATGAAAAGACTGTTCTATTGGAAGAGCCGCTAGCATGTCCTGCATTCTCTCCTTCGAAACTCAATTCCCAATCCCCAAGCTTGGTAGACTCTTCAATATCGTTCGAGTTAATCAAGTTGAGATGAAGCACGCACGCCTCTGCAATAATAGCATGTGCCGCTTTCATCGTGAAGGAGTGGTGCCATCGCTGTAGGGAAAGAGTAGTGGTCCCATCATGTATCGCAGACTCTGCAACCAGGAACTCGCGAGCCGTTTGATGAAGCAAATAAACCCTTTCGTGATAGACGGAGATGAATAGTCCACACCAAGACCGTAGATGCATCTTGAACACGTCATTTGATTCCAAATCGAGATCATTTATTGAACGCGTGTTATAGTCCACACTAATCGCATCATTCATATCCGAAATGGTCAACGGCTGTCTTGAAGCCAGGACGATGCCCAAGACCTTGCGAACTATGGTATCTTCTTTGGTTCTGCTAAGTATCTGTTCGTATGCCTCGTTGACGGTGGTAGGGAGCTTTTCTATAGCTGATTCGCAACCCTTTATGGTTTGTTTGAAATCCGTCTTGTCCAGGTAGTTGAAGACAAGATATACCCATAGATAAGTGCGGTGGACTGGCTCCCGTAACTTCCTCTCCAAGTGGTTCTTGACCTGGCTTGGGAGCTGCTTCCTCTGGGATAAACGGTTGATTCGAAAGGTTATGACCCGATTTACCTCTTGGCTGATAATTTCTGACTCTTCCTCTCCAGGGATATGAATGTTGGGGAACCGCTTTAGTAAACCATAGAAACTGGACACTATCTGGCTGTATGGGCGGCAAGTCAGGAAATATTTCAGCCTCTCCGGACAAAAGGGGCCCTGGAACTGGCTTTCCAGATTTCGCATCAAGTCTTCGAACCCGGCCTCGGCGCATTCATCCAGGGCATCAAGTACAATAGTCACAGTCTTATCTTTGGAATCCCGCGTTGCATTTTTCAAGATTGCCCACAGAGAGGAAGTAGAATTGATCAGCTTTTTCCCATTCTCACGGTATTCTTTCATTGCGTGCTTGATCAGAAGCGGCATCTGAGAGAAGAGCTGATGGAGGATTGCACATAGTGCTTGACGGACGGTGTCCTGGTCTTGAGACTTGAAGAAGAAGTAGCAGATGACATCTGATCGTGGTAGCCAATGGTCGATGAGGAATTTGGCCAATGTCGACTTCCCGCAGCCAGGATCTGCGGTGACTAACAGCGGACCAGACGCCTTGTCCATCCAAGCAGAGAAGCTAGGATGCTCGAGTAGCCACATGCATGTGCCCTCGATTCTTTCTTCAACGCGATCTTTATACCACTCGTATGTCACATCCTTGCTAGTGGTAGCAAGGCGGAATAATTGGTGGCACTCCTCCTCGAGCTTCTCCGCCTCGGTTTCGCGCCGAAGATGGAAACGTGTCGCTGCCGCGTCATGAGCTTGTTTTGCAACGTCCAAATGCTCCTCGGCGATATTTTTCTGCTCTTGTGCAACTCCACGAAGACCTGTGAATAGGATTAGTACAAACAAGACCTTGATGTCGTCTACGCTTCGCTCTTACCAGAAAGACTATCACCCAACTTTTCTTCAACCTCAATCTTATTAGGGGCTATTCGACAGAGAAGATCTTTCGCATATGCCGCCGCCACCATGGCTGCATATCCCTGCCACTCTTTATTTTTGTGGGAGTCTGAGTAGTCACAGATGCCGCGGATAGCTAGACAGGGAAAGTGATTCGTCAACCCGGCCGCCTCCATCTCGAAGCAAAGGATCCCCCTTTCTGACGCAAGCCTGTCGCGCTCTTTCGCATTCTTCATCAGCTGATTCCCCGAAGCGATCAAACCATAGTGAACCGCTGGGTTATCCTCGTGGTCGGCACGATCGGCTCGGACCACCAGGTCTGATGGACTGCAGACGGCGGCACAACCTTGTTCGTTTGGATGGACGGCATCAGCTCGATATAACCGATCATGGTCTGATCTTGGCCGCATATACAGACTTTCTAGCCTCTTGTTTCTCTCAAGCACACTATTAACTGCCTCTTCAAGTCCATGGCCCTTCCTCTCGTAATGACTTTGAAGGCCAGCCAGCGCTGTTCGTAACAAAAATGGTGGCTGGTTTAGGAGCCCTGTAGGTTGAAAGCCACCTCCCTGGATATTCTTCCCAAAGTCATACTGAATCAATCCACCTTTCCCATCAGACGAAGCGCCGACAACGATGTCACCTAGGCGGATGTCGTGACTTGGGCTGGGGGCGCCGCCACCAACGCCAACCATCAAGCCAACCCGGACATTAGGGAATGAATGCATCATATCCCTAGCAACAGCCGCCGCAGAGTTTGTCCCATACTCTCCAAAGGGGAGGGTGGCTATCACGACATTGTGTCTGCCAATTCTACCCAGAGCATAGTTGTTGTTGTCGTGCTGGGAGAGGTAGACGGGGGGATCATGCTCTTCGTCGAGAAACTCTTGCGCCGCGACATATTCCACTTTGATAGCGCAGATCCACCCAACAGAGTACTTTTTGGGGTCGGACATGTCGTGGAGGGTAAGCCAGGAATACCTCCTGATCATACAGGGGGTAGAGTCAATCAAGACACGGACAGACGCCGTCCAAGAACTCGAGAAGCCCGCCGTTTCTGGATCCGTGGAAATGGTTCGCCTGCCTTGGGCGGGGTTCGTGTACGATTATTTACCGAGCGCTTACTGAGGGAGATGCACAAACTGGCCAATGATGTATGGCTAGAGCACGCAGGCCTGGCCCTCCTTCACCAATCACACGATGATGCGAGGTATCCCTCTGTAAGCAGCTCCGGGTAATTATGCTTATGTATCGGTGCACCACTTTCGTCTGGTACTCCTGGTGCCGTATGCGGATGAACAATATGAACCAAATTACATCAAGAACGAGCAGTAAAGTAAAGAGTATAAGACGGCGTAAGTGATCCGAATTGCCATTGAACTCATCTGGAATTTTCCAATGAAGCAGACATTAATATGTGTCGCAAGACTGGTGATCGAGCGACTTGGTTAAAAAGCGTATCTGGAATGATGATACCGCAGCAAGCAGAACACAGCTCAGCTGGACAATTGGCTGGCCCTGACTGTATGCCAACGTGTTGGGCCAAGATTCTGGTCGAATCTGGTGAGACCGCGCCAGATGAAAAGCGGCAGGATGAATAGGCTCGAACCCAAGCAGAGAAGAAGAACAAGATGAATATGCACGCCTTGTAATCTTTCGGGCGCTGCTGCCATTCTGGGATTCACCCAAGTGCTTGAAGTATAATTAGTTGCCTAACCACGAATTTAGCCACAATTAATGAATCGTCGGCTACCTATGTGAATGGTTGCGTTTTTCGATCGGGATTGGGGCTCAGACTTCGGCCCATCAGCGTTAAGCAGCTCGCTGAGAATCAAGCTCACTCATTGAATATAAAACCCCAGTCTGATACCTAGCTCATACATGCATTGATTGCCCTTGAACGATTGGCATGTGCCTGATATGGTGTTGAAGTTGCGATTGATTAGGCCAAGATAATAAAACAGAAGAATAATGAAGTTAAATTAGAGTGAGTGAGTAAATAACAAAGAAGACTTATTATGACGTTTAAGATGCCATTCCAATGATCCGGTGCTCAGTTCCCATGTAAAACTTGTCGCTCTTCCAATGCCGTGCCCAGCAGATTCCTCTATCTCTCCCCCCCAGTTGGCCTCTTTCGCTGAATTGAAAGCATGCTGAACGATGAATTTGTCGCTACTTCTGCTGCTGCTGCTGTAATTCTGTGCCAGTGTCTCGGGACCCAAGCGATTCATTGTCTAATGGAAGCTGTCGTTCTTCCTTGGGAAGACGGAATCCCAAGTGCTTCAAGTAACTGCCTGGGAACCATATGTTGTATATGACACATACGATGAATATAGGAAGTGTGTCGAAGACATATTGACTATGGAACCGTGGTTAGCCTGTTGTATCAGCTTTAGCGGTACTTTAGGGGATAACATACTACCACTCTTCCTGCTGTGTTGTCCCTGATTTCCCCTGGGCGAACTCAATCATGCGAAAAATGGACCGAATCTGCCAGCGTTAGCCTTCTCTCGCCTTTATTTAACAAAAGTAAAGACAGAAACATACCAGAATCAGAACACAGGAGGCATTAACGACATAAAGCAACGTCGAGTAGTGCTTGGTCATATTCCACCTCGTCTGGTTCTTGCTCGCGTAGTCGTTGCTCAACTGCCTCGAGGTGAAATGGAAGCGTACCGCAGCCACGGAGAACAGACCAAAGCCAAAGAGCTGTACCGCAACACCAGAGAGGCCAAGGTTCTTGCCCAAATTCACTCTGTTCTTCGCATTCGAGTCAGTCGGGTCGGTACCGGCGATGAGGACAGCAGCACACAGCTGCAGGAGGAGCGCGACAATATCGAAGCCGACGAAAATAAGAGTAATGAAACGAGCTAGAAAAGTATATGTCAGAAAACAGAACCCAAAGACTTCCTTTTCCCTCATAATCAGTGTAGAATACTCACGAGGCACCCAAATCATTCGCATCGTCCGGTGCTCTGGCGGCACAGCCCAGAATACAATCCGGGAAAACACCACATAGATGACACCGGCCATCAGTACCGGAGCGAGAATTACTAGCGCGAACTGAACAACGTAGGGGGTCTTCTCCTCAACATTGTTTGCTGAGACCACACGGGCCGCAAACCCAGCCACCTCCACTGAAGCGATAGCCATTAGCAAGTGCTGGGGAGGGAGACGATATTGACGAAGGGGGGGCGATTTGAGGATTCGACCTACTTGCGATGGCTACAGCCATAATGAGCCATACCCATGACCTCTTTCGAATAGTCTGGACGAGGGTGACGAGGAAGCTGGCCCCATACAAGCCGGCAACAACGCCAGCAAGTACCGCCGAAGGGGTGTAGAGATAGTGTGTAGGCTGTGAACTAGCCATCGAAGCGGTAGTTGATATGCCAGAAAAAAGTGAGGAAAGAAAATACCGGGGAAAACCTGAATCTTCTCTTATTTAGGCTTCGCAGTCTTTTGTCCCATTCAGCCCAAGGGGTTGAGGGCATCCTTTATATTCCTCATTATCTCATTCGAGATCGGTGGTCCCTGGCACCGATGCAATACAACCAGATGGGCAGTGGACCCGCTTCAACCCTGCTGAAAGATAGCTAGTGCAAAGCTACGTGCCAGATAACAGGCTAACTGAAGTAAGGAGGGATCGAGACTGCGGCTGAGCACAGATTGCTGATGTGGGTGTCGGTGAAACGGTGATTAGGCCCGCCGGCTGCCGACTGAAACGTATCTGATTGGCCAATCGTGGCCCACTTTTGCTACGACAATGTCGGCCCACGCAACTAAACTTCGCCGACGCTGCGGTTGGTATGAGATGACAGCCCAGCGGTGCCCAGGCGTGTGCTAATGTTAGAAACCGGAAATTTTATCAAAATTGGATACTGAGCATGGGCATCGACAGCTGCGGGACCCGTGGGGTGGACTGGCCAGGCGTGAAGATGCTAAGCAATCCTTTAACATATTGTCAAGTGAGATGGACAACCTATTGCATAAGCATTTCTTGGTAGCTACACGGCCATGATCTATTCAGGCTCGTCATGGCCTGCATACCCCCACACTATCATTGTTGACGGCAGTCTAAGGGTAGTGAGTGCCGCGTCGGACGGCCAGACCGGGGCGCAACGCTCGCCTGTCCCGACCACTAGCATAAACGTAATTCTGCACTAACGCGTGGCATAAACCATAGAGATCTAAGCCACATTACATACATGTATTCTCCAGGTGGTGAGCCATCGGGCGTCAAGGTTAAGGTGGATGGTTGGTTCTCCAACAGCTTCGATCAGATTACGGGACCTAGTTTCAGGACGGCTCTGATTTCAGGAAGGACCGGGTGAATAGAGGCCGAGTACCGTCGTGGGTGACGTCGAGGCAAGGTAGCTTGGCTAGTTTGGTTGAGTAAAATGAGACAAAGGATATAAAGATGGAGGCTCAAAAAGAGGAGACGACTAATCCTTGGCTGGGCTGTTCAAATGCCGTGCGCTAGGACCAGAATTAGCCGTTTTTTTATAAGGACCTTACTCTTTCTCTGCATAAAGAAACTTTGGTCGGAATTTCTTACGTTTGATTCGTGATCGATGGGTTTTGACGAACTACATAGTCGCCACACTGAACTATAGGTTACTATACCGTGATGCACTGCTTGATTATCTCGAGCCATCTAAAAGACGGCTTTAAAACATTCAGGCATGCCCCTTGAGCCTTCTCTAAAACATCTACGACGCCATTTCTAGCTTATAATAATCGTAGATTGATTTCGCTGCAATGACTCTATAGCCTGATTTAGGTTAAGCACAAGCCACCAGCCCACATGGTACACATTAGGAGAAATCACTTTCCTAAAGGGCCAAGAAATAAATTGAGATCTAGACGTTATAGGAAGAAGAGGTTTGGTTTTGTGGGTTCATGCGATTCATCGGCTCAAAGTCACTCAGGCGTAAAACACGGAAAGAGTTGTCTCCCAAAGGTAGGGATTTTCAAAAGAAAATACCATAAAAGACAGAGAATATGTATATTCAATCTGCAAGATCAAGTTGACTAATATGGGTCCAACTCAGGAGTCTCAGTGGGCCTCGACTCATCAGTCATAGTTGATTCAACACCCACCAATCGGACTTTGATGGAGGCCATTAAGCACCCTTGATACCGAGAAAAATTGATGCTCTAGCTTTCGATTATGCCCTTAGAAGATATCGCACCATCCCGGATGCTGAAACCACCGAGATATAGAGTCAAGTTATCTCGCTATAATCTCGTCACGAAGCTTATAAGAGTAATCAACGCTGCAAGGGGGAAAAGACGACTAGGTAGGATTTGGAGAGTATCTGGAGATATTACGATCTTCGCCCTCTTGCCTGTCGCATTGTCCAGCACGCAGTTTGTCTTGGAGGCTAGCATAGATTAGCATATAATGGCTTCTTTTGGAGACGCTTTCAGCTGTGATTATGTCCGCATCGTTGTAAAGGTCGCTATGAGAAAGCAGATGAACCCGATGGTAAAATGCGAGATCACTTAGGTCTAAAGGTTTGAATACGCCGCACTTACATGCCATGTAGACTAGCCAGGCCATGCCAATTTAGCACGAAGCAGGCACTAGCTCAGGGGACCACACTAATTGTCTGGCTTTCCTGTAGGAATCTTGATCTCAAAAGGGCCCAAAGGCAGTAGAAGCAAAATGCGAAGGACTTGGGCATCATCACTTGGAACTAGACAGCATGTGATGAGATTAGATGACCGTAGCAATATAGATTTCTAAGGATATCGAGTGTTCAAAGTAGCCAGATTAGTCTTGTTTATATTCATGTACAAAATTGGGAGAGAAATCGCCCTTTCTACCATAAAACTATCTGAAAGACTATGAAGAAAAAGATTTCTGGTTAGCTTGGCTAGCCTCAAAGCAGAATCCATTATGCCATGGAGGAGGCCGGGATGTGGCGGGTAACCGACAACTCGCCAAGATGCGCTATTGCTTTTTCCACATAAGCTCCAACCTCAGCTGATGATCTCTCGGCTAGTCACTGCCTCCCACCGGGTTTAATTGGGCACGCCTAGGGCGGCTCCTTTATTTTCATTGTGGTTGTGGTGGTTTGGGTGGCCCATTTGCCGTGGACGATGTACTTGGCGGCCGCTTCTTGCTGCTTTCCTCCTCCTCATCTTGCTGCTGCTTCAAGGCTTTTCGTTCCTTCATTCTCGGAATGATGCATTTGAAAAGAATAACGAGAAAGACGATCAAGACGATGACGCCAATGACAAGGCCAATGATAGCCGGTTTGGACAGGTGGATGTAAACAACGTTCTTGTTCTTCTTTTCCTTGGTGATTTTGATCTTCTTGAATGTTTTCTCTTTTCTTGCGGTCAGAGATACGTGTTCATCATCTCCAGAAAGGATCGGAAATGCGACGGCATAGGCAAGCGGCATCGCCGATGCGAGGAGAGCCAGCCGAAGAGCCATCTCGGTGCCCAGTGTCGTGATCATTTGGCTATGAGTTCGTGTCGCACCTGTCTTGCCGAAAACAAGGACAGATAAAAGATTGCAGGAGAGAGAGTCAGCGATGGAATCGATCAATTGAGGACCATCGCCCTTTATAATTATTGATGGGGATTTGGCCGTGCCTGAATGTCACAAGCGCGCAAAGCTATGATCGTTAGTAGCGCCACGACGGCGATATCACCTTGTGAGCTGAACTTTTAGTGCTTTGCTCTGGTTAAGCTTAACCATTCTAGACCCGCCCCCCTGCAAATGGCGAGCAGATGACCACAGAGCAGGCTGAATGACTACTGATCGTTCTCGATTGGAGAAATGCACTGGCTGGACTTATGCCGCGGAGCAATTACGCAGACGCTGAGAAGCATCCAAGCCAAATCTATATCGAATTACCTTTCTATGTACACAAATCGCTGTGTCAAAGATATTCCAGTTATTGTTTGTGATACTCGGGGGATATTCATATTCATTCACTAAGGAGGATGGTTTGGCGTTGATGAAGCTTTTTAACACGACCACCAGTTGTTTAACCACGGCCTTCCATTTTGTTTCTGGCGATAACTCATGGAGACCTTTCAGCAGAACTGGCTGATGGCTTATTGACTTAAGATTTCTCATGGAATCATGTCGAAACAGTGATACGACGAGCGGAGGTAATTGTAAAGCTAAAGACACGGTTGAGATTACCGGCGTTAATCTTCAGTACAAGTAATATTGGTTTGTACAGGAAACATCTCGCTTTTGGATATTTTGCGAGCGATAACCTCTTGCCTGTTACCGGCGCTAAGTTACCAACAATCAATGGCTTAAATCGATTCGTCTTAGATTTGAGACCATGTGAAATCTTTTCAGCTTGATAAGCTTTTGAAATTGCATAGCAGCATTTCAGGCGTAAAGCCGAATCTCGTTTTCCATCTATGAAGCAGATGAGTGTCTGCAATGTCCAGCTACTGGGACGGTCCGGAAAGAAACAAGGCTAATTCATGTTTTCGCACAGGGTGATAATAGTTCATAGCTGAGTTTTGAATTTTTCCGAACAAGCTGACGTTGTTGACTATAAGAAAGATCAAACTTCATGCTGGTAGAATGACGCCATATCAATTTCTTGAGATTCCTTAAATAATGTAACTAAGATTACAATTCATCCACCTTATCAGGGTACTCCTTGACTTTTACAGGCGTGACAGGCCCCTTCTCGTCGAAGCATTGTCTGGCAGTGCGGCGACCAGTTCTATTTCCACAGCAGCTTCGGAATTCGGGAGCTGTGCCGCTGCAACACATGTCCGCGCCTTTTTCCCATGTTAGAAACAAATCACAAGAAAACAAACGAACTGACTTTCCTAACGAAAAGGGAACATACGGGCTTAGGTGTGCCAGTGAAGACCTCGAGGTAGGCTCTGTTGACGTTGGCATAGTGATCCATGCTGCTGACGAAAATGTTCACTTTGACAGTGTTCTGAATGTCGGTACCCGCTTCCTTTAGAATTGCGTTGAGATTTTTCAAAGATTGTTTCTGTGGTCCGTGTTAGCACACTCGTATTGAGATAGGCTGGTATGGAACGAACCGTCTGCTCGTAGGCGTCCCCGACAAGCTTCCTGGTCACGGGATCGATGCCGAATGATCCAGAGCAGTATACCATGCCATTGCAAATGATTGCTTGCGATAGGTGTGGGCTGGGAGCCGGTGCCTCCTTGGTGAGAACTGCGGTTCGGCTTGCCATATTCGTTGCTGTTTTGTGGAGGTTTATTTATCAATTATTTCTACAATTGAGAGCAATTTCAAGCCTAGCCCATGTCGAGAGCGCCATTCTTATACCTGTAGCGCAAGCTACCCACACTTATGCGGCTACTGCACTTGGATTGGGTTTCTCCGATTTCGGTGAACTGGCAAAAGCCCGACGAGTGAAAGCGGAGATTATTCAAGAGATCCCCGCCTCTTATCGTCGAGACCCGGAAATCAGGCCTCAGAACCAATCATAGTCCATTAGTTAAACGAGCTTCCCCGGAGTTGCCCCTCCGCTACATCATTGCTTCATTTCCCTGGTTGTTTGGTGTTTAAGCGTTTTAATCAACGAGATATTACTGTTAATTGTAAGGTGACTGGACATTTGTTGTCCTGCGAGTAGGGAATCAGTGCCTGTTTTTCAGGGATGATATGCTTTCTGGTCAGCAGTGGACAGGGTTAGTAATTTATTGTTCTCGGTGCATATTCTAGTCATCTAACGATTGATTCTTGGGGGTAAAACGCCATGTAATGAAAACGACACCGACCCCGGCGCATCACTTATGCCTCGTGCACAATAATTGTTCGTGGCTCATAAGATATTTCTGGTAAATGACAGCATATTCCGATATTTACAAAAGCATCTGGCCCAATCAGCAATCCAAATCCAAAGATAATGCATGCATAGTCAGTCATTACGCCTTCATTACGCCGATTAGTATTCTTAATTAATGAATAACTTGTGTATTATCGTTTTATATTGCTGACGTAGCATGTTGTTTGAAAATGCATATAGCACGTGACGACGGTCGAGAGATCATGTGATCCTCCAGGGTCCTTTTACCTCTATATCAAGGGTAACCAACCCGTGTCCTTACGTAGCATCTGTCGGTTTGGACGTCCAAGGCAACAATGAACATATTCGCTTACGATCGCACTTCATGCATCCTCTGTGGGGGCCGATTGGAGTCAAATGCTAGAAAATGGTGCGCCAAAGAGATCCGACTCTGTTCGTTGAACCCCTCTCATAGAGCTCCCATAGAATGTTCCTCCGTCCCAGTCCACCTGTCAATTGGTAGCTAATCATTTTCGTCGCAAATAAAGTGTACACATCCTCCGTCGATTGCACCCAAGCGACGCTCTCTGGCGTTGGGCTCATCCGCCATGGCTCCCTTGTCCAAGTCCCCATCGACCCCAATGAGGTGGACATGAGCAGACAGCCAAGAGGCTTAAATGAGCGCCCTGGTTTCATAAAGGTGCGATTGCACAGCCTCAAGAGGCATCAGAATACACAGACTCTTCGACAGCATGGATCCCTCTTCGTTAGACCGCCTGTCCCCTTCCTCTGGGGCTTTGCCATCCATTCTTTTTGCTGGGACATGCTCAATGCCGAGAGCGCACCCGATCTTCAAGTTTTGTTCCAAGCCTGCTTGTCAATGCCGCTCAGCAGGAGCGGCGCATTGGACTGGGGCCACGACTATTGTGGCCTGATAGATCCTGACCCGATCGAGGATCCAAGAGGCTCAAAGCTGGGAGGCAGAGACCTGATGGGGAACTGGTGGAATAGTTCAAGCCCTTCCCAAATTCCAGAGATTCAGGAACTCGTAGAAGCTGAACATATCGCTCCGAGTACAGCGCAGCCCATACCCGAGAAGCGTCAGGAAATACCTACTGCGGGAGATTGTTTCTTATCATTGCCAACGGAATTGCGAGAAATGGTTCTATTTAACCTTCCGTCAAAAGCTGTCCGTGCACTGAGGCGGGCATCTCCGGTATTTGCCAATATGCATCTACCAGATGAATTTTGGGCCTCAAGGTTTGCATTCGGTCATGAGTGTGGATATGTACTGGAGGCTCGATCGTTGAAACCTCGGTCTTGGCGGTCATTGTACTTCGCCGTCGAGAGGCTGAAAGAGGAGCACCCAACAATATCTTTATCAGGTCGCTTCCGTGTTTGGGAACTATCATACAGGCTCAAACACCAGCTCCGCGAAGCGGTTCACCCAGCTTGCCGTGGCGAGCCTGTCATAGGATTGATCGAACCTCAGCACAGCGATGAGTGGCTCAAGACCCAGTGGCAGACTGCTACCAGAGGGCTGGTGAATGAGCCTGATTTCTTCGAATTTGGTTGCAGGCCGCTGCGGACCCGTATTGTTCAGGTACCAACTCCGCTGAGACTAGACAAGGTGGTTGTTTCATTTGCTAGGGTTGGTGCCGAGAGGTATATTTCTGGACTGGAACTTGTTATTCACAACGATTCATCAGTCAAGATTGGGTACACTGGTCGAAGAGAGCAACTAATTGAGGTTGATGAGAGCCTTTTGCCGATTTGCGGATGGCATCTAGCCCTAGGCATGTCAGGAATCCAAGGTATTGCCGCTATCATGAAGGATGGCTCTCTGTCCTCCTCGGTTGGGAAATATGAAGATCTACCTCAATACTCGCTACGAGGAGGCGGAGGTGATATTCTCGCGATGAAGGGCGAATTTGATGTGAGTTTCGAAGAATGGCACCAAAGGCAATTCCGGCTGACCTTTTTTTAATTTTAGGCGTTTCGTATGGTCTCTTTAAGCATGCACACCAGTAACATGGTGGATAGGACATGGGTAAACAATGGACCATGGAAGTACCTTTGTCCCTGGATGCCGGAAATACCACCTGATCATTATTTCTTGGATGGAAGTGGGCAGAGGTATGCTCACTGGTACATGGGAATGGAGGAAGGGACCGATGTTGGGAAGTCTCGTCCGATCGATACCTTTTATTTCGGCGGCTCTCACGGAGAGCTTTTGCCATTGCTAAAGGGGATAGTGGTCTGGGCGCTCAGTGGGATAACTATACAAATCACGGGCATCGAGTTTACATACACCGATTCGCGCAGAGATCGATTCTTCGGCATGATTACCTCTGGCCCCGACCTGGAGGATCAAATCCTAGGGAACCCCGAGGAACTCAAATTCAGTGTGCCAATAGATGGTCCTGGCGGAGAACGAATCAAATGCATCGACGTTTTGTATACGAAATTATTCGATACCAGACCGATGTTAAAAGGTTTAAAAGTGAGTAGTATCAAATGGTCTGTGACTGCCCGTTAACTGGTCTGCAGATTCGTACCAACCTTCGCACATCTGAAGTGTTGCCACCCCCTAAAGCATCTAAGCGGAAGATCACCAGTAATATTGTCGACAGTTCCGAGGGCACCAACCAAGCCATTGATCGGCCCAGAACTGTCGAGGTTCCCAAGAATTGGGTTACCTTGGAACCTCGCGGGCAAGAACTCGTTGGATTTTATGCAGTCTTAGTAAGTGGAGAACCTGGAAAATGTTTATTTCTTGGCTAATTTAGCAAAGGGTTGGAATATGGTCGAGCACTTCGGTTTAATTTCCATGGACAAGCCATGAAGACTGATATCGGGAGACTTTGGCGGAGGGCATAACATGATACAATTACCAAGTCCAGTTATCTTTAGCTAGCACGTATCTAGGCTCTAGTTTAATGGAACCAACCTAAAACATTGTTTCTTCAATGATTAGTGGAGGAAACCACTAGAATACGTTTGAAAGTGAAAGACCAAGCTGTTGATATGCAGTAGTAAATATTCATGGTTACTATCAAGATTGGTTGCAATTACGCTAATTCCATCATACCTCATTAATTACATTTCACAATACTGGTACACTCGCCGCAATTTTCCATCTGTCTCGTTCTATTAGAAAGCCCTGGGGCCTTCTTTCGGGGGTCGCCATTCCGCGCCAAAAGCAAGTGGCGGAGTGAACCTCGCATTGCTCGATGCTGGGCTTGGAACAAAGCTGGACCGTCCCGGTGAGGCCACGGGGGATGGGGCCATGGGCCAATCGTACTCTAGAACTTGATTCCCATCTCCAGTTCTCGCCTGCGCTCTAGCAGGAACTGTAGGCGGGGAGACGTACAGCCGACTATCATGCGGAAGAGTCTGCGGAGGGGCAACTATCCCACCAGTTGGACCAGGCTCAAAAGACAGGTGCCTCTTCGTCTTTTCCCGGACAGGGATCAACTCGGCCCCATCAGATGTATCGTCTGTGTCGTGCGCCTTACGGCGTGTCAGCCATGGGAGTTTACCAGACCTGGCTAGCAAAATCAAAAGTGTAACTACGCCAGCGACGAAGGCTGCGGCGCCTATGAGGGCACCAATGGTCGGAGCAGGCAAGGCTGATTCCTGAGAGGCCACCTTCGAGGGTGGGTTCGTTGGGGTGCAGTGAGCTGTTGCTGAGGGTTCAACTGTAGCCGAGGCATAGTAGCTTTGTAAGTCGCTAGGGAGGGTCGTGTACCATGAAGGAGTGGTATATTGTGATGCGTGCCCAGACAACAGAAAACATCTCGCTTCAGGGTCTGTCTGGGCTGAAGTTGGTATAGCAGTTTGAAGAATCGCGGCGAGATCTTGTTCTATTGTTGTTGTAACGATAAGGGAAGTGTCTGTAGAGATGCTGCTTGAGCTCGTGCTCGATAGACTGGTAGTGATCGAAACGCTTTCAGTTGTTCGCTTGTCTGATGTCGTTGAAGTTTGTGAGGTGGTGGACTGAACTGTTGATGTGGGTTTCGTGGAAGTTGAAGGCTTGTCTGATGTCGTCGGTCTATCTGATGTCGTCGTCTTGGGCCTCGCTGATGTCGACGTGGGCTGGTCGGATGTCGTGGGCTCCGCTGATGTTGTAGGCTTGTCTGAGGTCGCAGACTTGACTGTGGTTGATTTGTCTGACTGAGCGGTCTGGACGGTTGCTGAGGGTTTACTCGACGATGAGGGACTGCAAGTGTTATCCTTGGAGCAAACCGACCCAGAGCCACAATACGAGCTACCACAGCATATCGAGCCCTTGGGCATGCAACCAGTGCCACATGCTTCCTGGTCGCCCTCGCACTTTTGGCTGTCACACACCGAGCCATCAGCGCAGCAGCCATCCTTGGTGCAAGATGAGCCGGCATTGCAATAGAAAGTCCCCCCACAGCAGTCGGCGCCTTTGGGTATGCAGCTGTTCTGGCAGGCTACTTCTCCAGAAGAACAATTTGGCCCATCGTTATCACGGGCGAGTAGTAGTGGGCTGAATAAGTCCCGGGGTAAGAGTCTGTCGATCGTTGCTTGCTGGTAGACAACCAAGAGGTCATTGGCGGCATGATCAAGTGAATTGTCAGCATTCCCGGAGCTGTTGTAGACAAGGATGTCCTTAGGGAGAGCAGCAGGGCTGGCAGCCTTGGTCACAAATAGAGGAAGCTTCATTGTGACGACTCAAACGAATGTTGCTCCTGGCTCACCTAGTCCTCGGCCAGCAGAAGTGAGGGCTGTGCTCCTTAAGTCTGGAAGCACGAAGACAAAAATTTCTGACTCGGGTTCGTGACACTTATACGACGAGCGAGTGTGCCTAATTGTGGAGGATGGACATTTATTAATCTTACAGGTGCATGATGAGCTAGGCGACAAATAGTCTCACCGGCACCCAGATCTTTGGGCAGTCTGGAAGCACTAACCCGGCCCATGACTAAATAAAGAATTACCGTTGACATCTTGGTATACCCTAACAAAAGCAAGAGTGATCGGCTTTCAGCTTTCAAGTTCCTTATTTGTGCTTATGATCATTAACACGGTGTAAACCCCAAGATTGCTTTAACGCCAACCGTTGGACCAGACATGCACACATGGGACCAATTAGCCAGGGACATCTCAGTTGCACGCTCGCCAGCTCATGCAGATGCATGTGCCTTGCAGAGCAGCTGAGTCTAGACCATACTGGTTCCGGCGCTTACCCATTCAAGGGTTTCAGCCCTGCCATCGTCTGACGGAGCCCAACAAAACATGGCCGTTCAGAGCAGCCCATCCAGCACCTTGCTGGCGAGCTTCTGTACTCTTCCCCATGGGGAGCCGGGAAAACTGAAGGCAGAAAACGTCCTATACAGATAGATCCTGCCTGCTGGCCTTAGGGATTGGTATGAGAATCGCCTAGATGATGATGATGATGATGATGCGATATGCTCCCCTCGCTGCACTTCTCCTACTTGAAGTGGTGGTATCTTCCGTGAATGTGAACGAAGGTGCTTCTGCCTCCTTCGCTTCTTCCGTATTGCTGTCGCGGCTGTAGCTGACAAAACGACAACGCCTCTACAGACGAGCTGAGGACCACAAGTTCAGGGCACGGCTTCCGATTGCTCTCCCGCTCCGTGTGCTGCCTGGGCGGGGTTTGCTAATGCATCTGTGAATCCTGCGCTTAGACCGAGCTGGTGATTTGCTGTATGTCGGCCGCTGGAGCTGGGGACTCACACCTCAGGCTGAAGGGGAGGCGGATTTCAATCACACACGGGGGAGTCACACCGACTCTGTCTTGTCCTCGGAACATCCCGAAAGCTTGCATATTAGCCACCATCTCATTTCCCTGGGCAAAAACGTTCAGCGGCAGCGCAAGGTTGAACCGGCAGTCCTGGCAAGATGAAACCAGCTGGTCCGCTGTTTATTAGGGCGCCTCTCGCCTAGAAAGCCGCCTTCTCTAGACACGCTCTAGAAGAGTGAAGCACTGAGCAGGTGTCATGTCCGTTATGGGACGCTAAAATAACCGGCTGTGCAGCTTGTGCTGCGGCTGAAGAGGAAATCCCCATAGCAATTTCCGCTGCAGCAACACAGCCCTATCACGGCTGCCATACGACGCCACTGGCTTACCACGCCCCTTCGGTCTGCTCCAGTGCTCACGCTGCAATTATGATGCATGAAATGTGTAGGTGCAGGTGGCTGCCTCTTCTTCGAGGGAGTGACATCGTGGCTGCAGCTCGCGAATCAGAGTTAGCCTTTGGTTTTGGGGGGGCGGGGCGTTTGAAGACACCCATCAGCCCATCTGAATGAGCGAGGGCGGCAATCATTATCCGACAGATGGATTCGAAGAATTAATTGCTTAGTGAGAGATATCACCGTCCTTTGGGCACAGCCGCCGCCTTCAATTACAGCAGCCAGTAAACATGCTTACCTTTTACCCACCCCTGGCGTATATGTGCTCTCTAGTAAACAAAAGACCTGCTCATTAGTAATTAATTGGCCACCGGCAGTGACCTTTGACGAAATCTGTTGTTTGTAAGTGCGGTTATACTCAATCTCATCACCCACTGTGGAGCTCGGTATTTGATCCTATGTCATGAGCACCCTTTTACTCGCAGAGAGCCGTAGACCGTTACAGAAATGATGCTTCATTCTCATTGAGAATACATAGCATGGACACTAATTAGCCTGAGATATTTTAATCCATTTACTTGTTTTTCCACAATCCTTAAATATTTGTAGTGCATTGGAATTCTCAATCTTGCACGAGAATGGGTCGACGTGGGATCTCTTTCAAGATTTCCTTCCCCTCTGCAAAGTCATCAACTCTCCCGTCTTCATCCCATAATGCTGCCAATACCTTTCTCTCGCCCTTCCATGGGGATCTCGAGTGCATGACGGCAAAGTTCTGTGTTCCAACCTCTGATTAGCATGAACTGTTCAAGTGGTGTAGGGTAGGTAGGTCGAGCTGTCACTCACATCAAGAAGAACAACATCCCCCTTCTCCCATTTTACAAGCACCTGCGATGACTCCGCAATGTGGAGCGCCAGATCTAGATACTTCTTCTCAATCTGCTCCCCGTCTCCGTACAGCGGAGGGGGGTGGTAGGAGTCATCATCGCCCCTGAACGGGGGCTCTGTTGCTCCGTGATGTGTACTGCGACCCCAGGCGCTGGTGACATTGCCAAACCACGTCGTTAGACCTGTCTCTTTGTGAATTCGAATTACTGTGTCCATAGAGTTAGCATTTCTCTCCCTATGCTTATCCATACAGCACATACAGGGTGTGGTGTGGGTGACCGTCAAGCTGCCATCTTCGTTCCACTCAAATACGTTGCTGTGTCGGCGCACCTCCTCCTCAATTTTGGCTCGAGCGGTCTTTTCGTCATCGCTTGGTAGGACATTTTGTCCATACGCGCCGTATACACTTGTTCCGGTCGTAGATACGACATCCTCTTTGCCGTAGCGGTAGACGTAGCGGATCCCCTTCTTCAGGACCTTTTCGTAGAACTCGGGGGCTTCGGCTTTTATTCTCGAGGCGAGCTGGATGCTCGAATTAATCGGTGTTTCTCCACCTGACACACATTAAATATTAGTACTATGCAATTGAGTATACGAGGAGAACGAGAGTGCTTGGCCTTACCGGTTTCGGCGGGCACAACGGCAGAGAAGGTGAGCCATGCCGGGTTGATTGTTGACCAGCCGTATTCGTTATGGGGCCAAATGGGAAGTTCAGGAGGCCTGTAATCTATCAGCACGACATAATAAATATGGTGGATTGATGCCATTTCCGTACCCTTCGTTTGCTGTCTTAACGTTCTTGGCCAGGACAGTCCGTGCCGGCGGTCTTCCTACCTCTTCATGTGCTCGGAATCCAAAGGCATGTGCAGCATCGCTGTAGTCCTGCGCGTTGTCGATTGGTAGGCCACGGATGAGAACAGCACCTCCATGCTTCTTCACAAGATCAAAGATCTTCCCAGATTTGGTGAGCTCCTTAAGAGCTTCGATATGATCTTGTAACGTCGCCGAACTGGGCGAAACCGCTTGGAGTGCTAGGGGGAAGGGGGCATCCCAATCGAACCCGAGGTTTTTGGTGCTCTGCTGACCCTCGAAAGTGAATTCATCGAAAGAGATCTGAGACGCCATGGCTGTTGCTGTCTTTGAGTAGCTAAGATAACGAACAAAGATTAACGGGCCGCTCAGTTATCTGCTACGATCAAATCATTTCAATTAATGCTTTTAATCAACAAGCACCCGGAATTATCGAGACTGGACAGAACCGCACTCTACACTTGAACGGCGAGCAAGGTGAAATATGGATACAGAATTGCGCAATTCAAACTTTATAAGACCACTATCCCCTGCTCTCCACGCTATTGACACGGCACGGGCTGTAACGAATTGCGTCAAGCACAAGAGACGGCGAAGGCACTAGACAGGAAAATCTCTCAGCGGTACTTTTTCTATTCTCCGGGGCCGTAGAGATGAAAAACGGGGAATTGTTTTGCTCACCGTATAATCCTCAATATGAGTGGATTCTGGTGGTCACGCAATCGAGTCGACGGATTGCCTCAACGGCCAAGCGAAAACTGGTGATGCCGAACATACAGGGGCTCGGGAATAAAACATACCCCATGGACACCGTTTTTACTTCATGCCATGCACGACAACTTTGTTTTAAGGTATCCGGTCCGCTTTTGTGAGCCCTGCCTGCATTAAAGGGACGAAGAAAGCACAGAAAAGGACCGAAAGGAAGAACTGTCGATCATGGCCGATGTGTCGAATCCATCCGGGGCCGAACCGCCGGCAAAGTCTGGGGGCCCCATCCCCACCTCGGACATCGAGGAACTTTCGACGGCCAGTCCCAAGTATCATTGGTTCCGTGGCGTCTTTTTCCAGGCGACAGTTGTTGGAATTGCGGCCTTCACCGCACCCGGGTTATGGAATGCCATGAACTCAGTTGGTGCAGGTGGCCAACAAACCCCGTTCCTAGTGATGTAAGTCTAAGAACTTTCTACACATTTAACACATCCCTATTAACAATTTATTGTGCCCAGGGCCGGAAACGCAGTTCTTTTCTCCCTGATGACAATCACTTGTCTCTGCGGTAGCATTGTTGCCAACCGTATTGGCCTCAAGAACACCCTCATCCTCGGCACTACAGGCTATGTTCTGTACTCGGCCGCATTATACACCAACAACCGTTATGGTGTGGAGTGGTTCATCTATGTTGGTTCAGCTGCCTGTGGTATCACGGCTGGTCTATTTTGGGCTGCAGAAGGCGCTATCATGTTGCTCTACCCTGAGCAACACACAAGAGGCAAATATCTTGCGTATTGGCTATGCTATAGGAATAGCGGGAGCATTCTTGGAGGCATTATCAACCTGGCCTTCAATGCCACGGGATCCAGGACTGGAAAGCTTGACTGGAGGACGTATATCGTCTTCGTCGTTCTCCGTAAGTTGGACCCGCTCATGTTTTGCGTCCCAACATAACAAGCACTGACTGTTCTATGATGAAGAATGTCTTGGACCAGCTGCTGGTTTCTTTCTCTCACCGCCAGAGAAGGTGGTTAGGCGAAACGGCACCCGAATTAACTTGATTAAACGTATCTCCGATTTGGAAGAACTTAAGGCTCTTGGTCGGCTTATGGGCCGAAAGGAGCTGTTACTCTTGTAAGATCCTGCGCTGTGAAATTCCCCAAACTTGAAGTGGAACGTTGCTAATAAGTCGACAACAGAACACCTCTATTTATCTATATCAACTGGTGTCTGCCATATATCGGCTCTTATCTTTCTCTCTATTTCACAGTTCGCTCCCGCGCTCTGGCTTCACTTATTTCCTCCTTGGCCCAAATCACTGCAACCCTATTGATGGGTACTTTCTTGGATTGGACCCGTTTCTCCCTCAACGCGCGTGCAAAGTATGCCTACTCAATCATGATGGCACTGATTGGAGGCTGCTGGATTTGGGGCGTGATAATCCAGCGCGAGTACGGAAACAAGGCACCCGGGCTTGACTGGGACGACTCTGGTTTCGGCCGCGGCTGGGCCCTTTATATCATCTGGCAGATGAACTGGGCTCTTACATACAACTTTGGCTACTGGCTCATTGGATTCCTGGCGAGAGAGGCTGCTGATACCCCCCGACTCACCTCATATGTGCGGGCGCTCGAGAGCGCCGGGCAGTGCATTTCATCGGGTATCAGTTCTACACAAACTCCGGTAGGATATTTATCTCCTCATGTCTTCCCAAGAGCGTGTACTAACGATATCTTAGCTCATCGTGTGTCTGGGTATCAACTTTGCTTTGTGGGGCTTGGCGATAGTCCCAGCATATCTCGTCGTTCGCAAGGTAGGCGTCGATTATAATGGAGCCAAGGACAATAATGAAGAGAGAGAGGAGGAGACGGAAAATTCGACTGCCAAATCCTAAAGACTAGCAAAATGACTGCCGAAGACCTTCGACATAAGGTAGGCAACAGAGGCGCAATAAGACGGAGGAAATCCGCTTAATAGATGGTTTCATAGAGTGTGGACATTATAGATTCAATTTTCTATCGTTTTTCTTTTCTTCGTGAAAATTTGGATATACTTTTTTGATTCGAGTTTAGTTCGAGCTATGGGAGTTTGAACCTTCTCCTGTGATTCTTAGATGATGTTGGACTCCACATGTCTCCATACCTCTAATAGGATCAATAGAGGCTTTGGGAATATGCTTCCTTATCAAACATCAGCTCTTTTTGCCGCTAAGCGCTGGATGGGCCATCCAACGATAGCAAGTGAAGAGATCAACATAAGAGAGCCTGCAAATAGAATAGCTGGCTCGTATTTATTCAGCCCATAACTGCCAAGTGATAGAGACCTCGTCAATAGACCGGCTGAGATGGGACCAGTGACGATGTTTCCGACGCCCTTGCCGAGTGCCATGAGGGCATACACAGGTTGCGGATCCTCGGACAGCATGGTGCCAAACTTGGGCCAGAAGACCACGTACGCACCGGCAGTGATTCCCCAGACGATTGAGAAGATGAGCAAGGTTGCCAGATGGTGACAGAAGCCCCATAAGAGGAAGGCAGATAGGGAAGCACCCAGGGTAGAAATACATACGAGGACGTGAATGTTGCTACACCGGTCCGTCAGATGACCAAAGCCAACTTGCCCAAATATAGTAGCAAGGTTGTTTGCGGCAAGAATCAGTGCACCGATAGTTCCAGACATGCCCATGTCCGATGCATATGATGGGAGATACAGGGAAGGGAAGTAGTATGCTAGACCCTGGCAGAAATTTGACACCGTGAAAACCCAGAATAGGGGATTCTTCAAGAACCGAAGATCAAGGGCTTGTAATTCATCATGATGCGAAGAAGGCAAACGGGGCCTTAGAAAGAAGAGTGACGGTGCAACCAAAACAAACTGTGAGATGCAGACAACTCGTAGAGTTGTCTTGTGTCCATAGCTGCTCAGTAACCACTCGAGAAGGAAGGGCAACCCAACACCACTAAAGCCACCTCCGGCGTAAAGGATACCGTAAGCGAATCCGCGACGCTTGATGAACCATTCGTTGAGCATGAACAGAAGTGGCATATAGAGCATCAAGAAGCCAAATCCGTAGAGTGCACCTTGTGTAGCGATGAGAGCTGAAATCGAGTTGACGAAGGACGCGATCAAAACAGATAGAACACAAATAATGGATCCGATGACCACCATGTGACGCTGGAAGCGCCGGAATCTCTTAACAATTGGGGCTGCAATGGGAGCGCCGAGAAAATAGAGGCTGGTAGCAACGGTACCAATAACGGGGATGTTACTGTCGCCTTTAAACTCGGGCTGTCGGGAGTAGTAATCTTGAAAGACCCCAAAACTGACCGGAAAGCCTGGAAACAGCGAAAAAGAAGGCCGGTTAGTTTATGCCCTGTCAATTTGATCGCAAACAAAAGAGGGAAATTGAATTTTGGCGTACCCCAAAGGAGAGCCTCAACCACGAAACATGCAATCAAGTACTTCTATGCTTCCGGCCCATTGTCAGTAGGGGCCAGGGACGGAAGCAGTTGGCCTTGGCCAGGCTCGCCTTCTCGGTTTTCGCAGTCGTCAGTGGCGCCATGAGTATCTTTCTCAGATGCCATTTCTTCTGTTCAACTTAGGGGGAATAGAGCTTAATAGAGCTTAATAGAGCGGACAGAAAGAGAAACTGAGGGTACCGGGTTGAGAATAGGTGATGGAAAAACAGACGTCTGGGAAATATTTCTTTTGTATGAAAGCCATAGGGCTATAATAACCTATATCAAGCCTCCACTATCCGCCATATCCCCCAGTGAAGAATGTTAGAAAGATTATTCGGTGTGGTCAAGGACAACCTACTGGACCGGGAGCAGGATCCGGCCTTGCGGGGATTTGCTTACTATGGAGCGTCCGAACACGGGCCATTGGACTGATGAGTCAAACAGATGTAGAGTTGGTGGGGAGAAAAGGTCTTTTACGTTATTCATTCTTGAGCAACTCCACTGAGGAAGTTGCCGATCAAGTGACCGGAAAACGCTAGCAACTGACATAAATATAGCACCAAGGCAACAATGTCGTCTTCCTACTGGTGTTCTGGGTTTTATGTCACCCCTTGACGATTGCCTCATATTCAAGCCTAGATCCACCAAATCGCATCGCCTGCCGGTAGGGCGATGGGAATGGAGCTCCGAAGAGCTGCCCCTTTGGTCTGGTACCGCAAACTGGCCCTCCGGGTCGCGTTTTCTCCTCCCACACGATGTTGATCCCTGATAGCGTTCTTCTCCGGCAACCACCTATCACTAGGGTGCAATATGCGTTGACGATAACAGTGGTAGAACTCCTGTCCCAGATGAGTTCTATAGGTGGGGCAGGTTCGCCGAAATGTAATCCATTACGATTAGTTATAACTTCTCTGGCTTACTGCCAAACTCCCAGCTAGGCTGAAAGATATCCGTCCATCGCATCTCTCGGCCAGAGCGGTACTAGTCCCGGTCTCTAACTAGTTCGGACGAGTATTGGGTCGAAGAGATCTTCATATGCTTCTAGACCACTCTCGAATCGTGCTTCTCTCATAAGCCTAGTCACAGCGGAGCGGCAAGGTCTAACTAACCGCTTTCTGTTACGAGATTTGCTTGACTCTCGCTGTTTGCTGCTGGACTATTGAGCCTTAAACAATCTATGACCCCTACCTCGAAGTACAATAGGATTAAATCTGCCAATCTGTATGTTTTTATTGAGGCTCTAGTTTAGAACTTTTATGATGGGGGGCCTCTTCTGATCATGATTGCCTTCAAACTCATGTCGGACGTCAAAATGGTCTTTGAAAAGGAGGAAGTTCCTGGATATTATGCTGCAAGTATCTAGGAACAATCCGTTTAGGAAAGCGGCGGTCAAGATCAATGACATGAAGGTAGGTAGTAAGTAGAAAGAATAGGTCGCATGAGATTGTATCGTATCAAACGTACATGTCTCCAACCGCCCTGTGATCTCACCCTTACGGCAGCGTACATAACACACTGAACCGAATTTGTGGGAACAGCCACAAACTCTGAAGCCTCTGGACCTTGAGAAATTGCGCTGCTGAATGGAGATGATGTAAAAATTACGATGAAGTCACTGTGTGGCGCCTGAGAAATTCTTATTCCGCAAACTTTAATTGATGCATAAGAAAGCACCAGGGCGGTTGATTCTGCGGTGAAATTGTTAAAAACCATGTTCACGATTTTGTCCAAAAATCTCATCAATATTGCAAGCTCAAATTCAGTTCTCTTATCACAACGGCATCTTTGTATTTAACTTGTGAGACGTCATATAGACATCATGTCTCATCTCCAATACTATGCCTATGAAGGCCAGGGAGTTAAAAACAGAGAGAATTTCTGGTACAGCCAGGCAGTTCGAGTAGGCGATCGGATTGAATGCGCTGGCCAAGGTACGTTTCCAATCGAGAAGTACATCTCATGTCCAACAAACTTGACTCTAATTTTCAATTCACTTGTAGGAGGATGGGACCCCGAGACTGGTGTGTTTGAGAAGGAGATCAATGCGGAAATCGACCTTGCGTTTGCCAACGTGGAGCGCAATTTGAAGGATGCTGGGGGCAAAGGGTGGTCACAGGTATTTCGCGTGAACTCTTATCACGTTCTTCTCAGCAACGAAGCATTGGGGGCAATGGTACGAAACCTAAAGAAATATATGCCAGACCACCAGCCTATCTGGACCTGTGTTGGCGTGGCGCGTCTTGCAGAGGATGATATGCGTGTTGAGATCGAGGTTGTCGCACATGACCCGCAAGAGGCCAAATGAGACTTGAACTACTCTGGTTTTATCTGTCCCAAATTTCAAATTTCATCACCCAACACTCATTTTCGAGAAAACATAGACACCTTCAAAACCCTGCCGAAATCCAACAGCTCACGTTCCATACGCGATATTGGGAAATCTATTCTGTCATAGGACTCCCACATCTCCATGGTTCGAGGTGAATCTGCGTCAAGGAACGGCATGCTATTTCTAAAGATTAGTCTGCTATATATTACACATTTTGAAGTTTTCTGTGGTAAAAGGAACATCACATACCTCTTATCATCCGCCACAATGCCGCCATCATAGAAACTCCCGATAAACATAGCTGGTTTAGCAATGTCAGCGACGATTTGTCTAATCGGTGCCGAGGCAGATGCGGAAATCACGAGAGACTCGTCGTCAACGTCCACAAAAGCGCCAGCTCCAAACTGCCCTTTGACTTCAAATCCCCTTTCCTGTAGGAAATTTACTGCGCAGTCCCTATACGCAGGGTCTTGCGCAATCAAACGGACACCGGGGTTGTATCTCCTGATCTCTTCTGCTATCGTAAATGCCATAACATGCTGTGTTATGGGACCAAAAGCGATCTGAGCAAAAGAAATCTCCCGTTTTGATTTATAGATCTCCATATGGGGACCACCTACCCAGTCTCCGAGCCCAAAACAGATGACTTTGGTAATTTTCCGAGTGCGTAGGTACTGACTCTCAAATAAGAGCTTGCTCAACTCCATTTTGAGCGATTTGCAAGTAATGCTTGTGTTCCAAAGCTGGCTTCTGATCTCGAAAAGTTCGTGCCAGTTTTCAATCTTGTGTTGAAAACCATCGCCAGCCGTATTCCTCCAACCGATTATATACGAGCACTTGTGTAGCTCCTCTGGGGTTTCAGGCTCATATAGCACCAGAGGCCAGTAGTCTTGATACCTGACGTAGGGTCGCCTTCAATTAAAAGTTTTAGCAACGCATTTATTTCAGTATTTGGGAGGGTTGGAGAATCACTAACCAAATCGGCCGCTCAACCTGAAAGACGGGGTTTTTGATTTGAATTTGTTTGCCTTCAAGGTCCCGAAGTGTAAATACTTCCAGATGAAATGACTGCTCCAACTGCCTCTCAATGTCTTCTAAATCGGCCTTTGACCAAAATGCCGTTCCGGAATGATAGAGATCTGCCACACGCTGGGAACTGAGCCTCCATGGTTTGCAAGCATAGTCAAGAACTTGGGTTGGTGAGTCTATGGGCTCTTGTTTCTCTTGTTTTTCAGCTGCCATGGCGGGTGGTAAGGGAAGATCGCAAGTATTGCCCCAGAATGACTGTAGATGGGAAAGGTTGAACTTGAAATGAGTGGCAGACTTGGATGGCACCCCTCTTTATGTTTGTATGCGTAGTAGGCAGCGACTCAGCTCGCTGCCTAAAATAGAAAGATGGCACGAAAATGCCATCAATAATGCTTATGGAAAGTGGATGCGTATGTAAGCTGCATGAATGCATGTAAGCTCCCAACAAATAAGCTTGTTGGGAGCAAAAGGCGTCCTTACAACCTCCCATTTGCTTTATCCTTGACACCACTAAATCATCCCCCCAGAGTTGATGTGCCCGGTGTGGGCTTTTTTTGCTCCGTTGCTGGGTGCTTCTCGTTTACGATCTTTTCGCCATATCTTCCTTCCACTGGGTGCCAGTCCATTATTTCTGGGCGACTTTCTAGGTGAATGCCCCTGCAAGTTGAACAGTAGATTAGCTTGTGCTGCAATTAGGTTTGTTTTAGGTGTCTTTAGAGAATGCACCCAGAGTAAGGAGGGGCTGTATATGTTGGAAGACAGGTGTTCCTGTGATTTACCGAAACAATCACTCTAGTTACATAGTTACAATGCACTAAACTCGTGGAAATTATCCGATTGCATTCAGAGAGACGTTTCAAAATTCATCCCTTCGAACTTTGATGATTTGGGGACTTGACGAGGAATTCGGCCTTGGCAATTCTTTACGGAACTCATTCGTACGTAGAACAATTGGATTTTGTATTAAAAGAGACCTTTTACACAACTGCGTAGTTATATTTAGGAACCGGGTAGCTTAGGTATCACCGAGATCGATATGGCGTGAATACAAAGAGGGTTCTGAGGCTGGATTGTGCTTACTCAAATCGCCCAAAGGCCTCATCAGCTCATTCATGACTGACACATACGACGACTCTGATGACTATGCTGACCAGTCCTGTTCCCGTTCTAAGCTAGAAAGTTATTTAAGCCTATCAATGGTTCGTGATATGCTATAAAATTTATATGCATACACTTAGACTTACAATGTGATGCATCTCGAGAAAGCGAGGGGTGGGAGCAATTAACTTATCTGCGTTTATTGTCCTTGGAGAGTTATAATACTTGATGAGGATATAAAAATATTTAATACTGGACTAATTCTATAAAATATGGATTTTACTTTCAGCACCAAGTTCAAGAAATTCATGTTGCTATACTCATATCCTGATCATCACCTGGCTTGGTCCTCGCCTGGAAAGCAGTAATAGACTTGAATACCGAAGTTGACGTATCGATAAAGTAGTGTGAAGTCATCACTTGTAAATTCCACCTTGATAATTGCCGGAATGTTCGAAGAAATGTATCCCTGGCTCATACTGCTATTAACTGACGGCGACTGTTGGGGTTGTTCACTTTTCGGCCGGAGCTACGGAGCGAACCAGGAGCTTCGGAGTGGAGCTCCGTTCCGAGACTCCTGACCAACTCCTTTAGCGATTATAGATCATTCGAAATCAATTGGTTGTCAAGGTTCGAAATCAATAAATTGGCCAATCGAACCGTGTATATAATAACATGGCCATTTCATTCCTCAGGCCAAATCTTTGTCTTTTCTAATTCATCACCCCACAACCAGTAGAACCAATCAAACACACACACCTTCATACCCCTTGTTACACAGAGTTCCTCAAGATGGCAGCAACAGCGGACAAGTCAAAGCCATACATCCCTCTTGCCAGTCTTGCTCGAGATGGCTGGTCAACGGATGAAAAAGCCACCGCCACTTGCTTTTGCGGTGCCGTGCAGCTAGTCTTTGTGAGGCTCCAACCCTTCTGATTTTTATTCCCTCTCATCACTTGTGAACATCTCTATCAACATAGATGCTAACAATTGTTGCAGCCAACTCAAGGCCCCGGTTTGCTCAACACATTCGTTTGCAATTGTACCGATTGCCGCAAAATCACCGCGTCCATGTTTGCTTCCAACTTTACAGTTGCGAACACACACTTGAAGCATGTTCGAGGTAAAGAGAATCTGAAAGAATTCTCTCAGTCAGCTACGATACTGAGAAATGAGTCAATGACAAATCACTTTTGCTCTACCTGCGGAACACTGATGTACCGGACCGGTTCGGGCTGGCCCGGAGCGAGCATTCTCCGCATTGGCACAGTTGATGACTTCAACCTGCATGAGACAAAGTTGAGGCCACAGCGAGAGATTTTTGTAAAGGATAGGGTCTCTTGGGTCAGCGGAGTGGAAGGGGCTAGACAGGTGGAGGCACTGCCTCCTAGGCTATAACGCTCAGGTGAGGTGGGAGGGTTACGGTTCGGCGAATGTCTCCAAATCTATTCCTTACTGCACCTTGTATGACTTGAATGTGGCCTATCGCACTTGAGACTTGTTTCTTAATTTGTATGACAACTGATCGTCTGCTGGCTACGATAAGACAGTGCTTCACTAGCAAGTATCACAGATCTGAAATGCGGAAATGGGAGTTATTCCAATTGAGTATGGCCTCGCCAGTGACTTCATAAGACCATGGCTCCATAAGGAGTATTTTGCCATCTGTAATTTATATCGGATTATAACCGCCCGAGACATACGGCCTCTATGAAAAAACTATCAACACTCTGACTGTGACAATGGTCTCTGAAAGGGTATCTAAAAGTAACACGTACCCATTTCCGACCTTGCTATGCTTCCATTGCCCCTTCAAGAGGACCAGTATACTCTGCACCTGCAACCCAGACCCGTTTAACATTCCGGGTAGCTTTAATATCGGCAATAGGATCCTCCTCAATCAAAACCAAGTCTGCTCTCTTTCCCGGCTCAATAACCCCACGGTCCTCCAAGCTCCAGTGCTTAGCCGGCAGCACCGTCGCCGACCGAAGCACGTCTACACTTGTCATGCCCGCCTCCATCATGAGCTCCAGCTCGTCATGGAAGGACTTCCCAAAAGAAACCACGGCAGCAATCTCGTGATTCGCATCCGTCCCTGCAATGATCGGGACTCCAGCCTCGTGATATATCCGGAGCGATTCACGAGCCGACTCGTAGCTTGTTTGCCCAGGCAAATTCAGCCCAGCAAAGGCCTTCATCACCGACAAGGTGGGCACGACAATCTGACCACGAGACAAGACTTGCTGGGCCAGATCTGTGGTAATTGGCTTGTCAAGGGGGGTGTGGTGGATCTGGTCGGCACCGGATTGCATGGCTTGAGCATGGGAGTCAGCATCGGCCGCGTGGCACACAACCTGCTTGCCATGCCCATGAGAAGCTGCAACGAGCGCGTTCAGGGTCTCTTGTGAGAGACCGGGCGTTTGTGCGATCAATTTGATGAAGTTGGGTTGCCATGAGATTTGCTCGTCGACCCAACGCGTAACATCGTCCTCTCCTTGGACTAGTAGGTTTGGCATTGAGATCATGTTCTGGATCATGTTACCGTGTGTGCTTCCGGGAGCAGCGGCTGGAGCGCCAGCAGAGTAGACGTCGACGAGACCAGGGAGCTTTTGGAAAGAGTGGACGTGCTCTTTGGAGAAACAGGCCAGCTGGAAAGCGGTCGTGATGCCATGGCTGGTCAAAGATTGTAGGTCCGCAATCTTTCGTGGATGGGAATGGGATTCGATAAAGCCTGGGAGGAGAACGCCGCCTTGGCCGTCGATTCGATCATTTATGTCTGAATCATCATGGCCAATTATGTTGCCATCAATTATCACGGTAGCTGGAGGCCTTATTATCTCCCCGTCGAACACCCTGACATTGTCGATTGCGATTTTGCGATTAGATCCAGAGTTACCCTCAGACATTGTGCCAGAACCGGGGAGTGGCCGTCTTGTATACTAAGTAATAAGGTGATGTTGATGTGACACTAGACGAGCAGACTTTCAAGGGAACGGAGAAACAATAGGTTGAGTGGGATAAGAGCAGACTTGTAGTTCTGAAGGATCAAGAAGATACACATGAGACTGCCCTTAAATAGTAATACCTCGGACACTCCGGATGGCATACGGATACATCATACCAAATTGAATTAGTAACGCGATACACGGCGTCCCAGTAAATCTCAGTTGAATCCGTTTCTGAAGAAAACAAGACGCATCCGAAGAGGATGATGCTGTGGAGCCGATCGCAGCACTAACTGAAAAGCGTAAGAAGCGCGATTGCGATGGGGTTGTTGGTTTGTTTTTCCCGTACCGGATCCTCTCCCACGATGCTTGCATCATTATCTAATACACGTAGGTGGAGCCTAATTAACGGGGATATGTTATTCTTAGTCGCTCTCAAACTCCGTCCTGTAGTTGGCTGTTGCCGCCGTCAGCCAGTCAGCTGCTTTGGACTCAATATTAGCCAAGGTATAATCTCTCCAGAAGCAGTAGAGATCACGCAAGCCGGCCATAGACTGGTCCTTACTACTATCTCGGTTAGGTAATTCTAGTTGACCGTCATTCATAGCCTTGTTGTCGTCCCAGGGATACTCTAAATCAAAGTCGTCGAGGGTCTCAACGAGTTTAGACCAAATGTCGGACCGACGCACATAGTAAAACTATAGCAAGGTCAGCTAGTAAGCTTCCCTGGCATCCTTGATCTGTCGGAGCGAAGTGAGAGAGAATAATTGCATTGCGATGCGCTCAACGTGCTTGCGTGTTGCCCTTCTCGTTCAGCGCGCGCTGGGGTTGTTCCGTCAGAAGAAGACTGCTCTTCTTCCATCAACCCCCTCATGAGCTAGGACCAAACGCCCGGGTCAGGTATAACTGCCAATTCCTATGGCCAGTTCGTTCCATAGGTCGCTTTGGGACCACCCGCCATCTTTCTAGTTCCAAATTCATGTGGCAATGGCATCAAATGACGGGCACCAGGTGGAACCGCTGGATGATTTGTGCTCTCGACTGGAGCGCAGCGCCAATGCCCCATACCTGGCCAAGCTTGAGGAGGCAGCCCAAGGTCCATAGTCTCTGCTGCTCCGGGAGGAAAGGAACCTCGTTGACGATGTGAATAAATCGAGTCGCAAAGTATGCTCCCAAGGCTTGACCTCTCTGGCCAACCAATGGGCGCCCTTCGGGGTCAACCTCACCTAACATGAAGGGGATAGCGGAGCAGATCGAGTCTGCAGCCGACTGCATGCCAAGGTTGATGGCTTGCCGAGATAAAGGCGAGTTGTACCGCATTCCCGTCCGGGATACCAGATCGAGGCCTTCATTGATTGCCCCTAAAAGTTGGATACGGCTAGTCCAGTACACTGACCATCGACACCCGTCTTGAATCTCGGGAAAGGTGTACAGCTTGCTTATAAATCTCAGTTCAGGGGACATGTCAAGTTCAACCTGTCTGGGCAATTGCTCCGGTGGAAGAGTCGACGGCCATGCTGCGAGCTCGCTTTCAGTCTCAAAAGCCAGATCAAGAGCACTGCTGAGTTGAATTATGGAGGATGAGCTGTACAGCCCGTTCGCGTTTATCTTGGCCAGCAGCTTCATGTCTCGGCAAAACTTGGATACATTGCCGTACATGTGATTTACACCTGATTGAAGTGGTCTTTGAGGCCCGTTAGTTAGGTCGAGCGCATCCAAGCCATCAGCGCAAGATTTGCCACCATCCATACTTCGTACTTGCAATCGGGCATGTATTGTCCACAGCAAGCCAGCCTCCGGCTCACTTTGAGGCTTCCGCGGAGCTCTCGCTCGCAAAAGTTGGACCAGGCCCGTTTCGTGGGGCTTCATGCCATTCACATTACCACTCAATGCCTAGGGTTTGAGTCAACGGAAAGTTACATACGGAATGGTAGTGGTGCTAAACCAACCTCCCGCTTCTGAAGTAAGAAAATAGCTGCCAGTAGCGCAGCGTCATCCTCGCCAGAACACGATAGAAGCGCCGCGCTCATGGACCTCAAGGCTATGCTATATAGTTGGTCGGCCTTGAAATGAAGAATACTGGTGCTTGAAACATTTGCGAGGCTCGTCATGGCCACGGCATTCAACGTGTCTCGCAGACAGATATTGTTCGGCTGGGTCGATAGTAGGTCTGGGAGGAACTGGAGATAACCCAATCCATCGGGACTGGGGGTGTGAACAAAGTTCTTGAAGAAGTATCCCATGGCATGCTGGAGCCAGTCTATAGAGGGCCGTATATTGAAGTGTCCCTCCAGCAGTCGCTGCTCAGGATTGGCGGCGGCATGTTTTGGCAAGGTAGTATGAGATGCTTGGCTGGGAAAGTCGGCATTCATGGACAAAAAGGTACTAATCTCGGGGAATCCGGGGCATTTTCTCCTGCCCTTGATGCAACGGCGGCATTGCGGCTTCTGTTCGTCACACTACTCGGTCGACTCTTTTTGTCAGCTCGGTCCCGAGTTCCATTTGAGCCGCGATGTCCTCAGATGCCGCACCTTGACCTTCATTCGCCGACAAGCGTGACACCCCTTACTATATTTCGGTCTGGGGGGCATTTCAGCCCTGGCCCTTCAACAAGGTCATTTGTTGACGGACTCTATATCAGACAACGTGGTGAAATTGATGACAAGAGACGGTGAAACAACGGGAAATGAGTTCCCAGCTTGATTAGTCAGAGGCATGTTCCAAATGAACATCTCCAAAATAGCACCTACCCTATAGACATGCATACGCCGACATAGGCCTGGGATAATAGATTGAGAGTAGCATCCAATCTCTACAGGCTCTAAAGATCCTTAGGATGAAATGAATGGACGTGCATGTCAAAATTATGATCAAAATATATTTGCCTACCTGTTAAATTGCCATTCAGCCTGACTAATATCCGATGTCCCGCTTGATGCTCAGAGGAACCAGCCGTATGTTGGGGGTTCTGTGCCGAACTTTGAGAATATTTTAAGCTAACAGAATGATTTCGACCAGTACGAGACAGCTCAGCTATTGTTTTCCCTTATTCAAACAAAAGCACCGTATCCTCGCGCTCACTGCCTGGATACTCAGGAGGGGAACAAGTGAAGAGGGGTAGTGATATTCGATTGGCTAGGTCCATTAACTCCGCTACAAAAGAAGATCGTCAGCAATTCTCTATTCTGCTAAGCTTGTGTGGTGCGAGCACGATTCTGGGCCGAGTAGCCGAGTAGCCCCTGTCAAGTCCAATAAGAACCTGTGTAGCAATACGACCGGCCTTTTTAGTATTGTCATCATCGCTTCTGCATGCTCAACGTCTGAACAGTGCAATAGAATGCCTCGGAACCCTAGCAACGATGCTGCATGCTGGACATGTCGGCTTCGTCGGAAGAGGTGCGATAGGGCGATTCCAGAATGTGGAAGCTGTATCGACTTGGCAATTCCATGCCACAGGAGATCCCAGAAGCCGGAATGGATGGACGGTGGACCACGTCAGAAGGCCATGGGTGAAGAGATCAAGAAATTAATTAGAGTCGGTGCAAACGCCAGACGCACAAAGGGCGACCTGCCATTTCACGTCACGTCACAGCAAGACTACAGTTCTCGACCTGGCGTGCTGGAGGTCCCTTCATTCTCCGAGTCCGATGCACTTGGAGATCAATCGAGATCTTCTGGCCAGCAGGTATTGAAATCCAGTTCGTCGATATTCCCGAATGCGGGCTTCTCAAGAACATCGCCTGGATCTGATGAGCAGGTTGAAAATATCCATCCAGAGGAACGGTTAGCGGCGCTGGGTCCGGCTTGGGAGCAGGACTTCACCATGATATTTATCGATTTCGTCTTCCCGCTGCTGTTCCCATTCTATCGACCACCCGCTGTGGCAACTAGCAGGGCCTGGCTGTTGTCCTTCGTCAAACAAAACAGGGCCACAACTCATGCTGTACTGAGCTTGAGCTCATTCTTTTTCACTTTTGGGTTGGCAGATGTTTTCCCCGGGAAACATGACGCATGTAGATATACCATGTGGGGGCAGGTAGTTGACCAGGCTCGTATGGCGTTCGGAATGTTAAAGGTGGACTTGGCCTCGATGACGGAGGGTGGTCGCCAGCCAACGCTACTGGAGAGGATACGGATGATGGGCACTATCGTCCATCTCATGATCTTCGACCTCTTCGTGGGACGGACAGCGGATTGGGAGGCTCACCTTACCCCTGCACTGCTAATATTCCAGGATATTGCCAGCGATGTGGGACTGGGATTAAATAAGGAGGTCGGAATATCCGCCATTCTGGATGCCATGAACTGGCCCCGGCCATATTTCCCTGGCTTCCAGCTTCAGCTCTGGAACCCGGACCAGGCAAACTTTCGATTCTTTTCGGCGCTGCTTATCGTGATCGATATCTTAGCCAGTACGTCACTCCGAAGAGAGCCGCACCTAAGCCATCTTCACGACAGACTATTAGGAACTGTACCTCCTGAAGAGATAAACCAGCCCTTGGATCTCTTCTCTTTTGTTGGCTGCCAAAATTGGGTTCTCCTTGCCATTGGAGAAATCTCCGCTCTGGATGCGAGAAAGAGGGCCGAGGTAATGAACCACGACTTCGATCAAAAGGAATTTGACTTGAGAGCAAGTAGAATCTTCAAGAAACTAGAATCTGGTCTTGTGTCTATCAGTGACGGCCTACAATCGATCCCTATTTGCGGCTCCTCCTTGTGGTATCAGCCTGGAAATAGCCATAGTGAGGGAATTCGTTCTCTTGTGCCAACAAGAATATACGCACATGCTGCGCATATCTACCTTCAAATAGTTACTCAAGGCCCCAGTTTGGAGACCAGTTCAATAAGCTGGCACACGAACTCAATCGCACAGTTGTTACGAGAGTTGCATGACCCGAGTAAAATACGCGTACTTGCTTGGCCAATCTGCATCGCGGGCTGCTTCTCTTGGGTTGAAGAAGAACAAAAATACTTCCAAAACAGTCTTGCCTCTGTGGGGGACATTCAATCACGGAGCGCAGCCCTGGAGGCGAGCAATATCATGAAGAAAGTATGGAGTTGCCGGGATAGCGTGGAATCATATAGGTGGGACGCCGCCGCATGTCTTGGGGCTATGGGTTATCCAGCGCTTCTCTTTTAACGTTTTATGTTAAGAGAGAGAAATACTATTTATTCCGAGTTTTATTTGGAATACAAAAAGACTATACGGATCCAGATTGGTTACTAGTCCCTATTCTGACGCAGGTGGTGTATTAGACATCCTTCCAAGGGGCCATCAACTCTGCCACAGTATGTGTCTTGATATGAGGGAATATTTTGTTCAAGCTCTTTTCATGAGGCATGTAACACATTCCATGGACGTGATAGAGACCAAACAGTGAAAATCTCCGTTGAAGCGCCGGCTTTGGAAATCGCTTGTAACTTGCTTGGTGGATAGGCAGCTCGGTCATCTCCCCTCGCTCCAGTTTCTCGATTGGATCGTATGCAACGTTGAATTTACACCCTAATCGCTATGGTCAGCGTCTTATGAACTGAGAAGTGCATTAAGGCAAGGGTAAAATGGGGGGGTGTATTGAACGCCATACCAACAGTCTCTTCTGCGACCCTGAGGATCTCGTTATGCGTGACATTGTCGCTGTAGCAATACATTTCCGCCTCCCATTTCTCAAGACCCAACGCGGCCTCAACAAAGCGAGCGATATCAAAGCTATAGGTGAATGACACGACATCTTCACCTGAGCCAGGAATAGCTGTGGCTCGGTTAGCCATGTCGATATGAATGCCGTACACACCCATGTGGCTACGGATATGTGGCGTTCCGATTTGATCAATAATGGTGCCATTGTACACAGTCGTGAATTCGAGATCGGTCGATCGAAGCGTCTCGATGGTTTGATGTCGGATAGGCAAGTAAGGAAGATGGTATTTCCTAGTGAAGAGTGTTATGAATGCTAGCCTTGGAGAGCTGACTTTAGGGAAAGTCATGAATACTTACGGGTCTTTGATCGGCATCGACCAGTCACTTGAGATGAAGCGGCTTGTAGTTGAACACCCATTCGCGGCGTGAACAAGTGCGATTTCAGCTGCTCCAGACTCGGGACTGTTTACCTGCAGAGCAGAAATGACAGTGTTGACCTTATAGCTCTCAAGTACGTCCTGTAGCTCTTGGGGCTTCGAGTAGTCCACTGCAACGACCTTCAAAGCTGAATTGGGCAAGTCCGGCGCCTTTGAGCCTCATGTTAGTACCTGATGCACAACGGTAAGGCATATCTCACGATTAGCTAAAATACTCACACGCACCTTGCGGGAAAGAACAACGACAGAGTACTCTGGGTTCTCCTGTAGAGTTTCGGCAATGGTAAGGCCAAGTTTGCCAGTCCCGCCTGCTACGGCAATAGTTTTCATCTTTGGCGAGCTCTTGTATTTAACTGAAGTGGTACTTCCGATGCTTATATGTATAATGACAGGTAGAAGAAGGAGAGTCCTAGATTCTGGGGGTGAAGAGAACGATCGAGCTCGTATTTATAGCCAACTGACTCCCATCAACGAGTGAAGGGCGCTTCTTCCTGTGGGTTTGGCTGTTGACGCCGGTCCTAATCGGGAAATGGGCGCGCGCTCAACCCAGAAGCAGTAAATCCGCCTCAAAGAAGTGTAAGGATGGTTGGTATCCTAACCGGGCAGGGATCAATGCTGCTTCTAGACTGAAGTCCAAGTTGCGGCCCACTATCACTGTTGAGTGTGGCGTGTCCTCAATTGGCCCGTAGCAACTCTCATCAAACTCAGCCAACCGACATACACACAGAGCACAATATCCCAACCTTCTCATAACGTCTTACCATGGCTGGCACGGAGAAGCTCGCAAAGTCGAAGCTGTGGCCATATTACAATGTAGGCTCCCCTTAGTGACACCTGTTATTTCTACTTGCGGCTGTCGGCAGTGAAGGAAACTGGGAAGATGATTGACATCAATAGCTCCATGATGTGCCCGAAGGCAAGATTGTTCTTAGGATCATGGAACATGATGACTTCCCCGTAGCTCAAGCAGTCGAGGAAATTGTCGCCCTGACCCATGCAGCAGCACGGTCCGCAGCCCAGGATGATCCTGTCTGGGTGCACGCCTCTCGTGTCGCAGATGCAATTCATATGCTCTCCATGCACACCAAACACAATGAGCAATCCAAGCTTCTGGAATTTGTCCTCTCTCTTGAGCAGGTTACTATACGCGATCCTCAGACCGGAGACATGTTCAAGCTTGACAAGGCGTGTTTCTGGACAGATATGCCTGAACTAAGTATGACTCAGGCTGAATATTTCGAGTTCGGCAGTAAGTCACACCCTTTACCAGGAGCTCAGAAGCAGGTCTCACTCATCGACTGAAGATAGCGGCGATACCGTGGAGTATCATGAAAACGCTCTAGCCTTCTTCGCCCAGCTATCAGAGGCCGGATTCCTAGGCTATAAAGAAAGCATCGGCCGTGATTATAACGATTTAATGCGGCTCATTGACAAAAAGGGCCACCTTTCGAAGCTAGAAGTACGAGTGATGTGCATGTGGTTCATCTATGCACCTGAGAAGGTCTGGCTGGATGTTCAGCTACGCCGGGATTATCGGGGTAGCCATTTTCCTGCAGACTCATGGCTTAAGTGGAAGCAGTTCTTCCAAGCGTGCCAGTCTGCGCCTGGGGAAGAAGTCAAAGACGAAGATACACAGCAGCTTATAAAGCAAGCGTTGGAAAACATGGAAAAAGTGGGAGCAAAGGAGGATCTTGAGTTGTCCTCTGAGTAGCGCCACATGTGTTAGGTGAATCTATGATGAGTCTTCTACTAAAAGTTCTAAAAGAATTACACACAACAATGCGTATTCGCTGGCGGGTAAGTCAGCAGATACGAAAATTGGCACACACGACGAGCCCGGGACTTGTGGAGACGTATTTGCCTATAACCTATTCGTTCTTTCACCGAAGGTAAAATTACTTGATTACATGTAGGCAGTACGAGTATAGCAATCTACCTATGATTGAGAAGCTTATCTTCTTACGGGATGTACCTTGCTATGCAGTCTAACCGTGTCCGCTTGATTCACTCCAACGAGGGTAGACCAGCATGTCTTACATCTATCACGGACTCTTTCCCCACAGAAAGAAAACAAAACAAAATGAATAAGAGTGCAAAACAAACAGTAAATTTCAGTAAAAAGAGTAATACAGAGGGAAGAGTAAAAACAGCCCAACATGACCTCTTTTTGCTCTTACCCTCAACTACAGCTGGTTTTGAGCTGAGGGGAAAGCATATTGTAGATGTTGTTGTTACGTCCCAATCTCGATTTTGTTCCATCATTTCTTAACCTTAACATTCAGAAAAAAATTGAAGACCTGACCGAAGATAACCCAGTACGTGGCATAAGTCTTGCTCATCAAAACCCCAAGTCAACTTGCGCCTGATCCTTGCTGCTCGCCTCAGGTTCCCTTTGTGTTCCCTTTGCCGTGACCCTGATATGGATGAGAGTTTGAGTACGGACCGGAACCATTAATGCAAGATGCGAGACTCGATCTCTCAACAAAACGGCTGACTGTGGCCCTGATACCTAGCAGTAAACGCTGCGTCGGGAATCGCCGCGTCGGCGGCTTCAGGTTGTTCAAGGTATCTGGCATCACTTGAACTCTGTTTTCCTCCTCCTGCTTACCCGAACCACTGACGATCGGTTGGACAGTCTCTTTGGGCCACGGCCAATATCCGCCCATCAACTGTTTATTGTAGACGGTGTTGAAATTAGCACTTGGTCGTGATCGATCAGCCAGATAAACTTGCTTGCCATCCCAATCAAAGGCCTTCATGATACTAATTGTGTCCTGTGTCAGCCAGCTGAATTCAAAATTGATAATAGTCCAAGGTTTCTTGGAAACCACAAATAATGTAGCGTCCCATTCATATTCGTCCTTGATTGTTTCCAACAAGCGAATCGTCCGCGTATGCCTCCAACAAGGGCCGCAGCCAATTGATCTTGGCTTTGTCCAATCGTCCAATTTGATGAACTCGGTCCCCATAACAACCTTATTCGCTGACAAGTCGAAACCAGTGCGCATCAAACGTGGAATACTTCGAGCTTTGACCTCCACCACTGCACGCCAATCTGGTGAAGCTTTCTTCCCGAATATCTTTTTCCACCTGGAACTGGACTGGGGCTCCATTTTTATAGTTAAATTGGGGTTTGAACTTTTGCCCCTCCAGTTATATGGACGCCGTACATCCCAAGCGTAGTCAATCATGCGTGCCACTCGTTCTGCGTTTCCATCCTCGTTGTAGCTTGGTGGACATGTCGCCTGGTTACCATCGTGGCCTGGGTATGGATCAAAGGCTATTAGTGGCATGAGGGGTGATGAAAATGTTAACAATTTAGGTTTCCGGGAGCGTGTCTTCAAGTTGCGTTCTGGCAGGTTGGTGAAGGTATGGGTTGTCGCGATGGGAGCGACGGACCAATTTGACGATCTGCACTGGCATTTATAGCTCTTCCCTGCCTAGCGAGTCTATGGGAACTTTACGCAAAGTCATGGTGAACTGAACTCTCCTTTGCCCGGCAGCTAAACTTTGCGCTTTGGCGCCTCATCATTGCCCGAAGGTGCATGAAGAAGCTAGTAAGGGGACATTAACGGGTAAAGCCTGACCGGGCGGTACTCTCTGTGAAGCTGATTGGATTAAGAGCCACGGAAGTTAGTCTCGTAGTAATTTCAAAACTAAGTGAACACTCTTAGGTAAAAAGCGAGAGGTATGGGTGTGAGAACACAGGCGGGTTACGCTCGCTTAGTGGAAAACGAAATATTAAAAAGTTACATAGCCAAAAGTGTACTGCGCCACCACGACTCTTACACAGGACTTCGAACCTGGCCGCTTGATATCTGCCGCTCCTCTTCAAGGCTAATAGAACTAATACGACAGTCATGTGCTGGTAGTTGGAACACCACGCTCTGCCTTCACACCAGTTCGCAAAGTCGATGGCCACTGACCGAGCTCATCACCTACGCGTGGATGTTTCCAAAGCTTTGCCACCAGTGGAGTATTCGTTGTGTTGAGATGTCGGGTCTGGCATCTTCCATTGCTGTTTCGCTTTGTGCTCAAACTCTTTCACAGTGCTAGTGGATATATCGGACGCCACCTTAATTTTCTTTCTGTGATAACAAGTCAAACCCATGGTGCAATGAAAGATGCTAGACCCGACACCTCGACCCAATTAATAAGAAAGTTTGTCAAGAAATGAAAACATGAACCGTGCTGGCCGAACTGGCATATAAGTGAAAAGAACGTCGATTCAATGCGTCCAGGCCTCGTGAATGCTTTTCAAAGCACTGCGTTCCTGTCACGGTTATTGGGGTTTGCCGCATGTTTCCTACGTAGCCATCATCAGAAGGAATCCTTGAAAAGACGCATGATCACGTAAAAATGGAGCGAAATGCCTTGACAGCGTTTTCTCTCTCTGCATGATGGACCGAGAGGGTAGGCTTCTCCCTCACACAGCATTTGCAGAACCGACCAGGGCAGTCAACAACATGCGGTAGTATTGGTGCCTTGATATTCGTCTCGTGGTCGAGGAAGCTTTAGGAAGGTCAAATTCGAATGGGTAAAGGTTCAGCCCAACAAGGAAAGGACCACACTTGTGTTTCCGGACGCACAGCGCGACTGTATCGGTAGAATTTAAAGTCTCCTTCTTGGGAAGTGGTGATGGCCGCGCGTCAATTTCTCGATTGATATAAAACGCCGGACTAGGATCGTCCAATAATCACTCTACGGGGGAGGTGGAATAGGAAAGTGACCATCACTGACTTCCGATTGTGTCAGGTGAGAGTTCTCCGGCGGGGCAGTGCTCGACCAGGGGGGGAGGGTCCTGATACTACGATGCACTGGAAAGCGTAGTACCTTTTTGATAGGTCCAAGGTGCGGATAAAAATCTAAACAGACTTCTCTCACCTGGAACAGCAGTATCAAGGAGTCAAACCTATGGTTCAAAACGCAATCACCATGTTGATGTTTTCCTTCTTATGAATCAGAACATATCTACTCTCTTGTCGAGGCCTATAACTATCTCCCTAAGGAGGCCTCTCTATTTTGCCGCGGTTCTGTGTTACCATCATTCATCATTCGGGCCTTTCTACCCCAGCAACATAACTGGAGGTACCACGTGTCTAAAGCTTAGCAAAACCGTAACTGGTGGTTTGCAACCACACATCGACCAAAATGGCAGCTTACTATCTACGTGATGCCGAAACTACGTTGCTCTTTATTCACGACCGGGCCTTTAAATATGAATTTGAGAATATCACGTAGCTATGAAGTTGAAAAATGCGTCGTCTGATGCCTAGTTGAAAAGGCAGGTGGCCTCGATGATGCCAACTTGGGTGTTGTGTATGTCACATGGAAAGCAAATTCCAGATGACATTTTGACGGGAAGAACTAGGAAGATGGAGGAGTAGAACCAAAGCAATGAGGCATAAAAATGGCTGCTTATCCCAACTTGTTCGTCCCTTTGGTATCAACGCGACAATTCAAATCTTTGCGGGGTTCCAAGTCTTGAGGATCTGCGAAATCTTAGCTCATTCATCACTATGCGGTTTATAACTTTTGCGCTTGGACTTCTGGGGTCTTCGGTCACTGCCTATGCCGCAGTTCTCCCAAGAACTCCGAACGAATTCACCGAGGTCACCCCTGGCGGTTTCGAGGATCTGATTGTTACCAAGGACAACACCCTCAACGGCACCCGCACTGGAGATGAACTCATTATCCCCCCTCCATCCAGCAACGCCGATTTTGAATCCATCGGTGTTTCCGCTGTCGCAGCATCTTTACCTATGAAGTTTGTCAATAACTATGGTGCTGCCATCGTTGCGTACGTGCAAGGAAAGGACTCGAGTGGCGCTGCAGTCTTTATCCTCTCTGACGGTTCCCTCCTATACCCCAGTTCTGGCGGTTCAACCACGCCCGTGGAGGTGTCCTCAAGCGTTGTGATAAGAGTTGCTGCCGGCCAGACTTTGAGCATGACTATTCCTATTGCCATCAGCTCAGCTCGTGTTTACTTTGCATCGGCTGCGTTGTACTTTGGGGTTGTCTCCACGGGAAGCGGTGACGGCATTGTCCAGCCATCCCATGTCAGCTCGACGGACCCCAGCGCGGGTATCAATTGGGGATTCGTAGAGCTCACCCTCAACACGGACGGAAGTCTCTTTGCCAATATTAGCTATGTTGACTTCTTGGGCCTTCCATTGGGAATAGCACTCAGTGTCAAGGGAGGGAGCACCCAAACCGCCTATGGCGTTTCCGCAGGCTCTGTTGCTGCTGTCTGCTCTGCGCTCAAGACCCAAGGAAGCCGTGATGGCTACCCCTGGGCTGGTCTTTGCCAGACCAACTCTAACAACCCGGTCCGCATCCTATCGCCATATTCTTACTCGGACATCGACTCGAGCGGATTCAGCGCTTATTGGGACTCCTATGTCAATTCAGTCTGGAGCAAGTACACCTCTCAAGACTTAGTTCTGAACACCCAGACATCATACGGGTCGGTTGCGTGCCGCGTTTCAGGCAGCACTTTGACCTGTGCCCAGGATAACCGAAGCTATAGTAAGCCCTCTGCTCGCGACATCTGGGGCTGCAATGGCGGTCCCTTCGCTATCCAGAGCGGCGACAATGCCGTCCACGTAGCCGTTGTTCCCCGTCTCTGCGCCGCTTTCGTCCGCTCCACCCTGCTTCTCTCCGGCGGCAACACACAGCCAAGCCTAGGCCAGAGTTCCTACTACACCGTCGATCCTACAAACTATTACAGCAAAGCTGTGCACGCGCGGGAGGTCGATGGCAAAGGCTATGCGTTCCCATATGACGATGTCAACCCTGATGGTAATGAAAATGCCTCGGGTACGGTATCGCACGCAACTCCTGATACCCTAACGGTATACGTGGGTAGCCCACCGTAAGCTTAAGGGTGGTTTTCTATCTCCATGTTTTGCTAGGGAAGAGGAAAGAGATGGTAAAGGATTATTCGCCTCGCACCTGGTAACTACATGTATCAATAGTTCACGCAACTTGCTTATATTTAGCGCTCAATATCGAGAAATTATTGACTATCTTGAAATTTGAACTTGCTGCTTCTTTATTTTTCCTCTTTTTGTATCCTGGATTCAAATTTGGGCATTTCATTTCGCACCGTGAATCTCGTAATAGCACCGTCACGTGTAGCTTGAATTTGGCAGGATATTTCCTCAAGTATATCACAACAAAAAGAGGTCCATGTCAAGCTTTTCTTGTTAAAGAGATCATTTCTCCGTCTTTTTAACCGACCCGGAGTTAAGGATCGGTATCAGGGGATTTAAGAGCGATTGCCGAGACTGATTACCGCATTTAGCAGGCCCGCCACTGCGTCATACACCCAAAGGCATTTAAAAGAACGGTCAGACATCAAACCGAGAGTAATCATTAGATTCATTTGCCAACCCATCTATCTCAATTGCATCTCCACCAGATATTTGTACACAATGGCATCCTATCTCATCAGCGGCTCTTCCCGTGGGCTTGGCCTAGCGTTGGTGGCCGAATTGGCAGCGAAGCCGGCATCCGACGTATCCAAGATTTTCGCTGCTGTCCGCACTGAAACCAATGAGGTAAAGCAACTCGCTGCTGATCACCGCGGACGTGTCGAGCTCATTTCAATGGATGCTACTTCAGAGGACTCCATCCGGGCCGCAGTTGGAAAGGTTGAGCAATCGCTTGGTGGACAGGGCTTAGATGTGCTTGTCAACGTGGCAGGTATGTCAAGCGTAGCCTTGGGGGGCATCGAACATATGTAAGCGAGCTGGAATGGCCTTCATTTCGTGATCTCGTGCGAAGGTCGCCACTAACTCGTTACCCGTCAAGGGATGACTTAATGTCTTTGTTCAACGTCAACGTAATGAGCGCACACCAGGTGATACGTGCGTATTTGCCGGTATTGAGGAAAGGCAATATGAAGAAAATTGCGAACATGTAAGCGAAGATATTAGACAGGAAAATGCGATATTCGCTTGCTAACATTAAGAAAGATCAACGACCGTTGGGTCCATTACTATGGCACCTACATTTAGAGAAATCCCGACCCCAGCATATAAGATCTCAAAAGCTGCCCTCAACATGCTTACGGTTCAATATGCGCTTTCGTTAGAAGATCAGGGTTTCACTACCATCGCCGTGTCTCCGGGGGTCAGTAAATCTTGTCCCCATCTTTGACTATCCATATTGATAAGTAGAAACCAGTGGATTAAAACACCCATCGGTGGTGAAAACGCTGACCTCGACGTGGGGACCGCTTCTAAAGCTACTCTCGATGTCATTATCCAATCAGGCCCAGAGTCGAACGGAAAGTTCTTGAACATTCACGTGCCCGGATGGGAAAATTCCCCGGGCCTAAATCAATACGAAGGTGGCCAGCCAGCTTGGTAGATTACACGGCGATGGCTTAATCACATCCAGGATGGGGACTGTTCGGGATTTGCTTTTAACAATCAGAAAATATAACACAGATTCTGTATTAACATTTATAAGGTAAAAGTGATATGAATCGATCTACAGGCTGTCAATCTGTCTAGGAGTGCGAAATACGGGAACATGGCATTACTCCTTGGCCCGCCCTGTTTATTCTCCTCTCCTCTCAGATTAGACGGTCGTTGTCGTGCTAATCGAGGGTTGAAGACCCGGCGTTTATCTAACAGACATTGAATTTAAAATTAATAAAAAGCGTAACAATTAATTACAATATTCTTAAAGACCATGAATAAGGGGGAAACCCTTTAGTTTCCACAAAAAAAATCATACAGCTTCATATATAAGAGTATGCTGGCTACTTAAAAGAATAGATCAACAATTGCCACTGTTCAGCTCAAACAACTTCCGTTTGTCGCGAACGGACATATCTGCAAGCATTTCTTGGAGTATTGGTGCCTGGGGAGCATCATTGGCCGTAGTTTGTGCCGAGAGAGGCTTGTGCATAGAGGGTCGGTTGCCAGCCACATCAGATGACGGTCTTGCTGACCTTGAGATGGAAGAATGCCGTGAATCTGGCAACGAAACACTTCCTGTTGTGCTACCATCAGCCGGTCCCTGTCGCCCTCTCAAGGGTTTGGAAATGTGGTTTGTCCACCACGAGCCCCGTGATGTTCCCGTTCGAGAGTTACTTTCAATCTTATCGTCAGTACTATTCTCGCTCGATTGCTGGTGTTCACCGTCGCCTTTCGAAGTGCCCGCGGGACCACTGAACCCCTTTATCCCTTGGCGAAACTGGTCTGCCATCCTTACATATTTAGACGCAAACGAAAAGCCCTTGTCCCCAGTCTGTTCTCCAATCACGCTAAGCAGGTCCCCCATAGTATTCATCACTTTCTCAGTGGATTGCTCAAAATCAGCAACCTTGGCGGTATTGGTTTCAACCTGTTGCTGAAACCGCTCCCATTCTTCACGCGTGACATAATCTTCTCTGGAAATAGTATACTCCTTTACCTGTTTCTCGAACTTCTCAAAGCAATCTTTCAGTTCATGTTGAGATTGCTTAAGCTGAATGACGTCTTTCCCTAGTTCTACCACTCTCGGATCATCACCACGATCTTTATTCGAGTTTTTCAAGTCGTTCAAATCCCGGTTGATGAGGTGTTCTATCAACTCTTGCCGCTCTGTCAATTTCCTCAGTATCCCTTGAAGAGACTTAGGGTCCTGGCGTTCTTTTCGTGAGTATGCTTCTACCAAGTCGGCTGCCCCATTAATGAAGTTATCCACCTCCTTGGGTGAGGGACCGACCCGACGACGGTCCAATTTCCGCGGGCTCAGCGCTCGCAGAAGCTCTCTAGCGCCCACCGCAGCCGCTAACGATGCATAATCGTGCCAAGCGTCATTCTTGTGCCCATCCGAGTAGTCAGAGATGCCCCGAATCGAAAGCGAGTCGGGGATATACTTCAAGCCTGCTGCTTCCATTTCAAAGCAGATACAGCTTGTGTCATTGGAAATCTTATCCCTTGTGATTGCATTCTTCATCACCTGGTCCGCCGACGAGATGATTCCCTGGTGCAAAACGACTTTTTGGGAAGGGACTCGTTGGCGGCGCTTAATCAAGTAGGGAGACGATGACGCGGCGTGATCACTACAATCGCAGCCGTCTTCGTGTAGATAGTCACCCGTGTATAAGCGATCATTTTTCGGTCGAGCATAGTCTGCACGTCTGGATACGTCAAATCTCTTTGTGGCGTTTTCAATTTCCTTCTCTAGGCTGAGACCATCTCTGACCTTTTCTTCCAGAGATGTGAAAACCCCCATGAGCTCTCGAGGGGGCTTGATCGAGTCTCCAGTATATTGGAATCCATCTTGTAGCTCTTTGCCGAATTTGTAAGGGATTATCTTGGTCCCTAAAACGATGTCTCCCAGTCGAACATCATAGTCCTTCGTTTTGACACCACCACTTATTCCGACTAGGAGAAAGAGGCGAAGCCAGGGAAAGGTGCTTCTCATCATTGAAGCAATATTGAAGGCTTCAATGGAGCCTGAAAAACCTGGAGTAGGGACGCAGAGCACCACATTATGCTTTCCGATGCGGCCAAGGATGTATTGTCCATTGTCATCTCGGGCATGGGTAATTCCTGCATCGGTATATTCTTCGTCTAGAAGCTTTTTAGCGGCGTAATATTCTTTTTGAAGGACGCAGATCCATCCGACGGTGAATGAACTCTCCGAGGGAGACTCCGGGGGAGCTTTGGTTGTTGGTAGTGGCATGGTAACAGAGCCGTTGGATAAATAAGGTAGAGATCAACAAGAAAGAGAATGATGTGACCTTTTGTAGAGGGTGGAAAATGGTACAATGTAGATAGGTAGAAGGATTTTAGCTATTCATTGTGTTGAGATGCCGGGTCTGGCATCTCCTATTGTTGTTCTTAACTTTATACTCGAACTCTCTGCCCGTAGAAGTCCTCTAGGTTTAACATTGGCAATGATCATTCGATCAAGCCTTATTTTCAAGACGCAACCCCTGATTGGTGGTTTTTTTTGGAACTTTTGTGAGCTGCAGTGGCTCATGACGACCCGTTTCGTTCTTTTGCATGCTGACGTCGTCGAATGAACCACTCAGAAGTACAGGTGTGCACCTATTATCCGCGATGGATGGGTGACGTGGCTGTGCGGCAAAGGGGCGTGGTCGCCTCCCAAGGCAGATCCAGGCTGAAGTGCCGCGTACTAGCATCGAGATGAAAGGGCAAAAGACAGAAATAGAAAGAATCGAAGAGGGTGTGCAACGAAGTGCAATTTGGTGGTACTCCGGAGTTTTCAGCTTTCATCTTGAATTAGAAAGGCCAAGTGGCTATGATTATGCATATCTGTCTAGTGGTAAGGCCAAAAACTCCCCTTGAGAAGCATGCTTATATCATCGCCACCATCCATGGGGCGAATTTGTTCTTGTGCATGGGGAATGTGACGAGGCTCTGTAAGCGCAGTGTTGCTTTCTATGCAACGTGTCTTCCGTAATCCGTCCAGTCTTCATGCACATCATGCTAGGTAGTTCATTGTAGCTAATAGATGATTAGTTAACTCATTAGCTCGTTCATTAAGAACCGACATTTAGAAATACAGACCTACATTTCATCTTATAACTAAGTAGCGATGATTGGGAGCTGTTTGTTTGAAGCAGGCTGTCGTGGCCCTCATTAACCGTGAGACAAGGCGAGATTTGAAGAAAAGGTCACCCGCTTCGCCACACCATTTGCAACCGTGCTTGCTCATTGTTTTATTAGTGATGCGTCATTTATGTTCCTTCATCCTGACCCAACCCGACGAAAATATACCAGCATAGTACGGAGAAATCGCCCTGGATAATCTAAGGCTACTCCCTCGTCATGGTTCTGATAAAACCCCTTCATATGTGTCAATAGGGATGCCGCGCCTCTTTTCTAAAATTTTCTGCAACATAACATTCCCTCAAATATAGGCTTCTTCAAATCCCCAGCCTGTCCGCCTTCGCGCAACCTTGACCCTGATGTGCCCTGCGTGCTGCTGGATTCTAGCCATGTTGGGTGCATCGTGTTCAACACTCTCTAGGGTGTCACTATGCAATCCATGGAAAAGCAGGGGAAGTATCGAAGTCTTAAAGTCGTGCTTGATCGTATCATTGTCGGTTCCCTCTACTGCCAGGAGAGTGAGCGCAAAGAAGAACGCCATGAGGAGGAGGATGACGGCCTGTAGCGTGATCCAGGGCCATCGCACTACTACGCAAGTCCTCCAAGTGTTGATTTCGCCTTCGAAAAGAACCGTTGCCTCTTCCGGGATTGTGTCGGTCCTCGATCGGGCATAAGCAGTCATTGATGTAGCTAGGTTTCGGAATTTGGTGTCAAGATGTGTGAAGTTGAATTCTGCCATGTTGTAGATGGCACGGCCAGGAATGGTATTACCGGTTCCTGTTGCCATGAAACCATATGCAAGATTTCCGTTGAAATATTCTGCGAAAAACGATGTGAGAGACCTTAGATCTTGCGTATTGCCTTGGTATATGCACTCGTCGCGGAGACTATCAGATTCGTTGTAGGCTGTGGTGAAAATCTGATTCGACATGTTGTAAGGCAGCCAATCCATAGAGTTGTCCCATGTGTAGTTTTTCGAGCGAAGGTAGTCCTGTTCCGCTGCAGTAGTACACTTGAGGTCGACGGCACTAATACCTACGGCTCCGATATATGTGTACCGCATATCGGTAGTGAAGGATGTGATGTTTTCCGTGAAAACACCTTGCACCAGACTCGCGTTATATCGGAGAGCACAGGGCCGAACACTGCACTCGGCAGCTCCAAATCCTAGACAGGTCCAGTTTCCACCTGTGATCCCGCCCTCACATTTGTCGATTGATTGCTGCCTTGCAGTCTCGTTTTGACCAGTGCTGAATAACATTCTGATTCCTGGGTACGGCCCAGTGCCGGATCCCAGCACAAAGCCATAGCTTGACCCATTTGAGCTAATACTCCAGTCCTTCACAGTAACATTGGGCTTCGTCATATTCCCCGTCAACACTGTCCTGTCTGTATAGTCCTCGCATACCCGGCAATATCCCGCCGACGCGTACTGTGTGGGAAATGTGCAGTTACCCGACGGGCAGAAAGGAGTGACCGCAGCAGGAACGTTGTCGAAGAGCCCAGTGTTTATGGCGGCTTGAGCTGGCTGGTCAACATCGGCCATGGCAGCACCTAAATGGTTTGTACCAACCGAGCTCACAAAGTTTGTTCGAGGAATAGTAGCCTTAATGGAAGGATCTGTGTCGATGCAAGAGTCATATTTAACGAGTTGTTGACTGAGTACATCATTATCAGCAGCTAAATCAAACGGTCATGTGCTCTTTAACTTGTAAAAAAATGCTGGTGAGTCAACAAACAGGGAGCCTACCTAAACGGAGAGAGAAATATGCCTAGAACAATTACAAGCGATCCAATCGAAGCCAAGACATAACTATTGACGGAATGAGTTTGTATGATACCGCTGGCCGTTTAGTTGGGAAGATTTACCGTGTCCGAAGCCGCCATATTAATAACAGTGCGCCCCAAGCTCCCCTACCTCCTTGATCGAATGTTCCGAGGTCAGAAAGCTTTCGTGAACTTTGAAACCAGAGGAATTTGAGTTGTCCCAAGCCTATCATAGTTAGCACAGGGGCACGTGGATTGTGATAAACCATTCCATAGCGGTACTCACCAGATGATACTACCATCACGGTGGCCATCTCGAATATGACAGTATATATCGAAATCAGTGTGTTGATTCCGAGACCGTATGGCCATCTGGGTAAGGGCTGGCCCTGATATGGGTACACGGTGCCGATCAACGCGCAAAAGGCGGCGACCGCAATGGCACAAGCGATAAATTCAGGCCACCATCTCGAGAGAATACTCCCTGATTGTTCTTTTGAAATATCCTCTGTCATCTCAGGAAGCTCTTTCATTTCATCGTCACCACCAGGCGGTTGATCTCCATAGCCGTCGGAATTCTTGGAGCCATCTTCGGCTCTCCCACTGCTCAGCGGCGAGACTTCACGTGGGATATGGGAAAAGGAAACGGAGTCACTGGTTTCCATGCTTTTAGTTAGTGTGTAGAGCGAGATGAGGGTTGAGGTGTCCAATAGCCTTGCATGCCATTGAGAGTTGTGTTGATTTCCTTCACTATTCAACCCTTTCGAGGGCGCTCGAAACAGATGCTGGCACTGGATCTTGAATGGGTATTGCAAGATGGTGGCGGCTGCGGAAGTTTTAAAACGGTGAGATGCGTAATTTAAGATTCCTGTGTTTCAGACAATGGAATGCCGAATATCCTTGATTCCATGTCGGCATTTAATCTACCTGCTTCCTCTTATTGGACAATATACGAGATTCTTTCTCGAAATCCCGGTTTCCGGGGCTAATGATAGCTAGCATCCCTGGTTCTGTGCAGGGAACTCGCAGCTTTTTAAAGATTTGCTGACAGCTACGCCTAACACGGAGAGGTTTTCCAAAGGCGGGATTCAGTACCGCCATTTCCATGCTCTTCCCTGCCTCCGGCAATACCTTGCTAACCATAACAAGTCCAAAAGCTTGATTACGCGTCCATCTAAATCTCGGGACCGACCATTCTCTATCACCTAAAAAAAACCCCAGTGATACCGAGCCACCAGCAACAAATCCCGGCCAGCAGATTACTTCTACTTCTTCCAGTTATCCTTCTTCTGTCGTCGCTGTTCACCAAAACTGGTCTATCGCACGCTTGATTGAATGCTTTTTGGTAGGTTTATAAGTTTGAGAGGGCCATGTCTCCCCTCCTTTGCTCGACTGATATCTTTTTTTCTTCCAACTGCTGGACACGCCCGCCGAAGTAAGCTTGTATATTTGCTAACCTTGGAGATTCAACAAAGAGATGGCAGGGCCACGACTTTGGGGACGACCGTGCTATCCACTCTTAGTGTTGCCCAACTTTTCTATGATATCGTGAACGCCAGCAAACTTGAGTTCCTCCAATGTTTCTGTCCAGACTTTCTCCATAGTTCCAGCCTCTTGAGATGAGTAGATCATTGGCGCCATCCTAAAATATCACATGTAATGTTAGCCCTCATATACCTTCACCGTCTTTTGATTTGCAACACTTACGGCTGTAACTTTCCATCTTCAATATAAATTCCATGTGACTCCGGCCCGTGATTGCAAGCTGCGTCTGTAAGGGAGCGTGCCCCCTTGCTAGCGGAATAGCCAAGCACGCGAAAAAAGATGCCAACCATAAAGCCAGAGAACGTGCCTGCAAAGTCCCGCATGAGTGATGACCCGTAACACATGCCAGGGTTACACATGTTGATAACAACAGCAGACGAGGGGACGTGTTTGACCAGCTCCGTGACGAAGAACTGCCCCAGTAACTTGGAGGTCCAGTACCGGGTTCCATATTCGCCCTGGTTAAACGTCTCCGGCTTATCAAATTTGGGCAGCAACGGTGTCATCTCTCTTTCTTTGAATTTGGACCAGGCAGCTGTTTCGGAGCTTACAATGACCAATTTCCCTGGTCGATCTGACGGATTGCGCTCCTTAATGATGGGGAGCATGAGTATGGAGAGGAGGGCGGAAGACAAATAATTAACCTGCACTGATTCCTCGTGGCCTGTTATGGGGTTCAGCTCAAATTTTCCCTTGGAAATGCCGGCATTGTGAACAAAAATATCCAGGCGGTCCAGAGTTTCGCACTGTTTAACAAAAGACTGAATCGAATCATAGCGAGAAAGATCTAGTTTCCATACATCGATTCGATGCTCGCTGGGAGATCTTTCCTCAAGAAGGAGCTTCCGAGCTATCTCCCCACTCGGAACATTTCGCACCGCAATGATCAGCCTCGATAATCCAAGATCAAGAAACTGGCGGGCGCACTCCAGGCCGATTCCGGTATTTGAGCCTGTGACGACCGCGGTTTGCCCTTGAAGGTTCACGTTCGCTTTCAGAGTAACTGGAGCTCCACGAAACAGCTGTCGTTTGATAAAAGCAGAAAACGAAGCTCTTTCTTCAGGCGTGATGTCGAACTGAGTGGCAGGCATGCTGGTGATAGGCGCGGGTCGACTGTAACCGGTCTTGGTTGGTACACACCAGCGAAGAGAAGAATGATGATGTTCCTTTGTTCGAAATCTCAACTACGACACGAGCTTCACAAACCTTTATATCGGTTTGATTTTTCTTCGCACCATCTTTCCAGATGGCGTAACGCTGTTGGTTCCAATACTGAGCGGGGATATCGGCTGAGAATGAGTGGATGGTGGCAAGGTCAGTACCGAATAGGAAACATCTTTAGTCTTGGCATCACGGCCTAGATCCTACCTATAGTATGATGCAGTTGCCTATCATCCGAATTAGGCAAATTCTTACTAAATATCCAAACTTTCTTAAGATGCAGACAACCCCTGGCGCTCGGATTTTATACCGGAGGCTTTCCAACTCACGAAGTGCTCATCTCGCATCCCAAAAGAATCGGGAAGCCAAAGAGTCCGTTAACTCCACCAGTCGCATCATCGTAGTGGCCTCAAACATCCGCCACAGAACAGATATAAGTCTATCCGGAGCAAGATAAATGCATATCCGCGTTGAAGTTTCCCTTGGCCGCGCGTTTATTCATGGGTCGAGCCCTTGAACGTCATACCGAACTATTCTAGTCAAAATACGATAGTACCTAGTCACTGATTAACAAACCTGGATCACAACGGCGTTCGTCTTTCATCAAGCTGTCACTAGGTGTGGCTCATTCCCATCCTGTTGCTGTGGATCATGTCGCGTCTTTATTGACTTGTCAATTTATTCAGTCTTGACATTCATACCGGGATGTTAATGCTAGTCCCAAGTAAAAACCGTATTAGAAGATACCAGACCCAAAAGGCAAAATCAAGTTCTCCTAGCCCAACATGCCTGCATGCTAGGGAAATTGACCAAATTCAAACACAAATTGATATTGCCGCCATCCGGTTCTCTGACCAACTTCCCATGGTCGTCCAAACTGTGGTTCTTATCGTCATGTGAGTCTTCGGGATCGAATCAAGCGCCATGCCTGAAAGCTCCAATTTTTGTGACGTATTGTTGGGTCCATGATGCGGTTTCTTTTGCTATCTCGTGTTTCATACTGCAACTTGCACAACAACGCTTAGCCGGGTGACCGTACTTGTACTCCGAGTTTTACAACTCCGTCGACGTACTCAAGGTCAAGACGCCTGAGGGGTTGATCGGTTTACTTTTCGACATTCAGCAATCTCTCATATATGCCCGTTTTAGAAGGGTGTGGCTTGCGGAACATACTCGAATGAACTGGGCCATTGTAGCTTCTTGTTACTGATGAATTGTCGCTGTCACGAGAAAACATCGCAATATTGAGACAATCTTCGGGCTTTATCTTGTCGGAGCTCATCTCATTTTACAAATCAAAGATTTTCGATCAAAGCTTGGCGGCGAAGAAATCGGCTAGATAATATAAATAGAGACGAATTAGGGTCAAAAGGATTGTGCGATTTAGTTTTAATGATCGTCTCGAGTAATGCCGGCTTAGACGCAACTGCATACGATGTCACGACTCACGACTCACGACTCACGTCTAGCCGTCTAGCTCTCAATTATTGTATTTTATCCTTTGCTTCTATATTCATTACGCTGAGATGCCTGGCCTGGCATCTTCTATTGCCATTTTAACTTTATACTCAAACTCCCTCCCATCCTTTGCTACTCATAACGCCATCAACAAAAGACTATAAAGCATCCTTCACATCGTCGAGATCATCGATCCGCAGAGGCAAATCAATTATATGCTTAGATTGGTTTCACTATAAATAGGAAGGATAAAGACTCTAAAGGTTGGTGTGAGATCATGCAATGAGATGAACAATATTTGCGATAGACAACGAATAACCATTAAACATGGATCCTAGTTTTGGAAATATATATTGGCAGTTTAAACAGTTAGATGATTCCCGCCAGTGCCTTAAGCACTGGTATTAAATATGAATGAGATTATCTAGCGGTCTATCTATAGCTACATCCTTTAACACACATTTATCTAGCTACCTACCCTAATGATGTAGCATCCCTATCTTTCCCAATAATCTCAAATCCAGTTGCATAGGGTAGATTGAAGTTCATTTTCATCCAACGATAGCTTAGCTAAGCTTCTACTTCTTTTTTTTTTGAGCTGCCAAGAATAAAGGCTAACATAAGTACGATCGATTTCGCCGTGAAGAAGTAGAGGATAACTCTAGTCCCCATCATTAACGAAGATCTTCAATAACGAGAGACCATTTCCACCCTCTATTCCAACGCCACAAGAAACATGTTAATAATTCAGCGACAATACCTGAAGGAGAGGGAGTACATTCATTGCTAGAAGATTTATGAACTTCGTCCTTCAGCCGTAATCTGGACAAGACTGCAAGTTACGCATCAGAGCGGCGAAGGGTGGGGGAAGAAATGACAAGATCGAAGGAGCATAAACAATCCATTCCAAAACGGCAAGAAGGATTACTGTGGGCCAATTAGATAAGCCGTAGAGATGGGTCACGGCATCGTCTGGTCTGGATGCTCTAATGAGAGATCTTTGCAGGGGATTGCGTATTCCGGTGAACTGACCGTTCATACTTATCATCGATTATCATCCATTGCCACTCCTAAATGCCTCAGGTTCTTGCTTCTAGACACAATCAGCCCGGGGAATCACCCAATTTCCAGGGTGACAATTGCATCACCGGCACAGTGAGCCGAGGAGGGTTGGGGTCCTGAACCCTTCTGGCGGGAGGCTTGTCGGATATGTCGGCAACTCCCACCATAAGGTCCTCCAAAAGCACTCCAAACAAACCGTATAGAGCCCTAGCCTAATGCCATCAGCAATCTACATGAATTTATCACACATGTCACCTTCCAAAAAAGGCTCTCGCAATTGCCCAACCTTCCGGGCTGCAGCGATCATCGACCATTGCGTCCAAACCCGTAGAACTTTTGGAGATTGTTGGAAGCCGTACCTGATGCGAGGTTCCCCAGCTTCTCATTATTTAAATCAGAACCATGGCAGTTCTTGTAGTTCAAGATTCTTCACCTCTCCTTACGTGTGTGTCTGCGTATAGAATTTGGCAGCATGGTCCGATTGATTTATCTCGTTTCCGCTCTCGCAGCACATGCTGCCAATGCGATACCTACACACGATGAACGCTCGTACCAGATAAAGGAAACGCATATCGTTCCAAGGAAGTGGCAGAAGGTTGATCGCGCTCCCTCGAGCCATATCATTGACCTTCAGATTGGAGTGAGACAGGGTAACTTTGAAGAGCTGGAGAAGCGTCTTAACGAAGGTGAAAATCCCATGGCTTACATTGCAACCAATCTTCAGTGACAATGTGGTTAATACTTTATAGTTTCCCACCCTGACCATGACAACTACGGCAAGCATCTCACCCAAGAGGATGTGAACGAGCTTATCAAGCCTACTGAGGACTCTCTCAAGCTTGTTCTTGACTGGCTTAAAGAGAATAATGTTACTCCTGCAGGCTATAGCGCTGCTAAAGATTGGATAACAGTATCTCTCCCAGTCAGCTCTGTTGAGAAGCTGCTGAATACGGAGTACCACACGTTCGAGCATGACAACGGCAACCGCGTCTACCGAACATCTCAATGGTCTCTCCCCATCCATCTGCATGAGCATATCGAGACTATCCAGCCTACAACTTCTTTCTTCCGCGCCCACGCTCAGAGTTTCGACCATATTGTCGAGAGTTCCGAAGCAGCTAATTCGCTCGCATCAACATACAGCCTTTCCGGGGGAGATGAGATCAGCAAGCTCTGCAACATCAGCTCTGTAACTCCACAATGCTTCGAGGTCCTGTACAAGACGAAAGGCTACAAGGCAAAGTCGGCTACGAGGAATTCAGTCGGCTTTGCCAACTACCTGAAAGAGCATCCTATCCGTTCTGATTTAGGATTGTTCTTGTCTAAATTCCGTCCCTTTGCTACAGCTGTCGCCAAGACTTTTAAGCAATTGGTTATCGCGGATGGTCCAGGTGATACCCCTCTCACAGCTGAGGACCTCGAGGAATCCCGTTGCCATGAGGCGAATTTGGACGTGCAAGCTATCGCCGGGATTAATTGGGACACCCCAATCATCAGTTATTCTACAGGTGGGAGGTAATAATTTTCATCCCCTTTTATCTACTTTCATTTCTAGTTCTAATGAATACACAGCCCCCCTTTCAATCCCAGCGCCTCTACCCCAGACAACACAAATGAGCCATACCTAGCTTGGGTAAACTGGCTCATCGACCAGAGGTCAATCCCCAATGTCATTTCTACTTCGTACGGAGATGATGAGCAGAGTGTTCCACGCTCATACGCAGAACGTGTGTGCAAGCAATTCGCTGCCGTGGGCGCTCGAGGCACCTCCCTGCTTTTCTCTAGCGGCGACGATGGTGTTGGCTCATTCGCGCCGGAGGAATGCATTAGCAATGATGGCAAGAACACGACCAAGTTCCTGCCGGCATTCCCATCGTCTGTAAGTTGGCTTTAAATTTCTCATAGCTTCCCTAAATGCCGAACGTCAAAACAAAAACTAACATCAAATAGTGTCCCTGGGTCACCACGGTAGGCGCCACAAAGGAGTTCGCTCCAGAAGTTGTGGCCTGGCGCCCAGAATTCACCGACTCTAATGGAGTGCACCATGGCAACTGGTCTTCCGGCAGTGGATTCAGCAACTACTTCTCGGCCCCAGACTACCAAAAGAAGGAGGTGACAACCTATATCAAGAACTTGAAGGGCAAGTACGATGGGCTATACAACAAAGCAGGAAGAGGATACCCTGATATCTCGGCTCAGGGATTCTACTTCGCTTATTTTTGGAATGGCACTGAGGGTGTGATCAGTGGCACGAGTGCCAGCACGCCACTTACCGCCGGTATCATTTCTCTTGTCAATGATGCCCTTATCGCATCTGGAAAACCCGTTCTGGGATTCCTCAACCCTTGGCTATATTCAAAGGGCTACAAGGGCTTGAATGATATTACCATTGGTACCCCATATGGATGCGGTACTGATGGCTTCTCTGCAACTGAAGGTTGGGATCCGGTTACAGGCCTAGGAACTCCCAACTTCCCCGAGCTTGTCAAGCTGGCTGGGGGTAGAATTTAGCGCCATGGCATGTGAGAGCCGTTCTTGTACGTAGGACTGCTCCATTTTGATATAATTTGATATAATCCTCTATTTTGCATTGAGCCTTTAAGTACCTTCGATGAGGTAGATAAAAGTCGTTACTCATCTTGCATCTGCGTTTCTTCTGGGATCAAACCATCCTCCTAGCTAAGGATATCGCAGTCTAAAGCTATCTATAATGGATGAGAGTTCCAAGTACAAAGTAAAACAGCAATGAAAGATGTTAGACCCGATATTCCAACACAATGAATAATCTGCCTCTTCATGATGTCTCAGTGAGGCATCTGGCGCCTTTGTGCCGTCTCTACATTGGATATATATTCCAAGTAAAACTGTGAATCTTGTTTTTCATTGATTCCATTTTACTTTCAGGTCACCTTTAGTGCTACCCTTCTTGGGAGAGTGAATCATAAGCTGTTGTTGCTATGTCTGGTTACTAAAGAATGCCACACACAACATGAGGGCCATAGCTCTTTAGATATGGTTTTCTACAAGAGTCGGAGCTTGTAATCTTGATTGTATTATGTAAATCATTTTTGCTTAATCGAGTGATATGTAAGCATTATCTCTCCTTGTGGGGTGAGTCGATGTCTGAATGAAGATTCAACTTCATCTTCCGGCGCAGTGAAACCAGCGTTGGACACAAGTCCCTGCAACTGCCTTTTAGATGTTAGAAAAGTGGACATTTGCACAGCTCCGTGTCGAGTAAGAAAGTGGTAAACCCATGTACACTACTGACTAGTTCGCTATCCAAGCATTCCAGATCCCGTTGGATTTCAAGGAATGTCATCGTGAGATGGCGCCTGACCTCTGGCTTCCATTCACAAGCCTCAGCGCCATGAAACCTTTCGAGACCAATCACCTCCGTGGCTGGTGGCCATAAGCTCATGCACACAAAGGTTCCATGCAGGCTAACACAGTGAACCTGTTTGGAGAGATCGTTTCGCCCCATTTCCTCCTTAAAACCGTAACCATCTTACTCACCAGCCAATCGGCCTCTCCACAGGCCTCAAGCCAAGTTGGCGTTTCTTGACTTACACCCTACTACTTGCTGAAGCCAAGCGTTCCTGAGTTTCCGGCTTCTCAAAGGCTTTTGAGATAATGAGAGCTCCCTCGACCCCCGTCGCCTACGTTTGGAAATCATTCAACTTACCTAGTTGAAGATATGCCGCTTGCAGGCCTTCTCAACGCAGTACAAGTGTGTTTTTACACCAACACCTCTGGCCAAGGTCATGGGATCTGAGCATCTTCGATGCAGTACGTGAGCGGCGTAGGCATAATAGGACCTCAATGATTGCCATCCAGGTACATCAGCTGCAGCAGAATTGGTCGGCTTGGCGTTTCCTTTTTAAGTCTATACCAGATCACACCTCCCACATTGCGCCTAGATCTCAGCCCCACCGGGTTCAAGGGTTTGCATTGCACAAACGCCTCTCTAGGCGCCGAGGAAGCTGGTCCCTTGGAGCCTTGGATGGTGAACAAGGCAAGATCAACACCCCACGAGGATCCATCCATCCCCCATTTCAACTTAAGCCTAACTTTATCTCTAATGGCAACCAGACGGAGAGGCAATGTTGCACTCGGACATCTCGCCATTGGCCGGATTTGCATTGATGATGCCTTTTGGGGACGGGCTTCCGGAGTTGCCAAGCCAAACAGTGTCGCGGTCTCAGATGTCCCAGCTTCCAGTTCCAGAACTCAGGTACTTCATATTACTTTCACATATGGTGTTAAGACCCACACATGAAGTTCAGGTCCAGACAACGTGGGCTGATGGAGCAAAGGAGTGGCAAGTCGCAAAATGGCGGAGCGATTCTCACGGGATACAAGAACGGTTGAAATAGGGAAGTCGGTAATCAAGGCGCGTAGAGATGCCTTGACCCCTGCCATAGAACTACTATATCTAAGGACGTTGCCCTGGCAGTTTACAAAGGAGAATATACGACAACCAACCTCCCCGACCACTACCACAGACCGCATTACACAACACCACACTACAGGTCACCATGGTGTCCGTACGCTCCCTCGCGGCCTCTATTCTGCCTGTTGCCTCCATCGCAGCAGCACTCCCTCTTGAAGATGGAGGCGTCAGCATCAACATTGTTGGCGGTACAACGGCCACCATCTCCGAGTTCCCCTACATTGTCAGCCTGACTGAGGGCGGCTCCCACTTCTGCGGTGGTGTCTTGTTGAACGCCAACACTGTCTTGACTGCGGGACACTGCTCCGAGGGCGTGCGCGCTTCTGCCGTCAAGGTCCGCGCTGGAACTGCTGTAAGTCAATCACGCTCGCGTCTTGGTTCTTTGACGTCTTTCTTACATATTCCCGTGCAGACATGGGCTTCCGGTGGCAAGCAAGTCGGAGTCTCCTCCATCAAGATCCACTCTAGCTACACCGTCAAGGACGATATCCCCTACAACGATATTGCCATCTGGAAGCTGTCATCAACCATCGCCGAGAGCTCCACCATCAAATACGCCACCCTCCCAGCCCAGGGCTCCGACCCCTCTTCTGGCACCTCTGTCACTGTTGCTGGCTGGTACGTGATGAACACCTGAAAGTCTGCCCCATGTTGAGTCCACGACAAGCTGACATTTCGTGATTTTCTCCGGACACAGGGGTCTTACTACCGAAACCGGTACCAGCGTCGTCTCGGCCCTGCGAAAGGTCACCGTCTCCGTCATCTCCCGCGCTACCTGCCGCTCCCAGTACGGCACCTCGTCCATCTCTGATGCCATGTGGTGCGCTGGCGTCACTGCCGGCGGTAAGGATGCCTGCAGCGGCGACAGCGGTGGCCCCATTGTCAACTCCTCTGGAACCCTTCTCGGCGTCGTCTCTTGGGGTAACGGATGTGCCAGGAAGGGCTATGCTGGTGTATACACCCGGGTTGGCAGCTTTGTTGACTGGATCAACACCAACAAGGCTTAGATACATGTAATTATGTAATTGTGACCTGTCAACCTGCATCTGAGTATTATTTGGTCGAGAAACTGAATATAATTAATCATATCCAAATCAACTCATTTCTCGAAGTAAACACGCACAGCCGGGGCATTGATTAATTGAGCAATAAGTTGATTGATTGGAAGGCCGGGACAGACCGGTTGCAGTCGCGGCAGCAGTTATGGAAGGATACTTCGTGGTCATGGAGACCTGCGGGTGAAGAGAAGATTCTTGGGCCGCCTCCACAGTCGTTTGGCCAGACGTCACAATCGGCGATGACTCCGTTGCCGGAGGAATTAAAGATGGTGGTCGGGAGAGTGGTTGAGCTTCTGGAGGTCCCGCTGATGTTCCCTCCGACTTGGGCAAATATCGCTGCACAGTTTGCTTTTGAAACCGCATTGAGGCATGTTGTAGACAGAGGCAGGCAGGCAATCTTGCTCGACGAGGGTGAGTCGCAGTTCCGGAAGTGAGAAGAGGGAGAGGAAGAGAGGCTTCTCCCTAGGCAGTCCTGAGAAACGGGAGGAAAGAGGGAAGCAAGGAACGACACACAGTACTCCCTCAGCATGATAAACAACTCCTACCCAGACAATAATCACTTCAAGGAAGGAAGAATTAAATTATGGTGTGTAAAGTGTGTAAAAATTCCCGTGCTGTTCTATCTCCTTTTGCATGTACTCCTAGCTTGCAGTATGGTAGTGATGGCGATGTCTTCACTTTGAAGGCTATTGAACCAACGAGCCCGGTGAGGTACGAGTATCTTTGCTCTGACCTTCACCTTCCTCCCCCAATGATTATCTCCATCGTGGTCTCAGATATCCCAGCTTCCAGCTCAGGAACTCAGGTACTTTATATTGATACAGTTAGTCAACGGCGGCACTGATCAACCATTGAGGGTTATCGAAGAACACTAACATCTTGTGACGAGTGAAACGTGGACGGAGGATCGAGATACTCGTTTTAGCTTCACCCTGAAGGCTACTAGACCCAGCAACCACGATGAGGTACGAGTATATCTGCTGGGGCCGCCCACCCACCCCCAGTAATTATTGCCGTACTGGAATGGCCGCCCTAGAAAACAAACGGGAATCGCTGTAGGTAATCAAACACCTAAAAAAAAAAAAAAAAAGGGACCGCTGGGCTTCTGGGGAAAAAAAAAACAAAAAACCCTCAGAAGCCGGGGGGAGGAAAAGAACGGAAGAGAGGGAGAAACGAGTGAACTCACAAACTAAATCCTGATCGAGGTCTCATTCAACGTCTCCAACAACAGGCCCATCTGACCACCAATCCAGCGGCATGCCCTAAGCCAATCCAGCGGCATGGCAAAGAGCAATCCAGCGGCATGGTCTTCTTCGAAAGCCAATCCAGCGGCATGCTCCAAGCCAATCAAGCGGCATGGCCAAGAGCAATCCAGCGGCATGGTCTTTTTCGAGGTCTATATAGGCGAGGCTGTTGTGAAAACACATGTCGGAAGTTTCCTCAGACTGATTCGGGGGGGCTGGGCTGAGCTTGAGGTCTGTTCCCTGGGTCAAGCGTCTCCAAAGGAATGCCTCTCTCAGCGTCGACATCCCCACTATTGCGATTCATGAACCAAGGCCTCCACTGTATGATATATTGAAACAGGACCAAAAGTTCCCAAATCCAGACGGAAGGTAGTCGAAGCTGGGCTACCCCGTGCTTGATCTTCTTCGCGAACGACGTGAGAAATTCTCGACACCGGCCTACACCGGATGCCATGGCACGTCCCCAATTGGTAAACTTGGCTCCAAGGAGCTGAAAGGGTGTTTCGGGAATAATGGCCTCTATTTTTTTAGTACCATACCGTTGTTCCATATCGTACCTAGCCATCGCTTCCATCCTCCGGTTGACCTGCTAGGCCTTGTACATGATCCAAAGGCCCATGATGCCGATGGTGGAGGCGATGACGCCGAATGTGATGGTGGTGGGATCCGACATTTTGAATGAGTATCGATCAATGAAGAGAGAAGAAATCCAGAACCGAATGAACAGCCCAAGTGTCTGCTTTAATACTCCAACTCTTTGTTTACTTTCGTGCACTCCTCCTGCCCAGCCAAAGTTTCTGTCCGCTCTTACCCTATTATGGCCTCTTTTACCCTTGCGCGTGATTAGATTATTGTTAGTCATGGGAGATATCCAAGATACCTTAGCTATTAAGTAAATAAGGTAATAGTTTGACGGAAGTTACTTCAACTTGCAGCGTTCCAATTTGATAATTCCAATTTTATAATTAGTACTTGCCACTACCTCTTCAAATTAAGCATCATTAGGATCTGTCGGGCGGTACCATCTCATCCGTTCTTTCCAAACTTTAGTTATACTTTGCAGAAAAATTGTGAAATTCTTTCTCAACGTTATCCGTGAGTCATGTCGCTGACGAATGAAGCAGTCACGTTGTGGCCAAAACAACGAGTTAAACAAACCACGTTCAGTTGCAACGCGGCGCCAACGCGACTCTCGGTTTTAGGCTGTGCACTGACATTCAGTGAAGCGTCAGCCCTCACGATGACGTATCTGCATTCTGGACCCTGTTGGGATGTGACTTCTTGAATGCATCCGTCTTCACCACACTCTCGGAGCCTATATACTCTCGGCGCCATACTTCTATGCTTGTCGATGAGACCTCGATCCCAAATCTAGTAGGGCAATCATAGCAACTCCCCTCGAAGAATTTGTCGGGCTCCCTTGTTGCGGCTTGTACCACAGTCGCCCAGTCATTACCATCCCCGACGGGATGATATTGATACGCAGGAGGGGCGGAGGACGGTGATCCGTGGTGGACGTGGGGCCACCTCTCCTTTTTCAAATGCATGGAAGGAAACCATCTGCGTTCTCTTTCGCTGAATCCGTGCCACCAACCTGGCGCACAAAAGGGTTGGTGCTCACAAATCCATTTCTCGCCATAGGGGGTTCCTTGCACCAGTCCGAAACCTTCGGGTAGGTGGAAGGATAAAGTTCGATCTATGAAAAGAGAATCCCCTTCTATCCTCGGCTTGATCCATTGATAAGGGCTCCACTCCTCGAAACTCCAATGTTTGGTGTAAAACTGCATCTGGATTGGCTCCATGATGTGGTGAAAAAGTGAGCACCACTCTCTTTTGCACCACTCCGGCTCCTGGCATAGACGACGATATTTGAGCACGAACTGGGCAAAGCAATGATTGTATCGCGGACTAATTGGGCAGAATTCCTTTTTCAAATCCATCAAATAATCCCACTCCTTGGGGCAGTTGGTTTCGAACGGATCGCGGGGACCATAGGAGGGGGACATAGTGTGCACTTTATAGCATCTGCTGCAGACCCATTTGGCCGGACTGTTTCGAGCCAAAAATTCCAAGTACTCGAGTCCCTCGGTGCTTCGAAAAGACAGCGAGGCAATGTCGTGGCATGCATGGTTCAGCCTCCGGGATGTCTGGCTTACGACGAAGAGCATGAAGGGCGGCAGCCGGTGAAGAATCATTGCCAGTATAGGATCGGGAAGTTTGTTCAGTAGATGGCAGTTTGGGGGTTGCAAAACAGCCTCGAATGTATCGGGATTTACTGGTGGCTCGGGCGATTCTTGCTTTTTGCAGAAGCGCATTGCAATATCCCGTAAAAACATGGTGAGTAGAAATATTCAGTTCGGGAAAGAGAGAGTGGTGACTTGTGCAAAGAAGAATCCAAACCACCTGACCTTGTCCTCTTATTTATGCCTACTAATTAATTCAGGATATACTTCAGAAGTGTCGAAGGAGCTAGAAAGTTTCTGATGAATCACGCTTCGTGTTGAAGGTTTTGGGGCAACAATAACAAGACTCAATACCGAACTTTACCAAATCTCAACCTGGTTCATGCCGCCACCTCCAAAGTTCAACCAAGTTCATTTCGAGTACCACTCTTTTGGTTGGAGATACATGCGTGATGAGTGATAGGATTGGGCTATATCTGTGATAGCGTGCACCTATACACAAGACTGGCATCGAATGGCCGCATGTGCAAACACCGACACCGTCCAGCGTTGCCAGCTTTGAGGAAGGCAGGTAGTTTACGTAGGAGAAAGAGAATAAAGTTCAACAGCAATGGAAGCTGCCAGAGCCCGACAAATCAACACAATGAATACGAAAATTTAAAAAAAGAGGCAGGTAGTTTAGTTGCATTAGTACTTCTTTTGCCTGCCTCGTGTTTTATATTTACCTTTCATTGACAGAACTTAGGACGATTGCAGCTCGCTGGCTACCCTATACCCAACGGCATATCCAAGAACTACACTGTAGGCCGAAACAAATCACAAAAAAGGCCGAGGATATCGGAATTATTAGTCTCGATGAACCTCGTCTGCTATGGTCGGATGGCTCAGCTGCATAATAATCCGTTCGTCTACGATGTACAAGCTGCGCCTAGAGTCCAACCAAACCTCACCCACATCAAAACAAGTTCTTATCATCATAAAGCCTTTCCCCGACAGACTAACCGTCCAATTCTCGCTTCCTAATACAAGACTCAATTGTTTGCACCCCGTCCAGATTCTTGTATCCCTAACCCTAGCCTCAGGCCTCCATCAGCACCCGGAAAGGTGCCCGGTTAGCTCAATCGGTAGAGCGTGAGACTCTTACGAGTTCACATCTCAAGGTTGCGGGTTCGACCCCCGCATCGGGCTGTTCCTATATTGAACGATTGATCTCTTTTTGGCCTTTTCTACTCCAGAAAGAGTGTGTCTACAGTTAGCACGAAGGAGCATCGACTAGCCCAGCCTGGTAATTTTTGTAATATTCCATATCAAATATGCAGTTCGGTAATGCAGAGAAATGGGCGCCGTACAATGTTTGCCAGTCGTGAGGTCATCCTCGGCTTGAGAATGCGTCATGGTGACAGGTCAGATTATGACTCACGGTAGAACAGCGCAAGGCAAACAGAAGAGGATCGTGTTTGCGTGTGTACCAGCCTACCAGGAGTGTACCAGGAGACACCCATCCGAGGCCTCCATCGTGGAGAGCATAAGAATGAGGGGAACAACCCTGTGAAAGGGCCCCGAGATTCCGTCACTCCGGCATTCCGCGCACGAGGAGACGCACCCCGCAAATAAGTTCAAGCATGGCCTATCTTTTTCCCTATCTTGGAATGGAGGAGTGGAACGCTCCCAGGCCGCGTCTCCACAAAGATGATGGCATTGGCTGCGGAACCGCGTAGCTCCATGGCGAGGGAGAGGCGTTTGAGGGGAGAGGATGGGTGACGATGTAATAGCCGGAGCGAGGGGGACGGATGTACACTGGCGATTTCATGCGTGGATGGATGGGTGAATGAGTGAACAATAGACGTTGAAGATGGATGGGGATTCATAAGCAGAGCATAAGAGATCTGAGAAGAAGGCAGTCGAGAATTTTAGCACTTTTGGGAATAGCGGCATGCCTGTTATCACAGCTTGTGCCATCTCCAAGATCCACCCATCTCCATATCCCAAGCTACCTACCAAGAGCCGTGGACTAGGTATTAGGCGAGGTGGGGTTGATGAGGTCAGTCGAGAGCTTGCTTTTCTCGACAATATAAAACTGGCTTTCCACAAACGTGCGGGCCGCACCTGACTCTCTCTCTCTCTGTCACTCTCACTTCCATCAGCTTGTGAGCCCGAAAACACAGCAAAGCACAATCAAGATGGCGCCCGCAGACACTGTCGCCCTCACTGCCCCCAACGGCGTCAAGATCGACCTGCCGACCGGGCTGTTCATCAACAACGAGTTCGTCAAGTCCAGCGCTGGTGCCAAGATCAGCAGCATCAATCCGAGGTGCGTTCATCGTCCTTGTGACATCGCATGGCGTCATGCTGTGCGATCCCAGAAAAAAAAACGGCAAATGCAAGGGTAGCTAACCGGCATGTCTCACCTTAGTAACGAGAGTGAAATCACCTCGGTCGAGGCCGCATCGCCCGACGACATCGACACAGCAGTCAAGGCGGCGCGCGCTGCCTTTGAGTCGCCGGAATGGAGAGACCTCCCCGGCACTGACCGCGGAGAGCTCATGTACCGCTTCGCCACGCTCATCGACGAGCACAAGGAGACGCTCGCGACGCTCGAGGCCTGGGACAACGGCAAGGCCTACTCGGTGGCCCTGAACGAGGACGTCGGCGAGGTCATCAAGACCCTCAAGTACTACGCCGGCTGGGCCGACAAGATCCACGGGCAGACCATCCCGACCACCCCCCAGAAGTTCGCCTACACCCTCAAGCAGCCCATCGGCGTCTGCGGCCAGATCATCCCGTGGAACTTCCCCCTCGCCATGGCCGCCTGGAAGATCGGCCCGGCCATCGCCTGCGGCAACACCGTCGTCCTCAAGCCCGCCGAGCAGACGCCGCTGTCCGCGCTCTACCTCGCCACCCTGATCCCCAAGGCCGGGTTCCCGCCCGGCGTCATCAACATCGTCAACGGCTACGGCCGGGACGCGGGCAACGCGCTCGTCTCGCACCCGGGCGTGGACAAGGTGGCCTTCACGGGGTCGACCCTGACGGGCAAGGCGGTGATGAAGGCGGCCAGCCAGACGATGAAGACCATCACGCTCGAGACGGGCGGCAAGTCGCCCCTCGTCGTCTTCAAGGACGCCGACCTCGAGCAGGCCGTCAAGTGGGGGCACCTGGGCATCATGTACAACCAGGGCCAGGTGTGCACGGCGACGTCGCGCATCCTGGTGCACGAGGACATCCACGACGAGTACCTGCGCCTGTTCAAGGAGGAGGTCCTCAAGAACAAGGTCGGCGACCCGTTCCACGACGACACGTTCCAGGGCCCGCAGGTCACCAAGGCGCAGTACGAGCGCGTGCTGGGCTATGTAGAGACGGGCAAGTCGGAGGGTGCCAAGCTGGAGACTGGTGGCGTGCCGCACAAGAATGTCGGGGACGGCAAGGGGTTCTTCATCGAGCCGACCGTCTTCTCTGGCGTCAAGGAGGACATGCGCATCTTCCAGGAGGAGGTGTTTGGGCCGTTTGTGACCATCATCACGTTCAAGACGGAGGAGGAGGCGATCCGCGTGGCCAACAACTCGTCATACGGGTTGGGAGCCGCCCTCTTTACTACTGACGTGGAGAGGGCGCACCGTGTGGCGGGACGACTGGAGGCCGGTATGGTCTGGGTCAACAGCTCCAATGATTCCGACTTCAGGGTGCCGTTTGGAGGTGTCAAGCAGAGCGGTATTGGTAGAGAGCTGGGAGAGGCCGGTCTGGCTGCGTACACCCAGATCAAAGCTGTACACATTAACATGGGCACCAAGCTATAGCAGGATAGTCATTGATGAATGAGAGTTTGCGCTGAGTTAATAAGCATGGCCGATTTCTGTAACATTGTATATCACTTGTTCCAATGTCAGTTGTTAAGTGCTGATCATGTCTCAGTCACTTGCCAAAGGCACAGAGTCGCTTGTGTAACCATGAGCCCAACGGCTATGCAGCGCCAAGACTCAGTTCCAGAAGCAGCCATATCAAGAAGATCGGTCAAGAGACTATATTGTTAAAATCTAGCCTCTACCTTTTATTCTTGATTTTAAACTTTTTTTTCTTGTTTTCTCTTTTCATTATGCATAATGGAGTTCTGCTGGTTCACGACTGGCTGTTGAAGCTGTACGTACAGAAATTAATGTGCTAACTATTATTCCCCCGTTCCTCAGTCCCAAATAACATTAGAAAAAGCCGAAGAGAATTCTCTCCAAAAATGGTTACTGGTGTCGATTCATAACCCAATGTCAATCATCGAGCTTCTGAACGTGGTGTTGACTGAATTCCCAATAAAGAACGTCGGCATCACCCTCGCCATCCGCAGCGACGAAACAGCCGGCGCATGTTTCCAGAGAGCTTGGATCCGCTGACGAGCCGTTGATTTCTTTCGACGATTATGCAAATCAAGGCCCAACACGTGGATCGGTGTACTGACCAACTGGGCTGCAGCAAGCGAGGCGAGGTTGGCTAGCTCTGAATTCCCGTGTTTGGCAGTGTTCAAGGCTGGGTTTGAAAGGGACGCGGCGGATAACTGGGCAACCAGAGGGGGCAGCTGAAACGAGGTGAAGCAGGTCGTGGCATCGCGAGCGGCAAACAATATGTACGAGAAGAGAGGCAACGAGGCTTTGCCCACGGCCCTGGCCACATAACCATCCTTGTAGAGACAAAGCCCCGTCCCGACAGCAGCGGAAACACAGAAGCGAGTCGTCGAGAGCTTGGCAGACGAGGCGGACATGGTGGCAGGGTCGTAGGAGTCGTCGATGGTGCAGAACGAGTTGAGCAGGTTGGCTGTGGCATACGTGCCGAAGTAAACTAGGAAGCATATGTGGAAGGCCCCGAGCAGTTTCTTGGGCTTCGAGAGGAAGGACTTGCAGGAATCTTTGAACGAGTCGCCCTTTGCAACGCGGTAGTATATCATCCTATCACCATCATGGTCAGTTGCTGTCCTCATCTGCACGTATACCAACCACACCACACGACTGCAATTGTTTTCACTTGGAGTAGGATGGTCCTACGTACTTGTCAATAGCATTCACCCATGGAGCAACAAGCGCTGCGGCACATGCGGCCGAGAAGAAATCAGCAGCAAAGCTCCATGAGGTGCACTGCTGCTGCCTATGGATACTTTCGACTTCAGCCATTGTAGCTAACTGACAATGCGAGATGAGTCAAGAGGAGGTGTTTGAAAGAACAGAATATTCTGACCTTCGGCTACTGACAGGCTCCCTTGGTCATATAATGGGAGTCACATCGACGGTACAATCTGCCCATCCCCTGCCCCTCCTCCACCTCCGGTCTCTAATGACTGTCCCCCCCGGACCCCAAGAAGTGACTAACATTCAGTCGAGATAAGACAACGAAGCCGTGGGGTTCCGATATACTTCCCCAATATGGCGTAAACGCCCGCAAAGTTCCGCGCCCATCATGCCCTATTACGTTGCTGCGGCGTCTGATTGGGAGGTCCCAACAAGGTGGCTTGGAACCGTGCAGCTTGGGTACGAGTACGACACGCTCAACGCTTTGCCCAGCGGCCCATGCTAAGCCGAACGACAAGGCTCTATTTAGCTGCAGTCTAGGCTGCCTTAGCCACTGGGAGTTCACCATTGATTTGATGGCCCAAGATCTGTCCTGGATCCAGTTAGTGCTTAGGCTCTTCCCCACTGCACCGATGCACGTTGGGGCGCCTATGCTAACCCGCCGGTTGCCGGCTTGGAATGTGTTGAGATGTGTCATGGTGCTATCCTGTTTCGAGATAGAGTGCCAGTAGCAAATCCTCGGCGTAATGACATCCCGTTGGGATAGCTGGACAAAGCTAATGCATCAGGATGAATTGATCTATATTCTAAATGCCTGCCCCTGATAAGCAGTGGGATGAGACATTCCGCCTCGTCGTTCAACAAAAAGGCGTGATGGCCAAGTTGTGATCCATTCATAATTACGTATGCCTCTCGCCTTAAAGTGGCATGCATGTGCATACCATGTGAAACACTGATAAGAAAGATTACTAAGAGGAAAACACCATCATTTCTAGCCAGCTGCTTAGATTACCGATCAGAGTACCATCTCGGTGCATTTTAAGTTGAGGATCTGCGACCCTTGAAACTGGGAAATTGGAACCTATGTTTTGCTGGGGAGGTTGCACCAATTGCAATATGAAAGATTCTCCGTATTAACTTAATATTAAACAGTCTATATCTTGGCGAGAGTTTGAGTATAAAGTAAAAAGCAGCAATAGAAGATGCCAGACCCGGCATCTCAACACAATGAAAACAGTCTATATATCCCCGCTTCGTAGTGAGACGTATGTATCCGCAGCCTCGAGCGCGAACTTTTGGCTTCTCCTCAATTGAGCGACCATACCTCTGATGGAATGCTTATGACAAAATCAAATGGATATCTTCTAAACTCTCCTAGACTCGCCCGCCGATTTCAATGTTGGCAAATGAGAGCTCCTTCATTGTCTCCTTCCATAGCCGGCGAGTGACCTCCGCTGCTTTGGGCGAGTAAACAAACGGCCCCATCCTATGTCCGTAGCATTAGCAAATGTCAACGTGCAAGTAAGCCAGCTCAACTGATTCCGGGGCGGGAAGAAATGCTGGGTTAAACATACGGTCTGATCTTGTTGCCGTCGATGGCTTGACCATGCGACTCCTCGCCTTGCTTGAGGGCGGCATTCAACACGACGTGGGCACCGACTGCGGGCTTGCGGCCCAAGATGTGAAAGTAGAGCCCCATGGCAGCCCTATATGCAATCCCTTCCCCTTCAACATCCCTGCTTAGGCCGGACCCGTGGCAGAGGCCGGGGTTGGCCGCGTTAATTAACACGGCCGATGGCGAGACGTGCGTTGCCAGTTCAGCCAGGAAAAGCTGCCCCAGTAGCTTTGAAGTGCCGTAGCGTTCAAACGCATCCCACTTATAGGCATCTCGCTTATCAAGGGTAGCCAGGAGCGGGTCGCCGTCCTGCTCAGCGAACTTGGTCATGCCAGACATGTCGGAGGAGACAATGGTCAATCGCCCCGGTAGATTGGACGCCCGCTTCTTGGATTCGAGGGTAGGCAGAAGGAGGAGTGTTAGTAGCACAGTGGATAGGTAGTTGGTCTGGATATCTTCCTCGTGGCCCGTCAGCTCGCTGATGATCATATCCTTCCTGAAAATTCCAGCGTTGAGCACGGCAATGTCGAGATTCTCGAGCTGGCTGGCCCGCTCAGCGAACTTCGTGATCGTGGCATAATCTAGCATGTCCAGCTTCCACACCTCGATAGAGCCGGGCGATAACTTGTGCTTGGCCACCAGCAGATCCGCCGCAGATTTTCCCTTGTTCTCATTCCGCGCGCCTATGATGAGCTTGCCGACTTTCAGAGAGAGGAGTTGATCGGCAACCTCGAAACCGATGCCCTGGTTAGCCCCAGTCACGATTGCTACCTTTCCTGTCAGGTCGACGTCGGATATCGGTCGGGGCTGTTCAAACATCTGCCGCCGAATCCAGTGGGGAAATGACGCATATTTCTGGGGGCTGCAGTCAAATTTTTCCATTTTGACTCTCAGATATGAGGAGCTGGAGTAAGTTTGATATTTGCAGAGAGGGAGAGGGAGACTTGTCCGATCTGTAAGTCAACGAGGATGATTGCTTCCTTCATGTTGAATGAGAGGACCCGTAGACAATCCTCGGTCTTTATATATGTAAAATTGATAAGAACTCATCATCCCTTGATGCAATTTCTCACGTCAACTTAGGTTCCAGGACCATATTTTCTCTCGTTGTGTTTGCCTCGAATTCATAACTCAAATACAGTGGAGCCTACTTCATGTTCAGCTTGATGACAATTTCACCATCCCGGGTTAGACTGTAGGAGGATCAATGAGACGTTGATGACAGAATTTCCATTCTTGGTCAAGTTCATGCAAGCACAAGCCCCGGCCATTGCTCCACTTCTATCTGTCTATGCTAATAAGGAGAGTTTCCATTTCTCTAGGCTGCTGACCTTTTCTCCCTTTCAAGCTTTGATGCATCCCAACACGAAGAAGTCGGACCAAAATTGATTCCAGAATTTAAAGTGCTGGTGACCGTTTTTACCGAAAAGAACCAAAAGGAACCACTTCTTCCAGGCTCAACCATGTCAGCGGACGAAGCAGCTCAGCGCCGGAAGCTACAGAACCGGATGAATCAAAGAGCCCGGCGTAAGTTGCCACGGCTCCGTTGCCCACATCACAGCTAACTTGCCCAGGATCGCGTTTAAAAGGAGATGACGACAAGGCTCGCCGTCCATTCAAAGTCACGCGCTGGCGCCTCGATGACGAAAAGACCGTATCTGGTGTCCAAGTCCAAGGCGGCCGACATGCTAATCCTGCAACTGGACACGATGATGCCCAAAAAGAGAAAGACTGGTCTCTTGAAACCAGCCGCCTCCCGCCCCTGAGTTTACAGGATGCAGAGTTGGTAAAGAGGGAGCCCTTGCTGAGGCTGGCCCTACCGTATCTTGCCCGGAAAACATCGCCATTGCAAGATCATCTTCTACACCTTATCCACTTCAACGTCCTGCGTGCCGTCTTCAGAATAAAGTTCATCCTCGCGAGCTCGACGGCATTCTGCATCGGAGGCAACGCATTCGGGACTGAGCCCCAGCTTGTGACGATTGACGACGCACACCCGAGCCGAGCTACCCTTGTCCTCACCGCACAAGACGAGGCAAACGGCCTCCCTTTGTCGGTTCGCCCCACGCCTCTTCAGAGTTCCAAGGATCACGCAACATGGATTGATATAATACCGTTTCCAGCCATGCGTGACACCTTGATCCGCTACGATGCTGAGTATGATCAAGTTGAATTCGGCAACGATCTGGTGGGCGACCTTGTGGACTTTGCCAATGTGTACCAACTTCAGCGCCCGAAACAACCACGCATACCAGCCAATAAGTCGTCTCTGCCGATCAATGAGGCCGGGGCCGGGACCGGGACCGTTGCAACACGGACGGGACTGATCGTTTGGGGCGAACCGCACTGCCCGGAAAACTGGGAGGTGACCCTGGGTTTTATGCAGAAATGGCCCTGGGCTCTCGCTGGTTGCCAGCCTTTGTTGGACTCGAGTAATCGATGGAGGGCACTTCGCGGTGAGGAGCCATTGCCTCAGATTGATGGACCTCGAGTCTGTCTTTAATCTACCTGTCAAGATTATCGAAGAGGTGGTAGGGGTCATGGCAGGAGGAACAACTTTAGATATCAATCAATCAATCAAGTCAATTTCCTTTCTAGAATAAGCGGTATCTAACTAAATACAGACCGAAAAACAGTTGTTGTCTGGAGAAAAACCTCATTCGCCATAATTCCCATACCCGCGAGCCGGGCCTGAAAACCTTGCTTGCCGGAAGTAAGCATCCTTCTTGTAAAAAGCAACTATAGATATAGTTGACGGAAGGGAAGAGAGAAGACACAGATGGGAATTGAACTGGACTGGCATTTCCCCTCCGTCGCTACTAATAGTAAGGAGTAGAAAATCTTCGTTCCGTCCCCCGACCACCGAGTTACACATTCTCTAGCTGTAGCAGAGCCATCGTTGTAGTATTGAGGTCAGCCCACAGTTGGGTTCTTGATGCCATCTTGGACATCAATCTCGTTGCTAGTTCCTTAGGATAACCATCCATTGAGCTGAATATTCTGGGGAGCACACGCTGTAGCATATTGCGGCCGGCGGAACGTCCGACAACGAATGTAAACATCTCTCATAGATCGACTCGTCTATGTTTTTGCATAGTACCAGAAAGCTAGTAGTAGGAGGCTTGCTAGGGCAATGAAAAACAGTACCCCGCTCAGCGTGTTATCATCAGACGCGCTGTATGTCCGTTGTTGGACGGGTAAATAGTTGCGGTGGGAATCATTCTGCTGAAACGCAACATCGTTTGATACCCATGACCCTGGCATGTAACCATCGTATGTCCTACTCGAAGAGTCAAATGTCCTCGTGTTACTCGTCGTGGCTGCTTTCATGACGCTTGGGAGAGTTGGCTCTGTTGGGCCGTGTATAAACGTCCCATACGAGTCAGTTCGACTAGACGCCCCAATATACCCTGCGCTATACCCAAGGACGTTGGGGTGACGCCCATTAGTACTGCGATTAAGTGCAGCTCGTGGCGTTCCGACGTGAGCCGGCTGCCGCACCGGCTCGAATATTCCATGTCCCCTCAGTCTAGTTGTAAGTTCGGCGACGTTTTGTTTCCACAACACTGAGGTGAGTGTCCGGTAGGACTCGCTCTCCAGGTGGAAATCGCCGTCCTGCCAGCATGTGCGGAGAATCGCGAACGGGATTTCGTGAATGTTCTTGGTGTTAACGTAGGACTGCTTCTTCATGGTCTTTCCGTGCGCGATAACGAGGGCCGAGCTATTATCTGGGTGGCAGGCCGGTCGTATTGGGAGGTAGGGTTGTCTTCGGGCAGGGTCGCGATGGCGTTTCTCGATAGGTGTATTATCAAAACTTGTAACCTAGCCGCATGAATTAGCAAGGTTTTGCACCGAGATATGCCGTGATCCAGAGAATGGGAACTGACAACAAAGACTGCCACGTTTCCGTGGCGAACTTGCCGCGAAAGAACGACGACGGGATGGTTGAATATGCCTGTTTCGATTGCTTGCGTCGCTGGAATCCTCCCCTCAACCTCTTCTTTCCTGGGCAGCATCATAATACGGCCCTCTAGGTGTAGGCATCCCGGAGTCTGATAAGAGTGAAACATGGCCAGGTGGTGAATTCAGCTCTTGGTGGTATCGAAACAGCTTCTTTCCTGATCCGCGTCAAGAAAATACAATGTTGGGTTGTCATTGCTGACAAGGCGGGGCAGCGAGATCTTTCTGACAAATATGAGCAGAAGAGCCTCAACGGGAGAAGAGGATCCCTGATTCCCTGTAGCTTGGCATAGTTTGTATGGCCTACGGGAGAACTCAGTGGTGGATGTGAAGACAGCTTTAACCAACGGGCAACTGACACGACCAACAGACACAACCAACAAGCTGCCGTCATGGTGGGTCCGTTTCAGCCAGATGTTACATGCGAAGCTGGATCGCCACCTAACACTTAGCAGCTGCTTCCCCGGGTAGCTCTTGGGATTGATGGTGAGGAACCGACGAATATCGATTATCAAGGGTAAATGGTAGTAGAGCAGGCATCTTGGAAAACAATTTCAGCTTGTGAAAAAGTAATATGAGTGGATCTTCAGAGTTGAGGATAGCCTGGCACCGTCGAGGAAGAGGGGGATGAACATCGATTGGTGTGGTCGGAACTTGGAAGCGCCCGTTCAAGTCCGTAGAGGAGGTGCAGGCTGATGGCAAGGCCAGTCGAGGAAAGAGTAAAACGTAAGTCACCACAATTCGATTTTTCATAGCAGTGGAATATCATTGTTGTTTGCCGGGTCTCTTGTGAAGGAACAGCCAATTCGGTATCTTCAGGCAGCATGTCGACATACATAATGTGGCATGTTTGTGCCTGGCAACCTCAAAATAAAAGTCTATGATCCCGAGTGAGAGCTGTACATGGGCCTCAAGGGGCGCTCTCCAAAGTCCCTGTTCTATTGCCTCGTAAAGTGCTGCGGGAGGCCAACCACAGGTCCTTGACCTCCACATAGCTATCCAATCGACAGCCAATCTTGCGTCTCAGGTCTCAAATAGCTTTAGAACACCTCGTATTACTGAGACATAGAAACTTGCCACTGCATATTAAGAAAAGGTTGTCTGTTTTAGGCTGCCTCATGTATGGCCAGTCTCAAGTACTAGATGAATAATGATTGATTCAAAAGGGCAAAGGTCAGGTGTTTGAGGCATAGAGAGGGTAGGCCAGCTGTATCAGTGTGGTCCACCCTCCCTGTTTCCGAACGACAGTTGTTTCATGTCTGATTGGCTTCCAAATCATCACCAACTAACGCCAAGTCATCAGCACTGGCGATTTCCACCAATTGCTTTTTACCCATAACTTTGACTGGGCGGCCAATCATGGGCTGGTAATACACATCGAACATAAAGATCACAAATGTATCCTACACGCTCCCTTTCGACCACTCCCAATAGACTTCCGTCTACTCTAACACAACCTGAACAGTACGACCATATCTCTTCATCGCCCATGCTCTCCGCATTCTACCTCCTAACAATGGTCACTCACAGGATTGGGGCCGGTAATTAATATAGTCATCGGAACTGTTCTTGCCCGGGACAAGTCTTTCATAAATTGTCTGTTGTAGGGAATCACGTTTATATACACCTTCTAGAGCCCTCATTCAAGCGCAACTCAATGGGAAAGGTCTCCCCTCCGCAGTCATTGCAAAAGCACTCTTCCAGGTTCGAACCTCATTTAAGCAGTAGCCCCGCAGAGTCTAAATGTAAAATCAAGGCCATAGTAGAGTTCAGGTATCGGCTCATATCCGTTATAAGTAATTAACTCCTTGGGCGTATTAGCAACAACAAGAGTGACCTCTTCGTCAGCGGAAACGCCAGTCGTTGCCGTCTCAACGACATCAACGTAACGAGTTGCGTTTGTCTTTCCGTTGAAAAAAGCAAGCGAGGCTGTATAGGTGCCGTTGGCTGTGATGTCGACACGGACATTGCTGCTTGTGACGTTCAACGGAATCATGCTGGCCCCCATGTAACCAGGACTCCGGGCTGGCTTGACGGTGTAGCTCCCGTTGCTATTTTGATCAACGTTGTCAAACGTGAGAGTGCTGTATTTCTGCCAGAAGTACTCGCGAGCCACAGGATTATCAATATCGACGTAGGCCATCCGAGACCAGTAGCGACCCACGATTGGACCGATGGGCCCGAGAATTCTCTGCAGAGTGTGAAGCGGTGTCTCGCCACTGCCGGAACGATATTGGATGTTTATCTGACGCATGATATCTAGGCCAGCATTCGGGATGTTGTCAAGATTGGTTGTCAGGTATGTCATGAATGGCCATGCTCGATATAAGTTGCCGTTGGTGCCGGCGACGACAATCGGTAGGTGAGAATTGCCCACTGTTACATCAGGATAGAATTCCGTCTTGTCGACTGGCCGGCCGTGTGCCGCGCGAGCCGCAGCACATATGTCAGACGTTTTGTACGTGTCAGCAAACCAATTCGCCCAAGTCTCCCACCAGGCGCTCGTGTTATCCTGGTCGACCCATCTCTTCTGAGAATGTGTCACAATGTGGCCATACTCGTGAGACAGGTAGCCAGCATCAGTTATGTAGTTGGGGTTTATTTGGAGCCAACCTAGGCCGGTTTCCCAGTCCGTATTCATAAGACCCCCCGCATCGATGTCTGGAGAGTAGTAGACATTGGTTTTGGTCCAGGGCCCAGTGTCATCCTCATCGTAGTACGAAAGACCCGTGGACCGATATCCCAATCCGACAATGTAGCAGTCGTAGGACGCCTCCAGATGAGCCAAGGCAATGTCGGTGCTCTCCTCGGAGCCCGTGTTGTTGTAAAGACGGAAATGCGCCGAGTCTTTGAAAATAGTACCGCCGCCACCAATACTTGGGTTGGCAGTAAAGTTGGCTGGCTCTGCTCGGGCTGCCAACACCTTGGTTCCTTGGGGGGCGGCCCAAACATGCTGGAGTCGCAGAAGTAGGCCGACCACAACAGCCTGCTTTTTATAGGACATTGTGCAATATTAAGAAACTTTTTGATGACTTTGTCAAAAGGTACTGCTTTTTATTCGTCCCGTAACTGGTGCCCAAACGATCTATTTAAACGATCGTATTCCTGCGCGTCTTACCAATTGAATATTGGCTCCCAGGGTGCCCAGTCTTCAGAGGATTTACCGAGTTCTTTTGGTCCCTATCACTATCGGACAACCTTCCGGTCGGAAGACACCACGTAGGCCGCTCGCAATATATTCCCGTGTAAGATTGGATTTGGCGGCCCAATCGGGGAGTTGGCACTGCCCAATCAACCAGTATTAGCCGGCAGCAGATCCCGAAACCTCGTTCTTCAAATCCTATTATAGCAGGTGGTAACGTCCGTCCGCTAACAAGCTTGCCAAGTTCCTCACGCACGGAAGGGATCTCCTGACCTTAGGCTAGTTACACGTTCTCTGTGAGGTTACGAGATATAGCGGAGCGGGAATATAGCCTGACCAGAACATACGAATCGCTATCACCGGGCCAGGCCGATAGAATTGAACTTGACCCAGGGAAATTCTGGGACACCTAATTAGGTATCTCATATCATATCGACTGATAACACTGGCCCCATCGCCTCTTTACCACTGCATACTAGGCACTATGCCACCAAATCTTCTAGCTGAGATAAGGAGAAGCTCACTCCATGACTGGGGATTTCAAGGGGGGGAAGGGTATATACATGCTCGAGATGCTTATTAGCGATAATTTCCCTGTCAAATGGGGTCGTGAGGTCTGGGGCGAAAGCAAGAAGACGGGCACTGTGAAGATCTAGCGCTCAGGAAATCATCATTAGAAATCGGGGCCGGGTGTGCCTGATTGAAATCAAGGGTACTTTCGGAGACAACCTCCCGCCCACCAATCATTCCAATCGCAGTTTCGAGATCAAGGTATATCCTAGATCCAAAAGAAAGGGCCTACACCAGGAACCCTTCGCCAATGAAACCGATATTATCGAAGAACTGGACCGCCCTTCAGCTGTAGTTGGCCGTTTTATTATTCATGGAACAAGAAACAATCCTCTTCACCCCATAGTTTATTGGTCGGAACTATGGCGACATGCGTACATTCAAGGTTGGGCTTCAATGGACGAAGCTGCCACAGGAAACTGATGTTGAGGGAAAATTCCTCCACTCATCGTTTCAAAACCCCAGGCTTCCAAAAATGATAGACAAGAAATATATTCATAGAGCATAATTTCGAACTCCATCCATCTATGAAGCTACTCACTTGTATGGGCTAGATACCCTATAGCCAAAGCCAAAGCCTTTTCTGCCATTTGAGGCAACCTTGAGCATATCACAAAATGAAGAAAGAGTTGGTTCCAATCTATCTTATAGACTTCCGCTTGCTATAATGAAGTTGATGCTTTCAATGCGTTAATGGTTTTATTCAATTCTTTGGCCTTTGTACCTGCCCAGCTAAAGTCTATTTCACGGACGGTTTCAACCTACGGGTATAAGTTGACTTGATGCTTGATAACTCCGTAAACTAATATCTGACATCGAACATGGGTTGATGAACGAGCTATTTTAAGATGTTTGAAGATTTCAGGTTTGTCTCACCTCCGCCGCGTCATCATCAAATCACCTCTCCTCTCCTTCTCTCTCAACGCAACAGTGAGGACACCGCCTCAGTCATCATCAAGTATCATTAACTGGTCTTCAAGATGCCGCATCTAAACGGCTGGTTCTATCGCATCGCCGAGTATGTATACTCGCTCCCTGAGCCGCCGCCTCGCGTGCGAACAAAGCCGATGGAGGTCATATGCATCGGCATGCCACGCACGGGCACTGAGTCGCTTCAACACGCTCTGCTGACACTGGGTGCGAGGGTTTTCATCCCAATCGTTACGGGCGCACAAGCTCGCTGACTCTTTGCAGGTTACGATCACACCTACCACGGTTGGGATATCAATTTTGAGTCTCCCAACTATGCTCAGCAATGGGTCCGCCTTTGCCAGAAAAAGTAAGCAGAGACATTCCGTCAAAAGTAATAGATCTCTGATAAGTAGATGGTAGATGGTACGCTCCCGAGGGCGGCGACGTCCAGCTCATGGCGGAGGACTTTGACAAGGTCATGGGGCACGCCGTCGCTGTTGCAGACGCTCCCGCTTCAGTCTTCGCAGCCGAGCTTATCCAGGCATACCCTGAGGCCAAGATCATCCTCAATTACCGGAAGGACATCGATGCCTGGCACAAGAGTCTGATGGGCACTCTGGCGCGAGGACCCACGCTTTGGACTTTCTGGATCCTTTCCTGCCTCGACAAAGAGTGCTTCTGGAATTGGCAGTGCTATCTTGGATACATGTGGCCAGGGCTCTTCCGCGCTATTGATGGAAAAGTTGAGACGGGGATGCTGCGCAACGCAAAATGGGTTTACCGCGGTATGTCTCCATCCCACGGTCTCGCCTTGTTTCTCAACGGGTTCTTGGTTTGTGCTGGACTTACTGACAGTGACACGCTTAGCGCACTACGCCATGGTTCGAGGCATGGTCCCCAAGGACAGACTCCTGGAATGGTCTGTCGACGATGGCTGGGAGCCCTTGTGCGAATTCCTCGGCAAGCCTGTCCCAGAGGAGCCGTTTCCTTATACCAACACTGCCGCAGGTTTCGCTGGACAGGAGAAGAAGCTGGCAATGAGATATGCGATGGGAGCGGCCAAAAACCTTGCAATAATCCTTGGTACAATCTCGGTCGGGGCCAGTGCTGTGTATGCTTGGTACCGCTAGCTTCTTACACGCGTCCTGGTGCGGATAACATAAGGGTGAAGTTGGCTTTTCACAGTGTTGGGAGGTCATGGTTTGATAGGGGCGAGCGATTTTCTTGGCTGCATATTGTGCACATTTTTCTTGGCTGATGCGAGTTCTCCGCCAACCCAAGATTTGGCTACGATTTCTACAACTGTCAAATCAGTTCAAATCAAATGCAGATTCAGCTTTAAAAGGATACACGAAATGTAAATTATATAGATTCTTTACCCTATCTCTATAATTAAAACCTAAGCGAACCTGTCAAAAGAAATGCACATGCCCTCACCTCAAGATTGAGCTGACTAGATGAAGAATTCCAGCCCTCAGTTTCAAGGAGTCTCTGACAACAGAATCCGAAGGCGGTGAGGGTGGCGCAACTGCCCACGGCCACCCTCCAAGCCAACGTGAACTCTCACTTCCAAGTTTTTCTTCATCCTCCAACCATCTCAGACACTCAAACTTGATTCTCTTTGCACCCAACTCACTCGCCCCGCAAGCCCCTTTACAGCCCGTGAGCAAGATTTTGCGAAGCCATGGGCCAGCCTCAATCTATTGGAAGTCGTTCTTTCATTGCTGAGAACCACTGGCAAGGTCGTATTATCGACCCAGATGTAAAATTCGATCCACACTCCGACCCTCGGTCAGCCGTTGCACCAGCTGTCCGTGACAGATTTGGGGACGTTTCTGAACTCCAGACTCGAGGGTTCATAGAGGATAGGATCTGCGCTTGTTGGAACTTGACAAGCGTCAGCTTATTCTTCTCCTTGATGACCTCCAACAGAACATACCATAGGGATCTTCTATTTCGCCCAGCCTTTACAAGTCTTTCAATTCCAAACTGCACAGTCCTCTGGCGGGTTGCACAGAAATTTTCCCTGGAAGAAGCCAGTAACGAATTGGGAAAGGCATTTAAGAAGGCTTACGCAAACTATGATAGAAAGAAAGACCAGATTGAAGAAAAAAGCAGGATTGAAGATGAAGCATTCCGCATTCTCGTATGTTCATCGAATTTCTTCTTGCTGTCGGCCTCTACAGACTTCCTCCACCAGTTTCTACAATATTTTGCATTCTAACCATGGTTCATGCAGGCCCGGTGCCTTGATTTCACAAAAAATACCACGACCGCTCCATCGATTACATTGCAACGCCAACTGGACGCCACTGCCGCACCGCATAACGTGAACGACATCGGATCCGCCGTTGCTCGAGTCCCCGAACCAACCAAGGATACTCTCAGATCCCTCACCGTAAAGTCTGTTTTCAATGAATTCTCAAGCACGGAGGCCACAAACCATTTAGCCCAACTCGTCGCTGGAGTAGAGGAAGCCATTTCCAGACGGGACAAGTTCATCGTCGATCAGCTACACAAGGAGGATGCCAAAATCAACAAGGAGCTTTATGGACTCCTTGTGGAAAAAACGCGACATGAAAAGGCGGGAAAAGTCCGTCTTGGGATCAAGAGGCTCGGAAGTTGCATCGACGCCCTCCACGACGATGACGAGCCTCTGCTACTGCACAGTGGTGCAAGGCGAGCCTTGAATGCGCTCGAGGAGGAAATCAAGAAATTACCCACCAAACGATCCAGGGACTATGAATCGGAATCAGCAGCCCTCAGAGGAAAGCAAAAGCGGATCAAGACACAAGTTGAGCTTCTCGCGCAGACAGAACGTACCTTTTCTGCCTCGGAACACCTCAAAGTTTATTAGGAATAAATGCACACGGTGTGAGACGTGCCCATGGGACATACGTTGCAGCCTGCCATACCAATGGCAAAAGGCTTAACGTGGTGAAGGGAGTCTTGGCGGAATTATAAGATAGTCATTCAAACCGAATTCGCACACTTGTTTCAGTTTTCAAAAGCAAACTAGGTATCTCACAAGACCTGCAGCTCAATCAAATGCTCGACATCTATGTGAATGTGCTTTTTTTAATCAAATTGCCAAATGAAAACAATAGCTTTGTTTATGAACGATCATTCTGGGCCTTATTGCTACGTAATTCAAATACCAAGATAGTTTTAAAGCATGCGAAACAACCAATTTCCAGTGAAACTTCCCCGATCTCCCTAAAGCGATGGATGGCCTAGAGATACCCAGAGCCTTTTCTTCTCAACTTAGGCTGCATAAGTCAACAAAGAAGTGCTCAAGAAGAGGGAATTTTCTCTGTGAATCCCAATTTTCTTGACAGTCTTCACCTCTCGACGGCCGTAAGCTTCACATTAAGCTCTCCCTTTGACCAGAGGGTCCAGATCTTCTGCTGGTCCCATTCTCTGCTTTCAGGCATTAACTCTAGGTCAAACTTCCAAAGAAGTCGAGCCAGAATAAGACGCATCTCAGCATAGGCGAGGCTATGGCAATCAATCTCAGCATTTGCAAATTACACATAAGAGCACAAACGCCATAGGGAAACTTACTTCTTGCCAATGCAGTTTCTTGGACCAATCGAGAATGGGTTAAGAACCGACTTTGCATCCGATTTGTATTTCGGGTCTCCTTCTGGCAGCCAGCGCTCAGGAACAAACTGCAGCGGGTCACGGAAATTCCGGTCGCTGTAGTATGATGACAATTGCGAGACCGATACGGATGCCTAGGTGATCCAGCAAGTCAGTAAGTATAATTAGATGGGCCTTGTCGAAGTTACTCACTCCTTCAGGAACCCAATAGCCATCAATGAATTCGCCACCAGCGGGCGCGAGTCGAGGAAGGCCGATTGGAACAGGCGGATCTAAAATAAAACCGTCAGACAATGAGGCGATGAATGATACCAGTAGGACCTACACATCCGAAAGCCCTCATTCAAAGTAGCGATCATATATGGGAGCTCGTTAACTCGCAAGAGTGTCATTTCCTCCTCTGATTGGAAAGTAGACCTAATTTCCTTGGTGAGCTTGTCATATGACTCTCGGTTCTTCAAGAGATGGAAGGTTGTGCCACTGAGCAAGGTCGCGGTGGTCTCACTACCCGCGACGATTAGAACTCCAGCATTCTCAACCATCTCGCCTTTGTTCAGACCCTTCTCACCGCTATGGCGAAGAATGTAGGACATGAAATCTTCTCTCTCCATGTTTCCACTCTCCACTCGGTTCAAAGTGGTCTCTTTTGTAAGCTTCATATGCTCTTTGCTCTTCTTCATCAGTTCTGCTGGCATGAAAAGCCTGGTCAAAGGTTTCAGAATCGGGTGACGCTTAAGGATTTGAGACAGTGCCGAAAACTGAACATCATCAAAGATCATCGATACCCACGGATGATAGCCTCCACTCTCCAGGCATCCGAAAGGCTGACCGAACGATAGGTCACCGATCAGATCGAAAGTGGTAAAGTTGTACCACTTGACAATATCCAATTGCTTTCCGCTTTTGGCGTGCTCGCTCATCCTCGTGATAAACAAGTCGACGTATTGCTTCATTATGGTCTCCTGTCCTCTTAGAGCTTTCTCAGAGAACGCATGAGAAATTAGTCGACGCATGCGCTTATGGTCCTCCCTATTGGCGTTGATAATGTGGGAATCATCGGAGTGAATTGAAGCCATATAGAATCTCGGGTCTTTAGTAAATGTCTTAGTGGCTGATGTTTTATGGTCGTATATCGTCTTCCAGGCATCCGGTGTGGTGAATGATACGTCTCCAGGAGTGTATCTGACCGCTGGTCCGTACTTCTCGTGAAGCTTCTTCAAGACATGTGGCCAGGTTCCATTGGCAATATAATACAAGTAGGGGAGATCTGTGAGGGTGTAAAATACTGGTCCTGGGATTTTCGACAATGGGTGGAAGAAGACCAAGTAGAGGCTCCTTACTATGGTCCAGAGGACGAACTACTTAATTAGAAACACGATCTATGAGCACCGAGTATGAAACTTACCAATACACCAGCACCAAATGCTAGGTAGGGAAAGAGCTCCCGCGGGCCTTCCATTTCGTCTCCAAATAGAGCTCCAAGTTTGACAGGTAGGCCGATATAGCTGCTAAGGTAGCAGTGAACACGTCTACTTGTGTTCAAAGGAAGGGAAATAGATAATCAACACCTATCGAGAATGGTACCGGGCGACTTGAAAGCATAAGATAGATTTCAGAAGATTCACCGATTAACATTGCTGAAAGCCGTCTCATTTATAGCCACGACCTCGGGCTCTTTGTCATATCTCGGTCTTTCTTGAAGAGCTTCATCCCGGTATTCTCTCACCCCTCGCGAGCGCGCGCGCCGGGGTTCTCGGTAAATTTTTGAGATTTTAGATCTTTGCCCTCGGAAAATCCAGATACAACATGGAGTGCGTCACGGGTGGTTACATTTCATGGCCGCCTGCAGACTCTCAGCGGGCCACCGTCGCGTAAAGAAGCCTTGAGAAGGAAAATGAAACCTATGGAGTGGAGTTAGGAAGCATTGACGTATGAAAACTGGGCGGTTACGAATTGTTCACTTGACATGTCAAGGATTCGTGCATATCAGCTCAATGCAAGAATCAATGCTACGCCACTGTGCTTTCACACTCCTGGTCTTGATGCAGGAAGACTCGGTTTGCTACAAGCCGCTTCACCGCAGCCTGATATCGGATAACACTTGCTCCAAAGGAAGACTTTTTATGTTGTTTGCTGCCGTCGAGAACAACATACCACGCAACTCGAGCCAACCAGATTTATCTTATATTGATAGTTAAGAGAGTTTCCAAAGGCAAGACTACACTCCAAGAATGTATCCACGCTGGCAGGCAAGGGGATGCCTGTAGAATGTGGGTATTCGGGTTTTATGTGTCCACTCGGAGTCCTATGACGGGGAGTTTTGACACCCGATACTCCGATGAAGGTAGGAATTTGTGGCCGATTACTTTTCATCCCCCACGCGCCTTTATCCGCGTCAGTTGAACAAATCTGATGGCAATAAGTGGCTTCCATGGCTCACACAAGGCTAACCCACGTAGATCTCCCGCCTCCTCAACCTAGTCCCGAGACCCCAGACCACAGCGGAGATAACAACGGTCCTCCGCGCCTGCCCCTTGTGACTCTACCTGCATGCTTAGCAATCTTGGCCATAAAGGCAGTTGTCCATTATCTAATAAAGACAAAACTATGTAGCTATCAACGCATAGCTGATCTACACACACACATCTGTTCGCCCACTAGTCCGAAGCTCTCAGGACGAATAGTAATTCCCGAAACAACAAAAGTGTCCTAAATTATAGCCTCTCATCAGGAAGAAAAGACAGTTTCGGCTTGTCCCTTGCCACCTCGAAACTGTCTTTCTCTCCCTTTCCGGCTGCTCTTCCAACCCAGCCGCAGACAACAGACCACATACTTACTCGTAGCACGACAATCCTTAGTCTTATTACCAAGTCACATAACGACGTATCAGCCCAAACTATGACAGGCAGAGTCCATGGAATTTGCAAGCTCTTCATTTTGTGCAAGTTCTGGGCATTGGTCCTGTTTTTAAGAACTCGACGGTCGGCCGCCTCTCGCCTCCCAGGACAATATCAAAAGTAGTCGTTCCCTCAACCTTTGTTGCTGCTTTGAATTCTACCCACCCATTGTTCTTCACGCCTGTGGTTTCGAAATTAACCGTCTCCCATTCAAAGGCTGGCGTAACGGCAACATCACGCTTCTTCTGGTGGACGACTTCCAAGGTCAGAGGCTTGGAAGCCTCATCCTCGCGGACCAAGGCAGTAACAGACACAGGAATCATCCCATCAACGATGTTACCAGAGTCGTAGCAGGAATCTGACAGCTGGTACAAAACAGTATCGTCCACGGGGAATCCGCCTGTTCCTTGGTTGTCATGGATGGTCGTTTCGTTGGTAGAAGGCGTAGTTTCACGAATGGTGAATTTGCTAATTCCGGTCGCACCCTTTATAGTGGTCTGAAAATTGAAGTTGATGAATGATTCACCATGGAGACCGATGCTGAGGCCGAGCTTATAGGTCTCTTTAACGGCAGTAACCACATGCTCTTGAGCACCATCCCTATCGTAGTAGATGAGATCGGCAGCCACATCATTGTAAACTCGACCTGAGCCTTCCGTGACTCGGAGGCGAATGAAGCCTTGGAAGGATATATCGCCGTCCTCGGTCAGAAGGAGCTGGCTGACGTACGGCTTAACTTCGTATGGCTCAATGACATCGCTAAGCTGGACATTGCTTGGCACAGTGTCAATCATGCGGTTGAAAATGTCGGCGCACATATTCAGGAAGGTCTTCCCGTCCTGCATCTTAGTCATGGTCGTATTTCCATCAGAGGAAAACACGCGTTTGTCAGCGTTGAAGGTGTCATTGGACGCCACTACCAGAGGATTCTTTGTGGAGCCGTCGAGGTACTCGTTGACCACTCCATTATTGATCTTTGAAACGTCCTTTTGGAAGGTGACAAGCGTGTCGTTGCTAGGGTCGGCGGGAATATCGACGATTTCTGGGCTGTTGACACTATGAACGCCGCCGAGCGTGTGACCACAGGCGACCATGGTGATCATTTCTTCCTTGGTAAACCCTGCCTTTGAGAAAGTCTCCAGCACGGTATCCAGGTCAGTATGTGCCTCAGGGACACCAGATGGGCCAGCTTCGGTTGCGTCTACCCGGCCACCGCGGTACTGCAGCCTGTTTCCGCCACATGCACCACTGACAGTAACCACTCCCAAAGCTACTAGATCGGCGGCCGACGAACGAACCGTGTGGAATCCACTGAAGAATCCCCAGGTGTTGCTGAATGCGCTGCCTTCATTCTCAGCACGATCTAGTTCAAAGAAGATCGACGCGTCCACACCGCCAGTTCCCAACTCCGCATTATGTGTCACCATGTCATGGAAGGCCGTTCTCAACCACTGTGCGGAATTGTGACGGCCTTTCTCGTTTTGAGCAAAGTCACAAGGGTTCACAGCTGCGGGTAAGTTAGGAAGTGTGAGCCGAGATCCGCATTCAACCAAGCATTATAGATAGGCGTTCTTACAGTCAATGAAACCCTGCCGGTTGATCCCAGACATCATGGTATAAAGATTCTCAAGCTCGTCCCACTTGGAGGGCCAGACGAGCTGCCCAGCAGCCACTGAATGGGCCAAAGCGAGAGAGGTGATCGCAAACGACTTCATGGTCAGAAGGGTCGCAGTCAAAAGGATAAGAATAATATTAACGAAGTCACAGAACAGGAATGAGAACATCTAGAGCAGAGACGGGAGCGCTAGCTCTACACTTATAGCCAACTCCCTATTTTAATCTCCTACCTTCTCCAGTCATCGCGACCAGGTTTTAGGCAACCCGGAGCCTACAAAATTGTCTTGGCGGGGACGGCCCGGCCGTAGATGGTTTAGGAACAGATTGAGATATGGAAAGCCCGATACTCGCTCCAATCATGGAAAGGAGATTTGTGATGCAACCCCAGCCGGTGGGCCAGGGGTCCCTTTTCCTCTCGTATCAATTTAAAATACGAGGCCGGCTCCTTTCTTTAACAGCCTAAACCCCACTCTAAAATAAAACACCCTTATCTTCTTGAATCTTGAGCCGTGGAAAACGTCTGGGTCCACCAAAATTCACGGCACTTAAGAGGGAGCGGAACTTGGCAATGTCACTCTTGTAATCCTCTAACCAAGATATCCGCTCAGGTTCCGCAGTTAATTATTACCATTCTATTTTTATCGTGACGTCACTGAGTGTGTCTATGCTCCAAAGAGATTTCTATTTCGAAATTTGGCTGCGTGATGTCACTGGTTGCGGTTGAGTCGGATAATGAGTCTTTGTGACGAAGAGACTGGATCTTCAATCGCTTGGAGATGAAAATCATCCTTCATAAGTCAGTAGGTAGCCTGAACTTTGACAGTCCTCCGAGGGTTAGGGGTTGAGGCTCACCAATAGTTTCACAATTGTTGAGCCATCAACGGGTAGTCAGATATGGCATGGTTTTATCACTTGTCAACCAGTAGCTTTTTGTAGGTAATTTTGGTTCCAGTTACACCACACAAATCCCCTCCAAGCCTTCCAAACGGAAAAGAAAAGAGGGGAAGAAACATTCAATAACTTTTGAGTTTTCTGAGCGGCCTTGGACCTGGAGTGTTAAACAACCACCCAACAAGCCAAATGGCCAGCGAAAGTCATTCTACATTCTAGCTCAGAATCTCTGGCTCCTTATCCTTATCCTATAAAATCGTGTTCTCTCAAAACCCAAGGCTATGACAAGCAACGGAATTGAAGATCTCTAACCCATTTGACTTGTTTATATCTAGAATGGGAAGTTGGTCTTAGCGTTTCCCTGGATTACAAGTGATCTGCTGCTGCTTCGGCAAAAACCCGAGTTATTGTATCTCTAATTCCTCTATCAAGATCTACATCAGCCTTCTTGCTCCTCAAAACTTGGTAAGATGAGTCAGCTTACAGGCACAGCCTTGCAAGGCAAACTTATGATGAGTTCCCCGCACGTCCAGTATCAGAAGCACAAGAATTCGCGAGTCATTGAATCATGGTTATACTCAAAGACAAAAACAAAGAATCATTAGCTCATTGGTGCTCTAAGTCTAATTTCAAGGTCCTAAATCATGGATTTGACACAATATGGACTGGATGGTCACTTCCTTCCTGCTCCATCATTTCATGACACGCTTTGTGAGGATTGTCGCCATATTGATCTAAGCCCCCTTCTCTTAGGGCCAACACAGAGCATGGTATCTTCGTCTGAACCAGCCAGCGCATACGAGGACAAGGCAGCGATATTTATTGATCAGTTTTATCCAAAGAATGATATCGAGTCCCACAGCTGCTCTCTTTGTACCCTCCTCGCGGAGTGTGCTAAGCGAACCGGCGGCAGCGCCGACAGACTGCCGAGTGTGCGATGCTGTCTTCGACCTAAACTCCATTGGTCATATATACCCATCTCAGATTCGGCTGGGAAAGGAGTGCTGGAGAGCCAGCTTAAGCACAGCGGCCAGATACTTGTCTGGTTCCAGGAATTGAAAATTCCCCAGCCAGTCAGATGGGGATATCCTGTGCCATCAGCAAAAAGTGCACGACATCGTCTTATCGCAGCAGTACGAGGCTTGGCAGATTCAAACCGAAGACGGATTTTGAAATTCCGCTTTATGCAACGTCGCCTACAGCTACCTAAAGTTCCAGAATTAGATTCTGCTACAGCCTTGGACTCCAAAAAGGGCAATGGGCACAATAAAATCCCAGAGTCAGACTTATCCCCCCTTCAAGACAACGCCGAGCAAATTAGTGATATATTGTCCGGAGAATCACTAAAACGGACCAAATTCAAACCCGCCGTCGCCCCATGGATGAATGTCATAGGGTCGAATAGCACTGGTCCGAACGCAGAGAGAGCCCCTATCCCTCCCATAGCCGATGTCAACCTGCTCCGGCAGTGGCTTTACGATTGCAGCACTAAGCACCTTCATCCGCAGGATCCTCTGGATCAGAATTCTCGAATTGGTAAGGTGCTGCGACGTGGAGTACTGAGAGCTATCAACACGACTACAGGACAAATAGAAACCCATGATTCTTTGGTGCCTTTCGTCGCCCTATCTTATGTTTGGGGCCAGACGGTGCACCTTACCCCGAGTCTTGAATCGAAGACCATAGCGGATTATGCACCGTCCATACGAGATGCTGCTGAGCTCGCCGGGTCCATGAATATTGCGTGGCTTTGGGTGGACCGCATGTGTATTAACCAAAGTGACGAAACAGAGAAGACATTTCTGATACCGTACATCAAGGACATTTTTGCGGCTGCGCAACTGACCATCATATCAGCCGCAGGAGATGGAGCCCACAATGGCCTTCCGGGAACAAAGAGTACGCCGCGGGAGAAAGAAAGCATAGTAGAAGTGACGAATGGACCCGAGAGATTCAGCTTGCTTTCTAGCCAACCGAGCTTCAATGCATTGTATGAACCTTGTGTTTGGCGCAGAAGAGGCTGGACCTTTGAGGAGCAAGTCTTCTCCAGTCGCGTTCTCTACATTTTCCCTACCGAGATGATATTCAGCTGCTGCAAGGGAACATTTAGGGAATCTTCAAGGCTGCATTTCTCCTCCGGCGCTGCAGGCTCCGGATGGGGTGATAATGGAGCCACTCCGCCTATTGTTGCAGCCGAGATAAATGCTAAGATTCACTCTACACTTCCAGACTCTGGCCACGCCCTATCGGCAAGGGATTTCGTACGCGCGGTAGAGGAGTACACATCAAGAAGCCTTACGGTCGAGGAGGATAGGGTCATTGCATTTGCTGGCTTGATAACCCTGTCCGGTGGGAATCCTGGTAGCCAGTTCCCAGAGAGAGCGTTGCTCAAACATGGACACCCGCCTCAGTTCTTTGAAACGGCATTGACTTGGCAGCACGAGGAGAGCTTCCAGAAGCGACAGCCACGCAATCGGAAACTATTCGTGCCGAGCTGGAGCTGGGCATCTGCGGGAACTAAGGTTTATTTCCTTGATAATGGAGAGGAGAATGGCTGAAGCTGCTTCTTTAACTTTACTTGCCTAGAAGGGCATGATGTTCTGGTATTACCTAGGCGGTCTTTCTATGTACCTAAGAGATTGGCGTTGGCTGAGCCCCTGGATATTCTCCATTCTCAACCCTGGATGAGAAACCACAGCGTTCACCTTAACTGCCACGTAGCAGCTGATCCCCTTCCTCAACTTCCTTCCCTCCATATGGTAACGGTCGTTTTTGGTGGTAATTTGGTTCGTCAAGACAAGGACGTGCACAGCCTTGTCGGTCTAGATGACAACCAAGGCCAGCATGCACCACTCCAAGGAAGGTGGTCAGTAGATATCACGAATCGAGCTGAGATTGGTTTAGTCGTAAGAAAGCTATTCGCCATCGTCGCAGGCAACTTGAACATATTTGTCATGGCGCTTCACCCGACCTCGAGGGAAAACACATACACGCGATATGGACTTTTTCCTGTGTCGGTTTCCAGTCATCGCACACTGTTCGCCGTGATGAGAAGAGGAAATCCCCGGTGGCAGTATATCTCGATTGTATAGAATATCTACGTAGTTTTTCTTTATCATTTTTCTTGTTTCTGAAATTCTTAAATTGCCTTGCGCTCTCAGTATGGAGCCAGACATGGTTTGTGTCAAGCTAATCACAACCGTGTAACAAAGTAGATAGATATAGATCTAAGAAATATTTGAATTCAAAAAGCCGTCACTGCTAGGAGACAAATTAATATGCATCCGAGGCAAAGTGAAGTCAAACCATTCCAGGCTTTATTCGATGATCCACCTGTGACGCGTTATTCACCCTTCACAATTCCCAAGCGAAGCTAGAAAGATAGTCAAGGGACTTTTGAAAAAGGTAATATATTTATGTAAAAGTATATCTGTTTGCTCGCACAGTGGCTGGGTATCTCAATCAATGAATCAATCAAAAGGCGACTCTCACCGCCCCATCTCATCCCCAGCTCGGCAGGCTCTACGCCTGCAATCCGCTCCAGGCCACGGCCTGCGTCTGCTTCCGGACCTTGTAGGTCCCGTCGGGCATCCTCTCAAAGTACTCGAACAGCCCGGCCATGGACCCGGCCACCTTGTCCGCGTCCTGCTCCGATCCGCTGGATGACCGCACCGGCAGTGCGCGCCCGCCGCTGCGGGCCGCCTCGACCGCCTTGAAGAAGCCCAGGTCGTCCAGGATCTGTCGGATCTGCGCTGAGGAGAGCCCGACCAGCTGCGAGGGGACGGTGGGCGAGCCGGGCTCACCCTCGGGCGAAGGCGCGGGGTGGACAAACTCGGGCACATCGTCTCTAATGCGCTCGCAGGTCCAGCAGATGCAAATCTCCGAGGAGGAAGAGGACGAGGACTCGTTCGAGTCCAGCACGTCCAGAGGCTCCGACGTGTCAGGGGACATTGTGGCTGACCTCTGCTGGGTCGTTTCGAAGTCGAGCCCGTCCTCGTGCTTCGGGTAGTCCCTCATCACACGCTGGAAACACTCGTACTGCTCCGAGTACAGACGGTGCGTCCTCCAAATGAGCTCGACGCCGAAATGCAGAGCCCTGTCGCCGTCCATCGCCTCGCCGCCCTCCAGCAGCTGCAGGGCGAAGTAGGCCACCGACGCGCGCTCCAGCGATCCATACAGCGACGGGCCGCGGATCCAGAGGAGCCTGTGCGCCTCGTCTATGAACTCGTCGTGGCGCTTCGCGACGTCGAAGAGGTCGACGTGCAGGGGCATGTCGAGCTCCGCGTACGCGGGGGGGTCGCGGAGGTACGAGGGCAGCTCGGCGGACTGGCCGGACATGGTGTCGAAGAGCACCTGGGCCGCGCGGGGGAGCGCGTACTCCATCGTGTGGACGTCGAGGACCTCGCGGAGAGCAGCCCAGGGGAAGCAGAGCTGGCGGACGTGGTCGGAGTGGCGGGGGTCGCCGCACTCGAGGCGGTAGGCGTCGGTCTCGAGCATGAAGGTGTACCAGACGAAGAGGACGTCGAGGGGGGGAGGTAGTCCTTTGTGAGCTGGACGCCGATGCGCTCGGTGGGACGGTAGGCGTAGATGGCGGCGTGGTTGAGGACGGCGTCAATGTTGGCCCACCACGCCTCGAAGCGCGTGACGGCCAGCCGGATCAGGGTATGCCATCGGTGCGTGTCGTGGGGCGTCGGTTCGGCGCCATCATCGTCAGACAGCCTCTCCTCATAGGCAGGGGGGCAGTCAAGCTCGACCTCGGTTGCGCTGAGGCGGAAGTTGTGGAAACACTCGAGCAGAGCGAGGTGGACAGCGGCGTGGCTGACGTCAGGGTAGACAAGAGGGTTCTTCTCGGTGTTGTACTCGATGTGGCCCGGGATGTGAGCGTTGGCAAAGATCTTGGGGTTTGGGATCACTGTCTGGAGTTTGCCGCCCGGCTTGGGGGTGGGATAAGACGAGGGGGATGGCAGCGTCCAAGAATGAGGCTCGAGCCCAACTTGGCTTGCTGAGATGGCCTTACGAACACGATTAAGCAGCAACATGCGCTGGATGGAGAGATGAGTGATACAGAAGAGTACGAGGAGCAGGAATGAAACAGTGACGGAGTACAAGGGGGGAGGGGGCAGCAGAGGGGGAGGCTAGCTTTTGAAGGTTTGGACGGAACTGGGCCGTTCGAGGTACCAGAGACAATAAGCTTAATTTTAATTCATCTACCGGTCGGAGTGACGCAACTTGCTGCTTCTCGCTTGGGAAAGCACAAGAAAGAAAGGGACTCGAAGCACGAGTAACTGCCTGCCAGCCAAGGAGTGACGCGCGGCGAACCCGCAGTAGGTTCTTGGCGGGCGTATGCTAGTGAGCCTTGGCATTACTGGACATGAGACCTCTTAGTTGGTAAAAAACGACTGAGTGCTGGCAGTTGGAGGCCTGTGGCAGGGGTGAGGCGATCATGGGCAGGGCCGTGTCTGAGGCCAGCTTCCAATTTGCACGCTCCCCGCAGCCTCAGCTCTTGGCCTGGCCCTACGAGCAAACAACGGAGTAAGACTCTGGTTCTAGGCATTAGGCGTATCCCGTGTGAGCCTATTAGGCCTAGTGTGCGGCGTAGATAATCTGGATATCTCGCGGGTGGGAGGAAGAAAGCTGGCGGTTAGCATCCAGATGGTTCCGTCACATGATTGATTCGGCTGGATTGCATCTGAATCAATCGTCGAGCCTCTCTTTATTTTCTCACCAGCTATCCACCCCTGCCATTTCCCCATCAGTCCACTCTGCAGGTGGGTGGAGGTTTAGTGTCGGGCGGAACGATTGAATAAATGATGACCGCCAAGAACAACAGAGCTTGGCCGTTCGTCGCCGCATCATCACGCTCTTGGACAAAAGGGCGAGTCATTTGAATTCACTCACATGGGTGGCACGAATCGAATCGAATGGGCCACACCGCAGTTCGTATTCCTTCATGCACGCTCTTCTCACATTTGCTGGGAACATTTGTGCAGGGTAGGCTGCCCAATACGCGTGTTGGTCCCCAAAAAAAAAAAGACGGTACATGAGCAAAAAATGAGAAAAAAAAAACCAAAAAAAAATGTTATCAATCGTTCAATATAGGAACAGCCCGATGCGGGGGTCGAACCCGCAACCTTGAGATGTGAACTCGTAAGAGTCTCACGCTCTACCGATTGAGCTAACCGGGCACCTTTCCGGGTGCTTGTGATGTTTTGGACGGCTCCCAGTATCATCTAATGAAGTTTTCACAGACAAGCCAGACACGAGGCAGCACTGAATAACTGACGCATGGAACGAGGCAATGACTAAATAAACTAATAGGCGTACTGAAAACACGTACATCTTCTCGATAAATCACAAGCGTTGTTACTACCCCGGTGCCTGGATAAAATAGCCATTAAAATCGCCCTTCATAAAACGCCCCTAGTTGAAAGAATCCTCCCTGTCGTCGAGAAAAACATGACTCGAGATGGTATCGTTTACTTATAAACCTGACCCATACCGAAAAAGAAAGGCCCCTCCATATCCGTTCCCAGCTACGTTTCCATTTCCTCAGGAAAGCCACCCCAGAATCCTTGTGAAACATTGACAAACATGGGAGGCACAGCCAGGTCCATGTCGATGTTCATGGTATTGTACATATCCGCATCAGACAACATTGATACATCCGTCGCGAATGGCTCCAGGCCGACGAAACCCGATGCCTCTGTCTCAGCCTCGGCTTCATTCTCGTTGCTGAACTCGCTTTGAGGAGACGGCATGACCAACCCCGGAAATGCCCGCGGCTGGCCATCTTCTGGGGTTGCGCCCTGGCCTTGGCTCGAGCTATTCTCGGGCTCAGAGTGGTCAGGCTGGCCAACTGGGGAGTTTTGCAAGGCGCCGTAGTCGATGACAGAATTGTGCAGCGCCTTGCCTTCCGTCGTGTTGCTTACTGTCGTGTCTCCTCCAGCTTTGATGTTGGAGTAAAAGAATTGCATCCTTTGGATAGTGTTCCTCTGTCACATCACCCAAATTAGTATGATTTTACTTGAAATTTTTCAGGTGCGCGGAGGGAAGAGGTGCTTACCCAAGTGTCGGCCATGGGCCATGCTTGTCTCATCTCCTTGAGAACATCGCATCCTTCCACAACACGAGTCCGCCAAGACTGGATCCGGGCCTCCTCCGCCCCCGGAAACGGGAAGTGGAAGAAGAACAGGAGTGCCCCCACGGCCGTGTAGCTCGCGAACCCGACGCAAGGCACAAGCCCGCGCAGGAAGAACAGACCAAAGTTTCGCATTTCGTGGAGCATCTCGCAGACCCGCTCTGCCATCTTTACGAGCTCCTCGCTCGAGTTGACCGACCACTGCTCCCATTCTGCTGGTTTGTTGTTGCGTAGCTGGCCCATCTCGACTTCTGGGAGGTAGGAGCGGTAGAGACAGATGATGGACACATGGTAGATGGCGTGCATGTAGCAGTACGCCTGGCCTTGGTTCGATACGGAGTGTGCTCGGAGAAGATGCGGACTGTATCTGAGACGCTTTGGCAGTGAGGCTCGCCAGTCCTCAAGCCGGGCGAGAAGTTTCTGTAAGCTGGACTGAGGGTTCCACGGGGGAGGCTCATCTGAATGGGATGCGCAAGCCCATCTTGCTACGTCACCCCATACGTTAGCGACACGCATCGTATAACCAATGAGGTCCAGATTTCCAACAGGAACATCGTCCCCGGGAGGTAGAGAACCGTCCAGCATCTCACACCTGACGGGCTCGCCAAAGTTAAAGGTGTCCATGTCACAAGGAAGTTGGATATTCATCCTCTCAGCAGACAATGTTCGGTCTCGAGCTTTGCCGCCACTCAATATACTGTCCATGAGGAAACAAGTCCACACGGTCCGTCTTTGCTCCTCTGCTGCTATGAACTCCTCACTGGACAGGTCGGGGCTCGGTGGATCCTCGTCAAATAGGCCCAAGGACTGGGCCATTCGGACAGACATGCCTAGATAGAACCATGCTCGCTTCCCTTCTCCTGCACCCCAGGAGTGACCCGTGAGCAGCAGAAGCACCTGGATGCGCTGCAGAGTCGGCTCATCCACATGTGGCAGGATGAGGGACCTTGCGCGCGAGGCAAACGCGTTGCTGGCATCAATCTGGCTCGGGTAGCCAGTCGGAGAAAACTGCGAGAAGCTGGGCAAAGCATAGAAATGTAAGTTGGATGGGACGAGACATTAATCAATCACGGGTGGTCGGGCAGGGATGGTATCTCACCGCACGGCAATGGCCAGAATGGCCCATGCAAGACAGTGATCAAGAGTCTGCCTGTGTATACTGGAGAGCAGGCTGGGCGTGTGGTGGAAGGACCACTTGTAGGCGCATCTCACGTAGCACGACTTGACTTCATCTGTCAGGTAGCTGAAGGGGTTGTCTAGAGGAGCGGCAGAGGAAGAGGGAGTTGCCGGCGCCGAGTCCTGGAGCTTGATCCTCGCCAGACTCAGGGGACTCCCAATGGGATACTCCCGCCGGCCAGCCCGGGCGCGCTGGGCGGAGAGGCCCGAGGCATGCGAGTGCGGTGGGAAGATGCACTCATCGCCTCGGCCCTTGCACCGGTCGCAGGGCGGTTCGCCGGTATTGATACACTGCGCAGCGAGGTGAGCGACTTAGGTCCCGGGGTGGCATGGCTTCAATTGACGCACTTTCCGCTTCGACGCCCTGCAAGCTGTGCAGGCGATGGATTTCTTCATGGCCGTGGCGGTGATGAGCATCACGACACGACATGCTGTGCTCTTGGCTGGTGTTTCGGCCAAGACTCTCAAGAGAGTTTTCTCTGTCCAGCGCAATGACCAATGGGGAAACCTCGGGCTGAGTCCCCAGATACAGCTATCAATTGCCCCGCTGTTGATGCTGCTGATGCTGATGCTGCTCGCGTGCTAACATCATCCTCTCCACAGAAGCCACCACGCCTGTGCTCGCTCTCGGTGAGGCTGTCTAATTTTGTTAGAGTACTGATCTTTCAGGTTTTTTTTTGGTGTTCCAGTCATGGAATAATTCTATCATTATACTACCCTGACCGGGAGAAGTATACATATATGGGTTAATAACTCTGCTAGTGAGAGCACAGTGCTTCCCTACCTACCTAGATATAAACAGGAAGAAATCCCCCGCCATCATTTTGCTGGATACTTTCTGGAGTTTGAGTAAGAGAAACAAGGTGCACCGGGCTATAAGCCGAATATGAAGACCTCAATAACCCATAGACCAACTTCGTATTTTGTAGCCATTTGATTGCAAGATGGCCCACTTCTGGGTCTCGGCCCAGAATTTGGCCTGGCTGAATGTACGGATGGCACTTAGTATACGCCCTTCCAATAAGATAGCCCTTCACGTACTAGCCCATGCATGAGACAGCACTCAAAGTACCAGCACTTTCATGGGATAGCACTTTCATGGGATAGCCCTTAATGTACTAGTCCATCCAGGGGATAGCACTTGATGTACTAGCACTTTCATAGGATAATAGCACTTTATATACTAACTCTTGCGACGGGTTGGTGCTTAGTATATTTCCTAGCCCATACAATGGATAAGCTTGATGTCCCAGCTAACCAGATGGGACACCAGGACCAATCCCAAAAGATGTACCCTTGTCAAAGCTTCCAACCGACTTCAGATGATGATGAAACATATTGCCTCTATCGACATTGTTTTGGTGAGCACCCTGCATACAAAATTTCTCCCCAGAGGTACTACAAGACGGGGAGTTGCCCATACCGAACTTTTCGGGGGACCACACTCTACTCTGGAGACATTAGAGGTCAATCTGTATCGCGAGTACATAACACATGGAGGAACACAGCTAAAGACTTTTACTGCCAATATTACCCCGCTTCGGAACAGGCCGATTTTCATCCAGGTGCTGAGCTATTCTATGGGCTGATGACACCTCTCTTCCGTATAACACAGTACCTTTACGTACAAGACTACCCCGGAATTAATGGTTCCACACAGCCACATACGTTTGCCAGGGTTCACCGGGATAGTTACCCCGATTGCGGAGCGAGTAGACCAATAGATTGCTTGAAATGTCAACTGTCTCAGCTAGGTATTTAGCCTTTGCTCTGTTGGCAAGGGACTACCCGCTTCTGTGCCGGCATCCGACGAATATGCCTCGGGCAGCTGCAGACATCCTTCCTAAGTTAGGTAGATACGGGCTCGCCAAGATTTCAGCTCCAGCTCGTTCGGGCGAGCTCAACATGCAGAGGCGCACTTAAACGCCATTGTCTGGGTTGTCGGTCCTATCAGCTTCATACTGGCCTTCAGCTGAGATCCATGGTTGCACTTTACGCCCGAGACCGGGAACTGGAATGCATCCGACATGCATTGCCGTTAGAAATAATACGCGCACTGCGATCTGTATCAAACTTGAGGTATGTTCTGATTAGTAGCCTAGCAACAAGAATAGAGGGTTGTGGTCATCAAGTATCAAGCGCCTTTATTCGCTTCTTCTCGGCATGGCCTTTTGACGGTAAACCCAAACTCACAGGCTTTCTCAGCAGCCACTGCTCGTATTATCCAGCTCCAAACTGGGTGAACTGTTGCCCTGCTCGGCGGAACATCACATTGCCAAGCCCTGGCTGCAGCTTCGGTCATGTAAGAAGTGAGACAGAACAACTCGCCCCATTGCCAGTCACGCTGCACACCAACGGCATAATTCTGTCATGATTGCACCGGCCACAAAGAGTATGAGGGGCTGCCTTCCAGTCGATAGAAGAGGGGCAAGATATTCTTTCTCCCTCGTGTATAAATACAGCCCTCTCCCTCACCCTTCCTGAAATCCATCCAACTCCAACAACTCTCTCACTTTCTTTCTCTCGAATCAATCTCCCACTCTACCTACCCACAAGAATTCGAATTAGCTTTCCAAAGCCAAGATGAAGCCCTTCTTTGTCATCGCCGGCCTTTTCGCTCTCGCCTCCGCGTCTCCCGCCGCTCCCCCCGAGCCAAGGTCTCCCCTCGAGCCAAGGTGCAGAAGTATCGGTATGTCTGCCATCAATATTGATTCACACAGCTTTCTGACTCTTCTAGGCGGCTGCAAAGTTCAAAGTGATTGCTGCCCTGGTAATTACTGCCGTTACTTTGCTGGACTGGGTCAGAGTCTTTGCATGAAGGCGTAAAGCTTTGCAATCTTCAGCATGAATCTAGATACTGAACCTCCGCATCGTATCTTGAGGCAGGCACCGGAATGCTATTTATAGCTTTTCTAGAGGAACATGGCGAGATTCCGGTGTAACTAGCGGGTCCAATGTTTGATATAGTTACGTACTTTTTAATCTCAACACTTACTGGCCCGGCTCTTTGTTCTTTCATTAGACCTCTGCAGTAGTTCATTAATCAGCTCGATTATATCATATCAATTGGGAGTTTTCTCTAAATTCATATTGCGGGGATGAAGCTGAGAATGCAGGTTTAGTTAGTACTAGGGCCAGGCCGGAAGAGGTGCGCATGGTTCCCCAGTTCCCGTTCCCATTTCCATTTCATCTTAGATCGGCTCCAATGGAAGGAACCAATACTTTCCCAGAAAACCCTAGAGAGTTGGTCATTCGTTGCAGGACTAGCGGTGGTAGGCTTCACCAACATGATGGAGAAGAAGCCCTCTGCTTATCTTAGAACCCCCGTAGTATATGTATATGACACTTGAATATTTTCGGCGTAGCTTATTATCCTTCTAGTGCTATACCTCAACACCTAGCTCAAGAGTGATTGGGGAGGATATCGTCGCTTGGGCCGGCTTCAAACAGCTCGCATAACATCAAAATCAATTCTCTAGGGCGGCATCAACCACCATCATGACCATAAATACAACAAGTAAAAACCATCTCATTACCCATACCTATCCCTTACCATGAGTTCCTCAATACCCTGGGGCCGTTTAAAAAAAAACCTATAACACCACCTCACAAAACCAAATCGATATCATCAAGCTCATCTGAACTCAGGGAAAGGTATTCGTACTATGACCACTCAGCCCTTCACTAGAGCCTCAGTTGCCCTCCAGCATAGCTTCAACAACACCAGCCTCCCCTCTCAATAACTGAAGGACCTGCGAGCGATCCCGGTTGTTCTCGTTGAGAATTCTTTCCCCGAGTTCTATTACTGTGATATCCTCACTAACAGCATCGTGTTCACTGGAATCCAAGATCTGCCGCGGATAATGCCAAACTAATCGTGCTGCAATGTGGATATGCGAATTCGCATGAAATTTGCCCACGGTGCGCCGGAACACCTCCCATGACAGGTCCAGTGGACTTTCTAACATGAAGACCTGAACCAGATTGAAGTAGTGAATCGCGCTCGTGACGGAACTCATTATAATGTCAACACAATTCCAGTTCTGGTGGGCTGCGGCGAGGATAATCGGGTCCGTCTCTGGGGATTCTCCGAGAAAGGGGTTTTTCCTAGCGATGCCATGATCAATCAGTAACTGAACTAGGCGTGTCTCTCCCGCAATACATGCTTCCTGAAGCTGGGTTTTCGGGCCGGGGCTCGATATGTTAATGCCATGTTTGAGAAAATGCTGCGCCATTCGATACTGGCTAGCAACAGGCCATCTCTGGACCATGAAATCCATCACCGTAGTGCACGACTCGAAATTGACATTGGCTCCGTTCTTCAGAAGAAAGTGGGTGATCCAAAACTGTTTGATATTAATATGGCCCTTCTGGCGTACTGCTGCAAAGGCCGAGAGGAGCGGTGCGCAGTAGATTCGACCACCGATTTCCCTCCCCGAGCCGCAGAATCGGTTGCAGACGTCTTCACTCCGCTCCGTGGCCTGGATATCTGCTCCGGCCAGAATCAAAGCGCACAAGCAGGTCACGCTGTTGCATGCGGCAACGGCCAGCGGCTGGCGAGGATCGAGGAGTGTACACCCGTTTGGATCGGCGCCATATCTCAATAACAGGCAGAGTGTCTCCCAGTCTCGCTGGGCTATTAATTCATTGAGCGGGTTGGTCGAGGTCTCGTTTGATCCCTCAATGGAGGCTCCTTTCTTGAGCAATGTCTCACAGAATAATCGTCTCTTCATCTTGAGAGATCCTGGGTTCTGGTAAAGCTTGCGTAGAAGCATTGCGTCCACTTGCTCTCGGTGTTTGTCGGATAGTGCATGTCTTCTCCTCTCCGACAGTTGGATAGCATCCATGTCTAATTGCGTAGAATTCTGAATATTTTTAAAATGCAACTCAGTAACGAAACTAGGAACCAATGGCTGCCAATTTATCTTTCTAGCTGTGCTATTGTCCGCCGGCGGCCCGGGATGGCCGTTTTCTCGCTCTGTCTGCGGTTGAGGGCTTGGAGCTGCTATGGAAGGCTCTGGGACCGGCGAGGTAAGAAGAGAAGTTTCACTCATGCCGGCTTGGCTTTGAACATCGAGGTCAAATGAAGAAAGAAGTGTTGTCCGGGAAATGCTAGTGACCTCATTGCTTTGTGTGCTTGCAAGATCTGACCTGGTGACCGTAGATAAGTGTGTGGTCGATGGTTTGTTCAGCAGGGAATTGAACCCCATGCTGCTCTCTCCACCTTGAAAACTCTCGGATGGCTCATTATCGAATCTTGACAGTGCTTCTTCATCCTTTCTATCGAGCTGTGAGTCGTTCGTACTCAGTGAAAGTGCAGGTAACTCCGGGATAGGATTGGTGGGGATCGCAGGTCTTGCCGGCTCTTCATCTGGATCAAGAATGGTGGCCTGGTAGGCTGTTTCGCCGCACGTCGTGTAGTCTGCCATCTTCTCGAGCCACTGTTCCACCTTGGCTTGCGATTCCGTCGGCGATGCTTGCGTAACGAGACGGCTGAGGATCTCGTCTTTCTGAAGGATCTTGACCACCTCGGCCACCTCGCGGATCACTTCGGTATCGTTCTTCACCTCTCCAACAATATAACTGCTCGATTTGTTAATTGAAGCTGCAAGAGTTGGTGGGTGCATACCGACATTGACATCAGATGAAGGCCGATGCCCAGCGCGACCTTGTAAGACTCGAGCGATTCTCTCAGCTTCCGAATCTGATCGACCCCAAACAGCGACCACCGCAGCTTCAGCCAGAGTGTCAATCGCCCCCGGTATTTGACCAAGAGCGATTCGATCTTCTCAACTACCGCCATCGCACCGGTAACAGCGCTGTTGATCTGCTCCAGGAGAGGGACAAGCATCGGGTTGGTCTGGGCGCCGAAGCGGGAGAGCCCAGTGGTGAGTGGGGTAATAAAGGCCTGGAAAAGGGCCAGCTCATTCGAAATGTCGCGTAAATCATCAGATGCGTCGCGCAGGTCGACGGATATCTCTGCCACGGTGGCCACCGTCTTCACGATGCCCGCCGCGAGCGCTACCGACGCAGCAACCACAGAGATGGGCTCCATGGTGCGTTCATATCTCCGCTTCTTGCTTGAAAATGGTAGATGAGGGAGAGAGGAATGTGGGAGGGCTGAGGCACCAAAAAGCAAGACACGAGCTGAGCCTGGGCTGACATGAATGGAGGGAGTTAGGCTGCCGCAGAGTATGCACGTTGTGCAAAATATGAATGCTAACCGAAAGCTCACCCGCCCTGCAGCCGCTGGCTTATTCGGGCTATGATGTGCCACTTGTCCTGCGGCACGAAGGAAGCTGAGTTATCATGTCCACCGCCACATCAGTCGTTCGTCTTGGCAACCTATCTTTAGTAGTCTTTTTGGTACCTATCTAGCCAAAAGAATACAAAATGGCGAGACTTGAAGTTTACAAACTCTCGAGCCAAATCGCCTGTACCGGATAAGGGCGGGTTTGATTCTGGTTCATTGTAAGTGGGATCCGTGAGATGCTGCGCCAAGAACGGCACGGCATACATTCCACCCAACATGATTGGTTTGGCGCCCTCTCTAGCATTGAGAACCCTCATGCTGTGTCTGCCAGAGGCCTGGGCAGATGTATGTCTCTAGTGCGGGTGGTGATATATTGAAATTTGACGTGATGCTATAGAGCTTTCCAAAGCTTGACCACAGACTTATTCCGGCTCGCCCCTCCAATAAAAACTACATCTTCGCCTACTACTGTCTCTAAAGTACTGAAACCAAGCTTATAAAGAACCTTGAGGCTTCTAACATTGTCGTGGTGTACGTTTGCTTGTATTTGTATCATCACCTGAGGGTTACTCTTCCTCTTTTCACTGAAGTAATGTTCCAACAAGGCTTTGATGCTTTCCGTTGCAAAGCCCTTGCCCCATGCTGACGGTAGGAACAAATATCCAAGCTCAAGGCCAATAGCTCGGCTCGCGTCGTTGATTTTTGGGCTGCCCAGCAACCCCTCTTTGATCAGTTCTGAAGGTAGCAGTGTGAGGATGCCGATACTTTCTGACCCATCATCATCCACGGTACCGTGGCCTTTAACTTCTGGTCTATTTTGCCGGAGAAGTACTGCATAGCAAACACGTTCGCCGGATCGATCTGCTGTCGTTGAAGGTATCACACCTGCCATCCAAGCTTGGCTAGCTATCTTGTTTTCACACGGGCCATGGGGACTGTTTGAGAAATTAGAGAAAGAATGAGACGGTATGGGAGCTTCATTCACCTCCACTGGGTGGCCTGTTTGTCACGCCAGACATTGTGGAACAAGTCCAAGTGCACGCTGCCCTCCGCGTTGGAATTGAGCTGCATTAGCTGCAGCCTCGGAGTCTCAACTATGATCCCTGCCATTGCGTTCCACTGAAGTCTTCGTAGGGCTGGAGCTAGGGAGATGGATGGTGTTGTTAGATGTAGTCTTGGGAGCTGGCCGTCTCTTCACACTGAGACAAATAATCACTCACCCCGCCCCTATGTTGCGCGACAGGATTCGGCTCAGGTGGCTCACACTGCTGATCGTCCACTGTGTGGCCTTGAAGGAGTTCCAATATTCAATATTATGGTTGTATTGGGTGGGGTTCTTTTATGTCCATTGAAATGGGTGGCTCGCAAGCCATCTTACAGCGGGGTTTAGCATCCGGCAGACGAGAGTTGCACGCAATAATTTGAACACTTTGTCTGCTACTCTAGTGGGATTCTGTAACCAAGTCTACAAAAAGCTAGAAACTAAGGAGTTCCAGGAGCTTGTCTCTTTCTCCCATTTAAGATCACTGAACCAGGTGGAAGGGTTGCGGCTCTCGTCTCTCGTTGAGGTCCTACATCTGCTCATCTCCGACTGTCTGTCCTTGATTAATTGACTGCTATGGTGAGTCTAGTGGTTTACAAAAACACAGGAATGTAAAGTTCAACGCAGAAAAACTGGTAGTAGTTCTGTTCCTTTGATGTTCCTTTTTCTTTTTGTTCAACATCCCATACTTGTAGAAGGCTTGTGGTCTTGTCGCTGCAATGTGAGAGGAATGTGATGATCCGACAATGAAAAGAAGTTCACTATTACGAATATAGTAAAAGCATGATTGGCAGAGACTCGACTAAGAATTCAAAGTCAGAACTACTACCTTTATTCGTTTATATAAAATCTTATTAATCGATATAACCTCACGCTCTTCTCATTCTCACGCAACCAAAATTAAAACGCCCAACCCAACTATGCAGAATTACAATGCGTCCTGTGCCGCGAGTACGTCCTTAGGGGCAAAGGTCCTCTCCAAACTACCCTCCCAGTGGTCATACCCCACCTCTTTCTTGTACTTTCCAGTCAGATCCGCGTTCTTGGGGATCTGATACTCGTTCAAGATAAGTTTCTCTTTAGTGCTCTTGTCGGTTTTCACCCATCGCGCCTTCTCCTTATTGTCGGCGTCGAAATGCTCCCACTTCTTGTACCTGTCCTCAACAAATGGAGCAGCCGTATATCGCTTTCCGTCCTTGCTCCAGTGCTTGGCCCTATGGTAAACACTTGGGTGAATCTCTTCGCAGAATCTTTCGGCCTTGATCTGATCCCCGTTCTCAGCCGCCTTAGTTTCTCCCGGAACACGCTTGTAGGAAGCTGACAATGTCGAAACGCTCGAGCTGATCCACCAAACCGATAACCATGGGTTTGTGTCCTCAAGAGTACCGTCACTCCATTGGACCTTTGACCAGGCGACCGCCATGTCTCGGACCTTGGTGTTGGTCGTGATGAAGTTGTTGTCACTGAGGCGGAAGAGAATATACTTCTGGAGCGCGGTACCGCTGATCTGCAGTTTGCCATGAAGCTGATCAATCATCCACGAAAAGGCGATCTCGTCGACGCTGTTGGTGTCGATGTTGCTCGCGCTGTGGCCGCCAACATCTGAATGATAGCCAGGGAACCAGACCTGCTTCAGGTTGACGTCTGGACAGGTCGAATCCTTGTACCAGAGAGTTGGTGGAAAGTTTCCACGAGTCTCGTCAATAGCAAGCGCGTGGAACGCGTTCTCAATGTCTATTCCCGTCTCAACTGTGTCAGACAAATCATGTTTTATCTCATAATGCCGAATTGAACAAAGGGAGTGTGCGACTTACGGGGATGGAGCTTTGTTGAGTGAAATGATGTGTCGTCGCCGGCCTGGACAAACCAAGTGGTGGCGTTTATGCTAGCTACAGTGTCCCAGACACCGACGACCTTGATTGGCACGTGCATGTGGGAAATGGTCTTCAGATAATCGAAGCGACTGCCATAGGGATACGGATCCCTGCCCTTCTGGGGAGGGAGCGTGCCGAGTTCTCCAGGCTCAAGCTTGCCTTGAGCCCACTTTGTCTTACCAAAGGCGTCCTTGCCTCTTGTCTTGTAGGCGAGATAGACATCGTAGAAGTTGTCCAGATGAAGAGGCGTGAGGAGGCCTACTTCGCAGATGAAGCCAGCCAGTGAACGCGCCGTGTAGGCACCTCTGGAAAAGCCGAAGATGAAGATCTCATCTTCAGGGCCCCAATTGTTGGCGAGAAAGTTGTAAGCCTCGCACACATTCTCGGCAAGGCCACCTCCAACAGCACCTGAAATGGGAGCATATTAGCTAGAGATCACGAGCAGCCCAATGCTACGGAGGCGAATGTACCTTGGTAGCCCTTGTTGACTTTGCCAACTGCGCCAGTACCAACGCCGGACTGGTAGTAGACGATTTGAGGAATCTTCTCTCGCTTATCGTTGATATCGCTGACGCCGACCCGAGCGATGACACGGGATAGTCTTGCTACATTGCTAGCATACTGGTCGTTTCCCTTGTCGATCGCGCCGAATGTCCCATCACAGCAGACAATCAGGCGCTTCCTAAGATTGCCCTGCGCGTAAGTCGCTGAACAGGCTTTGCAATTCTCGGACATGGTGGGCGGTAATTCAAGTCTGAGTGAGGACCAGGGAGATGTAGTGGAAGGCTTTCGTCAAATGGGCGAAGTTGAATCGGTAGTATATTCTGGGCAATGGCTTTACATGTCATATATATGTCACTGGTGAACATCGTTAGCCGCCACCATTGAGAGCCTACCAACTGATCAACTGACAATACCGTCGTCAGCTCCCTCTCAGCTCGAAGGCTAAAGCGGGTGCTGGAGACGCTATAGCGCCGGCTTGACGGCCAAAAGTGGCAAAATATCGAGGAATGTCATTAGTCTGGGAATAGTGGCAGGGGCCTGGAAGCTGAACTCTGGGGGTCTAGCCTCTAGTGAAGCTTGTTTTCAATACTATCCATCTCATCCTATCCCTTGCGAGTACTAAGCAGACGAGCTGTGCCTCGTAATGCAACCTCTCGGCGTGGGTTAGTGGTAGATTGATCGTGCTCTTGTGATATTGATAGGCCATCCTCGCTGTGGGACGGACCGCTCTAGACTAGATGAACAGGGGGCTCAGCCCAGCCGCCTCACCCGTCTTAGACCTGTCTTAGACCCGGTATGGTGCTCGTGAGGCCTGGAACTACCTGAACTAGTGACCTCGACCCTTTGAAAGGGCCAGGGTTGTTGGGCTATTGCCTCCAATTCTCGAGCTAGCCTCAGCCAGTCTCAATATTGTTCTTTTTTCCTTCAAGGGTCTGTCTAGGCGCAGTCATTCACGGACGAATCCTGTTGCAAACTGTTGGCCATGACATTTACATCACTCTTACGCGGGTTTAGGGTCCCAGTAGCTGTTTTAGATGCATTCCTTGAGGCGAACAGCATGGATGAGACCAATGGCTATCCCCCATTTGAGGACCAGGAGCCTTTGATCTCCTCGATGCTCCGCTCCAAAATGGGCACGAGCTCGGACAGTGCACGCATCTTCATTCCCGACCGCAAATCTTTCAACACATCCTCTATCGCCTATGTTGCCTACAAATGGGTGAAGGTATATGCACAACGCGAGATTGACCTCGAAGAGGACCTTCCTGGCCAAGTTCCGGTGGCATTTATTAGCCTCAAAGATGAAATAATGGGCTTTGCCAAAGAAGAACACTTTGCAGGGACGGATAAGGGGAAGTTTGGAAAGGTTGGCTTGTTCATGGTTTTCAATCAGAGTGTCAGCTGGCTGCCTGCTGAACTTGAAGCTCGAGCACAGGTAACCCCGTCCCAACTCCTATTTATCTTTGTCTTGTTTATACTGAGTAGTGTATATATAGATCCCAATCTCCTGTGGTACATGTGATCAGTCTTTCGAGTCATTTGACGAGCTCCAGCTTCACCGTAATCATACCCACGGGGCGCCAGAAGGAACCAACCCGCTTCCAGATGCATGAATGCGCGGGAGCGGCCTGGGACTTATTCTAAATGTATTTCTTCATAATTTCGGGAGGTTACTCATTTTAATGAACTTTTCATTGCTATGCTGTCTGCGGCGAGACTCAGACCTCTCTTAAGTTATATCATCATTGATCAGTTTTCAGAATGGAAGTAGCATTTGGTGAGATTGCTTTGTAGCACAGTGTTTAGCTGTATAAGTATTTTAGTTCGCTTGAGATGTGACTTCGAACGCGGGCGTGTCAAATACATCCCAGTTGTCCGCTGCAAAAGGATTGCCAAACGGCACCAGAGCGGCAAATCTCATCTTGTACTTCCCCGGCGCGATCTGCGTCCCGTTGGCGAGCGTCCCGAGCCACCAGAGATCCTCCCCACGGTACCCAGTCTGGCTTCTTGCGACGTCCTTGGCCGGCAGCGCGATCACCTCACTCGCGTCATCCTTGGAAGGGTCGAAAGCCACGCCCCTGGCTGAATTGACCCAGCTGGTTGCAGAACCAACGTACTTGGCCTCGCCGATGACGGGAGGGTACTTCCACTCACGCTCATTCCATGAACCTTCAAAGATGTCCCACCTGAGCTGGCGCGTTCCTTGTTGAAGACGGGCGTACGCTTTCACGTATTCTTGAGCTTCGGGCGCGAGGTCAAAGCTGAAAGTAGCTTTGTCTTTAATAGGAGTGTTGGCAGGGCCGGACGTCATTGTCGGGAAGCCCATTCCATAAGAAAAGATGCTGGTGATATCCTTGTGCAGATCGGCGCTGAGCCCCAGATACGGGATGCCCACCTCCTCATTGTTGTCTCCCTTGATGAGAATTTTACCACTATAAACCGGAAGCCTGGATCGATCAGTTGCCTCGGGATACATGAACGAGAATTCAGCTTTCTTGGTTTCACCTGGTTGGACCGTGAAAGTGCCTCCTGGGAAGGAAACATGCGGCGTCAAACTTTGGGGGTCGACCATAAGATACTCATGCCAGGCAACTTGAGGGTTGCCCCAGCGACTTGGGTCAGTATCTATCGTGTTCATGCCGCCGAAAGCCTGTTGTGTAAATGTGTATGTCACAGGCGAATCGTCGTTATTGGTTATCTCAACGTTATGGTAACGGCTGAAATGGTGTGTATCGTTGAGAGCAAACTTGGCAAAGGATAGCGATGTCTTGTAGTCCAGAATCTTGGTCGCGTTGATCAAGCCTGTGCCGACCTGCGCAACAGGGGCGAGAAAGTCGTACGAATTGCCTTCGAGGAGTCCGTCGTCCCACTTGATGGCGTCGCCAGACGCAATAATCCGCATGGCGAGAGACTTGGCCCATTCTGGGCCCTGAGCTTTGCGGCCGCCATATTTGCTAACATAGAGAGCAGCGACACCAGCAGCATATGGGCACGCCATTGAGGTGCCGCTTAGTATAGCAAAGCCGCCATTGAGATACGTCGACAGAATTCGGCCACCAGGGGCAGTGATGTCTGATTTGATGAAAAGATCGTTGGTAGGGCCTATAGATGTGAAGGAGCTCGCGAGACCAGGGAGGTCAGTATTCTCCATGCCGGCGTAGTGCAGATCGGCACGGTGTGAGAAGTCGGCCGTCACGTTGCCGCCGGCCTTGATAACATCTATGATGGCCTTACCATTCTCTGCAGATATCATCCCGACGACACTGTCCCAGATTGGGGTTGAAGGAGAGGTCAGGGGCTGGTCGTTACTGTAGAACAGGATATGAGAAGCGTTGAAGGGTAACAGACTGATCTGCTTATCAGCAAAAGTGCAACCGCCCCGGCGAACAAGGACGACTTTTCCTCCTAGATCGGGCGTATTTTCCGGGAGTGGTGAACATGCATCATCTTCCAACGGCTCTAGGCTTAACGGGTAGATCGGCCAGTTCTTGACCTGTGACTGGTCCCATGGCTCTACGGCACTATATGGAATCCAGCTTGAGTTTGCAGCCCCTCCATCGATATATGTGATGTTGAAGGTTGGGACTGCGATCGTGAGCGGCTCGGCTGAGGCGACTGCGAGGACGTTGGGAGCAGCTGCACCACTGTTTGCAGCGAAAGCCCCGATACTTCCTGAGTTGCCGGCAGATATGGTGATTAAGACACCGCGCTCGACAAGTCGGTTGCCCACCAGAGCCCATGGCCCGTCTGTGTATCCATTCACGGCACCGATAGAACAAGTAATGATGTCCGCTCCGTCATCGTAGGCCCTTATGAAAGCATCAATGAGAGTGTCCTCATCTGTGCCATCAATGGTGCTGAAAACCTTGTATGAATAGAGCGTAGCGTCAGGAGCAACACCAATAAACTGGTCAGATTTACCAGCCACGATACCGGCAACATGCGTGCCGTGACCTTGCTGATCCAATGGATCATCATCTGGCTCTTTCTCCCCAGCTGCTGGCCATGTTCCATCTCCGACGAGATCGTATCCACCCGCGACCTTGAAGCCGCTACCGAATCCACCTCCGAGCTGGGTGAACTTTAGTAAACGCTGATGGATTTTGGAAATATCGGGACACGTACGGTTGGGTGATTATAGGAGGTGCCCGTATCTACGATTGCAACCTGTGCGCCTTTCCCTGTGACCCCGGAACCATGGATTTTATCCACGCCAGTCATGGCATGAATGGAGTAGTTCGTAATGATAGCCTCGTCCGTTAAAACGACGGAAGGGGTGATCGGCGCTAATTGATACTTTCTGGACGGCCATACTTGACTGACAGGATTCAGGGCCTGCAGAGAGTCGGAGTTGTCTTCGTCTGACTCCAAGGAACATCCCCTAAAGACCTCGCTATCATAGACTTTGACAACTTTCTTACCGCTGACTCTCGCCAACTCATTAGCGGCGTCAGCAGCATCGACATTCTAGCGGACAGTTGTTAGTGGTGTTGTTATTGTGCAGAAAATTGTTTCGTGTTTCGTACGTCGTTGAACTCAATAATAAAACGTTTTGGGATACTAAGAGTTTGATTATTGGGAGCTTCGTCACCAAGGGGCTGATTGTCAGGCACTGAAATTGCTGAAGTGACAAGGGTGAGCCCTGTGAGGAGATAGGAAAGAGAAATCATCTCATCGGTCTTGTGGCAGAAAACAGTAGACACCGAGAACCCAAACAATTTCAACAGCCCGCGAAGAATCTAATGATATATATGTATTTTTTAAGAGCGCTTCGACCATTGAGAGATGTGCGGGGAGTATTGATAACGCTACCATCCTGGATGATGACCTCTGCCATCACCTTCCTATCCGGCCCCAAGATAGCCGCTCCATACAGCAGGGGCACTGTGCAAAAGAACCTGCCCGTCCAAATATCCGGGCTGTAGATTTTCCTCTTATTGTGTTTATCCGGCACTCAAACATCATCTGGTGAGGACCTAATCTACGGGACTTAGAAAAAGGCCGATGCTCCGACGAGTGTCCGTAGCAACTTCGTTTATCAGTTTCTTCATCTCGCTCAATCCTTGTAGGAAGCCTTTACATCATATCAATCGTATGCTGTAGTGTATATGTCACTCATAAAATGAGGAAATGGTTTAACTGGATACTGAACTGAGTGGTTATTCTAACCCTGGTTAGGAGAGCCGAGCATATCATCTCTATCTTCAATTGAACTACCCAATCGGGATCTAGTCCGCGTACCCTTGAACCAACGATACCCAGTGCAAGAGCAATAACGGTAAAATTCATTGGAGACCCTCTTCTAATACCACTTCGTACACCGAGAAGGAAGAAGCACAACTCTTGGCGTGCTGTGCAATACGAGGTGAAGAATGAGGTGATTCGAGTTGTGAGGCACCATCTCACTTTCTAGCTAAAGACCTCGCCATATCATCGCGCTCAATATCAAAAGGAACAAGGTAATCGCTTTCTTCTTCCTTGTGTCTATGTTTGTTAGGTAGGGTAAGTCGACGACTCAAGAGTAGAGCTAGACCCAATACCAATCTTTGCTTTCTATACTCACCGCAGAGGTATACAATCCCATATCGCGTTATTACGTACGGGAGTTGCACTAGGTTCTTAATCAATCCGGATTCATCACTTAAGCTTAAATCATAGAACTACAACGACAGAAGTCGATTTCGCTTGAGGTATTATTGGGCTCTAATAGGAAACACCTGAAGGTTTCTCGTAACAGAGAACTAACTCACATACAAGATTTCGCTGAATAAGTGAGGAAAAGTACAGATATAGATTCCCAATCAGAGTTCATGTTTAATTGAAGAGAGGAGTGGCAAGCGGGATTAAAAATACAATTGACAACGTGTTGTCGACCCTGGTCGTTGTATTCGACGCTACCAGGGAACAGCTCGGAATTCATCCTGTTCATATTCCCAGAAGGTACCTCCTTCGACTTCGCCCTTCTGAGATTCGAGCAACTTCATAATCACTTCAGCTCCCAATAGTGGATCCTTTGTGCCTCTGAAGCCGTTGAAGCCCGTTTTGCAATGTCCGGGACTAATTGCCCAGAATGTGACCCCTTTATTTTGAGCTTGGAAATGTACCGTGAGCATGTTGAGAGCAGCCTTGATCACGCAGTAGTCGATCACAGCCACGGCCGGCAGCTAGAAATATTCATGTCAGCCCAGTCAGAGATTTCAGCTGAGAGAAACATACCTCTCCGTTGACCGTCTTCCCAAAACTTCCACGACTGCTGGAGACCATGATTACACGAGGCCAGTTGCTTTTTTCAAGGAGAGGTAAGAATTCACGGGTAACCTGAGTGTTTGATGTGATTCCGTTGTTGAAGCTCCTGTTCGAGGCCTGGCGCCGCTCTTCTGCATTCGTCGAGGAGGAGAGCTCAATTTTGATGGCATTATTGATTAGAACTTTTGCGATCAGCATTTGGCCATACCCTGCCAACTTTCGTTTGATATTTCAGCTTACCGTCAAGGTGACCAAACCGTTCACGCACAACGTCTGCGGCTGCCGCGATGGAAGAATCGTCCTCAATATCGAGTGCGAGTGCTTGAAGGTTGGCCGAAACTCCGCTTGACTTGAGTTGCTCAATAGCATCATTCCCAGCTTTAAATGTGCGACAGCCAAGAAGAACGGTGCTATCTGGCAGCCGATTACCGATAGCCTGCACGATGGCGAAGCCAATGCCCCGATTGGCGCCCGTAACAAGGATCGTTGCCATTGTGTTATAAATTGGTCGACGATATAAATGAAGACTTGAGTTGAAATGTGAAAGGAAATTCCTCTCGACGCAAGCACTTGGACATTATGATAGTATAATTCCAGAGGAAGAGTGTCATTTATTAATATATATTTATGAATATTCCAGGACGTAGGCAAACAAGGTTTTCCTTAACTCCGGACAGCCCTACTGGATTTGATAGCTTCATCTGACTTACTGGCAAGAGATCGGCAAGATTTTCAGTAGCCTCTCTATCTAGCCGCTTACATTCCGTTAAGTCCGTCTACAACCCGCTATTAACCCAACTCATCTTTCTGGCGCTGGTATAGTAGCCTTTGTTAAATGTCCGAACATGATTAGGGGCCCTTAATTCCGGATGAAAGAGCTTGGAGAGTGCAAAGCAATCGTTGCGGTTTCTCAAACGGAAAATCGATCATACCAAGGCATGGAAATTTGCTTAGTCAATTTGTCAAAACTGAGCGTTGATCAGACAAGTACCATAGTAAGAATAACTGCACTTTATAATAAAAAGTGACTTTTGTCGGTAATGCACAGCAATTTTAACTCCCCCAGAAGGGCTGTAAGGAGTGGATCTAGCATTGACAGGTCAAGTGCTTCCACCCCTCAATGAGTTACCGGAGCTATCCTGACTACTATATTCCCCTTGACTGAATAATCACTTCAAGATATACTCAGAGGACTTTGGCGGTGCATTCATTAATTTTTGGGATTTCTATGCATTTATGTCGTGCGGAGGCAGTCAGTGTGCTACACCGTCGCAAAGAAGGTGACCGATATCCAAGACCTACCTTCTTAAGGTACGTTCAGATACAAAATTGACGGCTTAAAAATGCTATCCTGGCTTAAGACTGAGACTCGCCTCGCATATAAACACTCTTCTCATTAAGGGGTCGCCAATAATGCCCAGGTAAATTTATATCTTGGGCTCGACGATTTGTGAAGTAGAAATTATGTCAAATGTTCCCGAAACCCCTCCAGGTCTTCCACCACGATCCTAATTTTCCTTAGTCGTGATGGCTAGTTTTCCTTTTCTACCTAGGACTTGCCCATTGCAAATATAAAGTCCTGTTCCCTTTGTTGTAATCTCTATGTGCTTTTCCCCCAGGTTGATAATACAAAAATCAGCTAGCTCGCTTGGAAGCGCTTCGCTTGATAGTAGAGCCTTCAATTGAAGCACTCTGCGGCAACTGCGCCTGCAACCAAGGCTGTTCTCTTATTGAGTCGCCCAGGTCTGGTGTGTCCGTTTGCCTTGACTGCCTATCCTCAGTCACAATATCAACCTGGACTGATTTATGGATGCGGACTTTGCTTCCAGGCGACCCGCCATCGCTCGTCCGCGTTGCGTGCATATCCTCAAGCCTGACGCTGCTGCTCTTGCCGCCGTTGTTCTCCCCAACCATGCGCTCCTCGCTCTCGTTGAGTGTAAAGTTCGTGATCGGGTTGGCCGTCGGGGGCCCGCGACCGCGCCAGCTTGGCCCGCTGCTGCCGCCGCCGCCGAATGTCCGGAAACCCTTGGGGGCGGAGTTTGAGCTGTAGTTTGACGACTTCCGCGCCGTGCTAACCAGTGTGTCGATGACCGGCCCGAACCAGACTTTGAGCAGTGGAAAGATGTGAGGCAGGTTGGTCGTGACGAGTGCAACGAAGGTTTCGCGGACGGCCCAAGAGCCGGCAAGTTGGGCACCGTTGACGGGATCCTGTTTTGTTGAACCAGTCAGCATACCTAATATTTGAAGAGATCTTGAACTCTTTGAGTTCAAATCCCAGGCCGCCAGTAGGGATAGTGGTGTCTTACGGTGACAATGATAACGGCTCGTAGAGTTCCACAAACCATGACAAAAATACCACCGCTAAATAAAAAGAGCAGGCCAAGTTTCTTCCAGGTTTGCAATCTAGAGCTCCAAAGCATGGGTAGTGGGATAGAAAGAAGATACATATCGGTCGTGACGTTGAAGGCGTAACACACCCACACAATCTGGTTCGACACGGCCGGCTGGCAGACATCTGGTGATTGATAGCCGAGTTAGCACTTCTCTGTTCAAGAAATGTTCGTAGTAATTTAATACGTACTTCCAGGGTCCGGGTTAATCTGCCAGTATCGGTGGAAAGGTCGGCAGCCAAGAAAAATGTTGACGACGACAATCAGCCAACTACCAACAACCAGACCGAAGCCGACATATATGCGATGCAGGTAGCTTTTACCTATACCATCCTACACAATTCCATGGCTATCAGTATCAGAACTCGTCCGAGGGAGACGGAGGTGAAGTAAAGGGGCAAGCGCCAAATTGTCGGGGTCAAGTACCGTCAGTCGAATATAGAATACCAGCCACGAAGCCTTGAAAGCCCACAGAATAACCGAATATGAGTTCCATCCGCATAGCTGGATAATCGAGCCGATTACTCGTAGTTTGTGCTCGGGGTCGTCGGTCGACAGAGCTTCCCTTTGGGCGTCGGTCATTCCATTGTTGGCTATGCCGTGGGCATGAGCGCCTACAGAATACGCAAGCCCGCTCTCGATACCGTAGAATATCTATGATCACGAGGCGTCAGAAAGAAATCGGTATTTTCCCCACGAGGCATCCCTTTCTGGGAGAGGAACGTCTTTTCGTCGTGCGGAAACACCTGAAGAGCAGACCTACCAGTCCCACGATGACCAGATAATCGTCAGGCTGGAGCTTGCGAAATCCGACAGATCTTGTGCGAGCGACGATTCTCAAAAAAGTAACCAATGCTCCAATCCCCAGAAGAGTCCAAACTTCGATGTTGAATGCCTGGGCTGCTGCAGCAGCAGCGGCAGCGGCAGCGGCCTCCTCAGGAGTTAGCTCAGCTGCGGCGCTGGCCATTGTTGAATGGATGGAATATTGTAGAATTCAAACTGATTAGGTAGATATATTGTTACTGCGACACATGCTGCAAAATAGGGGCAAAGGAAGGTGAAGAAAGATGGGGAAAGAACGAACGCAATATTGGCGCATTCGACAGACAGCGAGTTGGGGAGAACGTCACATCAGGCCAGGCACATGGAAAGGAGAGAAACGAATAAAAGCTCTATTATCAGATTCCCCCCGCAGATTCGGCACATATGAATGGCCCGGTTCTTTTTATTGTCGAGATCAAACAGGAGATCTGCCGTTCCCACCATCAACGGCCAATACGAGCATCAAAAGAACTGGAACCAAGGTTGGACTAGCTTTTCCCTCATTTCGGGGACGGGCTAACTACCTTTTCGAGGTGTTTTATCCATTGTTTTCTCTTTTTACTTGCTTTTTCCCTCGTCCCGTTCTTTTTTTGCGACGGATGAGAAAAGATGTTGGTGCTATCAACCATGCTTACATGCAGAGAGACATACGACGACATACGGCCCGCGTCTGGTTCGCAACACTAAGGTTTTTTGTGGATCGATGGCCAAACAGATGGTTCCATTATTTGTCTCGAATTTCGGCTGTGACTGGAGCTCGCACATGCATGTGGCCTCTCGCGGAGGGGCGAAGCACCGAGGAGGGTGAATAACGCTCCGCACACCCACACGCTGCAGTACATAGTAATACAAAAGACGTTACGTATCCATTCTCCTAATACCTCCAGCAAGCGAAAGCCGAGCCGCGACTATGTACATAGTGTCGATCCGGGCTCGAGACTAATTCTCAGCCAAGGATGAACAATGGGGACGATCCTCCGGCACGGATGCTTAGGGTGAAATGGCGCCACATGGAAAAACCACCTCCCAGAGAAGACGTGATGAAGCACGACCCTGGCTGCCGACGGGCTAGGGTGAATTGGAGTAAGCAGGGGCTGGGGTACGGATAGATCTCTGCGAACCTGGTGAGGTGAGAGGGGACCCCCTCAGGGGAGGCCTCAATCTGCGTAACACTCGCGGCTTTCCAGAGTGGAAGGTGCGGAGAAACGCGGGGCCATGGAGATAGAAGCGAAGTCACAGGCAAGACAGTGTCTGCCATCAAATAATGTAGATGGAGGGCGGCCAAAGAACAATACAATGATGGGGGATGGGCTCGAGTACACATTCTCGAATACAGCCACCATGCGACCACATCCGCTAGCGAAATTCAATAACGGCTATTGATGTACGTTTTTGCATTCCGGGTAGGGGAGGGTGACATCGCTCGAGGCGTGTACGTTAACCTTCCGCTAAATCCGGCATTGTCTCAGACAATCCTACACAATTGCATATCTGGCACCTCCTTTTTTTGTGCCTAACTTTCTCAAAGGCCTGCCAGAAGCCGGGGAATTTTATTAGCATAGAGGCTTGGAGGCTTGAGAGAGAGCCGGTTTCTCAAATGCATTCACCTGGAGAGAGAACGAACTCTCATGATATGAATTCAAGAGTGAGACCAGAGAGGACAGAGAGAAAATGCATGCAGGGACCAGGACCCTGTGCTTTGCCACACCAATGGCTCAACCAGTAGACCCCTGTACTTACCTGAACCAACAACTGGACCTTTGGTAATGCTACGAGCTGCATTCATCCGGCTGTTGGTCCACCCGTTGGTGAGCAGCCATTGCCGGTTACCTTCAGGTGGAAGGTCTCTTTGAATCGCGTTCTCCCTTGCTTCCCTGCAGTTTCAGCTAGCTGGTATCTTTGGAGCCGATATGCGGCCGTAAGATTGTAAGATGGTTCGATCTACAGGCATGGGACTCCCACAGCTGAGCGCACGAACACTCTGACCGCGCCACTCTCTCTGTGCCCCTCTTGGCGAACAAAGCTCTGAAGGCAGCTCTGACGCCTTATTGGGGCCAATTCCCCTCCATCTGAACACCAGCTTGACCTGTGTCTGTTCCCCTCCATCCACTAGCTAAGGGAACAATTGAAAAGATTGAGATGGAGAAGTTTGATTGTGTTTCTGTCGGTGCAGGTGAGCTCGACTGATTACCCCATCCTGGCCAATTTCACATGTCCGCCCTATGGTTCATGCGCTCTCGAGGATGGCGGAAGCATTGCGGCCACAATGTGATCGAACTCGCTGCTGACGACTGCTGTCTACAGGCTACTATGGCCTCGCCGCCGCGAAGCAGTACCATGTGCTCAACCCGGACAAGACTCTGGCCATTTTCGAGGGCGAGTCGAGCATCGGCGGCACCTGGGCAGACCACCGAATCTACCCAGGCGTCAAGAGCAACAACCTCCTCGGCACCTACGAATTCCCCGAGTTCCCCATGACCACGGAGCGTTTCGGCGTCAAGAAGGACGAGCACATCCCCGGCAGCGTGCTCAACACGTACCTGAAGGCCTACGCTGCGGATTTCGGCATCGACAAGTTCATGCGATTCAATAGCAAGATTGTAGTGGCGGAGCACCAGGAGGAAGGCGGCTGGATCTTGACGGTCGCCGACTCCAAGGCCGGCAAGGAGTACCAGGTGTTTGCCCGCCATTTGATCATGGCCAGTGGCCTTACCTCAGAGGCTTTCCTCCCGCACTTTGATGGCGAGGAGACGTTCGGAGGCCGAATCTTCCACGGCAAGGACTTCCAGAAGAACAAGGACACCATAGAGAAGGGCAAGACCGTGACGGTGTTTGGAGGAACGAAATTCGCCTTTGATGCCGTGTATGCCTACGCGAGTGCTGGAGTCAAGGTACATTGGGTGATCCGCTGTAAGTGCTATCTCTGCCCTTCCAATTGATTCGTGATCCGTGTACTGACCCGTCGATCAGCCTCTGGCCATGGGCCATGCTGGATGTCGCCTCCATACGTTACACCGTTCCATCAATGGATCGAAGCACTTGCTCGTGAGTATCATCCAGGGAGCTGCAATTCATCCACACAATCACTGACAATCGGCGTCCCCGCGCACGACAGACACTCGAATCCTCACTTGGTTCAGCCCTTCCATCTGGGGCAGCGCCGACGGCTACACAGGAATTCGCAATTTTCTCCACGGTACTGCTTTGGGCCGGGCAATTGTTAACGGGTTCTGGTCAGTCCTGGGCAACGATGTCCTCCGCCTGAACAAATACGATGAGCACCCCGACACCGCCAAGCTGAAGCCCTGGACAACAGCCATGTTCACGGGCCCTAGTTTCAGTATCGTGAACTGGGAGACCAACTTCTGGGACCTCGTGAAGAGCGATCTGGTCAATGTTTATATCAGTGACATCGACCATCTAAGCCCCGGAAAGGTTCACCTTTCGGATGGCACTGAGCTCGAGTGTGACTCTATGCTCGCTCACACTGGCTGGAAGCATGTGCCGGCCACCAAGTTCCTCCCTGAGGGCATCGAGAAGGAGATCGGCATCCCACACACGCCGCCCCACGGCCAATCGGAAGAGGACCTTGCGAGCCAAAGTACCTTGCTCAAGAAGGCCGATGCCGAGATCCTGGAGCGATTTCCCCGTCTCAAGGACCAGCCTGTCTGGAATAAGAACTACATCCCCTTGACTGAGCAGAAGGGGGTGCACAGCGACGATGCAGTCACCCCTTGCAAACCTCTCACGCCTTATATGCTTTACCGATTTATCGTCCCTCCCTCTGAGCGCTTTCTCAAGACAAGGGACCTTGCCTTTGCCGGCGTGGTCTCCAACTTCGGAAACCCCATGTCCGCCCACTTCCAGGGGCTCTGGATCAGCGCGTACTTCAACGGCCAGCTTGACATTGACCCGGCCAAGGCAGTCGGCGACGAGAAGCTCCTGAGCGAGCTCAAGTACCAGACCATCCTGCACAACCGGTTCGGCAAGTGGCGCTACCCTACCGACTGGGGTAGCAACAAGGCTCCCGGGTTCATCTTCGACGCGATTCCGTACCTTGACCTTCTACAAGGCGATCTTGGCCTCAACAAGTGGCGGAAGGGAGGCTGGGCGGAGATCTTCCAGGCATATGACCCGAGAGATTATGCAGACGCCAATGACGAGTGGAAGAGGAAACATTCTCAGAAAGACGATGGGGCATCAACAACTGAGATACTGTAACTGTGTAACTATTCCCAAGGTAGATTGTTATTCTGTAGCTTTCTTGTTTACTTATCTTGTGGGAGGCTGTATTATAGAAACTTATGGTTATTTTCAGAAATAGGAGAGAAATCCAATGGGCCTTGCCATCGTTTTTAACCTGAGTCCGCAATGATCGTATCTGCCATCTCGAGTATTTTTTTTCCGCCACAATCTCTGTTTCACAAACATTTCGGTAAGCTTTCGTTTTTGCTTTACACTTCACAGCTCTTTCAAGCGAAAGACGTCCTCTCAGCGCCTGTTTTCGTATCTTGTCGCTCGTTCGTAACACAACTTGGCCGCAACTACTTATCCATGTTTCTAAAATGCCTTTGACAAAATTGTTCGTTTTAACCATTTCGTGAACAGCGCTCCAGCCTAGAACCAGTTCCAGAAAGATATCGCTAGTAAACCTTGATAGAATAGCTAATGAGCCCCCCCAGAAACGGGATGGCATCAACATGGCAAGTGGGTGGCAGAATAACAGGGACTGCAAAGGTGTTTTAATCCTCCTTTCCAATACAGGCCGCGATATTGATAGATAATATTTAATAATAATCATAAATTATTCAGCAAGCATTAGGCAATATTATATGCTTATTGTCTAGGTACATAATAGAAAGCATTATTACGTGACTGGCTGCCACCATAATTCTGTCGAGGTGACTTTGCAGTCCCTGTTTTCCCGACATCCACTTGCGTTGGTCATAAATTTCCATCAGACTACTGATAACACTCCCATGCCGGATAGCTGGTCATGCAGGCATATTTGTAAATGACGCGCCCTGCCACCGGTGGACGACGGCCATGGGGATATCGTGCAAGGCATCTTCCGTGCGGTACGTGACGCCGCGGAGCGTCTGGTCCAGCAGCTGGTTGAGCGTCAGCTCCTTGCCAGAGAAGAGACGGCGCTCTCCGGCCCCGGACCGGATAGGTGGGCTGGCCGATTCGAGGTCAGTGTCCGGGTCGGGTGCTGCCTAGGCATCCACCTGAGCTGGGCCTTCTCGGAGGCGATGATGAGGGCGAACTTGGCGAGCGCGGACATGTAGCCAGGGTATCTCCTTAGCTTGTACCAGATGCCGATGCTGGTGGCCGAGTTGACGGCCAGGACGGCGAGGGATAGTATCGGCGACTGGAACGGACCATCGTAGAGGTGGTAGTTGAGAAGAGGGAAGAGCGCATCCACTTTCCTACAGTAACTGGATATGTCCAAGTGATGGCCGGAGATAATCTCAAGTTGTAATAACTGTTTATTGTTTTTGTCAAAATGCCTATCTACGTATACCACAGTTTCCTATCTTGCTTATTCATAACCTTCCTCATCAAATCACTGCCTATCTATGTATATGTGGCTTCCATGAAGGTGATTAATTGCCTTCCCACGTAATAAGTTCCATTTTGATTGGCGCCTCTCACCCCCTTCATACAAGATATAGCAGCAGTCCTTGACCATATTATACTATCATCGGCTCGTGTAGTTTTATCTATATATACTTCCTTAAGACCCAGATTGAGTAGCGCGCTGTGAAGAACGAGGAATAGCAAGGGGAAATAGCCTCATTGCTCTCAGGTTCAGGTAAATTAATTTGGAAGCTAATTCGCCAGGAATATGACGATGTGCCTGACGAGTCTGTTGTCTCCCAGGAGCCTCCTTCTACCCCCATTGCAACTGTTGGAAGAAGCATTTTCGGGCCTGTGCCTCCCCCAGCTTCAGAGCCAGTCTAAACCTCCCCTTCTTCTGCATGAAGAAGCCCAGAGACCAATATTTTTCTCTACAGCAGACTAAAAATTAAAGCATGAAATAAGCACGTCGTTGTTATAATTCCTATATGATGGTGACCTTTCTGACCAGGTCTTACATCCGTCTTCCATCCGTAAATGATCCAAGCCATTAACCCAGAACCCCTCCAAATGATTCTCTCGATTTTCACACATCCACCAACAGCCGTAGATTTCAAGACATAGGAGTTCCTAGTAGTTCCTTCCCAGCTCCCTTTCAGCCTCACAGCTGGGATGACCTGTTACGACGAGACGTTCCCTTCAGCTTTTGCAGTGTAGAGTCAGTTTGTGTTTTCAGTGCATCATAGCTTTCAAGCAAATACTTACATGACACAGTCTCTGGAAGGTTTGTGGACCACGACAGGGGTTGGACCATAGTTACTGTATAAGCTCGTCGTTGTTATGCGAAATGATGAACCTGCATATTGTAGCATTAGACATGAGTAATACAAAAGGTATTCACAAGATATGAAAAGTCGGGCACAGTCCTTCAAAAATCATAACATCAGGGACAACGAGTCCCTGGGAGAGATGTCTACTAAGACGATCAGTGATGGCTCCAGCTCGTGTACCGCTCACCTAACGAACCATTACTAAAGACGGCCTGGTAGGAATCAGTAGGTAGCCTCAAAGACGCGAGGATGGATCTGCTTACCATACCGATCTTTCATAGCAAAAAAAAAAAAGAAGAAAACAACAACAACAACAAAACAAAAGAAGAAGAAGAAAAAAAACCCCAGCCCAACTCACTGGGCGTAAGTTAGTGTCCACAAATGCAAATTGGGAAGATGTACTTACAATCACTCTTCGGTCTCCTTCTCCTCTCCATTCTCCTTCTTCTTCTTCTCTTCCTTCTTCTCCTCTTTCTCCTTCTCCTCCTTCTGCTTCTTCTCTTCTTGCTATAAGAATACTAAAGTTAACCTGGTTTCTGCAAGCTTCAAGGAGGACAACTTCCTACAAGTTTCTGCCATTTCAACTGCCGAATATGTTAACTATAAACACACAAGAGAATGGCTCATTGCTCACGAGAAAATTCTTTTCACCAAGCTAAGTGTTCTCTGTCAGCTTATGGGAACATAGCCATATTTCTCGGTGAGACTTACAGGCGCATTGGCCTCCTTTGCCTCCTATTGGTTTCAGATATCCATCAGCCATCACTAATTATCCACGAAAGAGTATTTGATCACTTACTTTGGCCTGTTCATCGCATTTCTTTCCAGTCCGGTATGTCAGTGATGGAAGATTCAAACGCAGAAGCGGTAATACCTACATCGGCCGCAGCCAGGATTCTCTGAATTATCCTAGTGTCAGACAATATTGATCACTCAAGCTTTCATGTCAGCACTGACCTCTTCTTCGGCCAGATAGGCCTAAGGTAGCCACTAGTTAGCATGGCTCCCCTTCTACCAGAGCGATACTTTCATACCTTCTCAAGGGCTCGAAAGTCCCTTTCCTTGGCCTGACAGAGCACAAGTCTGTTAGTAAAAGTTCTCCATGGGAGGCCAAAGAGACCCAAGCATACTAGGCCAAGCGCGAGCAAGTTCTAAGGTCGACCTCCAGTCAGCGTGCGCTTACAAAATACAAACCAGGAAGGTCTACTTACGTCTCGCTTGTTCAAAAAAAACTAACATCGCATTCAGCTAGAATCCAAATATAAATATTTTCTTGATCAAAAACTCACTTGTTCGGACCCCTAAATTCGTCGTTAGAAGATTCAATACATCCAATTGTGATTCACATACCTCCGAAACTGGGACCTGAATCCGCGAAAAGGATATCAGTCAGCAGTCGATAACATCGCCGAGCTCTAAAAATGTGTCCACTAACTGTTTCACCCTTCTATATGCGTTCATTAGCTAGTCGAATCCCTGTAGGGTCTCTGGTAGGAAGGGTAGGGACATACCGCTGGTCGAAACCAGCATTTATCTGGGCCATGCCCAGGGCGGTCGCAATATGGACACTGCTCATGTCCGGTTACTCATTGAAATAAATTTCCTGCAAAGTAAATAGTCGACTCACGGTATTTTTCGCCACTTTTTCATTAGCAACGCTTCGCAAGAATAGGATGGATAGAGATACTTACCTTTGGCGACGAGATCGGCTTCCAAGGGCACTGCTGTTAGCCATCGTTATCACTGCCAACATCAACATCAGAGCCATACAGGACTTTGCCTTGGCCTTGGCCTTGGCTACAATGATGGTGTCAACATAAGGCGCTCATCATCGGGCAGGGGAGAGTAGGCTGAAGTGTACCATTCGCGTCGGCTTGCAAGGCATCTCATTAGCCAGAAGCTCGGGACACATTCCCTCCAATGATTGAACTTACGCTTCTTGATGCCGGCTTCATGCGGAACTCCATTAGCTGAATCCCGGACCTCAACTGATTCTGTGTACGTACCAGGCTTGCTGGGTGCCACTGTCGAGACAAGGCCAAATCATTAGCACTGTCAACATCAACATCAGACCCTGTGTGCTGTTGGACGTACTTGTGAATGATTGACTGCTATACACTCCATGTCAGCCATAGTGCATATGATAGGGGGGACTTCGTTTGGTGGATTATACGTACAAGAAGCGTCGAAAAGTGACTGCTCGTAAGTGAAGGCATTAACGAGGTCGCTCCCACCAGGGTGGCAAAGAGCTGAGACTTACGAATCTGGATGTCTGTGCTGAGATACAGCAATTAGGTTCCAATCGCATCTACAGGAAATCAAACAGACTCACCAAGCGAAAGATAGATGGACAAAGAACAGAAAATCGTTCTGAAAGTTCAGGGCAGGAGCTCTACCCATGGACACTTCGCAGCGCATCACGTGCTCTCTCATCGATGGAAGATGGAAGGAGCCAAATCACTACAATCTTTGCAAACAAACTGGATGTTACTCAAGACATCCAACAGCTGTAAGACCGAAATAGCTGTCGCAATTGGCCCGTGAATCGTCTTTTGCTTACAACAGCCTATAACTACGAACTCGACCCAGCTGTTGCGACCAATAATCTGTTGCCGCAAGCTCGACCTTGCTAGCATAGGGTAGTGGCTATTGATAGCGGGCTGTCAATCACAACAGCTGGCACGGGTCGGGTTAATCTGTTGGCTATCTTGAACCATAGCGAATTTATAGCTTGACCGGCAATTGCCATGTCAAGCTTCTAGCTACAGTCTGTGATAATTTGCAAGCCAATTGCGACAGCTGGGTCTGGCTCACAGCTACTGGATATCCTGAGCCATCGGGCCTGGAATCACACAAACCCTTGCTGGCGGCTCCGTCGAGGAGCAACAATTTCCTCCATATTTAGACAGGCCCCCCTTCATAGAGATAGATATATGCGTTCGGGCATGGATAATTTGATAGCTTTTAAAAGTCCCCTTTTTGGCACTCGCTGAATCTTCAACGATCTCTTGGGTTTGCAGGTTTTTGTGAATGCGCCTTCAGATTGTCTTGGATGGCTTAGTCAGATCCGCTGCTATCTTTTATCAGATAAGATAGACTTGGCAGCCCCCTACGACGCCCACTGACGTATGTGGATCTACAGCAGTGAGGAAGCTGGCGAAAAGCCTTCGAGACCTGACCTATGCTGGAAAAGCATTCGCATAATTATAGTCTCACTCATGACTGGGCGAGCGGAGGTAACTCCGCGATGGTCGAGGCCGTCACAATTGTTGGTGGGCGAAGCATGATGAAGAAAGAACATGGTAAATTGACTACGTTTACTAACTTTTGATGGGATTCTTGACCTGCCCATAATTACGAGCATTCCTTGGAGAAGGTAGTCGAAGAAGAGCACCATAGCCACAACCTAGGATCAACACACAAAGCTGTCCTGGCGCCCTAGGCTTCCATTTGAGAAGCAATACTGTGAGCAGGCAAAAAAAAAACCAGAATGTGGAAAAAAAGGGCGATCACCAGCTAACAACGCTGGTTCAACGCCCGATGAAAGAAGATCAGACACAGCTGAATCCATCTTTCCGCGTCCCCAACTTGGGTGACATGGGGTGGTTGTCGGAACTCAATAGTCCCCTTTGGCTCAAGCAAAGGAAGGAAGTTCCACGCTACATACTTTGCAGCGGCAATAACGCCATTTTCCCCAAAATCCTCACGACGTGGCATCATTGACTCAACCAAGTCTTCGAGGGGCGCTTCCTTCAGGCCGTCCATAGTTGGCTCAGGTCTGACTTGGAAGTTTGGCATAGCGTAGGGCTGCTGTAGCCGCTCGGTTGGGATAAGTCCTGTCATGGTTTCATGGTATCTAACCAAGAAGCCAGCGAACATCCTCACTTGGGAAATAGTAAAGCCTTCAAGGGGACTTACATGGATGTGTGTACCACAGTGGTGGCTGGACACAGTGACGATGTCGAAATAATTTTCGATTTTCGCCCAAAGCTTCACAAGTTCGTATTGCCAGTCGCCGGTGGCGTCGCGGAGACACGGACCGATATTGGAAGTGAAAACTGGCGACACCAGCTCGATGCCGTAGGTAAAATGCTCCTCCTTGATAGAAAGGTCATCGACAACGGACCAAGCAGTGTAATTGCCAACTTCTGGACCAGCATTGGCGTATCCGTCTTGCTCTCCTTGTTGAAGATAGTAGCGGAAAAAACGGAGAACGGAGTCGCGATTCGTGAATCGCCAAGCTGCTTTGGGCACTACGTCTTCATGCTCTGTCAGATCAAAACCGAAATACTCTACAAGAAGAGGGATGACTTCTTCCTTTGGCCGAACGACCATTTCGAATTCGACACCAAATCGGATTTTATCCATGGTCATTGTGTTTGCCGGGATCAATTGCCCGGGGATTCGTCTTTCGTCAAGTGTTCGTTCGAAAGCGAGGTCGAGAACGGACAGCGAAAACTGATGCGCAGTGTTTGATTGCGTGGTACGAATGGGAGAATCTTCGAGCCAGTTTTCTCAGCAAGGACAGCAAAGGACTGCTCCTTCCTTGGGGCCTGGAACTGGGAGAGGAAAGAGTCGAGCGAGGCAGGTGCCCCTGAGGGGGGCCTCCGAAGTGACGTCCAGCGACGATTCCTCCATTCTTGACCTCGTAGTTTCTATGAAATCGCTGCTAAAAAATGGAGTGGTTTCTGGGCTGGTAAAGGTGTCTTGACTGATACTTCGACATACTGGGTAGGGAGAATCGATAGGTGTAATGCTGCGGCCGCGTCAATCATGCAGCGACAACGTGCTAGAGGTACAGTATGAGGGCCACATCAATTTCTTGAGGCGGATGAGTCTCTATGAAGACTCGGGGCAATACGGGAGAGAGTTTGAGGATTAGTCAAAAACAGGAATGCAAGATGCCAGACTCTCCATCTCAACACAATGAATGCGAGAGGTTAAAAAAGCATTGCTAGCCCAAGGCTGTGACTCGGGGCAATAATCTTTTCTTATGGAGGTGAGAGGCGCCAATCAAAATTGAACTTATTACGTGGGAAGGCAATTAATCACCTTCATGGAAGCCACATATACATAGATAGGCAGTGATTTGATGAGGAAGGTTATGAATAAGCAAGATAGGAAACTGTGGTATACGTAGATAGGCATTTTGACAAAAACAATAAACAGTTATTACAACTTGAGATTATCCACACTCCCCTTTCTCAACAGAGAACATGGTTCCGCGGCCCGTCAAACCAAGATATTGATCTCTCCAAGAGCAAAAATGCCATCATCTAATTCGGCATGGCAACTAAATTGGTCAAGTTGATCTCCATCGATGCTTCATTCTCTCAGAGATGAGCCCTTGAAACGTCCTTATCGGGCCTAGAACTGTCGGTATTTGATCCATCAGAAGACACCTCGTTGTTCTTCTGATCCTCCCCCAAATCCACAACCTCTTCCGGTTCGTGGTAGTAAGGGAGGGCCTGTGTTCTCCCGGGAATACCACAGTACCAATCCAATACACACTCGGGCATCGGGGTCGCTCCGGGTCGAAGATAGTTTTGCTTATCAACGGTATAGCCAGTGAGGCCAAGAGTTCTGAGAACATATGCCAGTCCCCTTTCGTATGTGTGCCATGACCCCGGACGTGGCGCGTCGTGCAATAGATACGCCATAGGGTTGGCGAGAATCTTGGTTCCGGTTGAAAACACCCAGGGGATGGAGATGTACTGCAGGCGAACGGCGTCGAGGGCTCCAGGAAATTTGTCACGCAGAGTCCAAGCATCATCAGAATCCACCGTGATATAGGATATTTCGCGGTCTTTCTCTAACCGACCCTCCAGGCGAAGGTACCGTGCATACAGTTGCTGTTTTATTTCCAGGCTATTGGGGGGGAGTTTGGCGGCGTGTTGAGCGCACCCTGGGCTGAAGTGACGTGCCCTGTGAACCGTGAATGGCTTGGCTGGTTTCAAGATGGCTTCAATGATCTCGACAGTATTGAGGGGTGCCTCAATCATCCAAATTTCCTTGTTGTCCGTTGACGTGCTAGGATCGATCATGTCGGGAATTCGGTCACCGAGATATATCGGCCTTTCAAAAGATAAAACGTACATTGGATGTAGAAACCTTGAATACTTTTTGCGCTGGCTAAGAACATATTCGATGTCCTCCTCCGGGAGCTCGTCGGAGGAAATGACTGGAGGGATGCGCGCCCACTCCCACGGGGCTAGTAGTTCCGTCGACATGGTTGAGGGCTGGCTTAGGGAATTTGCTTGTGAAGAAAGGTGAGGAAACAAGAGTGTGGGGAAAAGAGTGAGGGAAAAAAGAGTTAGGTAAGAAGGGCGAGGAAAGGGCGAGGAAAGAAGAGTGAAGAGTAGGGGGAGAGCGACTAATATATAGCTAGCTTACAGACTGAACTTTGCTTCATGATCTTTTGCCTTCTCTGCAAGCTATGCCGTTCGTGTGTGTAGCTGATGTTAAACCCTCCACCAACATACGTCTGGTGACTCATTGGCAAAACCTTCAGCGCAGTCATGGATGAACCTTTGATCAAGGGGGCTAGGCAGGCAATTATTCTGGCGCGTTGATCTCGTAAAGCTTGATCCAGTGGCCAAACTCTGTAATAGGGAAGGCAAAGCTTATGGCCCCTCTCCCTCCCCCTGGCGGCAACTCCCCTAGTATTTCCGATTGTTTTGGTTGGGTTAACTTCTCTCGCGACTCTCGCGACTCCCGCAACAATCCAAATCACACCTTCCGTAGCCCTTAGCCCTCTACTCTACAATGAGCAATCCATTTTACAATGTCACTTGCAGGAGAGCTCCTTTGAACCCTCACCCCATAATGAGGGGAAAGATGGGGTTCCGATGAAAAGGGTCGTTGATTGGTGCGAGAATTTCGATGGAAAAGGGTGAGAATGGAGAGAGAAAAGGTAGTGGCAATCTGTTGGGAGGGATGACAGGATGGCATTTATACCTTCGAGTTGTTGGGCACAACTCCTTGGGGGGGCTCGGAGAGCTAGACAGCTCATATTCCAAGATTGACTCCAAGCTACTTGTGTTAGGAACACCCCTGACCCTGAATCTTGCGAATTGTGTGGAAGCAGGCGCATCAAAACGGCTGTATCCCCGAAAAGCCGGCCTGGGCCGCGCCTTCTCTCAGCAATCGTTGAATTTATGGCCTTTTGATTACCGAGTCAGGGTATCTGAAAAGGTGTGAGATAACAGGCTTGTTTTAAAATTATAGTTCTCTCCGTAGTGGTGTCAAGATTGCGAACTTAGTAAATGAAATAGTTCCTATTCGTATCTAGATCCTTTCTTGAGAGGAGTTTTCTTGGAAGTAGTCTTCTTTTGGGGAGAAAACAGCTTTGGCCTTGGTAGCTACTAGCTAGGTCCTACGATCGGAACGAATGATTGCTACCATATAACGGATTGAAAGGCACGAGAGACGCTTAAAAGAGTGATATTAAGCGACGAACCACAATGTGGAATTGATAAATAGCCCACACGATTAACTAGCTCCAACCGAAACCCATCTCTTCTATGACATGCTGATATAAATGCACCTCGAAAATCGTTGCTTTTAGATCTAGGCAGCAGCTGTTGGCCAGTCGTTGTAGCCCTGCTCTGGCGAAGTATAAGGGCCATACAGAACAGTGTCGTCTCGATCATTCTGAGCAAGGGGAATTCCATACTTGATTCGGGTAATGAGGTCCTAGTTTCTGTTAGCTGATGGGTTGGAAGAAGAAAAGGATAAACTAACAGGATTCCAAATGAAAGGACGAGCGAATGTGATCAAGTCGAGTTTACCTTGCTTCACAAGTCGATCTGCTTCCTCAACAGTGAATTCGTGGTTGGCCATGAGCAAAGAAGGGCTCCCTGGGTATTTAACCAAAAGACCGAAATCCAGAACTGGGTCATAGCCAAGTGGCAGTGGATATCCGTCAGGTCGAGGGAAGCTCCGGGTGAACGAACCATCGCCGACGGTTAGATCGGTACCTCGGCGTGATATATTGATAATCCCAACCTTCCTTGAAACTAATTCCTTGATTAAATAATCATAGGTTTCCTTCAAGTCGGCAAATGTCATTACGGTGTCGTGTAGAACGTCAGTGGGGTTGATCTTGACACAAATAAGCTCACAGCCACCCCAGACATCGCCGATAGCATCGACAACTTCCAGCAAGAAGCGGCATCTGTTTTCGACTGAGCCACCATAATTATCTGTGCGTGTGTTGGCCTCGCTAGGTTATAATCATCAGCGTCGTCACTTTTTCAATGCACATCTTTTTTGCAAAAACTCACGGCACTAGAAATTGTTGAGCCAAGTAGCCACTTTTTGATCAATTAGCTTTCATCTCATATTGATAAGATCAGACATTTCCGGAGATGGTCATACCCTTGAGCGAGAAGTTCGATGCCATCAAAGCCAGCACGTTTAGCGAGTGTTACCGCGCGTCGATACATGTTGACGATATCAGACGGATTCTCGATCTCTGTCAAATTCGCAGTGTGCCCCTGTCGAGCCTAAATTAGCAATATTCCTTCAATCGTTATGCAACTCTCATACTCACGGGAACTCCAGGCAGGTCACGATACTTTCCGCCCGAGGCCTGGAGGGGCGATGTAGCAAGAACGGGAAGACCTCTTTCTTTAAGAGCCGGCATCAGATCATTCTGACAGCGTCCTACCGCAAGTTGAGTGAGATTTTCATGATTTCCAGGAGGTATTTGACTTACCGGCATGCCAGGGCTGGAAAAACATCTTGCCGCCTGCTTGATGGACTCCATCCACGACTTTCTGCCAAGCCTTGCAATGGTCCTCGGATATCATGACAGGGGCTTTGGTCCAATGGGATCCAGTCCAGTCAATAAATACTCCCTCGCTAATGATGAGGCCAGTTCCATCTTTTGCCCTCTGAGAGTAGTGGTCGATCTGGGCCTGGCCCGGCTTCAAATCATCGATACACCTATTTCGAGTCATAGCACCCATGACAACTCGGTTCCGCAGGCCAAGCTTACCGCCACCAATGGTAACGGGCTCCAAAAGACTTGACATTGTAAGATCGTGTGTGTTAATCAGGAAAAGGGCTTGTGGATCAGTTGCTCTAAGCTCTAGGTGCTGGCTGTAATACTTCTACCTAACCGTGGGATTCAACAGGGTGAGCGCTCTTTATATATACAGATGTCACCTCATAAATCGTCTTTCTTCGTCAGCCATCTCTCTTACTCTACTATCCCAAGAGCCTGTCATCAGATGGAGCAACAACAGTACAGATGCGGCGGACAAGGCTTTCCGCGGGGCCGCAGCCAATCCCATGCCACCATTCCCGATCCCTGTCCAAACGGACCCTGGTCGAAGTGGGCTTTCATTCGTCGTGTCTGTATTATTAACAATCCGCCCACTGGAGAAAGAAAAGCGGATGCGCAACATCGCCATCCATAGCGGATAATTAGGCTGTTGCTAATTGCTAAAAGAGATTCTGCTGACAAATTGTTCAACATGGAATGTCCAACAACTGAACCAGGTTTTATCCTCAGCGGTTTTGTGCTTGCGGAATTGACTCTATACTGGGCTGAGGCATTTCAGGAAAGCATGCGACCATGAAGTACCCCAAGTCATGCCGCCAATGCCGGCAATCCAAGCGCAAGTGCACCCGCAAGGGTCCTGGAGAGCCCTGTGATACATGCCAACGGCGCCGGCTGAGATGTGACGGCCAGATGAGGAGCCACTCGACCGCCAATGCACCCTTGATCCCTTCTGTTCCCTGGAAAGATCCCCAATCGTCTCGCACACAGAGCAATCCTGAAAAAGATACTCTCTCGGGCCTTTCGCGCGGAATCATTGTGGAGCTAGTAGGACATTATCTCAGAGCCATTCACGACAAATCCCACAGCCTATTCCATCCACCCACTTTACACTCTCAGATCCAGAATGGCACCATCGGGAAGGCTCTCCTGTATGCTATTTGCGCCATTGGGTCCAAATTCTCGGGCAATCCTGATGCAAGAGCATTGGGTCCTTGTTTAGTAGCCAGGTCGAAGCAACTACTACTGGCGGATCTTGAGAACATATGTCTTGAAAACCTCCAAACTTGTATATTGGTTGCAACACTATGTGCTGGTAATTGTACCAGAGGCACTGAAGCCCTGTTTTTGCGTGAGAATTTACTCTCTCCTCAAGAAATCGAAATGCCTGCTAACCTCAAGGAGGTATCGCGCACTCCATGGCCGATATAATGAGCCTGGACTCTCCAACCCCCGGGGACACCATCGTTGTCGCTGAGAGCAAGCGACGAACCTGGTGGTCATTATTCTACTCGGATCGGTGGTGCATATACGGCCTCGGTCTCCCATGTCAGATGCGGGATCCTCCCTCAACACTCTCATTACCGATGGATGAGAAAACGTTTCACAATCTGAGGCCTGACACCGATATCCTAGATGGCCCCTGGCAACCTGGTCTCTGGGCCCAGAAATTGACTCTCGTCCAGTTTTTCATACCAATACTAGAGTTGAACCGGCTTGCTGCAAAGCATAATACTTCCTCCTCGGAGTGCGAGCTAGAGGTTGAGACCTTGGCCCAAAAGCTCAAGAATTGGGAAGACTCTCTACCAGACTACGCTCAGATGAGCCTTGGGAATCTCCATAAGCAACAAGAAAAAGGACTGGGAGGAGTACTTCTCACTCTGCATCTCGTATACCACCACTACTCGATACTGCTCTTCTTTCGCTTTCTCGAGGACCAGAAAACCGACTCTACCGTCAGCCGAGCCTATGCCACTCGCTGCAAATCTCACGCAACAATGTTCAACTCTCTTCTCCGCCAATCTCGACAACTGAAGGCTTGCGAGGCCGTGTACCCCGTAGTCGGCCATATGGTGACAGTGGCCTCAGCAGTATTGCTGCACACTCTTTTGTTCGGTGACTTGGATGAGAGTCGAGCCGCGAGACAGGAACTGGAAGAGAATTTCGAAGCCCTTCTCGAGCTGACACAATATTGGCCATCGGTGTCTAAAATGGTATTTTCTGCCCCAAGTCCTTGGGGTCAGCTGCCCCTTGTATAGCCAGACGCTAACTCCAAACGAAGATAAAACGATTGACTAGGTTCCAGAATATGTGCCTCCTTTCAACTGATTCTCGTCCCCATCAGTTGGATGGATGGATGGTGAGGTTTTTAATCGAGCGCGCGATATCTCTTACGGAGAGGCATCTGGACACTACACCATCCATGCCTGAGTTGGAATCAGAGGTTATATCATCGAAAGCAAGGGAGTTTTCACAGCTTGGGAGGTTTATGAACTTCAAAAACTCGTAATATTGGTGGTTTGCTAGTCCCGAATCTACTTTAGCCACGGACATCCCGTAGATGGCACTGGCACACAATTATCATGACCAGACGAGATGCCATACGAGTCATGTATTATTGTATTGAAAATATCAATCATGGCGTCAGGCAAACAAATTCAGTTAAAAATAAAGTGATTAGATCATTATTGTATTCATAGCCAGATGGGTTTGCCCCGAAAATTGAGGTTTTGAAGGTCGACACTTGCTCGTGGGCTGAGCATTGTGGCTGGAGAGGATTGTGTCAACCCATTATAACCAGCTATTGTGACGCCACACAGCAATCAAAGACCTCGAAGTCGTCTAGTTGGTTTATGGCGCCAGACTGTAATCGCATGAAAGCATATCTGGATGTCAGCGGTTCGACTCCGCTCTTCGAGATTTTCTTTTTCCATTTTTGTCAACTTTTTATTTCTCCTCAACCATATCTGCACGAATATTAACAATATTGCAATCTTTTGGTGCAGATTGAGAAAGCAAGCCTAGCCAATACATCATAGACTCCAGAAACCAGATCATCACGGATGCGCCACATTCCAGTGGGTAGTGAGAATTACCCTATACCCAGAATGTTATCTTGACAACGTCAACATTTCTCCTCGCAACTTGATGGTTTCACATGAGCTGAATGAGTATCCAGTATCGCCCAGTTTTTGACATGGGAGCGACAAGAATTTGAACGCTGATTTGCCTTACCATCAGATGGAATTTGGTGTTGAAAGCTGGAGTTACCAAGGCTAACCAATATATGTTCCCCGAATGAAGCAACGGGATCTCAACACCACATATCAAATAATCCAAACCATCTCTACACGCACACAACATACCGCAAATGGTCATACTATGATAAAGATGATGAGAAAATGGATTTCAATCACCTGATGTGCACATGATATTGGATATAGGGTAAGTTGAAGTAATGGAGGGTAATGGGGGGTTGACAAGGGGCGAGCTATTAATAAGGTCCTTGTCAGAAGCACGATGTGGCTGACCGTAATTAATCAGGCCTTCGACAGTGGTTGAACTGCCATGGGCCTCAGTGCACGCCAACCTGAGTGAAATCCCGCAGATAATGGCATTTTCGGAAACCGGGAGTCCTCATATCAATGAACTTGACACGACACGGTGGAATCGCCATGTGTCCTTCATTTTTTTTGGTGCTGAAGAGATCGTTTGCACACTGTGACTCGTCGATTGAGTCATTTAATTGTTATATCCCCTCTTTTGCACTGGTTTGTGCCGCTCGTTCACGAGGGGTTCTTCCTGGACGGGTAGAGTCAATATGCTGTGGCTGGTGGTATTCCGGCTTATTAAATATTGATTCTTGACGACCAAGCTGACTCAGTGGATCATCGTCCTGTCTCGGTCGGAGTCGCGGGTGCAGGATCGGGACTTGGGGAGCCAGGAGGCCAATCACCATCGCTACAAAAATAGCCGGATCGCCAGACCCCTGCTGATACCGCAAACCAAAGGAACCTGCGCTCGTCAGCGCACCCGGAGTCGGTTCCTGGCCTTTCCCTCACGCTCAAAACACCTTGGGATATATAAGATGGCAGGCCATGCATCTCACCTGTTGAATTTGCCACTTCTTCTCTTCTCCAGCCATTTTCCACTTTTCTTTTTCGCCTTTTTCTTTTCGTTTTCTCTTTTGTGTTGTGTTGTGTTCCTCCCGCGTAGCTCTGTCATTTTCATCCATTTCTTTTCTCTCTCTTCTTTCACCGGGAATCTCCACAGGACAATGGAATATCCCTGGCTCAGAATCGCCACTGGATTGGTGTTTATTTTTCTGGGCATTTCCATCTACATTGCTGTGCTTGCCAGCCGAAGACTTTACTACAAGCCATATGGAATCCGCGCTGGCGTGTGGTGGCTCAAGGTGTCAGCAGCACTAGTGATACTGTGAGCAATGCCTTTCCTACATGATGAGTCTCGACTACTAACATTGCCCAGATGGCAGGCTCTTTGGGTTCTGGTCCCCCTTTCGGAGATGCGGCCCTTCGTCTCCATGTTCCACCTCGCATTCACGGGGCATCTCATGGCTTTGAGCGAACTATTATCGGGCTTTAGCTATTCCACCGTTCTCTTCTCCCAGCTTGTTCTTGCCTGGGGATTCAAGACGAACCAGGCCAGCAACAACAAGATGAGGCGATGCCTTGCTTGGGCATTTTGCCTGGCCATGGGCAGCTTGATCGTGATGCGCTTCGTCATCGTTGAGCTGCTTGCTCGAAGATCATGGTCAACCGACTTCCCTCATCTGAGCTTCATGATTGCCGAGGGGTCGATCTACGCCGTGCTGCCGACATGGCTGATCAGCAGCCTTCTCTTGATGGCAGCTGGAGGCGGCTTGGTCTACTGGGTTAACACCAGGCCAGCACGCGCCACTCATGTATGCTCCTCTTCCCTGATATGTTTTGGGGGTAGCGAAACTAACTCGTTTTGAAATAGGCTTCTCGACTGATGACGGCTGTCCACTGCCTCAGCTTCATTCGTCATCTCTACGAAACCGTTTGCCAGTTTGTCGAACCGACCGAGGGCCCAATCGATATCCTTAGCATGGGCTCCAGGACCTTCCGACTGGTTCCAAACACAATATTTATCAATGGGACAATGGTGGCTTGCCTATGTCTCATCTATCGCATCGCTTTCCAGTATAGCGATGATCTTCAAGAGGAGTGGCGGCAAAGTAAAGAGTACAGCCATGCCTCCGAGTCTGAGGATATTGTTGCCTTTTAAAGGCCAATTCTCATACGATTTCTTTCTTTTCTCTACTTCGATTTGGACACGGGATTGATCCAATGATTTACGTCTTCTTTTTCTTTTTCTTTTCTTTTTTCTTCTTCATTTTTTTCTTCTCTTTTCTCTTTTCATTTCATTTCTTCATGACCTTTTTCTTCTTTTTCAAAGCTGCATATGTATATATTTATCCTTCTGAGATGGCACTAGATGCCGCAGCATTTTTATAGATGACCAAATTGAGACCAAGATCTCCTTTTCATATTCATTTTGCATCTTCTCTGTAACCTTCAGTGCATCTTCAGTATAACATATTCTCACACAGTGAAAGGCTGTAAGGATTAGACATGACTCGTCACTGAGTGTAGTGATGTGGGCAATTTACGGGGCAGCCTGTGACTGTGCGGCACTTTCCCATCAATGGCTCATGATTTGACACGTATTTCGAGGCTCAGCCCAAATCATGGATTGATTCATACAGTGCAACACGCGTCGCGGTGACATCTCCGTACCGTTCCCAGACATTCCAAACACGGACGATCCGCATAATGATGAACCCCTAGTTAACCCCTCATTATTATGAACCACCTGACACCACCACCCGACGGTCCCGACCCCATCTGAATAAGCTAGCTGCAGCTCCCCTTCCTTCTTTATTTCATCGCGGGGTTCCAACGGTCGGAGTAGAGTCAATCGCGGAGAGACTGATATCACATACCAACGTTCCCGCCGTCGCATCGCCAAAAATGTCAAACAAGGTCATCGCGCACATCGACACCCCGGATCCCTGGATGGTCCAGGCCAATGGCGTCTACTACCTCACCTTCACCCTGGCCAACCGCATCGAGATATGGGAGTCGCCGCTGATGGAGGACTTCTTCAACGCCCGCAAGGCCCTCGTCTGGCAGCCCGAGCCGGGCTCGCGCTGGGCCGCCGACATCTGGGCGCCCGAGCTGCACCTGATCAAGGGCGTCTGGTACATCTACGCCACGGCCTCGCAGCCCGGCGTGGGCAACCCGGGCCACCGCACCATCGTCCTGCGGTCGGCGCGCCAGGATCCCATGGAGGAGGAGTCGTGGGAGTTCCTCGGCCCGCTCAAGGGCATGCCCGAGGCGTTCAGCATCGACGCGACCGTCTTCAGCCCCAACGGCGAGGACCTGTACATCTGCTGGTCCGGGTGGCCGGTCGGCGACAACTCGGACACCAAGCAGGACCTCTACCTGACCCAGATGGTCTCGCCGGAGGAGGTCGTGGACTCGTCGATCCTCCCGCCTGCGTGTATCGCATGCGCCGACCTGCCCTGGGAGCGGTTTGACGGCGGGAGGCGCGGGATCAACGAGGGTCCGACGTGGCTCAATCTGCCCAACGGCGCATTCACGGGAATCGTGTTTTCTGGACACGCCAGCTTCACAAGCGAGTACAAGCTGGGGTTGCTGCGACTGGTCGCGCCGAACGCCGATCCCCTGGATCCAAAGTCGTGGGAGAAGAGGCCGGTGCCGCTGCTGATGAACGACAAGTCGATGCCTGGACCGTACGCGCCCGGCCACGCCAGCTTCCTGCTCAGTCCCGAGCCGGGGGACGACAAGGTCTTCTGCATCTACCACGCGACGGACAACTGGGGCGAGGGCTTTGCGAACCGCAAGGCGCGGGTGATGGTGATGGGACCCGAGCACTTTGCGTCGGACGCACAGCCAATCTGCTGCTCCAAGGCACCCGGCAATCCTTTCTGGAGGGGAGGTGCTGCCGTTGATCCTGCTCAGGGGACGCTCTCGAGGAGATCTACGGCGAGGCAGAAGATTGACGAATTTGCTAGTAAGGCGCCTGGTCCCGTGAAGAAGGGGCTGGATAAGTTGCAAAAGTTTTTTTAACCTAAAAAATGTTGCGATTAGGCTTGAGCATCGTGCTTCATATATCTTCCGAAAATGATTTCCAGATCGGTCGCTCTTCTTCCTGACGTCTGACGCCGCGATCGTTCGAGTTTTGGGATCGGAATCAATTATGAAGAGACGATGATTCATTGACAAATGAGGCAAAAAAATACAAAGTTTGCGACTGTATGATATCGACGGAATTCTGAATCGAGGCTACCTACCTATTATCATCTATTATCACCGGATTTGTTGCACATTGAGATTGGTGCTGGTGATGATGAGGGAGACGAAGAATCTTGATCGAGCGCTAGAGGGTTGAATGTTTGAGATCTTAGATTTTCTCCCGTGTGATGAATATCGAGGCTGGAACTGTATCACATCAATGAATCAATTTAAATAGCGAGCTGTACGTGATGATGGTTCAGACCATATTCCTGAGGTACAGGCTTCATGATAAGATAACCTCGTTCAGCGGACTCAAGATGACGAATCACTGGAAATACAGCGCTTGTAGCGGGATCCGTCGCTGAAGATCCTCCAAAGAAGCAATTGACCACCCTGACGCCACTAAAACATCATCCTGCAGAGGCCTGAGAGGCTTCAACTCTGATTCGCAAAACAAACATCAAATGGCAACCAGCCAACCCGCGGATCCCAACTCGCCACTCGTCGCGCTTGTCTCTATCTACGAGCGGTGCAAGGATATCCTGAGGTCGGTCGGCCATGAATGGTCCCTGAACAATCACGATCAAAAGGCCCTCCAGGCGCGCATCTCGACAGAGCACCGGCGGCTCGAGCAATGGGGCCATGGCATAGGGCTCGACGGGCCCAAGAAGGCCCAGCTGTCCTCCAGTTCGAATGGTTATCTCCTGGACCGCGATTTCCACGAGAGTACCCAGGGAATTCTTGAATCCATCGTGAGCATCTTCGAAGAGACCGTCGCAAACCTGGCACAGCACTACGAGCTGGCTCCCTCCTCCGCACCTACAGCCGGCTCGGCGCGTGGCGGATATCTTGCCCGCGTCCAGTCGTACCTCTCTGCTAAAAATCCCACTTCGCGATGGCAACGCCAGGAAAAGGTTCGCTTTGTGGCGTTTGCCGAAACGGTCCATCATCACATTGGGGTTTTACTGCGGAAGCTGGACTATTATGAGAGCATCGCGAATACCTGAAGCTAGCAACACGCCCGGTTTTGTCCCCCGGCCTCGGACTCGGCTCATCATGTGCTTATATTGAAACGAATGTACCGGTTCAAATTTCCAAATAAATTGGCAGAATATCAGCTATAAGAAGTTTATTACTGAAATGCTGAAAGAAATGTCGCTAGATATGATGAAATAGGGTTATTGTGCGCAATCACAAACTTCCCCCCCAGAAATTAGGCCTTCACCGCGCTGACGGCCTGAAACATGTTCCCAAGATCCTCGCCTGTCTTGGCCTTTGCAGGCTTCTGGAACCCTTCCTTGTACGGGATGCGCTCATGCTCTGCCAACATGTCAGTAAAAAAACCCACCAATGAAGCACAAATCGGATATAGATGCTGTGAGCCAGGAGACCTACCGAAAAACGTCTTGACCCATGTCTTGGGGGCACCGTTCCTCGCACCGTCCCACAGAGTAAGAAGATACAAGGCTGTCGTGCCGAGTGTGACCGTGGACTGGAGCTCGGAGGCATCGAAGTCCTTGTTCGCCGCCTTTGCCACAACCTGCCGAGCGGCGTGTGCTTTCGCCGCGGTCTCGACAGTCACGACCTTTTCGTCCTTGCAGCGGTTGAGCCCGAGGTTCTCGGCCACAGCGTCCCAGATTTCTTGGTTGTAGTGGAGGTTATCGCCGAGAGCCAGGTCGCTACGGGAAAGCGAGCCGTCGACCTCGACAATGCCGTGTGCCTTGGGCGAGACCAGATCATCCAGGTTGAATGTGGAGTTGGGGGTGCTTGTTGTAGAGATGCCGTTTCCCAAAACATCCGTCACGGCAGAATCGAAGACGCCGGGGGCAAAGTTGAAAGCTGCACCGGTTGCGTAGCGAATGTGTTCGAGGGTGATGTCTTTCCCGGATCGAGGGAGGAATCCGTGGTTCGCCATCACGTTCAAACCTGGGCATGGGGATCGGCCTGAGGCAAATTTGTCAGTAAATACTGGATGGCTGAAGTGGAACTAAATCACCCACGATCGTCGCCTTTAGGAGCCTGATACTCATGGCCTTTTGGCTCTGAATAATGCGGCCAAGCGGTAGCCGCTGTGTATAGGATGGTACTGGCGAGGAGTGAGAGCTGCATGATTTTAACGAGGCTATTGTGGTTGTATTGATGATAAGCAGAATGTATGATACCAAAAGTCCGGAGCTCCAACACCTCTACATATTATATACTCATCCATATTAGAAAGAGCCACCATTATGACAGTGTAAGATTACTCCAAGCCTGTCTTCTGCGCCTCAGGGAATAGGCCCAATGGCGAGGCGCGGGATCATCGCAGACTGAAGCGTAATACGCAATACGCTATACGCAACAACATCCCCACCGCCAAGGAATTTAGGGCTCTTCACAGCCTCATCCCGGAAGCATGTTCATTTGTCTCTTGGGCATTTAATTATTAATTCATGCATTCTATTGGTTTAGCGGTTAGCTCCTACTTTCTGGAATTAAAATCGAAGCAAGTGTGACAGGCATCATAGCTTTGCCATCATATCTGTAGCTCCACCCGGCCAAGTAGAAGAGCTTGCTCCGCCGATGTCTGAGCCTCCGTGGCCTAGGCCCTGGGCATGAAAAAGTAATGGCAGGTCGGAATGCGCATCTATCGTCGTATCATTGACCGCTGGCACATGACACTACTGATATGGATCATTGGGCTCAGACTGACAGGGTTGAGGGAATTTGTAATAAAGCAGAGCTTCAATGCTATTTCTTCGATGCTATTTCTTCACTCTACCTCGATATCACCTGGCTACACAGACCAACTGAATTCAGCCAGCACGGGGTTGTGATCCGAGACAATATTTCCATCTGGCTGCTTAAACACGTCGGACTTATAGTTGAAAGAGGTCGCAGTCAACTTGACCGAGTCACCCGGCCGAAACCTAAAAAGGCATCACGTTAAATCCCGAAAGACATATGGTTTCATCAGCGAAGGTGGGATGCTCAGACTTACAGTATCTTATCGACGACTTCGCAGTTGTTATTAGGTGCAGGATTTGAGCAGTAGTTGGCGGCAGAACCAGGGGTAGGGTAAACGCCGCCCTTCACAACGGTTGCCCAGACATCGCTGAACCCAGCCGAGACGTATTTGTTAATGCTCAAGTCCGAGGTATACCAGCGATCATTCAAGTCACCCGCAATGATCACGGCTCGCTCGGCGGAGTTGCTGTTGATATAAGCGAGGAGCTGGTCAACGCCCAGGCTCCGGGCCAACTTGTCTCCCCAGTCATCGCTGTTCCTCGTAAGCAAGAATCTCGTTTCAGGAATGGTAAATTGAAGAAACTCACCCTGCGTCGGCATGGGCGTTGTAGAGGTCAATCTCGGCCCCGCCAACATTGATGCGCATAAAGGTAAATCCCTTGGGCGTGAGGCAATCGGCCTCATTGACCCAGCAAAACTTCCAGGTGACGCGGTCCAGACCAGTCCACTGAAAGTTGGAGAGCGTATTCAGCCCGGACCCTGCGAGAACATTGCCCGAAGTCACCGTCCGGTAGGGATGGTCGTCCTTGGCATAAATCTCGGAGTTGTAGCCGAAGTCTTCCTGTATGTGGATGATATCGTATCCCGTCTCGGCAAAGAGACTGCCAATGGTGCCAGCGTTGGTGGCCTTGTCCCCGGGAACGCCGTTGTCACTCAGCCAGTCCGGGAGACCGGCGACGTTGAATGTCAAGAGGCTGAAGGATCCGGAAGATTGGGCGAGGGCAAACCCAGCGAGACACCAGGCCAAGGTAATCACGGAGCTAGTATAATAACGCATGGTGACTGGCAATTGTCTGATCTAATGACGGATGTGCCATCCAGAAAGCGAGGATGCCTACGGTGGAGGTGGGAGTCTTATAGATATTATTGAAGGAAATGATCCGCGTCACCCCAATGAGACCCTCCTTTTCCAGACCAGTCGCTGCTTGGCTCAATAGAAAGAGTCGAGCGCCAGCAATGCTGGTTGGCACCACGCTCGCCGTGCTGGACGACGATTGGATGTTCCCAACTGGCCTTCCTGTTTCGTCCACCACCGACCTGCAAGTGATGTCGGCAATGAATCTTTTAGGTTATTTGCTACCTTCCCCGCACGGAAATCATGCATTGATTGGAAAGAAACCTTGCAAACAACTTTAATTACTGTCACGTTGTCTGATCTGATCCCCAACTGGATTAGCACACCACCGCTCTGCGCAGTAGATTTATATTGAATGGTAGTGGGCCTTCTTAGGTAATTATTGTGATAAAATGTCCATAAAAGAGGTACGGTTATGATATTAAAGATAGGTATGTAGAAGTAAGAGATATAACTAAGTTGCGTCGCAGTCTTTACACCTAAAGCTCACAATTACAAGCCAGGTCCCTGGCCTGGCTAAGCCCTAAGCGATGAGCAATCTGTGCCTATGTGGTACAAGGTGTAGTACCTATTTCTCAGTTGCGTGTCTCTTAGCCGTCAGGCTTTCAACAGGCGCATCGACAACGTAGTTCATAGTGTGTTGCAGATCACCCAAGAAGAAGCACGCAAGACACGCAGCGGCACCGAAGGCGATTGCAATATAGTAGACAACATGCAGCGACTCCGCGTACGCCTGGCTCATTGCCGATGCTGCCGCCTCAAGAATAGTAGAGTTGACTCCCGGAATAGCGGATAGTGCTCCGCTGTCCTGGGCCGTGAAAGTGCTGACGAAGGCCGGGACATCGTCGGCCGCCAAGCCCATCTTGATCGCGGCTTCGGCTATCTTAGCATAGAGCTTGACCTGGATTTCGGAGCCGTATGCCGCGCTGAAGACGCTTGTGAAGACGGTTGCACCCACCGCGCGGGCGGAAGTCGTGACGGCCGTAGCGGTGGCAATCAGGTGGTGGGGTGTAGAGAGCTGGACGCCCGTCACGACGAGGACGAGGGGGGCGCCGAAGCCGAGGCCGGCGAGGCCAGCGAATACGAGACAGTTGAGATCATCTCCGGGCCGGATGGTGGCGAAGCCAACAAGCCCAGCTGTGAAAATCAAGAAACCTGCGAACAGCGGACTGCGGATGGTTCGGAACCGCATGCTCCAGTAACCCCAACCAACGGTGGACAGACCCGAGACAACCCAGAACGGCAGTCCACGGACGGTAAGAAGGAATGGATCCTGTTCGAATAATATGGCAGTCCTGTTTTGCCCTGTCAGTCTGCTTTCCATCCGAGGAGATAATGGATGACGGGGAGCTTATTGTCCTTGTACTTACATGACCGGATAAAAGATAACATAAGAGAACAGCATGATACCCTCAATCATCATGAGTACAATGCAAATTGCAAAGGTGCGGCCACCGGCCTTGCCTCCTCGGAACAGCTCATGATGTAGGATACCTGTCTTCGTGCCTTTCCACTCATAGACTCCGAAGCCAACCAGTGTTACCAGCCCGATGACCAGCAAAGCCAGGACACGGGCGTTGGTCCACGAGAAGAGCCCCCCTCCGAGGTTGAGCGCGACAAGGAACAGGGTGATGCCGGCTGTGAGCAGACCAAATCCCGGTAGGTCTAGGTGGGCGAGCTTCTGCCAGAAGGACAGGTGATCGAGCTGGGTATGTCTCTTTGGGGGGCGATAGCCAAAGAAGATCCCGATGGCTGTCATGCCCCAGAGGGCCATTTGTACCCACTGTTGACATTCAGCTTGCTGCTCCTGAAAGGGTTTACAAGAATTTGGGCAGTCTTACATAGAAATTCTTCCAGCCGTCCTTTACATCTGCTTTTGCGAAAGCACCGATGACCAGTGGGCCAACCACCGCGCCAAGACAAGCGGCGATATTCATGACCGCTTGAGACACTGTGATCGGACAGTCAGTTTCGAGATTGTTCGTGGACATAGAAGGGTCAAGGCAGGGGTTTTGACGTACTTGGCCGCCATTTCCGTGGCAGGATCTCACTCGGGACGGCAAAGGCTAAACCGACGGTCGAGAAGCCAACACCGATGAGTATGGTAGCCCCAATCAGCCGGTAAATATTAGTCGAACCGGGCGCAATCGCCGCGCCGACAAAGGAAACGACAGAAGCTCCGACGAGGAGCAGCTTGCGCGCCTGGAACGTGTCCGATATGGAAGAGACGAGCGGAGAGATGACGGCTTGCATGAGGGTAAGGGCGCCGGGGACCCAGGTCTGGGCCTGGGTGTTGTTGAGCGAGGTGCCGATGATGGAGAGCTAATGTTTTCCTCTTGTCAAATCATATTCAATCGACTGTGGGATCTTGTCATCGAAGACAAAAAGGGGGAGGGGCGCGTGCTTACAACAGAAGGGGGGCCTTGAAGTGCCAGCGTCTGGACGAAGTTCATCAAGAACATCGAGGCCAACGCAATCCATGTTCGTAGGTGCACAACAGGTTCTTCATCGGCGTTGTCGTAAACAAGATTGTTGTCTGGAGGACCGCTGTGCTTTTCAAAGTCTTCGACAGCCTGACCTTCTTTCTTGTAATCTTTGGTTGTTGCATCGACGTGCTCTTTAGTGTTGAGTTCGGCCATGTTTGCTCACGATTGGAGGAAACAGTGGATTTTACCAAGAGTGATCCTGGCTCGCTCGAGGAAATCTGGAGCAACTGGATGGGGTTACGATCCCTTGAAGATATATGCGGTCTATGATTAGTCTTTGCATGACCCCGGATTACATTGCAAGGCCGCCTGGGGAAATCGGCGCACGATAAGAACAAGGGTAGAGGCATTCTCAACGGCTACGGGCGACGCGGAGAGATATCAAGCGTCGGAACTTTGCGAGTGTCGGAGACTTGCGAGTGTCGGACTTTGGCGATCTTAGACTAAGAGGCCAACCAGAAGGTGGGGACGAAGAATGAATATCGTTTAGGCCTGTTCCCGACCAACACTAGCAAAGCCATCCTTGTACCCTTCGGCCGCCTCTTGAACACATTGTCGGACATTGGTGCTTGACGACGACGAAGTAGGTCTCGCCAAACAAGTACTTGGTAGTCTTCTGGACGATAACAACTCGATCTGTCTTATTACCCTGATGCTATAATCCATAACATTGGACCAACTACGAGACAATAGACGCCCCGACATATACGCATCTGCTAAGATGGAGAGCACCTCTTCAGAAGCACCCTGGCAGGCCATTGCTCGTCGGAAGCAAGTTGATCGAGACGCATGCATCCCATCGCAATGGCGCATCCCTCTCGCTCACCTGCCCAAGGACCCTCCATGCTTCGAGGACGGCCCTCAACCAGTGCTACATGTCCCAGCTGCGGTACTGTCGGCGGAGGAGATCGAGATCACAGAGAACTACAACATCTCCACGCTGGTCGCGGCCATAGCAGGCAAAAAGTTCCTCGCTGAGACCGTGATAAGCGCCTTTTGCCACCGTGCGGCAGTGGCGCATCAGTTGACAAACTGCTTGACTGAGCCTTTGTTTGCGCAAGCGGCAGAGCGAGCGCGGTTTCTGGACCGGTACATGGAGGAGCACGGGATGCCTCTGGGCCCTTTGCACGGCTTGCCGGTCAGTGTCAAGGATACTTTCGACATCAAGGGAGTCGATAGCTCCACGGGTTTGGCATCCTTGTGCTTCAAGCCTGCAGAGAAGAACGCACCTCTGGTGGATCTCCTATTGTCGTTGGGGGCAGTCGTGGTGGCTAAGACCAACGTGCCACAGACGCTTTCAAGTCTCGACAGCGTCAATAATGTCTTTGGAAGGACTATGAATCCCGTCAACCGGTTGTGTACTGCTGGTGGGAGCTCGGGCGGCGAGGGTGTCATGGTGGCCATGAGAGGCTCTCTCCTCGGCATCGGAACGGATCTTGGTGGCAGCATCAGGATCCCAGCCATGGTGAATGGGGTCTATGGTTTCAAACCGAGTAACCTAAGGTTGCCGTATGGTGGGCAAGCAGTTCTGGTGGCTGAGGGCATGACCAGGATAGGCGTGCAGCCCGTGGCAGGTCCACTGGCGCAGAGCATCGAGGACATCAACTTCGCCATGAAAGAATTGGTGCCACGGGCTAGCCTCTGGGGAGAAGACTGTGTGTTTGGGGATTGGGCGGACGCGGACGTTTCCCGACCTCTCCAGGGATCCGGGCCAGACGGACAAGTTGTCATCGGTGTACTGCGAAATGATGGCAACTGCACCCTTCTGCCACCCGTGGATCGGATCCTTACTGAAGTTGCGTCCAGCCTGAACGAGCACTCGAATATCACGGTCGTTGAGGTCCCAACTCCAAAAGCGTGGACCCAAGCGCAAAGTGCCATAAACGAGCTGATCGCCATTGACGGGGGAGTTCTCATGGGACAACTCTTGGAGTCTACCGGAGAACCATTGGTTCCTTGGGTGAAGCCAAGATTCACAGTCGGCGAGCCGTGCTCGCTCGCAAGAGTGGCCCAGCTACAGGCCTGGCGTTCCCAGCTCGAGCTCGAGATGTTACAGATATGGTCCGAGACGGATCAATATGGGAGGAAGAGCAGGAAACTCGATGCCGTCATTTGCGCCGTGGCACCCCATCCTGTGCCTGAGATCGAACGCTTCAATTCCCTCGGTTACACCAGCTCTTTCGTCCTATTTGACTATCCCGCCGGCACCATTCCTGTCAGAAAGGTGGTCGAGGAGGATCTTGAGCTGGGAAAGGCACTCAGCGGCCAGTCGCTAGGTGTCTGGGACGATTATTGCCGAGAGCTGTGGGATGAGAAAACTGTAAACAGGAAGGTGTATCTGGGAACCCCCCTGAGCATTCAAGTCGTTGTACCGCGACTTGAGGATGAGAAGTTGGGGAAGTTCATGGCTTTGATCGACGAGGTCATAAAAGGTCACACAGACAATTCTAAGCTGCCATAGTAAGAAGTAATGCAACCCGTAGTATAACGATCATAAGGCAACATTGACGAACACAGGATAGCTTCTTAATGACTAATAATTGGACTAAAACTTTCGGTGACAGACATTTGTATGAACTGGGTAGTCCTCGAAAGTATCACGTGTTGCGGGATTGAGATCTCGGAGGTATTGATCTCGCCATTATTTTGACCGATGAAGTCAAAGATTCAGTGATTATGGAACTGTACATAGCTCATGGAAACACTATTCAACCCAGTGGGAAAGGAAGAACACAGGTACCTCTTGGGCTTGAAAGACCTTGAAGTGAATCGAAGTCGGCGTCTCATTATGGGGCGTTCGATTATCTGTAAGGGCTGATGCTTGATTCCGGCTGCCGCTGATTATCGCTGAGAGACCGACAATGGATAAGTAGCTCGCAAATCTCCGCCGCAACTATCGGGGCGGCTCGTCTTTATCTGACAAGCACGGACTTACAACGAGTTCCGGGCTGGCCTGTGGATAAGGCATTAATCAGACCAGGCTGGCTTGCAATAGATTAGCCTACACAACTAATTGTAAATAGATGGAAGATATGTCTTTGTGGCAATAATATACCTAATATCTCCGCTCAGGTAATTACAAATTCTCTTAGTACGGGCTGCGGAGGCTTAGGACGAGTCATGTAGGTTCTAACATTTGATCTGTGTGGCTGTTACAACTCGAAAAGGAAGACACAGGCGTCACATGCAATACAGGTTTCGTCTCAATAAAACGATATTTCTTATGTATGTTCCTCATGGCGGCTGCACAGCCCTTCTATTATATCAGAGAATCCCATGGACAAGTTGGCTGGGTCAGCCTCCATCAACGCCAGAGTTGTGAGGCAAGATCGCACTGTTCGTTGCCAAGCAGTACGGTCCGCCGCACTCTGCTTCTCGAAAGAGAGCAAGTGAAGCGCAGTGGCGAATAAAAGATGGGACATGGTCCAATCGGTCGGGAAAACTGGCACCTTGTACTGTGTTTCATCGTCAGGGATAGCACAAAAAGAACGCTGGCTGTGTCTGACGAGAATGGTGCTGCAAGACACAACCTGTCGAGCTGTGTCGAAAATAGATTCGGTTGCTTCTGGTGAGAATCTCGAGATCATGAGGATACTCGCGTTGTACTGCAAACTCCCCCATGCGTCCAAATATTGGACGGCACCTCCCCAGCCATGCACCTCGCTCGTGATAGCGGGCACGAAGTCTGTCTTCCAGTATTGATGCCACTCGAGCAGTTCTTTTTGAATATTCTCACATCTCTCTTTTAGCCTCGCCGGATTATGCTGCACGGTCGCTGCGGAGAGCAGGCTTTGGAGTTGCATCTTGATTGTCGAGATGCGGTAGAACTGTATAGATATACCCTCTTCCACGGTGTCACCCGGCAAGGTTAATTCCTATGGACTTGTTAGTCGAGACGGTATCGCCCTATGATGATTCTTTGTCCTGACATAACGTAATTCATCTCCTATTGTCAACACCGTTGGCCGACCAAATGCGGTGGTTACGTTTCTGCTTTCGTGATCAGCTCAGTGTTTCAACGCCGGCGTGCGCACGTACCCCTCGATGCAGTACAATGTTCTGGCAAGCATCGTGTGATGGCCTTCATCAAGGTACATGTTTTCGGAACGACCATGCGACATATCAAAGTGGAGGCGGATGGCAAAGCCAAGGTTCCTCCAAATATCACCACTGCCGGGGCTCAAGAGCAAGTATATGCATATGAGCAGAGATCTCTGCATCATGTGCAAAGTACTGGGTCCAGAAGAATGATCGCAGTTTGTGTCAGCATTGGAGATAGCCCTGTTGAAGTAAGCAGCCGGTGTTGAGCTCAGTAAGGGCTCGGCTCTTTTCGTTAGTAGACTGGCTATAGCGAGAACCAGGTAGAACAACTCCAGCTTTTGGTCTGAACAAGGATCAAGTGTTTCGGTGCTGCAGCATAAGAGCAGACTTTGGAGAGACTCATCGTTCATAATGGGGTACCACACGTGGACTGATTTTGAGAATACCGCAAACAGACGCGTGGCAATCGAGAGATCTGGGGGCCCTGCTATCTGGGCCGTCGATATCAGGGAGCCGCTGGTCCATCCAGCATTAGGCTCACTTCCCAATGTTTCGGAGTGTGAGTTAGTGAGCGGAAGGGTAGGGGAGGTGATCGACGCAAGGTGACTCGAGACTCCGAAGAAGATATGATCCGTGTTTGTTATCCATTTGGAGCTTGTGGACGTGCCTCGAGACGTTTCTGGGCCATCCTTGGATGGTACAGAGGCTAGGATTAAGAGGTTATTGCCCCGAATGGGCTGCGAGGCAGCCATAGAGACAGGCGGGGAAGCGGACGACACCTTTTGACGTGTCACAATAGGTTGGCTTGCTATGGCTAGTTTCTGGATTAAAGAATGGATATCTCTAGGAAGCCAAGGGACTCATATGAGTCTCGGTTAAGGACAAATTTGATTTTGAGTGCAGTGAGAACGACGTACCGTCTAGGTATCTGCTTGGACAACAGAACATCGTGATAAACACACTCCCGGCGCGATCTAGAGCAGGCACCACAGCATGGGAGCTCACGATCGCACCGTACATGTTGATCACGGCAGAAGCTGCACGATGGCATGGAATTGATAACATCCTTGATATCATTGGGAAGTACCGAGGTTGGCGTCGTGGTAGTGAGCTCCCCAGTGCCTGCAACAGGCACCTGCTGCTGCTCGGCTAGTAAAGGAGGTTCGAGGAAGTTCAACGAGTAGGCCTCCTCAAGGTCGAATTGAGCTCCTAAGAAGTCCTGCCACATATCGTCTGAGAACGGCAGTTGTGAATCTTCCTGGGGCGGTGATAAGATATCGGGAAGGAGGGAAGAAGGCTGAATTTCACTGTGTGCCTGATATATACTGCGGATGCGACGCTGGGACAGCAACAATTCAAGTTCCTCAAGGTATCTCAGATTATAGGCTTCACCAGTCGAACTGGGTGAATCTGAAAACACGAACGCACGCAGATCTTTGACGTACATGGCAGTGGAAGCAATTACTGGCCACCTCTGGGATCCAAGATTCTGTTCAGGAGAAATTAGGGCCTTGATGCAAGGAACATTGTAAAAAGTATGTGCATAGTCACTCACTAGTATAGCCATCACGGTGTCGAGTGCAGATAGGAGCTCATCCTCTAGAGAAGCTTCATAGATGATAGATGCATAGTTGCCAAAGATGTACAACAGAACGATGGCAGCCTGGAATGTATTATTTACCACCGCAAAGGTCCAAGCTAACCTCTGCGTCTGGATAGTCTTGTAGTAGCCGTTGATCAGGTTGATTGCACTCGTCGTCGCGGCCAGTAGGGAAGCCTGGCTCGGCACCATGCTTCCAGGATGCGGTCGATGCAGCAAGTTCTGACTCTGGTGTGCGTCGTTGGTGATCCATTGCGGAATCGCACCGTTATTCGAGGAGATGGACAGGTTCAGCATGTTTCTTATGCGCTCCTCAATATTCTCAACCCAGTGGTCGTAGCTCGAAAACTGGTCTGGGATGGCCCGGCCGAAGAATTTGATCTCGTAGATTTCAGACTGAAGCTGGCATAGCTGGATTTGAAGCACAAAGTGTTTTGTACTGAGCCTTCCGTCGGTATATGATGGAAAGGCTTCGGTGGCATGGGTCCCTTCATTGCTGCAACTAGGCAAGCCGACGGTGATGTGCTCGTCGCTCACATTCGGGGGGGATCCTGTTGAGATTGCAATCGTCCTGTCGATCAAATAGACCTTTGCTCTCCACACGTCAGTCCTGAGAACATGAAGCCTCTCGATAGGGGTTTGAGAACTGTACCATCCAAAATATCTGCCTCCGAAGACTGACATCTCGGGAACTCAGCCCCTGCGTAGGATCGGGCTCTTGATGAAGACCCAGTCCGACGGCCATTCGTCCGACTTCCCCACTCAAGTAGAAGACATTATTGATATATGGCAACAGGAAGCCCAGCTGTATCAACAATAGAAGCCCCTGCAGAGATCTTATGTTAGACTGCCTGAGGAAGGTCCAGTGGCGCATCGCATCGCGGTGAAGTGACTCGCTCATTGAAGCGACCCGGGAGAAATCATCGTTCCGCGAGGCCAGACAGCTGACTGCCAGCACCATCGACACAACGAAACGGCTGAAATGTGCGGACGGGGCATCGTCTGCCTGCTGCTGTCTTGAGTAGACTTGCCCAAAGTGGTACCACAGCTCGCTGCTGGTGAAGCACGGATACCGTGGTAAGATGGTGTTCACGTAGTTGTCGAAGATGTGCCGCGCCACTTCGAAGGGGGTGGACAAAGCATCCACTCCGGAGAATTGCGACTCGTTTCCATGGCCCGCCCGTCTTCCAAGATGTTCGTAGTAGAGGCTATGCACTGGGACCTTGTGAGGGGGCCGTTCAGTTGGGTAAAATAGTTTGGATTCATGGAGGAGTCCTGGGTGACTGCCCACGCAAGCCGTGGTATACAAGATGCGTATAGACGTGCTTATAGCGTCCAATATTGGGCTGTTAGCATGTACAGAGACTCTTGCGGGTCTCGAAATCGAAATCGACGTTTCTAGCAGGCAGTCTGACTCTGGTCCTGGCTCCGGTTCTTGGTGGTGTCCACGGTCACGCTCGATCTCAGCCAGTCGCTTTTCCAAATACTGCAGGACGCTGCGAATAGTCTTAGCTCTAGCCAGATACCCTCGGAGTGAAGAGATCAAAGTAGTGAAAGTACCTTCGTGGGACCTCTTTGCGGCTGTGTCGGTTGATGCCGACACATTCTTTCCCTGCTAAGCTGCACCGAGAGCAGCAGGGCAGCTTCTTATCGCACTATATTCAGGTCAATATCGCACGCTCATAGATCCAGATTCCCCAGTTCACGCCACCTTCTTCTTCAAGGAATAACATCTCGCGCAAGCCAAGACTGGTTGGTTACGCTGGCGTCTCGGCATTGTTGAGCTCGTGTGCCGACACGCACCGATTCAGGCGGGCGGTGGTTCCGGGTGGATGCATGCAGTGAATCCGACCAGATCGAGCTTCAAGAGTGTCTTGTAAAATTCCTGGGGTAATTGTAACGGGGCTGGGTGTCAGGCGAGGTGTCACGGCCTTCGACCGACAGACACCGGGTTACCCGCGGGCGGAGCACAGCCTTCGTCTTGCCTGCGTGATGACCTGGAGGACGAGTGAAGGGGTAAAGCTTAATCAAGATGAGCTAGCAAAAGTCCGACAACTGCCTTATCAACAAGTTGAGTCGGAGACTAGCCCGAGTGGATCACTTGATTAAGACCAGCGATTGGGCTATGCTTCAACGGTAAATTGCCGAGCTGGGCCAGGGTATGAGTCATGAGATCGAATGAAACGACGGGCAGAGCGGGGAGAGTTTGCGGCAACGGGGGATCAGTCTCTGAATCCAGGAGCGGGCAGGGTGATGGTGGACACGATCCAAGGGAGGGAAAGCCATAAATCACGTCAGTGCGTGGGCAGCGGGGTTATAGAGCAGATTTTTCTCATTACCTAAGATACTTGGAACATGGAAGAGTTGTACTTCATTACTGTGACGCGCTGTGCTAAAGTTGAAGAAGCCCACAGGTTGTTTAATATCACCTTGGCTGGTTCCTTAGCTCCTCAAAGTCCCTTACATTCCAAGCACTATACCACTCATCACTTAGAAGTAACAAGCTTTACCGAGTAGTCATGACATCCAAGGTCGTCATTGTCACAGGCGCGAGCAAGGGTATCGGGGCGGCCATCGTGGCGTGGCTTTTGGGCCAGTCTCATAAAGTCGTTGTCACGGCTCGCTCCGAGGCACCGCTACAGGCGCTGAAGAAGTCTCACCCAGGTCAAGTTGAGTATCTTGCAGGCGATATTACGGATCCCAGTGTGAGTCTCATCGGTAACATTGTCAAATCGTCAACACGCAAGCTGACAATCAACAGATGGCAGAGAAGCTTGTTGAGCTTGCCGTCAAATCGTTTGGCAAGCTCAACGGACTGGTTATCAACCACAGTCTCCTGCAAATCAATAAGCTAGGCAGTGCCTCCTTGGAGGAAATTAAGAGAGTGTTCGATGTGAATGTTTTTAGCGGTATTTCTCTGGTACAAACAATATTATATTGCCGTGTCACAAGTCGAGGCTAACAAACACCCAGATAAATGCTGCACTGGATGAGTTGAGAAACACCAAGGGCTCACTTGTTTGGGTATCATCTGGTGCTGCAAATATGTCACTTGCTGCATGGGGTACTTACGCTTCGTCAAAGGCCGCCGTCAACGCCATCCTGGCTCACTATGCGGTGGAGGAGCCGGGTGTCTGCAGTATTGCCATCAATCCTGGTATTGTCGACACAGATATGCAAGCTACTATCCGCGACCAGGGCAAGGCTAGTATGTACCGGGCAGAACACGAAAACTTTGTTGCCGTGTTCAAAACTGGTGGGCTCCTGAAACCCGAGCAGCCAGGATCTGTCATAGCAAAGCTGGCTGTCGAGCCGACCAAGGGGCTCAGTGGGAAATTTCTGAGGTATGTGGAATCGGAATCCAGAATATGCGCATTTTTATTGATGAATCTATAGCTGGGACTCACCAGAACTAGCTACCTTCCGGTAGGCAAAGCTGGTGGAGAGGAAGTTTGAACTTGGCCATTGGATTATTTCAGCTCGATGTCGTGGAGTCCATGCTAAGAGAAGGAAACATTTGCAATCAGTCGAAAGGTGGAACCCTATTATATAAATATCTCTGTGAAAATTAAGTATTAGCATAAAATATAAGATGTATTCTTACAGCCCTGTAGAACGTAAAGCATCTGTTACTCCTATTGTCGTACCCAACGAATTATTTGCTGAAGCTTAGGCCTTGATTCACATGGCAAAATTATTAGAAGAAATACGTTGGGCACCTAAGTGATAATGAATATCTACTTGAGGTTATCATTTTTTATATATATATTTATTCCTATGTGAAGGCATTACATTCGATATTTAGCAACTGGGAATCTATTAGGAGCACTACTGAAGGAGATTTTTGCTCTATCACAACAACGTGTTTGAGCCTTGTAAAAGACAGCTGACACTATCTATACTATCTATTGAAGGGACAAATTGTACTTAGTCTTATCCTTAAAGAGGTTTCTCTCTCACCAATTTAGACCATGTGCCTCCCCCAGACTCTCTAGATTGATTTAGATGTGGCAAAAGATGTTTTCTTGTGAGTCCAACAAAGAATTTCGGTATCCCAATTTTTATCATGCCAAAGACTACAACCTTACCATCTCATCTAGCTGCGGAAGGTCTTCCAATCGTAAGCCTTCTCCCAGGCGGCTGCAAACTTGAGACAATCCAGGTCCTCATATTTGCTGCCGACCAGCTGCATGCCAACGGGAAGCTTGATAGTCGCATCTTCTCTAGCAGGCACAAAGCCAACAGGAATCGAAAGAGCAGGATGGCCAGAATCTATCGGCCATCTGTTAGCAAGCACACATTGACTTGAAAAACAGAAGCACTCACTGTCGAATGGCGACGTATTGGCGATCAAACCCGTTGTCCTCATTGCAAATTTAAGTAAGCCCTCTTTGTAGCCATCTTCAGGGAGCTTTGGGGCCGGATAGGGCAGTGTAGGCATGACTAGGACGTCGTATTCTTTGAGCGCCTTATCATAGGCGTCCTACAATGATGCGAATGTGAACACAAGTTGACGACGTGGGGTTGAGGGGTAAGAAGAGAGCGACATACACTGATATACTTCTGGAGGTTCATACATTTCCCCTGATGCGACAATCCGTGCTTTTCCGAGAGCCAGAGGTGGTTGAGATATAAGTTGGCTGCACCAGGGCTTAGAGAGTCGAACTGCTGTTGGGTAAGATGGGGACCAACCAAGGCCAGCCGATCCGTCATATAAAGCTGCTTTCTCCCTTCCATACCACCTAAGAGGGCTTGGCGTCCACCAGGGATCCCGCTGGAGGCCATCCACACAAGGGAGGCCAGCTTGTGTTCGGGGATCGAGACAGGAGTCACGCTGGCGCCGAGGGCTTCGAACTTGCCCACGGCAGCCCGGACGCAGTCAACTACGTTCTCGTCCTGGCCATCGATCTCAAAACCTTCTTGCAGGACACCGACCTTGAGCCCGGCCAACATTTTGCTCTGAGGCTTCGACACGATCTCGTCGACAGAAGCAACAAACTTGTGTTTTTCGCCATAGCGCTCTAGCAAAGCCTGGCGGTCATCCCATCCGTCCGGGCCGGCGATGACCTCCAGAAGCAGGGCGCAGTCCCTCACCGTGCGCGTCATGGGCCCTACGTGGTCAATCGCTGCATCTAGATTGATGATGCCGGTGTACGGCACCAACCCCCATGTCGGCTTCAACCCGACGATTCCACACGAAGCCGCGGGAATCCTGATGCTACCGGCCTGGTCGCAGCCGATGGACATGTCCACAGCACCATTTCCGACGAGGCGACCGGAGCCGCTGCTGGAACCTCCAGCGCTGTATCCCTTTGCCCAGGGATTGTGAACGTAGCCAGTAATGGAGGTTGCCGATAGCCCTTCGAAGCAGGCGTTTTCACACGCTGGCGGCATCGGATACGGTGTCAGCAGGAAGAGCCAAAACAAGAATGAATCTAGTCTAGTATGATAGGAATCTACTTACCGGCCTTACCGACGATGATGCCGCCAGCGTCCATGACGCGGGTCGCAACGGTAGCATCAACTTTCGGCGTCCACTCTACCATCGACGTCCCGTTTGTGCATGGAACTCCAGCGAGGGCGATATTATCCTTCAAGGCGATCGTTCGTCCCTTCAGCAAGTCGCTTGTAGGAGTTGCGGCCTTGGCCGTGACCTAATAGTTGCAAGGACTAGTTAGCCATGAAGGGCTCATGTGAATTGAATGAGAAAACCAGGAGTCTCGGACTTTTGCTGCCCATCCGCCCAGATCATTATCTTGGGGTACATGAATATCCTCTCGAGGATACCTGCTGAGATCCGGTATAGGAATGATACAGCTCTCATCCGGCAAACTAGCAATCACAGCTTCAAGGCCGCTGACGAGCGTGACGAAATCAGTGGCCGTCTGCTCCGACAGCTTCAAACCTGCGGTAGCGGCGATGTCCACGACATCCTTCAAGGACACCTTGGCCGCTTCAGCATCAACTCTGACTATAGACATGATAAGTCTCCTGGTGCGAGGTTCACAATGCCAGTGATTCAGTTTGGACTGAGTGAAGGACGGGGAACTCGGATCTTGTCAAACAGCCCTTGGGAATTAGAGCCAGCAGACCTGACTTTAAGCTACCGTGCCATCTCAACATCAGAAGCCCCTTCTATTCTCCCTCTCTAAATTGCCATCTCGCCGCACAGTGCTCCATCACCTGGACCATGATGCACACTGCCGGATACTGGTTGCAGTCAGGCCAATGAGAGCAATAATCCCGTCTCAATGTACAGACCCACTCGGGCCAGTCTCCGACTTGAGCCATCATTCAGGCCGTGGTCGGACTTTTGCTAAATTAGCTTGACCAAGCTAAAAGTTAGACCCGGCGGATGACCTGTGGCCTCGTTGTGGTAATGCCCGCGCCTCCGCAATATGGACAGGGGCTTGGGTTGCCTTGCTCTACGCTTTGTGTTGAACTTTTTTTCCTTGGTCTTACATACCTTAGAGTTGGAGATATATTTTCGTGATGACAATATAAAGCCCAGCTTCTAGCGTTCTGGAGGCAGAGGAAAAGTTAGGAGAGTATAGTAATCAAATTGATGGCAAGATCCGAGTAATTATTCCAATGGGAGGGCTAATTCACGATAAGATTTCGTGTTTTGCCTCAATTTATAGTGGTATTCTGACTCTTGAGCTAGCATTTGCTCAACGGCTGCGCACGGGGCTGTGGTGTCGGGAAATAATGGAATCTTCATCTTCAAGGAGTTGCGATTTAATCCATCTTCATGGATTCTAACGCACTCATGCTTTTGAAGCATTCAATAAGTCTGGCATACAAACTATTACTACAACTTCCTGTCGTAGAAAAATTTCTAAAGGAGGGGAACGAGCCGTTCATGAATCAAGAGAACATGAGGTCTGCCAGAGACGTCAGGCTGGGTGATAATAATGGGTTCCTACTTAGGTGGAGTGTTTTGATGGTACTGACAACAACCATCCCTGGATAGAAGTGTTTCTTGCTTAGAGGAAGTATTTCCAGCTTTACAGTTGTGGGATGAGTTGCCATTACAGAATGGGGGTTCGCGCCGGACTCGGAGATACAACCCCCTTCTCTACTCGGCCTCTTCTCCTTGCGGAAACCCGCGCACACACCCTGAACGGCGGGATCGTCTAAGTTCCCTGTTACTAGAAACCCCGACCACTCTCTGTCTTTCTGTCTAAGTCTCTGCCCTTTTCCGCCGATGGAAAAATATACATATACATATCATATCAATAAGAGATAAAGGGCTTTACCCTGCACGGGCTTTAACCAGCGATAAATGCTTACAAACAAAACAAAACAAAGCAGAAGGGGGTGGCACGGACGTGGCAGTGTGCTTAGAGGCGAGTGGCAGTGCTAACCAAAGCGCCAGGATTTAAGATCTTTTGCTAACCGAGGGCATGGGAGCGTGTTTGATGGGGGTCAGAGTAATGCTGTATCTTTATCCTAAAGATATAACTGGAATGGGAACGCGTACCTTTGTGGGGGAACCGTTGGCGTAAATAATGATCCAGCGTTATCGCTATGGATATTCCTATTATTCTTATAGGAGGAGGCAGTATCCTCTACCTAAAGTCTATTAAAGGTATATCTAAGATCTTATAATATCCACTCACCTATATTATAAATATAGTTAATATAGTAATAGTAAAGGTATCTAGATTTATAGATATAATTATATATCTTATTAATAGTTAGTTAGAAGAGTAAGTAGTTTCTTAAGTTTAAGAGTAAGTAATCCTTAATACTTACTTTACTAGAGCTAAGAACCTTAAGATTATAGAGGAAACTATTTTATTAGTGCTATATACTAATATAAGATTATTATATATTAGTATTTAAGTAGTTAGGAGGCTATTAAGAACTAACTATAATACCCTTATAGAGGATTTAGCTTTAGTTAATAGTAATAGAGACCTTAAGGTAGATAAAATAAAAATAGCTTCTTTACTAAGTCTAGAGATTTCTTTAATATATAAGACTATCTTTAAAAATATTTTTAATATTATATTTTTATTAGTTTAATATTAAGTTATAAGATATATACTACTATAGTTACCTAATAATATATATAATCCTATATATATTTATAATTAATATATAAGTTAATTAATTAGAGATTAAAGAGATTATCTCTAATTACTTATATTATTAAACCTCTATATCTTAAGCTTAAAGGTATAATCTAATTATAAGATCTAGGCTTATATAAGTAAGTAAATTACTAAGATAAACTAATATTAATTAATATTATACCTAAATATATAATATAAACTAATAAGGGAGGTAAATTAGGATTAATTTAATATAATATCTTTAAGTAGTACTTTAGCTCTTTCTAAAGATTTAATTAGTAATTATAAGATATATTATTTTCTAAAAATAATCTCTATCTTTATATTTATTAAGCCTTAGCTTCTTAAAATACCTTAATAAATAATTATAAAAGATATATTATTTCTAAAATATCCTCTTTCTTTATAATTATTTATAATCTTTAAGAATATTATTTATATATAAAAAGGTAATTAGAACTTTTAGTTTAAAAGATTAATAAAAATAATAAAATAAGTAATAAAATAATTATAATAATTATAATTAAATAAGCTTATAAGAATAAATAAAAGATAAGAAAAGAGCTTAAGAGAGCTATTAATCTCTATAGATTCTTAATTCTATTAAATAGTATTATTTAAATACTAAATATAGAATTCTTTTATAATATAAGTTATAAACTTAATAAATTTTATAATACTATAAATAAAAATATAAAGAATATTTAAATAATAAAGGTAATATATATATAATATAATAAAAAAGAAATAATATTATTTAAATACTTTTATAAAGACTTTAAAAGTTAAATTAAAGTAAGCTTTAATAATTATTAAAAGATAATCTTAAGAGTACTTAAGGAATAATTATAATATAAAGGGATTTTAATCTTAGGAAAAGTTAATATAAAGATTATAGTTATATTAATAGAAATTCTTATATAGGAAGAACTCTTATTATATTTAAATAATACTTTAAAGAGTAATAATTATAATAATAAAGAGCTTTTAAAAGTAAATAATAAGGAAGCCTTTAAGAATAAATAAATAAGTAATAGTAAAATACTTAATATTATCTTTATATAATAAGATTACTAAAGGAACCTTTAAGAGAGTAATAATTAAGTATAATAACCTATAAAATAAGCTCTTAACTTATAAAGAACTTATTAATCTAAAGCTTATAATAACCTTATAATAAAGGTTAAAATAAAGGTTAAAGGAGTTAATAATCCTTTATAGTCTTAGTAATATTAATAAGGAGATTATAAAAAAAAATATATAATTTAATTAAAGAGCTTATTACTCTTAAGGTAATATTATACTTTTTTACTTATTATTATAATTAATAAAGAGATTAATAATATAAATATTAAAGTATTTATTAATATATAAAATAAAGAGAATAACTATATAGGAGAACCTTATAATATTCTTAATTATAAAGTAAGGATTTTTATAAATATTTATAAGCTTTTATAAATTTAATATTTAAAGCTATATATACTCTTTCTATATATTTTATTAAAATATATATAAAAGTACTTTCTTAATTATATAAACTATAATATAAGATTTAATTAAATATATAAAAAGCTTAAGGAAGAATTTAACTTTAATATTAATAAAGCTTAATATTACTTAAATTAAAGTTTTATAATATTTAAGTTAATATAAATAAAAAGTAAAAATATAAATAAATCTTAAATAAAAGTATTTAAGATCTTTTTAAATAAACTATAAAAGTATTAATAAGTATTTAGTTTAATTTATAAGGATAAAACTTATTTAATTATTAATACTTTTTAAGCTATATAAAGAGTTTTAAAGCTAAAAATAGTATTAATAAACTTATAAAGAGTATTTAATTTACTCTTTTTATAGCTTCTTAATATAATAAAAGTTAAGAAGAATATAATTATCTTAGGTTACTTTATAATAAATAGAAGATTTTAAGGGTTTAATTAAAGGGATTAAAAAACTAAATATAAAAGAGATTAAGGAAATTTTAATAAACTTAATAAGAGCTTTTAAAGAAGAGATTTATATTTAAAATATAAAGGTTAAGGATCTTATAATTAAACTATAAGAAGATATTAAATTTATAATAAAATAAACTATAGATCTATAAATTATATATATAAAGAGTAAAAGAGATTAAGAGAGTAATAAAGAGATTAATAAAAAGCTAAAAGGTAGAAAAAGAGTAACTTTATATAGTTCCTTACTTAAGTTAAACTACTTAAAAATAAAAAGAGTAATTAACTTATAGAATATAAGCTCTTTAAAAATAAGAAATTAAAAAAGGAAGAGTATAAAAATAATATAATAGCTTATTTTCTTATTAATTAATCTTTTAAGTATAAGCTATAAGTTAATATAAAGGGAAAACTAAATATATCTCTATTTATACTTTTTAATTAAATCTTTATATTATATTTAATTAATAATATAATTAATTAGTTTAAAATTATTCTAAATATAAAAGTAATAAAGATTTTAATAATTAGAATTAATTAAATAAAAGCTTTTTTATATATATAATTTAATTTATATATTAATAAGAATAAAGCTAAAGGTTAAGTATACTTTAGAGTAAGAGAACTATTTAAGGTAATTAATATAATAATTATATTTATATTAATAAGTAATATCTCTTTTTATATAATTTTAGTAAATACTCCTTTTTTATTATATATTAAGGATATAAATAATCTTAATATATATTTAAATAATATCTAAAATAAGCTTATAAAATATAATAAAAAGCTTATTATATATAATAATTAGTTAACTTATACTAGATAAGATCTAAGGTAGGTTAAGGTTAAACTAATTAAAGTATTATTCTAAGTAGTATAATTAAGTTATCTTAATACTATATAAGTTACTATTAATATATAAGCACTAAAGAGCTAATTTTAATAAAGATAATAGTAATTATATTAATAACTATCTAAGAGAGTATTTCTATTTAAGAAATAAATATATATATATATTAAGATACTTAGTCCTTATATATCTTAATTAGTACTAAATATAATATACTTAGTTATAAGTATATAGTACTTAGCCTTAAGTATTATCCTTAGTATTTAAGTATATTATATAATATAAGTATAAAGTAGCTTATAACTAAGGTATAATATATTACTCTCTCCCTATTAGTTTTATCCTTAAAACTATATTCTATAGCTTAAGTAGAACTTTTTCCTTTATTTATTATATATTCTATTTTTTACTAACTATTATAGCTAGAAAAAAGGTTTCTTTTACTAATTATTATAAAGCTAAGCTTTATTAATTAAAGAATTTAATATAAATATTATACCTTATACTTTTTATTTAAAGAATAGTTTTTATTATTAAGCTATACTTAATATAAAGGAGTATTATCTTAAATATACTTATTATAATTACTTTTATAATTATTTAAGTATTATAATATTATTTAGTAAGAGATTATATATCTTCCTCTTTAATTTATATTACTTATTAATTTAATATATTATATTATAAATAAATATTATTATTTAAAGTAAGAAGAAGGTATTATTAAAGAGTATCTTTTAAAGATATAAGCTAAAATAAATAAAGCCTTAAATAAATTAATATAATTATATTATTAAAAGTAATAAATTTATAAGTAAGGCCTAGAAATACTTTATAAGGGAAAGGGTTTATTAAATAAGCTAGAAGAGTTAAAGTATTAAGAGTTTAAGGTAGTTACTAAAGTTTAATTATAAGGTATTATTAAGGTTATTAATTAGAATACTATATAGGCTAATTCTTTTAATATTACTATTTAGAATAAAGTTATTACTTCTTCCCTTCTTAATAAAATTAGTATATTAAATATTAATAACTCTTTAAATACTTAATAAATTCCTATATATTATTATTTTTATTATAACTTTTTTATTTTACTAAATAGAATATTTATTTATTTCTAACTTCTTTCTTTAAGATTTTTTCTAGCTTAAATTCTTCTTTATAGACTTTAATTAAATAATCTTAATTTAATATATTTTTTAATACTTTTTTAAATAATAATATATAAAAAACTAAGTAAATATATATTATATTTAATAATAAAAGTTTATAATTAATATTTAATTTTTTCTTTATAATCTTAAATAGTTTAAGTTTTTTATAGTTTAATTTATTACTTAGTTTTATTATTATAATATTTTTTTAAAGTAAATAGACTTTATCTCTCTTTTTTAAAATTAATCCCTTTAATCTTATTTTATTATAATATTTTTTTATTCTTTATTATATAAACTTTAGTTTATTTTATATTTCTATATATAATAAGTATAAAGTTTCTTTTATAAATATAATAGTAAGTACTATAAATCTATTAAGTTTTAATTTACTTAAGAACTTTAGTTTATAATTATAATTTATATATATTAATAATAATTAAATTAATTCTTATATTATACTATTATATATAATTTATACTATAAGTAATAATTATACTTAATTATTCTATTTATAGTTAATATATACTTATAGGTATTATTTTAATATTTAGTTTAAATATTCTATTTATTTATTACTTTATAAGTAATAAGCTATTAAAAGCTTATACTTTATACTTATTTATATTATAAGTAATTACTAAAACTTAGAAGTAAATATTATTCCTCTATTTAATATTATTTTATTAAATAATCTATAATTTATAATTATATATTATAAGACTTAGTATATAAGGTTTTTTATAAAGCTTACTTCTTTATATAATATAAATTATCTATATTTATAAGTTTATTAATAATTATTAAGATATTATTATATTTTATTTTAGTTATAAGTTCTTTAAATAGTAATAGTTTAATAATATAGTTAAAGGATATTAATTACTATAGTTATTTTAGTACTAAGATTAATTTAAGTTCTCTATATAGTTTATATTATATTAATTTAATTTATATATAAGTATTATATTTTATAATTATAGTTTATACTTCTTTTTATAAACTAGGATAATTATAATATTATTTAATTTTATTAAAGGTTTTCTTAATTCCTTAATATCTTAAGAGTAAATACTTATAGATTTCCTTAATAAATATTATTTTTACCTCTTATTATAGTTTTTTTAAGTTAAGGATAATTTCTATTTAGACTTTAATATATATTATTTTTTAAATATAATCTTAAAGGATTTCTATATTAAGTATTTTTATTATTAATTAAGAATAATTATTTATTTATTTTAAGTATTACTTCTTTATACTTTATTTTTTAGCTAAAAGTATTAGCTCTTTTATTTTTTAATCCTTTTTAATATATAATCTTATAATTAAATTAAGATAGATATTTAGTATAATATATTTATCTTCTACTTAATTATTAAGTTATAGTAAAATATTAAATATTTTTATAATTTATATATACTTTTACTTTATATATTATTCCTAAGTAATAATATTTAAATTCTTTAAATATATATATAATAACTAAAAATTCCTTATTATAAATAGGATATTTAAGTTCTATATTATATAGTTTCTTTAAGTAAAAGGCTATAAAGTATAAGATTTATTATTATCCTTTTAGCTAATTTATATACTAATTATAAAGTCTAAAGTATTAGTTTTAAGTTCTACTTCTCTTATAAGGTTAAATATTTATAATATAAGTTTAAAGGTTATATTATTTTTTATATTAATAAATATATTTTATTACTTATTAATCTATTTAAATATATTATCCTTTTTTATAAGATTATATAAAGGTAATATAATCTTTCTATAGTTTTTAATAAATTATTAATAGTAATTAGTAAACCTAAGGAAAACTTATACTTTTTTAATATTTATAAGTTCTTCCTATTTAGTAATTATAGTAATTTTTCCTTTCTTTATTTATATTTTATTAAGTTAAATAATATATCCTAAGAAGTTAACTTCTATAATAAAAAACTAACTTTTCTTTAATTTTATTAAAAAGTTAATATCTTTTAGTTTTTTTAAAACCTTATATATATATTCTTAATATATTTTATAATTATCTAAGAAGATTAAAATATTATTAAAGTAAATAACTATAAAGATATTAAGATACTCTTAGAGTATTTAATTAATTATTTATTAAAATATTATAGGTATATTTATTAATTTAAAAGGTATAATAAGATACTTATAAAGGTTAAACTTTATTTTAAATACTATTTTCTATTTATCTCTTTCTTTAATTTATATTAAATTATAAGCTCTTTTAAGGTTTAATATAATAAATTACTATTTACCTTATAGTTAATCCCTTAGCTCTATAATTAATAATAAAGGTATTTTATCTTTATAAGTAATTTTATTAAGCTAATAATAATCTATAACTAATTATAGTTTCCTATTTTTCTTTAATATAAATATTATAAAGTATTTTATAAATAAAGTTAATAATTATATATAGCTTTTTACTATTATATTATTAATATATTTATAGAGTATTTATAGCTATAGTTTTATAAAGTTATATAGTTTATAAAAGGCTAATTCTCCTCCTTTAATAATAAAGATTTTATAATTTTATTAACTATATTATAATAGCTTAATTTTAAGAGTTTCTTTAAATAGTTTCTTATAGACCTAGTATTCCTTAGGGATATATTCTATTTAATCTTTCTTTAGTTTTTCTAGTTTATCCTCTTATTTCTTTCTTCTTTTAGCTTCCTTATTTTAAAGGATAAACTTAAAGTTATATTTATTTTTTTATTAAGGTATTATTTATATTTAATTAATAAAATTAATATTTAATAATTTCTTAGTTTTTTATATTTAAGTTAATATTCTTATTATTTTTTATAATTCCTATTAAAATATATTTTATTTTATATTAAGTTATAGTATTATTAAAGCTAAATCTACTATATCTACTTATTATTATAAGTTATTATTCTTATTTTTTATAATAATACCTTTAATTATTAAAGTTTTATTAAGTTCTTTTAATATTTAATAAAATTTTAATTTTTATTAATCTTAATATTAACTTATAAAAGTATCCTTTTACTTTATATAATTAATAAGCTAATTAATTAATAAGTTTATATTTTTAATTAAGGTAATCTTAATATAATATTATAAGTACTTAATAATATTATATTATAAGTAATATTAAATTTCTTTCCTTAAATCTTTATTATAAAGTAATTAATCTTTAAATTAATAATCCCTTTATTATATTTAAATTATATTCCTTTAATATTAAATACTATATAAAGTTTCTCCTTTTTTCTCTATAATAAGTAAAGTTAGTTAATTATTATTAAAAAGATATAATCCTTTTATACTTTATAGTTTATTAAAATAATAAGTATTCTTTTTATAATCTTAATATTAATTATAATATTAATAAAGCTTTTAATTTTTATTACCTTTAAGATCTTTTAATTTAATATTTTATTATTTTATAGCTTTATTATAAATAATAATTATTATTTTTTACTTAATTAACTTATTCTTTAAGTTTATTATACTTATTATTATACTTAAGTACTTATTTTAAGAGTTTTTTAAGTATCTTAAGTATATTTATATATCTTAGGATATACTTTTAAAACTTCCTTAATTATTAACTAATTTTATTTTATTTCTTTAAAAATATCTTTCCTTCTTAAAAGTAATTTATAATTTATTCCTTTTTATTTATAAAGATAATTTCTTATTTCTTATTAGTTTTCTTATTTTTAATTAATAATATTATAATAGCTTATTCTTAATATTAATATTTATCCTCTTTTTAATATTATTATTATTTAAGGGATTTCTTTATATAGTTTTTATTATTATCTTCTTCCCTTATTAAGTTAAATATTAGTTATTTTATATATTAATAATTTAAGTATTTTTAATTTATATATTATTTAATATATCCCTTATAATTATAAGCTACTTAATCTTCTTAAGCTTTTTATTTATATTATAATTTAATTTTATCTTCCTTATAAATCTTATATTATTATTCTTAATATAGCTTAATTAATAGTTCTTTAAATTTATATTCTCTAAAGTATCTTTTTAGATCCTTCTTAAAGATAGAATATTAATTAATATTAAATAGCTTATTTATAAAGTAAAGTATTTATTTATTAATATACTTAAGGGGTATCTTTCTATTAAGCTAAAGGAATATATTATTCCTTATTTTTTATTATTAATAAATTATATAGAAGATATTATAATATATTATTTATAATTCTATATAGTAATTAGTTCTAAGGATACTCTTTTAATAGCTTAATAATTTAAAGAGGCTATTTAAGTATTAAATAATATTTATTATCTTTTATTTATAAATTATAAGTATTATTATAATAGTTAGATCTTATTATTTAATTTTTAGCTAATAATATATATATACTTCCTTATATTCTACTTATATTATATTCCTTACTTATAAGTAGTATTTTCTTTCTTTTAGTATATATTTAATAAACTTATTATAATATTAAAATACTAATTTATACTTAGTTAAAAGGCTATATTTTAAGTTAATCTTACCCTTTTTATACTTTTTTTTTATATTTTTAAAGACTTCTTTAATTTATTATTAGTTTTCTTTTATTATATTACTTTTTTATTATTCTTATTCTTTTAATATTTTAATAAAGATAAGTATAAATATTATAGAAAATTTAGAAATTATAATATTTATAAGTATTCTTTCCTAAGTTATTTATTAAATTATTCTTAAGGTTTAATTCTTAGTTTTTTTAATTATTCTTAACTATTTCTTACTTTCTTTAATAAGCTTTTAGTTATATTACTTTTTAGGTTTTAAGTATTAAGAGGATATATACTCTATTTCTCTATAATTATAGTATTTTCTTTTTTCTATAATCTTTAACTCTATAAGACCTAAGTATATCCTAAATTCTATAAATAGGAGTAAGGCTTATTATATTCTATAGTTAGGTTTATTATTAGCTTTTATATAGTTTTAATTACTTTATCCTCTTCTCTTTTACTATTTCCTTTTATAAATATAGTTATTAATTTATATTATATTAATTATATACTTAATTAAGTTATTTAGTTTATTTATCTTAAAGAGTTAGTCTTTAACTTTATTCTTAAGTTTATTATAGAATATAGATTTAAGTAGTTTATTATCTTAATTTAATTAAAATATAATCTCCTTAAACTTTATAATATACTCTAAAGTAGTATTAACTTATTATAAGTCTTTAAGTTCCTTTATAGCTTATTATTTATAGTTTACTTTACTAAAAGCCTCTATAAGTATAATAATAAAGTTTTTATAGTTAATAAAGATATTAATTATATTTTAGTCTTTACTATTTAGCTTAGCTTTATTATTATATTAGTTATAAAGGAATATCTAGAACTATTATTTTATAATATTAGTAAGATAAGTTTTATATATATAACTTTATCTTTATCTCTTTTAAGCTTAATAAGAAAGAATTTAAAATAGGATTAAAGTTAGATTTTAAACTTATTTAACTCTTAGGTATCTTTAGTAAATAGCTTTAGTAAGGTTAATTATACTATTTCCTTTTAGTCTTTTATTTATTTCTTTTTAAGTCTTTTAATATATACTAAGAGTTACTTAATTATCTACTAAGTAATTAATACTCTTAGAGTATTAATCTATTAAACTAAAGTTCTTAAGATAGCTATATTATCTTCTTTATTATTATATAGTAATTAAGATAAAGTAATTAGCTAAATAAGAGTTATTAATATATAATAGTTAATTAACTTATATTAAATAAAGTTTAAAGTAGATTAAGGTTAAATTAATTAAAGTATTATTCTAAGTAATATAATTAAGTTATTATAAGCTATATAATATAAATTATTATTAATATATAAGTATTATAAAGCTAATAGTAATAAATATATAGATAATTATATTAATAACTATTTAAGAGAGTATTTTTATCTAAGGAATAAATATATATATATAGTAGAAGCTTTATTAGTAAGTTTATAAGAGTCTTTACCTAGAACTTTACTTTAATAAAGTAAAGTTAGCTCCTATTAATTATTAAGGTAGTTTCTATTAATCTACCTTATATATAACTTCCTATAGCTTAATAAAGGCCTTTATTTATAATAGTTAGTTTTTTACTTTCTTTTTTAGTTTATTATAAAATACTATCTTAAAAGGCTTATTATCTTAATTTAATTAAGTTATAACCTTCTTAAACTTAATAATATACCTTAATATAAGTCCTACTTACTTAAAGTTCTTAAGATCTTTAATAACTTATTACTTTTTATTTACTATATTAAATATAAAGGTAATTATTATAATAAAGTTAATATAATTAATAAAGATATTAATAATTTCTTAATTTTTATTTTTTAACTTAGCTTTATTATTATATTAATCCTTTAAGTAAGCTTAAAATTATTATTTTATAATATTAATAAGATATATCTTTATATATTTAACTTATTCCTCTTTACTTTTAAGCTTTATTAAAAAGAACTTAAAGTATACTTAAAGCTAAAGTTTAAACCTTTCTAGCTCTTTAATATCTTTAAAGAAAGGTCTTAAAGAAGTTAATTAAATAACTTCTTTTTAATTCTTTACTTTCCCTTTCTTAAGCTATTTAATTTAAATTATAAGATTTTATATTATTTTTTAAATAATAAATCTTATTAAAGTATTATTAATAAATATAATAAAAGTTATAATATCTTCTTTATTATTATATAATAATTAAGATAAGTTAATTAATTAAATAAAAGTTATTAATATATAATAATTAATTAATTTATATTAAATAAGGTCTAAAATAAATTAAAGTAAAACTTATTAAAGTATTATTTTAAGTAATATAATTAGGTTATTTAAGTATTATATAAGTTATTATTAATATATAAGTATTAAGAAGTTAGTTTTAATAAAAGTAATAATAATTATATTAATAATTATTTAAAAAAGTATTTTTATTTAAGAAATAAATATATATATATATTAAAATACTTAATATTTATATATAGTAATTAGTACTAAATATAATATACTTAATTATAATTACTTAATATTTAATCTTAAGTATTATTTCTTATTATTTAAGTATATTATATAATATAGGTATAAAGCAGCTTATAACTAAAGTATAATATTATAAATTATATTTAAAAAAAAACTATATATAATAATTATATATATAGCTTAATCTTAGAACTAAATAACCCTTATTTATAGTAAGAAAAATAAATAATAAATAATATTAATAATTATCTAAAAAAGTATTTCTATTTAATAAAAATAAGTATATATATATAAAGTAATTTAAAGTATATAAAGTATATTACTTTATATAATCTTATTATTATAAATATTAAGAATATACTAAAGTATATTACTTTAGTATACTTTAACTATAATTAATAAATCTATATATAATCTATATAGCTTATTATAGAGGCCTTTATTTATAATAAATATAATACTATAAGTAGCTTTATTTTATATAATACTACCTCCTTAGAATATAAGAATAGTATAATATAAGATATTAGTAGTAAGAGTTTATAGCGCTTTAACTATAAAGCTAGTATAATCTGCTATATAGTTAGCAATAGTATTATAATTTATATTAGGACTGTGCCGGCTGCATTAGCCCAATTGACCCGCACAGACTGCCTTGTCTCGCAATCTCCCTATCAGCGGTAAAATTAGGTAAGGAAGGCAAATCATCCATTTATGCCACCCAGCTCCGCATGGATACGTAGGAGGCGAATGCGGCACAGTAAGGCGAATGCGGCACAGTAAGGCGTCCGGCGTCTGCCTTACGCCCCATACTAAATATTAAAGACTTTGGACGGGGCCCATAATTGAGTCAAGCATATATAACTCGGCCTCGGCACATGAGAAGGGCCGCATTGTTGTTTTCAACTCAAACCGACTTTATGAACAACATCACGATGACGAGACTCCAGCGTTGGCAATCCGTTGTTCTGCAAGCCACTGCACTCGCAGCGTTTGGGTTTGTTATCAATCACGAAATCAACCGCCGTCACAGCCAAGATGAAAGCCTCTGGAATGACCCAGTGCTGAAGAATTATACGTCCACGTTTCAATGGTCGATGAATTCGACCAACTCAACATCCCACCCTTCTATGCCACATAACGGCACGCTTACCAACAGGCTCATCAATGGTCCAGCCAGCTCCAATTCCACAAAGAGCCAAGAACAGCCAAGCTTCTATATGGTGACTTTGCCACAAAACATCATCACGCAGGTGATAATTGTGTTTCTCTCATACTACTGGCACCTTGCGCTTGAACGTCTATTACCTGCGCGATCAGCTGGGGTTGAGATGCAAAGCGAGAAAGAGTCCATCGACGAAGATGAAGGCCGAGAAGAGGAAATAGTGAGAAGATGGATTCTCAAAGGTCGGGTTCAGCGCTCATCCATTAGTTGGCTAAATACGTTCCTAAAATGGGCAATCGACATGACTCTAGGAATCATTTGGACATCAATTGTGTATGAGGTACTATACGGATTTGTCTTTGGAAGATTCCCGAAAGGAGATATTTCCCATTTTTTACGGGTGAGTTCCCATATGCGTCCGCATATAGATGAAATTAAACCTTTGAAGCAACGCTAATAGAAGCTCGAGCTTTCTAGAACATTGTTTTGACTTCACTAGTACTGATGTTCAGTCTCCGCCCCTTGACTTCACTGATCGGTTTTATTATAATACCAGCACCACGGCGTCCAGTGTTCTTGGCTGGTGTGTCGGCGCTAGCAAGCATATTTCTCACTGCATCCACGATGATTGTGCTTAGGGGAATTGTGAAAAGCAACTTTGTCCAGAAAGCTCTGATGGATATTACAGAACGTGTCTGGATAGAAGCCCAACGGAAGGGGGCAACGCCGGCTCGCTTGGTGGATGAGCTGTGAAAGGAGTGGGCCCAAACTGGTATTTATATTCCGTCGAATAAGTAGCCTTCTTGATGCTAGTGTGAGATTGGGTTGGAGATTGAAGTTGTTGCTATGATTAGGATCCAGACCATTCGAATTTATGATGAAGTTTATGGAAGTTAAGCTTGCTGATTCGATATCGGAATCATTATGTGTATTACATGTCGGTCTCAGGTTGATCAAATATCTCTCGTTGTTTGTAGCGCTTCCTTCTCTGAGATACATCTTACTTCGATGAACAGCCTCGTGAACCCCAATTCTCGGCTGAACCACGCCTGCACATCCCTCCAGTTCTGGGTATACCAGTCCGATGGAAGTTTAGAAACTTAGTTTAGGAGCAAAGGCCAGCTGTAGAAACAAGCTGCCATAATTTGTACATGCTTTCGTGGAAGCCGCAGCATTAGCTTAACCTTTGAATCCGTAGAGCGGCATGCGTCCTTGGAATCACGCGGAGACGGAACAATATAAATCCTACGACGGCGAAAGTAAAGAAATCCACACAATGGCGTCACTCACGGCCGGGCATGAAATCTTGCATCCGCACAACACACATCTGCCCCCCACATCGACCTGACGTGCAAGTTGCTTGATAAAGCACCCGACTTGATCATTATCAGACACGTCATCAGCTCGAGTTTACTCATTTTCCATCTTTGTTCTTAATTTCATTTCTGATTTTTAAATTTCTACTCCCGTTCAGCTAGCCATGGATTCTGGCAATCAGCGAAGCAAGGAGCCCGACTCCGAACAAGGCAAGCAGAGGCGGCCGGTAGTCAGGCATGCTCGCAGCTCTACACGAGTGCTAAAAGAGTGGTATGCTGCTCACTCTTCATGGCCTTACCCGACAGATCAAGAGAAGGAAGCACTGAGTGAACGAACTGGGTTGACAATCCGCCAAGTGTCGTATTGGTTCGTCAATGCTAGGCGGAGAAATGGTGACAAGTTATCATCGAGTGCCCCGGCAACTACCAATAGCTTATTGGACTTACTATCTACCGGCCCTCTTTCGACACAAGACCAAGATTGGAGCAACATGGGTCCACTCGAGCGTTGGCGCAATTCACCTCCAGAGCAGGAACCCGCTCCATTGCATGCGATTTCAGACTCAGTGCAAAGGGGCCTTGACGCTTCCTCGATAACCACAGACCATCTAGAGTACTCCTTCGAGAAGCCTGCCTCAAATTGGTCACATCCTAGCTCTGCCAGCTCTTTAAATTTCTCAACGTCGGAAGGGTCCAGCGACTCTTCCGTATGTTCTTACAGATCTGATTCCATCTTGAATCTCCCGAACCAGAGAAATCTACAATCAAGATGGAAACGATCGCGCAAGGCGGTATCGAGGCGCTCTACAAAGAGCCGGTGCATTAAAGAGACTAGAGATGACGGTGAACGATTATATCAATGCACCTTCTGCACTGACACTTTCAAATCGAGATATGACTGGACTAGACATGAAGAATCACTTCATCTGGCCCTAGAAAGGTGGACATGCCTTCCTTCTGGACCGATAAATATCAACTCGGAAGCACAAACGGAATGTGCACTTTGCGACGTTCGAAATCCAGACGACGCGCATTTACAATCTCATCAAGTTTTTAAATGTACTGGGAAACCTTTATACGCTCGAAGCTTTCGCAGAAAAGACCATTTGCGTCAGCATCTTCGCCTTGTTCATGGCGTCCAAGAGATGACGGCATCGATGAGCAGCTGGAAATCCGCGGTTTCTGAGGTCAAATCACGATGCGGATTCTGTGGGGAGACCTTCTCGTTATGGTCAGATCGGAATGATCATCTAAGTGACCACTTCAAAGCAGGTCTTCTTATGAAAGACTGGAAAGGTTGCCGTGGCCTAGAGCCAGCAGTTGCTTTGCTTGTCGAGAACGCAATACCCCCATACCTGATCGGCACAGAGGCACTAGATTCGGACCCTTTCAGTGCCTCGAAAGGTAATACAAAGGGTTGCCTGGCAGCTGGAGGCGGTTCACGAGCCCCAACTGCATTTGGAGCCCTCACAGCCGACTTGGGTGACTACGTTCGTACTGCAAAATTAGCCGGCAATGATATCACGGATGATGCTCTGCGTCATCAAGCACGGCTGATCCTCTACGGGGATGATGATCCCTGGAACCAAACCCCTGCGGACAACAATCAGTGGATCGAAATGTTCAAGGCTGGCTACGGGCTTGATTGCGACACTTTCCAACAACAGGCGATGGTCGACTGTGCTACTAATGCACACTCAGCACCTGCTGATCCCATGATATCACCGTGCGTTTTGAATACAAAGAGCGTTAGTCCATTCACAGCCGAAGCAGTTCAGCACGCCGTCGATTTTGACCCGGCCATGATGCAATTTGAGCTCAACTTTCCTGCAGGGTCAGGCGATGACCACGTCGCTGCGGTCGAGCCGGCCTTCACCATCCCTTGGTCCTGGCAGACACCTGAATGCTTAGCTGAGTTTCGACAGCTCGGGCTATTGCCTCCAATACCAGTAGCATGTGATCCCATGCTTAGTGAAACGGGCAACCTAGCCGCCGGCTGCTTACACACTGAGCCTGCTACGAGTGCCACAACTTGCGGTAATAGCCTACCGATGCCAGAACAAGTATTTCTCACGCCCCAAAACCTGATGTTTGCGGCTCCAGCACAAGCCAGCAGCTCGGGAATAAGAGAACACCCTACAGAATGCCCAGAGGATGACACACTATTCACCTTTGATGCAGAGTTAGCTCCTGAGTGGCTGGGAAGTTGGCAACTATCATGAGTCCAAGTTTATTTTAGGTTCCAGGATGAGGTGTTTAGATAGGAGCGTGAGGGATAACGGCCTGTACCACATATAGGGAAAGATGAAAGGTCTCAGCTAGCTAGTGTAGGCTTGAATATGAAGATGCCTTTTTTGAAGAGAGATGAGACGGCATTCGCGGAGTAGGTGAAGAAGTAGTTTTTAGAGAGGCCCAAATAGGTGGCTGCTATCAAGACGTCTGGCACCTTGATCGTTCTATTCACACTCTACAAGCTGGTCCAGAAGTATCTTATTAACTGCACCTCTACCATGTTCGAGCATCCAAGCATACAATGCAATTTACGTTGTTTCCCACAAATAGTGTCGGGAAGTGGTTCAAGGTTGCCACGGAAGGAATCCCGGTGGTTGACTTGACAAACCTAGCCTTCAGCTAACTTGATGTAAGCTTCTTTTGACGACTGCTAGTCTGGCCTTTGGATGGCGGCCGGCAAACTGCCTTGCGTGCTCTGGTTTGTATATCCAAGAGAAGCAATCCGGCAGATCTTCACTGGGTCTCATCCCTCCCTGACCCACCCGGTGTCACAGGTGTCACAGAACGCCCTACGGAGACGCCCTGTTTAACCGCGTGATCAATTTTTATGCCGAATTGATACAAGCTTCTACACTCCAGTACCATCGCCCACTTGGATTTGTCACAATTTTGCCGCTTGGGGGCTCGGTTTCTTGGGTATTTTATGAGATGAGGCTTATACGGCAAGTTTGATAAGTACATGCAGCAGGCAATACGCTTCGCTTAACCAGCTTAACCAGCTTATAAGATATTCGAGATCTTTAGGAAGCGGTATTGGGCAACTTATCCGCAGAAAAATGAGGGATTTTATGATTATAAGCACCGTGAATCCGTGGGATACTAACATGCACCAGCAAGCATGAACCTCGTGCACGAAGCTTGAAATCTTGGCAATGATGTGATTAATATTAACTAAATATCAGCCCAGCCTCCTGATGAATGTTTCCATGACTATCTGCTTGATCTATTCGTTGTACCTTAGAACTTTGCACGAAACATAAGAAACTTTACCCTTGTTCCCCCTCATTGGTATTGGCAGGAAATTGCCACGGTAATTTGGACCAAACGCTGACCAGATCCGTTCCCTTACCATTCTCGTAAGACACTGGGGGCTTGAAGTAAACCAGCCTTCGAAACGGGCCCTCTTGGTCAGCGTCTTCCTCACAAGGCCTATCGATGATGCCGTCTCCTCCCACCGCCAGCAGGTTCCAATAAACACCTTTCAAGCCCCATGGAGGTCCAGGCAGAGCCAGATCTTTGTAGAGGGGAAACTCCAAACAGATCAACACTCCGTCCGGTGACAGGAGCTCGTGCATTCGACGGGCCCATGCCTGGCGCAAGGAGGGATGCAGCGCACACAAGAACTATCACAAGGTTAGTCATCTAGCTTCCGTTACTTGCTTACAACTAAGATCAATAAGTACGAACTGTGTAGTCATAAATGAGATCGAACACCCCAACCTCCCGAGGCTCCTGGAAGAAATCTCCTACGACGATGGTCACGTCTTCAACATCGCCCGTCTGCCACGTGTCCAAGTTATGATAATTGTAATCGCATGGCTCTGCCAGCTCCGATGCTGCGTATTGCCGTGCCGTCACAGCTCCCTTCTTGGAGATTTCAAGACCATAGGCGTCGAAACCATGCAGGGCTAAGGCTACAACATCGTAGCCTTTGCCGCAACCCTACAAGTACGAGATGTATCATGAGTGCGCCAAATTCTAGCAGAAACGGAGTATCGAAGAGACTGGGTTTGATACGTACAGGAATGAGGGCTTTCGGTCGGTGTTTTTTTAACTATGTTGGAAAGAACCTCGGGCTTGGACTCGATGAATTCGATGAGGGCAGAGGAGGGCTTGCCACGATCCCACAGGTCGGACTGATCCGTCTCCCATAGTTCCGTCCATCCAGATAACTGTTGCTTGCTGTCTCTGTGGCATCTGTTAGCTGCAGACGATTCGTCGAGGCAAACCTGCATCCTCCGAACCTATTACGAAAATGCGAGATCAGACGCCCTGGCTGGTCTGACTCAGGAGCCGACATTTTGACCCCTCAACTTGGATATATTATCGAATGAGAATAGCTTTGGCCGCACAACCCTGATTGTGACGTAATCGCGTCTTTGATCGAACAGCCAGCTTTTGTCTTGTTGCTCTCCCCCAATGGATTTTGTACGTGCCGAGGCGGTCTCTTTATACCTCCAAGTTATGCAGCTTCAAGGCTCTTGGGCAAATGCCATCCACCGCCCTACAAGTGAGGGGCGCAGTCGTAATACTCGAACAAGACCCAATTAAGATCAAGGCCGCTGAGGTGTCATTCAACGCCCTAAACCGTTCCCACTGAAAATAGCCACATGCGTCATTCTTATCGTGTTTTCTTGGAGTTGGCTGTTTCTCAGAGTTTTGATACAATACAATACAATTTATTGTGTTTTATGAGACTCCCACCCAGATTATAAATACCGATTTTGGAACTGTTGAATCACAGGTCTGACAGTTGCGTGGATGGGCTACTATAACACGACCTTGGGGGTGTCACTTAAGTCTGTTGTGTATGAAACGTGGAAGGTGTCTTTGCAGCTAATTACTAAAGAAACGTACATTCGGTTATTTGCATGAAATGAAAGGACAAGATAAATAAATTTGCACTTTGGCTGTGGGAGATACGAGCCAGGTCAGACACGACACAACTAATCAATTAATCCCCTGAAGAGACTTACGCATCCAACTGGAACTATCATTGCCTAAAATTGTTTAAAATAATGTCACAAGTATGACCTGTCTTTGCCTATAGTATTACCCTGCATGCAGCGCACTGCATAAGCAAAACTGTACCAATTATCTAACCAAACCACGGTTTAGCATGGCTGAACATGCTGGCAAGTGATTGTTGAGGAGGGGCCGAGGAGTGGAGGTGGCTCGTGTCTCTACTTTGAGACGAGCTTTTTCGACTGATCAGCTGCTTCGACTGCAACTCGAAAATCTTCAATCAGCGTAGACATATGCTCAAGCCCGACTGAAATTCTGATCTGCGTTGGCTTCAGACCGAATTGAGCGGCCCAGTCCAGTCTCTTTTGATAAGCGCATAGCGTATATGCGAATGCCAAAGTGAAGGGGGCACCCAGATGCACACTTTTATGTACGTTGAGGTTGTCATAAAAGACCTTCGCCGTGTCTATGTCATCTAGCTCGACACTAAAGACACAGCCATATCCGGGGGAGAAGTCAGGCGTTTCAGGACGCATGAAGCGTCTGTAATTGTCTCCGGAGGGATTGACTGAAGGGTAGTGAACTCGATGGACGGCACTGTTTGGGTCTCGGGCTCGAGAATGTAGATATTCTACCACGGCACTGGCGTTGCTGTTTAGCTTTGCTGAACGATCAAGATAGTCACGGCTATTTCGCTCAATGGCCTCTGCGTCGTCAATGTAAAAGTCCGACACATAACGAGCATCAAAAAGAGGTTTGAGCTCATTGTATTTGGGAGAGGATGGATTGAGAATAGTCGTTCCTCCGATTACGTCGGCGTAACCATTAAAAGACTTGGTGATGGATGTTACTAGGATATCGGCCATTCCGATCACATCAATGTTCGCCCAGCTCCCAATCGTGTCGTCTATGCCGAGGACGACGTCGTACTCCGTCGCTAATCTACGAAGCTGAGCAATGTCTGGACAATGAAGCAACGGATTGGCTGGGAACTCTACCCAAATAGCTTGCACCTTTTGGCCCTTAGCCCGACTATCTCGAAGATAGGATTCCAATTCGAGAATGTTTTCATCCGAAGCCGCGCCGAAGAACTTGCTTCCAGGGCCTACCTGCTCTAGTGTTGTCACAGTGTCCATAAAGGCCATTCCAAAGAGAACAGATGCGCCTGGGCAATCGTCAAGCAGGTATGAATGAGGCTTGAAGATAGACGCCATGCCGGACTGGTACAGATAAATGTCGTTGGTCGTCACCATCAAGGGTGGATTGGTAGATAACGGCGCCCTCTTTAGGAGAGATAGAATCCTTTCCCGCAGAGTTTCGTGCGCAGTGCTGTCAAAATTGGCTCTGTCTGCTTCGGCTTCCTGGATGGAGACCTCTCTGAGCTTGTCTAGATGAGCCAAGTTGGCCTCGGCAAACCGAGAGGTGACACCGGCACCAACGGTGCTCCAGAACCCAGCAACAACGCGATATTTGTCGGATGGGAAAATGACGGCCAGAAAATGGTCCTTGGCAGCAAAAGCACGAATCACGAGCTCATCCGCTTCAAGTGGCTTGTTGTCAATACCATCATCGCGCTTGCTCGAAGTAGCATATTCAACGCATTGCTTGGCGGATTGGAGCGATGGAAAGAGGAGACATGCTTTGCCTGTAGAGCCAACATGTTTTAGCACAGCCTCTGAAAGCTAATCAAATCAATTTGCGTTAGTCCAAGTCTCTCGAGGGATGACCATGTCGTTTGGTTTACCTGAGCAATATCGCGGTGTGGTCTTGTTCGAGGGTATGTATTCTTGAACTTGGCAATGACCGATGGAGCATCAGCCCCAAATTGTACGGCGATGGCCCATTCCGATCCCATATGGACTGTGACAGCATGGCGAGGGGCTGGTGGCACTGCTTGACCAAACTCGGTAGTAATTCTGGTGGACATGATGAGTTGGCGCGATGGAGGAGATAACTGTAAGCTTTATCGAGGATATGCGGGCAAAAAAAGCACACGAGCAATGATTATAAAATGCTTGGAATGAGATAAGTAATGACATGATAATGGTCGTCGGAGGGAGACGTCGGCTTTTAGCTTTCCCCCAATGTGGCTGTGGAGCTCATGTGCCATTCAACGCCCTACAAATAAAATAATAAATACGAAAATACAAAAAGGGCGTTGGATGACACTTGACTTTCCATTGACCAATCAGAATGTGGCACAGTTTAGCGACGTGACCTATTTATCAGGAATGTTTGCTTCACTGAACACAGTTCCATGCCTTTGAGAACTTGTACAACACAACCTTCGCTAGTAGATCGATCTCATCAGACGAGATTGCTAGCCACTATGAATCTGCCGAGCAACGATAAGGCTTCAGCAACGCACGAGATGCTGTCGCGCCCTCACGCTTCCTCGGATGCTTCCCCTAGGCCAAGGCGAGAAACCGAGGAAGTCCAGGAAAAGGTTTACCCGTCCGGGCTCAAGTTTGCAGCCATTATGGTCGCTGTTTGTCTATCTTTTATGCTAGTAGGCCTGGTAAGTTGGAAGTGGATGGAACACTTGTTATGAGTTACCCTGACAGGAATCATTCAGGACAGCAACATCATCGCAACAGCCGTCCCAGCAATGACTAGCTATTTTGGCACTATCAATGACATTGCGTGGTATAATTCTATATAGTAAGAGATCCTGTAGCCGGAATAATCGTCATGTCGTCGCTGACCTACGCATCTACATCAGTCGGCTGATGTCAGGCTCGTTTCAACTCATGTTCGGAAAGCTTTATACCATGCTTCCAGCAAGAATATTGATCCTAGTGAATCTCGCCATATTTGCTGCGGGTACTCTGCTGTGCGCCCTTGCACCGAGCTCGTCGATATTCATCTTGGGACGAGCCATCACCGGCTTCGCTACCGCTGCCGTCATCTCAGGAGCGTTTGCGTGAGTCCCACATTTATCTTGTAAAGAAAATGGCGAAGTCTGCTGACTTGAAGATAAGCATGGTCATACATATCTCGCCGTTGCGGAAGCGATCAACATACGCCGGAATGGGCGCCGCAACAGAGGCCGTGGCATCCCTCACGGCTCCTCTCTTTGGTGGTCTGCTAACCGACCAATTGAGCTGGCGATGGTGTTTCTATATTCAATTGCCGCTAATCGTTGGTATATTCTTCATTGTGCTTTTCTTTATTGACTTAACCGCGGGAAAACCTATGGCCGATCAGGACTTCCTGTCAGTCCTGCGCAAGCTGGACGTATTGGGAACGGCCCTATTTGTGCCGACTATTACACTACTAGTTCTGGCACTGCAATGGGGAGGTAGTAAATACGATTGGTCGGACTGGCGCGTTATATTGCCGTTATGCATTTCCGCCGCTTTGCTTATGGTCTTTATCCGGCACCAAAGTCGTTTTGGAGAACAGGCCACTGTTCCATTTCGTGTCTTGCGAAGAAGAAGCGTTCTTTTCGGCTTCTTGTTCAGTTTCTACAATAACGGATCATTGAGCGTCATTGAATACTATGTACGAGTTTCCCTCAAGGGCCGTCAACGCACCCGCATCAACTAACCCAATCCCAGATGCCCAGCTACTTCCAGACCGTCAAAGGATTTTCAGTGTCCATGTCGGGTGTAATGGTTCTTCCTACGGCAGCAGGCCTGGTGGTCTCAGTTCCTCTTGCAGGGTATCTGACAACCTTGGTCGGATATTATAGCCCATTCATGCTTCTAAACAGTATCATAACGCCCCCTGCGACTGGGCTGCTTACCACCTTGGATGCTGGATCAAAGCTTTGGCGCTTAATTTCCTATCAAGCTTTGCTGGGATTTGGGACAGGTATCGGTTTCCAAGGTCCTCAAGTTGCCGTTCAGGCCACCTTTTCCGACTTTGATTCTCAGATTGCCATCGCTATCATCCAACTCGCCCAGGCCATTGGTCCAGCCATAGCTGTGGCCGGGGCGCAGACCATTTTCACGTCCAAATTAAACTCTTACCTCGCCCGGTTTGCTTCGAACCTAAATCTAGCTGACTTGAACCGCTACGGTCTTACTGTCCCTGACTGGTTGAACCCTTCTGAGCGCGAAATAGTGGTATCAGCCTACAGCTATGCTCTTAACAATGCATTCTATCTTCCACTTGCCCTAGCTTGTATGACCATTATCGGTGCTCTCTGCGTTGAATGGAAGTCCATAAAAGGCGCTGAAGAGAAAAGATCCTAGGATATTGTACTAGAATCAAAACTTTTAGAGAAGATCCAAGAGCAAGGAGCGAATACCTAGCTTGAATCATTTGGAATTTTAGATTCATTCAACACGACCAATAACTCACAGAATATTGATGGTAAAATTCTGACATCACTGTAATGTTCTGACAGCACCGAGCACCGAGCACCAGGTCAAGGAAATATTGTTTCGTTATTCTTGAACATTGGGTGCTATCTATAAGACATCGGGATTGTTCGGCGCTGTAATATTGCACATACAAATTTAGTTGAACTATCTCGAACGCCTCCATTAATACAATAAACACACTCCTTGATACTTTGTAATCTTGTTTTAGACGTTAGTTGCGAGAAACGCTAGGGAAGGGACAGGGAATAGAATCTTACCCGCGCCTAATGGGCAAGTAATTCCAGGGGCCACTGGGTCTTCAGAAGTTCCTCCTCACCTTATTTCTCAATACACCTGGTGAGTTCCGATTGGTGGATTTGCGTGGCTCATCCTTGACGCTGACATCTAGATTAAGTGCAAATTAAACAGTGACAGCTTGCCCTACGGGTTACGCTGGTCGCAAATCCCTCCCTTCCACCAAGCAAATGGTTCATGATGCTTCCTAGGAAGTCGGTTGCAATTTCATTTCTTCATTGGTATGACACCTCATAATGAAGCCAGCGGTGCGGCCTGGAGGTAGTATTAGGCATCCATGCGGTTCATTCTGCTCTTAAGAAGACAGCCGCCCATACTCTGGGGCTGATTACTTCGGGCTGAAAAATTATCAGCCCATTCTGATGCAGCCAATGAGAAAATCGTCTGAGAGATCTACATTCAGACGAAGCACGAGCGATAAATTTTGACTCCTTGTTGCCACGACGCTGAAAGCCCTGTTATTTCCCCCCCAAAAAAGGCAATTTATGCTCAATGTTAGATACAGAGGGTTCTTTATGGGACTGAACGATAATCCACACACAGCAAGTATCCTAAGATGCATAGCAGGAGCTGGAACTGTATGCCAAGGCCTTCTCACAAGCGCCGTAGGATTTTCAGCCTGGATACGCAAACCCAATGAACATCACTTCCCTCGAATGTAAGCAAACACAGTTCCGACCCCCTTGCCAATTTAATTTGTGTCAGAATCCTTATTGGCCTGGTCGGACTTGGGGGCGGGGCAACGGCTAAGCGAATCCTACCAAACAAGCAGAAGCTGAGGACAAGAATAAGAAGAGGGAACCAAGAAGCGCGTGCCGCCAGATCTCGAGACTCCCAAGAGCTCGAAGGTCTTGGGCGGAGAAAACGCCACGATGGCACGATACGGGTCTGTTAGCTGGGGCTTCATTGTCTCATGTCTGCTACTTGCCGTACGTGCAGCCTCTTCAGAAGATGTTGATACAAAATTCATGGGCTACTTCATCAACGGCCTCACTAGTAAGATTTGCCGTTATTTTGTGTGGGATTAGCTGACATTATATCGGGTAGCTGAGAAGTTGATGGCCCCTTCTTCCTTCGATGTATGGTCAACGACAGGAACCGTCGCGGGCGGATGCGAAACGGCTAAGCCAACGTGCGAGATCAATATCGGATGTCAAGATGGAACCCTGACAAGAACTGACAATGTCAAAACTTTTTGGTGAGTCCCTCCCAGGCTCCGGACGTTGATTCTGACCTATATTTTGTTCTGAGAGCTCGATCCAATATTGACACTTTCACAGCACAGGATCGCAGGTCTGCCAGACCATGACAATTTATCAGAATTCTCCTTCCGGCGGACCGACAATAAAACATTTCTTTTGCGCAAATGTGTGGCCGGCGAAGACGGTATATCGTGACCTACGCCAGGTAGCGACAACTACAACTTCTTCCGAATTGGCTCCGTTAGCATCCTTTTCGGCTTCGTCGTCTTCCTTTTCGGGTCCGACGAATTCTTTACTAAACATAGAGACGTCGACGCGGGCGATCACGACACAGACGACGTCCACACAAACGAGTACCACAAGCTCAGTGCTCACGGAAAGTGCGGATGCATCCGGCTCTTCATCGAAGTCCACAGTCGACCAGAAGGCATGGATCGCCGGCCCTGTCCTCGGCGGCCTCATCATTCTCGCCCTTTTTGCGGGTGGTATGTTCTGGTGGGGCAGAAGGTCCCGAGGAGGTGACGAACGCGAAGCAGACAACACCAAGAATTTCCAGCCCATTCCTGATGAGAGTAAATTCGGGTATCAGCATCAGTCGTCGTATGGCGAAATGCCTATCCCCATGACGTGCCAACCTCAGTCTCATGTTAGTGAAATGTGGTCTTCTAGGTCACCAACGGAGCTAGGAACGAACTCGGCGATACATCAGCCAAAACCGCAACCTCCCACACAAATCCAAGAGCTGCCAGCTTCTTATTATCGGTAATAAAGAATGATTTTTGCAGGGATAATTATAAACAAGTTTATTGATTCCACAGGTTCATTAGCAATTACCTCGCTGTTGTTATTGATTTCAAGTTGCTCTTTATATGTGTTCATGAAGTGACCTACCAGGAACAACATAAGTTGTCGGAATTGGGCCATCGTTGGTAACATAGGGTATTAATGTTTATCCCCTTCCAACCGCCCAGCCAGATATCGACGGCAGATTTGGGGCGGCCTTTGAAACCTGTTATCACTTTCCCATATGGGTAACTTGAAGATGAAACCTCATGTTGTGTCCTGGGGTCGTGTTGTTTCGGGAAAGAAGTCTCTTCAGCAGCAAAGACCACGACAGGATCCTACTTCAAAATCCCTCTCAGTTCTGTCATAGAAATCGGTCGTTAGCTCAATCCTAGGGATACTCCTCAGGAATTGACTCGTGCCAGCATAGAAAAATGTGCATATGCATATATGGAGTCATAGAACATTGTTCGATAAGATCAGTGCTGGAAAGAAGATCGTAGGATCCAGAGCACGGTATAGGGTATCTGATTTAGAGCAATATTTAACTCGCGATTATCATCGCTGTATATGCAAAATACTCGTGAGCTCACTGGACTTTGACAATGTTTAGTAGGATATATCTGCAAGCTGCATGTTTGCAGCATGTACAAATGATTGATTTATGCACGACGAACTATCTTTGAACCCCAAATATTAACTCAAGCGTCGTCAAAATCTAAGGTTGAACATCACAAATATCTAACCCCGTCCCTTCTCCATTACACAACTCATCACCAGCTCTATTATCTAAGACATGAACGCCTGAGGAGATCTGGTGGCGTGAGTCACATTAGATTGTTGAGTGTAGACCTTAACCGAGTTGACGAGCCAGTAGGCATCCTTGAAAGCAGCAGGGTTGTTGCTAACGTAGTCCTCGCATGTAGACGCAAGGGCAGAGCATTCAGCGTTCTGGTCCCAGACCGAACCAGCCCAGTCGCCGCAGAAGGTATTGGTGAAGATCACATTGTGGCTCTTGAAATAGCTGTCAATGTTGCAGCCGCTACCGCCATTGAACTTAGCACCGGGCAGGTACCAGGTAGAGGGATCAGGGTTTCCGGAGGTGATGTCGGCAGGTATGTTATAGCGGGGGAAGAACCAGATTGAAATATAATCGCTCTTCCATTCCATAGCGTAGATACCGCCTCCAATAGCATTAAAGCCATCACCATAGTTCTCAGTGTTCGCAGTCTGTTGTGAGCAACCAACGAAGCTATCGGATTCTCCACAATCAGTTCCCTTCAAAGTAGTTCTGGGATTCGTGCCCTCGTTGTCGATAGTGTACCCTTGGCTGGTATGTAGAGTGACGGCGGTTGCCTCCTGCGTAGAGACGCCCTCAATAATATCGATCTCACCAGAGTTAGGCCAATCTGCTTGTCTGTCGACATTGTTGGGACACTCTTCCAGGGCATTTACTTCCCTGAGTAGGTGGAAAGGCTCACGTCTAAGTGCTCTCCACCAGTAGGGGAATCCCTTGCACATCTCCGACCAACCCGAGGCCAAGAACACGGGACGAGAGAGTGACAAGTGCCGGCAATAAGCAGGGATTGAGATGGGGTCCGGCAATAGGTAAGTAGTAGGTGAAACGCTCATTCCTGATGAAGGGGGCCAGTTCGCCGATATCAACACCCACAAATAGCAATCTCTGAATCCTCTTAAAAGCCACCTGCCCGTAGCATGGGTGTGGTTGGATTAAAATTGACCGAAGGGACGACTGATAATGCCGTGATACCGCACTAACCGCCTGGCCCCTGACCCCATCGCTTAACCAAGGCTGCTCCAGTCTGGAAACCGTCCCTATTCCCTGTTGATCTACGCTCACTAGCTATAGTCAAGCTTTTCCTTCGCCGGGCTGATGATTGCTCTGAGTCTTCACCTACCTACAATGGGATAGATCAAATTCATTTTAATCAACTGCCAGGCGGGAGTCATAACACCCGGCGCTACATGACAGCCTGCTCGGCACTCTCGCCCCCCACATGCTAGTGGCTTCTTCATGTACTCTTAGAGATAATCCTACGACTCCCTATGTTTTCCCCTATCTTGTTCTAAGGTCGGATGAGGAGCAAACCAGGAACTATTTTATGATCTCCGGCTGATCGGGCAAGACAATGTTGACTGCTGGTTGCATGTAGCACTCAATCCAGCTGCAGAGCACACCAAAGGTCTATTTCAAGCAGAAAAAAAACTCCAGAATCTTCGAAGCCTTAGCTGTCCACTCATCAACCCTTAGCTGCTCATGTGATCCGCTTTGCGCCGCTTCCTACGTTGTGTCCTTTGCTGCTTTCTTCCCCTCCTTAATTTCACCTTGCTGTTTTCCATGATCGGCCTTTGCCGCTTCATTGGCCATGACTTTTGACTTCTCAGGATCACTTGTATTGTATTACTCTTGCTATTTCTCTCTCTATGTCTGCATCTTTGGTTCCCACTTCTATGGGCTGGTACTGGCAATCATTCCCCAACTTGTAGTCTTTCCTCCCGGGATGCTTGAGGGATCTTGCCTCCTACATACTGGTGGTGCCACAACTTTCAAGCTGGTTCTTGGGGTCAGTCTGTTCATCTGAGAAAATTACCTAGTTGTCCATTCCTTAGGAGTGAAAGCCGATCAGTGAACTGTAATTCTCACACTGTCGTTGGAAGGAACAGTGTTTTATGGCATACCCAAAGCGCCATCTCTTGTCTTTAGGCATCTGATCTTAACCCAACACCGAGCCCCGTCATCTAGTCGTTACATACTTTCTCGTAGTCTTGATAGGAGCCTAGGAACTGCTGATGTACTACAAGAAGGGGTGGTGATAGGACTCATGCCCACAAACTACAATTGACTGAACATGTACTTAATACCCTCCCAATGCTCAGCCCCTGACGGCAAAATGTTTTCGGGTGGGATGACAAAACCGCCTTCGGCTGCTGTAGGACGCAGCTCCACTAGCCAGGAGAACTCAGCACCTGCAACATCAAAAGCCCAGTCTGTGCTACTCCCGGCAGTTTGGTAGAGATTTGTGCAAGTCGGGCCAACACTGAATTCAAGCCCGTTCACACCCGCGATCGCAGATGCAACACCGTTGCCCACAGACAGTTGTCTCTCGTAATTATCTGGGTAGGCTGTGCAGTTATATCCATACGGCAAGAGGATTTTCTTTCCGTAGGAGTGCCAGTCTATGTAAGCTTTGATGCCTTGCCCATTGGCTAGATCTAGCATATGGGCCACCAAGGCTTGAATTTCAGGCGTGTCTCTTGGCGCCTCGCCACGGAAGGTGTTGGAGCAAGGATCTGGTGACGAACCCCCCGAAACATTCCAATGGCTGGGCCAGTTTCGGTTCACATCGGTACCGATGCATGTTTGGTTGTTCCTGATTTGGCGGTTCTTGCGCCAGAGCCTCTCCGACTCGTGAGTGTAGACAAACCCTGGAACGCGTTAGCGAGATAAGTAACTATGCAAGGAGAGGGGCAAATACCATCTGGATTGACAATTGGCAAGATATAGAAGTCATAGTTGTCCAGAATGTTGACGATCGCGGAGTCTCCGGCTTGATACTCCTCTATCAATTTATAGGTAATATATTCTACAGTCTATTCATAATGTTAGCGCTCGTCAATAACACTTGTTGGAAGGCCTTCCGAACCGGCGCAGAAATCCACTCTCTGGCATGGGCAGTTCCATGCCAGACAATTGCCGGCTTCAGGCCTTCCCCGGCCTCTCCCCATAGGTGAATTCCCGGAAGTTCACGGCCCTCAACTGATGGGCCGAGGGAGAAGGTATCCGAGTTATTTGGGAACGCGGCTTGAAGGTCTGTGAGAAACTGAATGTGCTCATCATATGGATGGTAGGAGTCAAAGTATGATAAGGGTGGGAGATCAGCGAGCACTCCCTGGGTCTTTTCCGTGGCTATGGATTTTGGCGTTAGATACATGTCAACCGTGGAAATCATTGTGTGGAGCAGCTAACCACTATATGTCAAGAATGGGCCCTCCTTCTTTAATACGGCACCAAGGTCGTTAATCAGAGTAGTGAGCTCGAGTCCAAGCTGGCGGGCGGCCTGTAATTGATCAGGTGGGACGGCGACATCAAAAGCCTCATTATTGGGATCCTTAGATAGAAGAATCGACTTGATATTGGATAGAGACTGCTCAAATTCTTCCGCGTTACCTGGATTTTCAATTCTGAATATTTTGAACCCATCATACGAGATCTTCGCAGTAGCAAGAGAGCAGAGAATGCCTAGAGTTGCTAGAGTCTTCATTATACCAATAAGGCTGAATGGACGAAGTACAACGTAGAAATGGAAGGGTGATGCCGGGTCGATTTCTTTTAGATTGGTAACTCAAGAGAAATATAATATTAGAAAAGAAAAAGAAAGAAAGAAAAACACCCCGGCGTTGATTTACTTTAATTCATAGGAGCTCCGTATTGTTCAGTATTTCTTGGCTGCGGGGCCATATGAGCTCTTATCGTTGAGGAATCACGAATTTAACCTCGCATGACATGCATCTGTTGAAATAACCTTCTTGACTGGTCAAGTTTCTCTGTTATCAAGGATAAATTGTAGCACTCAAAGAGGGGCAACCCGTAAGTTTCTTCAATGCTACCTAGCTAGATGGCACCTACCATCTTGAGGACGTTCTATACGGCAGCCTTTAGAGTTACGGGAAGCTAGGGTAATGTCACCGATGGGTTAAAATTCCAAGAGGACCCAATGACGGAGCTCCGAGCGGGTAAAGTACCTCAACCGCTGATAGACCAGGCGACCCAGTAAACCCCTTTGCCTTGTCGAAACCCACTTCCTCCCCAATTTTAAATAGCGCACGATGGACGTTGCCGTCCGAATTGCTCGCTGTTTGACGTTGGCCTCATCCGGGCTGTATCACACACTCTCCTGAAGTGCGAATCTTGACCTCGGCCGACTTTTGGCTTCCTTCATTTGATGACAACACACCCAAGGCAAAATGGAGAATGAACTCGACGAGTTGGTAGTTCCTAGCGGGTGGGATCCGTACCAATATACATGAGAGTTGTTACCCTTGAATTGCGAGGGTAGGTGACGTGGTTAGCCGGATATCGACATCAGACCCTTCAATCACACGATGATAAGGTATTTCATATCTGTCTTTCAACCGAACATAGACCAGCTTCATGGCCACGGGAAATTAAGGAAGGAAGCGTTGAATATTCTGATGACTCTCACGATGATGAGTCAAACGACGACCTACGAAAGGCCATTGCTGAATGTGAGACGCGACCGGAGTATCTCTATTGAGCTCATTTGGGGAGACATTGCTGGGGCGCTCAAACTACGAGGCATTGTGAGAAAAATCCGGTTCAACCCTGGGTTTCCTACAATCATCTTTGTTCAAGGGTTCAGCATTTCCATTAATGGGAGCGAAATAAAAATCAGAACGGAGTTGTTTGCTGAGATGAGCGGGAACGCTAGGCTGCCGACCGTTAGAAACAACATCCACAACAAGACTTGGAAAACGATCCTCTGAGACAAGCTGGAACGTCATATCGCAGCGAATGGTCGTTTTGATAGGACCGACGCCCTGGTCGGTGTGGATCCATTGACTATAGTCCGTCCTGGATAGTCCAACCTGAATCCGATATCGAGGAGGGAGATCAGGCCAAAGGGGGTCACATGACGGAAAGATATGTCATTGCCCGTTTTCGGAAATCTCGGGGTTCCATCGTGCCCTAGTGACAGTCAAGCACACGACATACCTTTGAACACTGAACGTATCCGCTGAAAGAGAGGATGGCTTTAGTCCTGGATCCTTGCTGAACAATTTCCAAGACTTTATTCTTGTCCAGACATTCACCACCAGAATGCCGAGATCCTGTATGTTCGAGTGCGATCGTGCGATCGCCAAGGGCTCTGGCACACTGTGTATCGACATAAGCTTGGCGCATTCCTTCGACTTTATTCTAGGTATCTTGATACAGTTAGACTCCCAAATTGGAACTGTATGCGGGGTAACACAGAGTCTATGATGCATCACTCCGGACTAGTTGCTCCGGCTAGCTGTGTGTACCGTCTTTTTGAAACCTGTCTGGCTCGATCAAATCGATTTCTGCCTCCAATCCGGTCATGGCGGACATGGATAACTGAATACGCGCACATACCTTGACGATCCCCCTTGATATTATAAACATCCAAAGCGCCGCCGGTGTAATCCTTCCGTCATCCCCCCTTTTCAGCCCTTCCCGTCTAAGCTCAACCCAAGAGTAAATACATAGAAATATCCTCCGCGTCCTTTTCCCCCTTTCATTCCCATCTTAATCAAATCTGTCCTTGACGTCATCGATCTTGTCTTGTCAAGTTCCTCAGATTGGCGATATCAGTTGGTGGGATTTACACGGCTCACGACTTCGACATGCTATTCGACCACAGTATGTATTGATTTGAGTAATCATTGATGGCATCTGTAGCTTTTCTCTAACAAAACCGTCATCAGATGGCCGACCAGAGCGACAGCCACAAAGAACGCGCATACATCGCCGCCTCAAGACGACACGACCGTGGCATTGAAGCCCGTCTCGAATCGGCGCGACAAGCGAGCAAAATACACAAGAAACGGACGGGCAGAGCACTCCGCATATCCGAGGAGATCGTTCTTGGAGACGCGGCATACGAGGAAGAGGAGGCGCCCCGGAGGCGCCAGCTCTCGGGCTCACCGCTGATGCAGAACATACCATGGCAGGCAGACCCCTTTGCCACTGCTTTCTCTCCGAGTAGCCCTCAGACGCAGATGTTTACGGAGAAAGAGTGGCGTGAGAACATGGTCAACCAGGCATTCTCTCAAGCCTTCCCCCAGCTTGATGCGAGGCTCTCTCAGCGGTGGCCAGCCCAGTATTTCGCACCCAGGGAGCATGGGCAGCCAGGGCAATTTCGATCCCCTTCTATTGCCTCGTCCAACTTAAGCTCGCAGTCGGCACTCTCCAGCCAGTTCGTCGATGCACCAAATTCTGAGACGTCATCACCACTTCTGCCCACCGGCACACAATTCCCAGGCCACTTTAACCAAGAGGGGATGGATGGGCCGAATTAATATTGAATAACAATTTTGGGGTTGGAGACATCGCCATGGTGCACTCGACTGCTGGAGACTATTGAGAGTCAGATGAACAACTGGGTGTCGTGATTGGGTTGAGCAGGCGTGCACGTTAGGCTGGGATGCCATGTCTTTGTCGAATATTGTTCTGTCCGACTCATCAGATTAATTATAATACCACAAATCCTTGCCGGAGCATATAGCTGGAGAGTTTGAAACGGTGGTATGGAAAGATGAAATGAGTCGCATTGCAAGCATGTCATCGGTATAAAATAGGACTATCACTGGTACCGATTTGATACCTCTACAAGAAACAACATAACAATTAATTCATTTGTTTCGAACCATATCATATGGACCTCAGCCGTTAATTTCATGGTTTTTCTAAATTGCCCATGAGGATGGCCCAGCCAAGGCAACTACTTGATTCTTTGATAGAATAACTAATATCGTGAGAGTATTTGATTCAAGTTTGACACTACCACACTCATTCTTTCAATTACTTTCCAGAAGGATTTCCGTTAAACGCAAGCTTATTAGGCGTGCCCTCGGGAATCCCACCAAGCTTCCCTTCAGTAGCCAAATCCGCGATCCGTTTACAAAGAGTTTGAGGGTCCGTGAACCCTTCTAGACCAGCAAGATACGCAGCAAGACCTGCAATGTGAGGGGACGCCATTGAAGTGCCCGATTTCTCGCCCTACACAAAGCATCGTCCTCCATGTTAGCTACCCTGCCCCAAACTGGAAGAAGGTGGACGCGAATAGGAAGCTAAATCTCACCTGAGTACCGCCTGGGAGCGCAGAGAGCACGTTCTGGCCAGGCGCATACACATCAACAGCCGCGCCATAGTTCGAATGGAGCCATCGCCCATCCCAGGGCGATGCAGCACCAACAGTACACACGGTAGGCTCCGACGCAGGCGAGAAGTCCTTGGCGTCCGTGTTGCCATTCCCCGCGGCGACGGCGAGGAATATGTTCTTCTTCACCATGCTTGCCGCGGCCTCGTTGATGGAGGTTGAGAACGCACCGCCCACGGACATGTTGGACACTACTCCTTTCGTGCAGTTGCGCTTGGCAGAGTCCTCAGCGACGAAATCCATGCCCTTGATGAAACCTGCCAAGGAGCCGTCGCCGTCTTTGGTGAGGACTCTTATGCCGAGAAGCCTGGTCTTCTTTGCCACGCCGTACTTGGCACCGCCGATGGTGGCGGCGACGTGAGTGCCATGGCCGTCATCGTCTGTGTTGATATTGTCCACAAAATTAGCGACCATCTCCGCCCGTCCTTCGAAGTCCTGCCGCACAAAGGAAGATTAGCGCGTCACAATCTAACAACGGATTTAAAGAAACTCACGGGGTGGGTGACGTCGATTCCGGTGTCAATAACATAAGCACATGTTCCGGCTCCTGCGCTGGAATCATAGGTATATGGAACTCCAGTCTTGCGGTCGTGGGTAGAGATACGGCCCAGTCCCCATGGCGGCGAGGCCTGCTCGACAAATGCATATGCCGAAAGTGAAGAGTCCTGCTCAACATATTCGACCTTGCGCTGTAGGTCAGCAATCACTTCCGAGACGAGACATCCTTAGATGGTGCATCCTCACATCGTTACTATGGCGAAGAGCTTCGAGCTCCTCATCAGTAAGCTGGCCGGAAAACCCTTGAAAGGTGGTCTTGTAGACATGGTCTGGGGTCACATTCAAGGTGCTGATTTTATTATTGAGCGCGGATACGGACATCTTGTCCCCGTCTTTACCATCCTTGAATTTGACAATATATTTTCCCGCCAGCAGGTTTTTATCGTCGGTGCGAGGTCGAAGGAGTGGCGCTGGTTCTCGCCTGGCTGGCACTGCCATCGCCAATGGGAGAACTGCAAGAAAGAGTGATAGATACATGGTGAAATGAGTAATGAAGTGAGTGAATGGATGGGTGGGCAGAGAGACTTGGGGACACAAAGCCGAAGGGCACGAAGCGAAAGCTTGTCTAATTTATCAAATTGAGCTTCCTTAACAATCGCATTGCAAGGTCATTGTTCATATACCCCTTTGCCGGTTTCATCACAAAACATTCTCCTCCATCCTCATAGACCGTTAAGCCATAGGAGGCAGCCACACGAAAAGCCAAGCACACGTCACATAGACACGGGCCATTACCGACCAATACCGCCGGCTTTTTCTCATCTGTACTCTTTTAGTGGCACAGTTATATGCGCCCTAGGTCTCATGCTCAAACCTAGGCAGGCAACGTAGCGTAGCAACGTAGTAGGAATCTGGGGAATGGTTTTGCTTCTCGTTCTAGTAAACACTTGGCGCACATCTCATGCATGTTGACGACTGGCTGTCGATCCTCCAGGGGATGGATCACGTTGACTGTAGTGTCAGCACCAGCGCCATTCTCGCCCAATGTGATCCAATAGCCTCCTGAAGATGCCCCATAGCCACTGTTGGCTTGTTTAATCATGCGCTGTGGCGTAAATGACTGGAATAGGCGGCATGTTTCGGCTACATTACTCTCAACTTAACTGAAACACGGCTCAGCCCAGCCGCAAAGGCGCATAAGATCAGAAAAGAGGTCAATCCACGCACTATTGAGCAGGAATAATGAAACGAAAGCATGGTAGTAAGCGCGTTTGTTCAGTATCTTCTCGTAGCTAATAAGGGGTATGCCGAGAACCAGACCGACATTCTAAAATTTAGGCGACAATATCCATTGTAATTACCCTCTAAATAATCCTACAGTTGGATTAATAAATCTCATGCCTTGACCGCTCCCACCAGGCTCCCGTATTTCAAGGAGTTCAATGTCGCAGCATATTGCCCCCTCTCTGGTGACACGGTCACAATCATCGACGAGCTTCCTTTCTCAGCCGACCGGACAAAATGCTCACGTAGCACCATGGTCAACGGCGATGACCTAAAAGGGATCCGCGTCTGGCTGGTTGACCAGGCCCTCATGACCTCCTTCAATGCCAGTAAATCCGTGTTGATCTGGCGACCCTCTTGGCGCTCTTTGGGTGTCTGTTTCAGCGTCGGCATCTTGGAACTCTTCTCGGTATGGTACTCGGCGCCTGCGAGATCTACAAAGACAATTTTGGCGCCCAGACATGGAGACGAGGACGAGTCGAGCGCAGAATCCACGCACTTCTCCGCATCTGCAATACGTGCTTCACACTCAGCCTTCTCGGCCAGAGCTTTATCAATGCGCTCTTGGTCTACCTGATAATCCGGGTTGGGCTTCCAACTCCCATCGGGTGTCTTGATGACTGCCTTCATTTGCTCTTCGATCAAGATATCATCGGCCCGCTTCCCTACAGGAACAAGCTCCGACTGTCGCTGGACAACGACCTCTCTTGCGTCCACCAGCTCCTGGTTGATAATCTCCAGCTCCAAGACGGCGTGAGTGCGAGAGCTTAGGTCATGGACGCTGGACGAACCGACCACACGCTTTCCCATTGCCTGGATCAGCTCGCGGCGTAAGTTGTCGAAATCCCAGCAGGCGCGCTTCTCAATAGGCCGAACTCGGACCTTACCCCCCTCGAGCTTCTCCGTCTCGCCGCGAATATGTGTCTTGCCATCGTAGCCCTCTCGGATATGACACTCGGCGCGCCCATTCAGAAGATCGAAAGCTGTATTCTTCCTGAGTTCAAACAGACTGAACCCAAGGCCCAGCTGCTTCTCAATCGGTAGCTGACGGTTCAGGGGCTCAAGGGCGTCGAACAATCGCTTCGCGGCTGCAAGACACAGGCCAAGCCGCTTGCTGTCCTCGTAGTCATACCCGACAATCGTGTGTGTTTTCCCGCTTCCAGAGTGACCGTAGGCGAAGAAGCTGCAACTGCCCCCTTGCAGGACATTGGGGATGGCCGGTGCGACAATGGTCTCGTATGCTTTGGCATTGTCATCACCGGGACCAAGAACGGCGGTGAAGGCTGGGGAGCTCCTCCACCCGCCGTCTGTGGAAGTCGAGGTAGAGCTTGTGACTGATACTGAGAGAAGCGACTCGGGAGTAATGGAAGATGCGCGATGAGATATCTCGCTGTCTCCGGCATCGGAGTGAGGCAACGGCCGCCATCGAGCGTACACGCTCATGGACTTTGGCTTGGAAGACATGTTGGTTCCGGTATTTCGAGCGTGAGCTGCTCTCGGGAATCTCAGGGGTTTGCGCCGCTATTTATCGGCAATCCACGATGGCCGAATTTCGTTGCCTGCAGCTGAGTGAGTCCAGAAGGTGGTGCCTGATGCAAGGGCGAATAGATAACATGAACCAGGCAGCCAGAATCCACGGCTGAAGGTGCCGCTGTGGAGCCTTGGCAAAGCGACGATTGGATGGGGATGAACAATGAACTGATGAGGGTCTGCAGTGATCGCGGGCAAGCAGACAAATTGCATTATTCTAGAGTCCTGATATCCATACAATTGAAATCACTTTGTTGTCGAGGGCAGCTGGTGCTGAAATCGCGGAGGCTTGGGCAGCCCTCGGGTAGTTGTCAGTGTCGGGAGATAGTGGAATCGAAATCTAATGATAGAGGGAGAATTTATCTGTCGTTCCGGGGTTTTGTAACTATTTGGTGGATCTCCTCGCTAATATGGCAGCTCTGAAACCTCTAGGATGTTCAAAGTAGCGAACAAGGACAGTTATCTATCTGCATCCGCGGGAGAGTCGTACGCTCCCTAATATCTCCCCGACTTGCAGATCCTCATCGCCTTCGTAGAAATATTACCAGCACCACAAGGTAGATGATGTAAAGCTGCTTACTATATAGGCGTTGATTATTCAACCATTTGTTGTGGGCTAGCATGAAACATGAGAGGTTCAGTAGACAGCTTCCTGGTCCAGACATGGATATCACTCTCGATATGCAGCCACCGGGATTACATCATTTTCCCACGCCTGTACGATTCTACTACTTTGCAGAAGATTGGTTGATAGAGACGTAACATATAGAGCATCTATGTGGCAGTAATTGAGAGCGCTCCTCTACCGTTATTCCATAATGTCTTTGGCTTGGGTTTGAACATGGCTACAGCTCTCTGGTGGGAGTGGCTAGCCCACGGGGCGCCTGGATTAGTTCCTTCCAAAGCGAGACCACTACCAGGACATCTCGAGCCTGCACCGCTTTCCTAGCTGTTTCTTTCTCTTGTCAGTAGCTCAACTAATAGAAAGGAAATCATGCTAAGCCCGTCTGTAAGCATTCAACCTGGTTAAATGACCCTTGATAAAGCTCTTATACTTTATAAGTGAGCTGCTCTGCTATGACCGGGCTCTTAACTTGCTTATTTCAACGCCCTAATTCAGTTGCAAAACTACTTGCGGTGAACAGGTCGATGAACTCTTCTATTAGAAATAGCTTGTCAATGCATTATCACATCTCTAGTCGTAGGAGCTTTGAGGACTTGAGTTTCCACTATTGCAAGATATCTCTTTTACTTTCTGCCTCCAACATGAGGTTACAAATTGCGCACGCTTTCTGGCCCAGGTCCTGACATTCGCATATTGGGAATTTTCACAAGACAATCATGCTTATGTTGAGCTCGGCTCCCTACACTCAATTAGCTTCCATAAGGCACAGATGAGAATGACACCAATCCACCCAAATATCAGCGACCGAGCACAAGATCGGTGTAAAATTCGCAGCACGGTCAAGCGCCTAAAAATTAAGACCAAGCAGCATCTTAACTTGTGAGGGTTTTGCAGCGCCACACAAGTGTTGGAAGCGAGGCTCTGCAAAATCTTGGTGGCTTCTTTCTTGGCTGCCCTTCCGACTCTGCTCCAGTTATGGCATGATTCAGGGCGTGCGTATGGCAACCGGTAGACGCGAGCTGATCATCGGGACAACACACACGTGTGTTATTAGTGTTGGTGAGTCTGACATGCAGCTGCAGCCGAGGACCCACTTGATTCCGACAGTAGCTACATTTTGGAGTGTCAGTAGCTACATTTTGGACACTGATGCCTGTCGCTATTTTACCTTCACTGAGGTGCCAAGGGAGGTATAATAAGAATCGCCCGCTGAAAAGTGTTCCGTCCTCGACAGTCTAGGGCAACTCGGCAGCAATTAAGCAACGTCTCAATCAAGAAAAAAAATTGGTCCAGTGTTAATTCTCTGGTGGCTCGTCTGCATTCAACTTGGCCATAGGCTTTCTACATTACCTTTCTCTATTCTTCGCTGGTTCACACGTCATATCCTGTTTTCTCCCCTTTTCTTTTTTTCGTTTTAAGACCCTCTTTACACTCTCTTCAAATATATGAACCTGTTTATCCACCATGTCAAAGCGAGGTGTGCCAATGCCCTCCACACCCTCGCAGGTGGGGCCCGTGCCTAAGCGAAACCGTCCTTCAGCTCGAACCGAAAGCGGAATATCTAATGATATTCCATCAGACGACGTGGAGGCAACCGAGGCATTTGCTTGCCCCTTCTTGAAGAAAGACCCTGTTCGGCATATGGCTTGTCTCAGCCGCAAGTTGAAGCGGATTGGCGACGTCAAACAGCATATCCACCGGCGCCACCTCAATGACATCGTACAGTGCCTTACCTGCAATCTGACCTTTGGCTCATCTATCGACCGTGATGAGCATGTCAACTTGTCTCGTTGCTCCTCAATGGCTTCCTCTGCTACTCGGCAGAGCATTTCAGAGAAACTGAGAGGCCGTGCCCCCCGTGGGATGTCACCCACAGACATGTATTCAAATCTCTGTGACATTCTATTCGGCAAGCAAGAAAGACCTTTGAAGCCTTACCTTGGCCCCATCCTGCTGGAAAGCAACGCACTGCTCTGGAACTTCTGGCAATCAGAGAAGGCCTCTCTTGTTCAAACCGCAATCAAGGACCAGTCTGCATTCACCACCCCAGGAGATGTCTCTCCCATGGTATTGGCCATAGTCGACCAGCTTCGCATCGGGTTTGAGCAACATGTGAAAGCATTGCGACTTGGTGAAATACCCAACACCCCTGCGTCTATGACACTTTCCAACACCCAGGAAGAAATCCTCCAAGCCAACCCATTTTCAATGCAGATTTTTGGCTATAACCAAACATCGGATGTCTCATTTGAAGCTCAATTGCCAACTGCAGAGGGTTCTCACAATTCCATGTCTCTCCTAGCTACTGCAGGCACAGCCATGAATGACGATACAAGTACCTTCTTGAATACAATCGATCCAAATAATTCTGGCAGCGATCCTTCATCGTTGAGAAGAGATGAGCCTCACTCTTCGGCGGAAATTCTTTTCGGGCCTGAGGCAGGTCTTTCGACAAATCTAGACTTTGACTCTATTTTCAAGTATCTGTAGATGCATCCGCCTGTGCAGGGTTGAGGAATAAGATGATGTAATGAAAGCAGGTCGCTAGGATAACTTATGCGGAATTCTTTGGGTTTTAGGTTTACAGAAGATCTGTTAGGGAATTTCATACAACAAAATATTCATTCGATTACACCATTGTCTCAAAGTCAAAATAATAGTGCAAATATCGCCTGCTTACCCTGCACCAGGTGTCTGTTCCGTCGAACAATCCCAGGCAGCGGCCTTTTATGCTTCCGTTCGATATATGTCAATGTTAAATGGCTGCAATTGCACTGATGGTACGAAATTGTTCGTCTAGGGGGTTATTTAGATTGTATCATGGAACCACTTTCCAGCGAGCTATCGTGCCGCATCAGTCACAAACCTCATCACCATTGCGATAAAAGACAATTAATGGGAGGAGCGGGAAAAATCATTCAAGACGATCTTGGATCAAAATATCATTCTTTGCCGCTCATGTGACCATAGATGTCTATGCGTGATACTAGCGATTAGCTATAAATAACATTCCCTTTCTCCGGATTCTCTTTGCATCTACCCCAAACGAGAACGCTTTGTTTCCGGAATATATGAAAAGCTGATGGAAAACTACCACGGTCATCATCCAATTTCCAAACCTTGTAATATTTCCTTTTCATCAAATTTTATTGAACCTCTTATCACACACACAACAAAACCACCGCGCCACTACCTAAATCCAAACACCCTATCTCAGACATGATATCCCTGATTATTTTAATATTCGGTTGCCTTGCATCGACCTCCTTCGCTATATCGATTCCATCGACAGCATTTTCGCAGCCCCAAGATAAACAGGAACTTACCCCTAGCAAACGGTTTACCGAAACCGCTAGTGGCCTCGATGATTCCATCTCCCCTCCGACGGGAAGTCCAACGTGGGCTGTAAAGAGTGAGATAGTCACCCCCTACTGGCGTTTTGCATGATTTCAAACGCAAGAACAGGCCTAATGCTTACTATTTTAGGGGAGGCCTATGAGCAGATCTATGTACACTGCCAAGTGAGAGAACAATTTACACCATCATGGGTAAAAATCAGCCCAGCGTCATTTCCCAAGCTTAAAAGCAGCATCATACTAACAATCCATAGGGGCCAGATGCCAAGCTGTGCATTGAGGAGCTCGCCAGCCGCGGACAAGAGCCATGCAGAGCCACAAAGCAGGAGGCCGTCCTGTGCAGGAAGGGTAGCACGGTTATCACGAGCCAGGTTATCGGAAAGAGTGAAGATACTGTAACTTCTTGGTATGTCCCATCCCTGACGCCTACTACTGGCTCACTGGCTAATATATAGTAGCGGAAATGTTGCTGTTTCAGCCGGTCGGATCATGGATAAATGTTATCATCAAGACAATACTGTCGTTGGATTCGCTATTGCGATGGGGACATACACCTTTCGGGTAGATATTCGGCCTGCGTAAACCATTCGTTTCTATAGTTCGGTCATAAGCTTTCCAGGTTTTCCATATGTTTTTGTTATCGTCAAAGAACATGTATTCAGAATTCTTCGCCCATCGCTTTGCATTTAGATGCTCTCAAATAAGAACAATTTGCAAGATACAAAACTTTGCCTGATTTCGGTTTCGGATGTCTAATAATAGCAGAGCCCAATGTTATCATAAGATTTACTGTGATAAGCCTTCTCAACACAAACCTTCGTCCAACCAATGCTTCCACTTAGACCGATACGAAGCTTTCAATGGCTCTAAGAAACCGAGGGAAAGAAAAAAGTAAAATTCTCATCGTTTGACATTTGCCTCCCAAATCTTATTTCCAGCCACCAAAAGTATCAAAAGTTTTGCCTAGGGCAAATCATATGTATGCCCTGGCCAGTGCGTCTTGTTTGATTTTTTTCCCAAGGAGTAAAATATCACACGGGTGCTTCATATTAATCCCAGCCTTTCCGTATATCCTGTCGTCCCGTGTCGCTTGGCCATGTGGCCAGTGCTAGCACCTGTGACCATGCGATCCTTCTTCTCGGTCACGGTCTTGGCGCTCATCTGGCCGGCTGTCATAGCGAAAGATATCGAGCCTTGTCAGCGGTTTGCCGAGATGCTACTGGAAGGTCGGTCAAAAACAACCCTGGAGAACCCATACAACTACCCGGCCGAGGTGCTTGTGGACGCTGAGACTGCTTACCAATGTGCAACCTCCATCCCGATCCGCAATGATCATGTTGTTTCGGTTATCGGCCGGTTCAAGAAGATGCTTTCCATGTACTCTACGCTGGGCTTCCTGAAAAATCCGCCAGCGTCTTACCAACAGCCACCCCTCGATGTCATAGCATACTTGGATAGCCTAGCTGAGAAGGCGAAGCAAAACCAATACGCAAATTTCTATGAATATGAGTCAGATCTATCTCTTATGGGTTATCAAGTGCATGATCAGCATTTCCGTCTCCGAAATGGGGGCATGTTCAAGTTCCGATGGCATCTCCCCGATGATATTGTATCCGTCTCCAGAGATGGGAAAGAGTTGCCTCAAGTCTACGTCTACAGTGATATCAGAAGAGATGTCCCGTCAGCTTCACCGATCGTCGAACTTGAGGAGGAGCCTGTTTTCTCTTATCTCTCGAGATACGCGCAAACCAAATCTTCCATCGGGCTGCTTGAGCCCCATGCGGAGTGGAACGCCCTGATGTACAATCCGGCTGTTGAGTTTGGTACCTGGGGTAGCCGCAACGGCAGCTCCGTCTATCAGTCCGAGTTTCGAAGCACATCATCGTATAACGGCAATTCCATCAAAGGAAAGTTTGCGAATGGAACTGGATTTGAGTGGAAATACATGGCTGGCTCCAAAGCTATTTATAACCTGACAAAAGTCTCCAGCGGGAAGTCAATCTACGATAATTGGATCTCTTCTGATAAGAAATCTAGAATTCGGGAGACTAGAGAAAACGAAGAGATGCGCAAGCTGTTCTCGAAGAAAACAACAGCATTCGATCCAGTGAGCTCCGTACCATATCCAAGCTACCCGGATGACCCTATCGTGGTTCAGAGCAACTTTTCAAGGGGCGGAACCGTCTCGGGATATCTCTTGTCTGACAATTCTACCGGTGTACTGAGCATCCCAAGCTTCCTGGCTGGGACTTACAAGGAGTCCCCAGAAGAACTTCATACGGCCGTCGCTGAGTTCATTGCCAAGTCTCGCGAGGCTGGAGCGAAGAAGATAGTCATCGACCTCTCAGGAAACCGTGGAAGCTTCCTCTTTCTCGCTTACGACACGTTTCGCCAGTTCTTTCCGAAAATGGACCCATTTTCTTTGGCAAACTCACGAGCCAGCAAAAACCTAAACACTATCGGTTCTGTGTTGTCCCAAATCGCAATGGGCTCTGCCGAGTCCTTGACGGGCCCTCTCAACCGTACAATGGCGCAACAGCTCGGGGCTGGAGACCTGGGCATGTACGGCACGCTATCCAGGGAATCCAAACCTTGGAAGTCTTGGGAAGAATTATTTGGGCCTGTTACTGTCAATGGAGACAACTACACCAACCCCTGGAGATACGATTTCAACTCAAGCCGAATAATAGGACAGCTCAAATTCAATATGACCGGATATGAAGATAACCACAGGGATTACGAACAAGCTTTCGACCCCAAAGATATCATTCTTCTACACGATGGACATTGCGGTAGTGCCTGCTTTATCTTTTCCAATTTGATGAAGAATATTGCCGGCGTCAAGAGTGTTTCAGTTGGCGGGATGCCTGTGAACGGACCAATGCAAGGTGTGGCGGGCACGAGAGGTTGCCAAGTGAGGCAGTCCACCGCCATTGCGAAAATATCTCTTATGATTAAGCTGGTCCTATCCGACACTAAGAACCGAAGTGCTGAGGCCGTACGCTCCAACCTAGGCGTTACACGTGAAGAAATCGAGTCCCTCCCGTTACCCGGGGGCTCTCCTTGGAGAGATGTCAGCGCAGGCATCAATACCCTGAACTGTATCCCTAGATCCGACCCTCAGATTCCATATCAGTTTCTATACGAGGCCTCGAATTGTAGGCTATTCTACACGATGGATATGGTTCGAGATGTCACGCATCTCTGGAAAGCAGCCGCCGCGGTTGCTGGAGGATATACATCAGCTTGTGTCCCTGGTTCTGTAGAAGGACCCGGCTCTAAGCCTAACAAACCCCTCTATGCCTCCCCTGGAATTTCGTACGCTGATGTTTGGAGAAATGGCGATTGGTCCAAGCTGCCACGGGATGAGCCAATTGAGAATAACGGAGGGTTTTGCAGTACGTCGAGAGTCGGAGGCTCTGTCCGCGTGGCGGCAGCGATCTTCGCCTTTGCATGGCTGCTATAAGAGACGTGAATCTTTTGGTTGGCGGCATGCTTGTCTTTTTGTAATCGCAGTTCTTGGTTTAGCTTCGATGGCGTATATAAATGTCCTCACCTATGAGTCCGGTTTATTGTTTCATCTCTCATACCTTCCTAGATATTACGTACTAGAATAGGCGAGGATACATTTTCATTTGTAAGCTTGTGCAAAACTTCTTTCGTGTCTTTTGAGAATTGAGAAGGTGGTTGCTCTGAGCAAAACCATCGAGGACGAATCTTTCTCCCATTCTATAAGAAACTTGAGATATACTTTTCTAGACGTCTATGAAACGTGATTAAATCTATTACAGAACCCAGTATGCAAAGTTGGACCACTACTCCGTGACACTATCCTTAATACTACGCAATGCGCTCGTCCCGTGCGAGGGGTCGATGTTGAGGGCGTTTTTGGCTCGGCGACGTGCATCAGTCCAGATCATGAACTCTTCATAGGATTTCGGGATGACTTGGAGTTGCTTCTCCACAAGGAAGGTATAGTTGAACATGCCCGTCGCCTTCTTGGTGCCGTGCTCCACGTCTCGAACCTTGGAGTCGACACGAACGTGGACCTTTGTGAATTTGCTTGCGTCGCCCTCCCGGGCCTCAGGTTCGGTGTATGCTACCGAGGCACGGAGGTACAGGACGCTACCAACCGGCACTGGGTTCTCAAAGGTGCTCGGGTCCAGGGCGAGAAAGTTGGGCCGGCTATGAGAGACGGAGGCAGCACAGCAAAAGGCAAGCTCGAAAGTCTGCTTAAGTAGGAAACCACCAAAGATCATAAAGTTGTGTCTGTTGCGATCCTGAGGTTGCATGATCATTGCGGATTTAAGAACAGTATCGCTCATGTATATTTGGTCTTCGGGTTGGATATTAGGATATCGCGGATCTGAAGCACGAAGTCAGTAATTGAGGGCATCTATTGAAATTCAAGGCACGGCGGCCAACATACTGCGATATTTCGTCTCCTTCTTCCACATGGAATGAATCAATGCAGATTCCTCATCATCGGGTGACGTTTCCAGAAGACTCCGCTTCCGCAACGCCTTTTTGGCATTGTAGTTTTGCTCGCCTTTTTCGAAGAGGGACTTCTCTTCCGGAGTCTCGACGATCAAGGGCGCCACAGGGACAGGTCTAAAGCAGATATTAGCATGTAAAACTTCGGTGTTTTATCTCAGATGGCACGGTGGGCAACATACAGCTTGGTCGCCGGGTCCAGCGACACAAATGTGAAGGCACAAGTAATCATCACATCCTCGGGTCTGGCATCCTCACCTTCCGGGCGTGCCTTGGAAACTTGAACAGAAACTTCTATGCTAGATCGACCAGTAGCATATGTGACTTGACCACTAAGTTCAAGATCACAGATCTCCATCAACGGGTGTTGGATGCTGATTCGATCCACGGCTGCAGTGACATTGCTCACGCCATCACCAGTGTGTCGTGCTGCGATTATGCCGGCCAATGCGTCAAGGTCCATTACCAAAGAGCCAAGCCTGGATTCTCTATTAGTAATTGCATCACTTGAGAATCGCATGGGCAGCGTATTAGCCCGGTTATGAATGCTTACCGAATGTGCCCAGAGGAGTTGAGGTAGGTGTCTAGAAGCCATTTGTCCTGTGCCAAGGGCAGGATCTACAACCGTAAGAAACAGCCCAAAAATCGAAATGTAGCCTTAGATCTGCTTACAGCGCTGTAATAACTATCCGACATCTTCTTTGGCGTGAGGTCTGGCTTGACAGGCTGGATAGTCTGCAACCCATATTCCAGCTTGCGTGAGGTCTCTTGACTCTGAGTCAGTGCCTCAATCCACGGCGTCTTGACGCGCATCGGCATCCATGCATTGCGTGTTCCTGTCCTCTTCGATGTCATGTGGAATTCTCTGGCGCTCCTACAGGAACAACGCGGGATGGTCGCCGCAAAGGACGACCGGGCGGCGGGGTTTGACCCTGTGAGCAAAGCCCTCCTCCCTACAATCGCTGACATGATGGATGGTGAGTTTAGCAGAAGGTAAGAAGTTCAGGGGATATAATCAGAACTCGGGAGAATCTTATTGGGTCCCAAATCGGGCGAACTTTGCCCGATCGATCGTACATATGCAAGACCTCGGGAAGCGGACGAGAACCGAGACAGGGCACGACAAAATTCCGGTGTGAAGATAAAAGTTTCTCTTATCGTGTGCTTACTTAACTTGTACTCCCTAGTTATTTTTGTACATTCACTAAACCAAAATATGTGCTAGTGTGGCTTAGTAGAGGGAGCTTTGACCGAAGATAAGCGGTGCTGGGGTTCCTCGGCTACGATTTCTTTGACAGAATCTCGGTCATCATCGGTATATCAATCATGAGTTGGGACCAACATTTGCAGCTATTCCAATATTGATCAGTTTGACCACCTGGTTTGGGGTGGTTGACGTTCGTCAACACATCTAGCCAACTCAAAGGTTTGCACTTGCACTGCGTAAACTCGCTTGTAATCGGCAATCCTAACCTCGGGTACCTATTCTTCATTTGCTTTGGTCATTGTTGAAGGCTATGACGTCATGCTTCACAATACCGCTGAAGCGCTTTATATGACCGCCTTCGTCTGGAATACGAAATACAGTATTCAGAGTAAGCGAAGCGACGATGCATACTTCCAGTTAATAAGGACCAGAATCTCTGGTTGTACTGCGTTGTTGTCCTTTTGATGCGGAGACCTTCAAGCAGTGTACCGTGGTCGGACAGGCACAACTTCAAGGGGACCCAGCTAAACGAATCCACGGAGATGGCACTTACCGAGGAGAATTGTAGGGATATTGCTTGACAGGTAACTCTTGGCTTCCACCGAGGGGTTGCAACAGGGTTGAAGCATTACTATGAACCACGATATCCGGACTGAGATTCTGTCTGAGCCAAAAGTCGGATGTAGTTGCAGTGAGGTGGAACAAGTCAACACAGTGGTTGTGCCTGATTGGAGTGGGGTGGCATCGGGCGTCTTGTTGAATCAGGAGCGATCATCTTCAAGCCTCTGCGGGTTCGCCATGGGTCTCTTAGGATGATGGTCGAGCTTGGGAAGGTCGTCTGTAGGACTGCATATTGTATAGTGTATGCTTTTGAAAGGCTGGTGAGAGAGAATGAGGAGCTTGGGTATGAAAGGAGGAGTTGACGGAATTCGGATTTGAAACGGACAAATAGCTGAAGTTGCTGTATAATTTATTTGAAAATTGGAGAGCTGTCGAGATTCACGGCCATACATACAGTTGAATCCAAAATCGACGCCCAAACTCCCTCCCCAGTAGCATAAAACTTGAACTATTCCCCTCTTCAGCAATGAAACGCTATATGAATGAAAGGCACACATAGCTGACTTAAAGTGATGCATAAACCAATCACGCAATGGTGTGGCCGCTACCGAAATCATGCGATTGTCCCTACTAAGAACATAGGCGCTTCAGGCCGCAATGCATTCGAGTTACTGGCAAGCGCTGGATGCAGCTTGGGCATAAGTTCAAGCTGATTGGTACATACCGATAGGCTCATGCAACACTGCAAAGCTGTCACATCACCAGGTTGCATTCATGCGCGGGGTTTGTTGGGAGAGGGTTGCCGGCGCTTATAGTTGTGAATATATTTATATCAAGGTTTCTGGCCAAGATTGTCCCCAACAGAAACAGGGTGGCACAACCACAAAGCTGATAACGCCTTCGTCCACAGGTCACCGTTCGTTGAGGTCATTGCGGCTTTCTCTGATAAAGGTCTTGTTTTCAAATTCATCACTGATCATTGTCTGTACCGTCACGTCTCAAGAACCCACCTATTTTGGCCAGTCAACGCTCTTCCTTCTGCCAGTGACGTTTGTGCCTTCACCAACTGAAACTTGCCGGCTTCTCACTCTCGAGCATCAAAAGCATCAAAGGAATCAAAAGCCGTGACCGAGAAAGACGCCTGCTCATCACTCGCAGCCATGGCAGATCGCAATCTTTACGCGACGTACAAGAAGGACACCAGGTACTTGGTCTACTGGATGATCCATGCCTCCAACCATATCCTTCGTGGCCTGGAGACGCCCGAGCATGACTTGTTGGCCCTCAATTCAACGGGGCAGACCACAGTTTCCGGTCTGGTCGCCATGTCCAAACTGATCGCCGCTCATGCGATCCCTGTCCCATCAATCATTCAGCGATTGCTCAAGTCCATCATCGCCGCCCGCACCCAAGTCCACGCGCTCTTCGAAACGTTGGCCGGAAAAGACCCAGACCCGGAACTCGCAAGGAGCAATGCCTCCCACAAGCACTTCATTGACGCCCTCATGGAAACATTCAATGTCCTAGGAGGCTCCGCCTTGACATCCTCGCAGCCAGACAATCCGAATGAAGAGGCTGACCTGGACGAGTTTATTTTTTCAAACAAGTTCTCTGCCTTGGGAGTAACCACTGGCCAAGCCGTTGAGAGCGAATCCGATACAGACGATTCCGAGCTTGAGATACAGAACGCACCCCGCAGCCAACAAGGTCCCAAGGCGGGAAGAGGCAAGAAGAGCAAAGGAAAGAAAAAAGGGCGTAGCAAGAGGAAGTCCGGGCGTGCAAAACCCACAATTCGCGAAGCTGATTTGGACCATTTGCCATTGGAGAGCTTCCGCATCATTGAGGACTTCAATGAGGACAAAGAGGAAGGATATGGAATCATTACCGACTACCTGGTTGCCGTGTATTATGTTTTCCGAGAAATTATCTCCGTCAGATCATTTACGCAAAACCTCTGGCGTGAGGTAGCATACGACGACTTGAATAGTGCCGTGGCCGCGGCTGTCTCGAACATGGCCATTACTGCCGTTCGGAAAATGGCTACACAGATCTTTGTAGATTTTCCGGGCAACGATTCATTTGACACCATTCTGCAAACAATTACCAGGGGAAACCCTGAAAACCTCAAGAACAACCTCGCGGTCTCTTTGTTGGCACCTGAGGATGGCAACGAAAAGATGAAAGAGGTCCATGAGAGCTTTATAGATATCGAGGAGCAATTCCTCATCTATGTCTATAAGGATTTCTGCGACTTCATTACCGATTTCCGCTTGAACCGCAACGGGAAACCGACAAAACGCATGCAGACCGAGCTGGCGAATTGGGATCCCAACTTCAACCTTGAAAAGGCGACACCGGAGGAGAGGATCAAATGGCGGCGTGCTTACACTATTAACTGGCTGTATGACCTTGTTAACGTGTTTTCCTCCGTCGTTGTTCAACGGATCACTCTCAAAGGAAAATCGATTAACCTCGCCACAGTGGACTGGTCGCCCAGCGGTCCATGGCATAATTACCGCAGGCTGTATGGTCTCAATGAATTTGCCAGCTTTGTTACATCGCTGGCCTTCCAAAGACCATCAGCAGACATGAAATCCAAGATACAACCCCATCATGTCTTCCAGCTTCAGTGTATCGTGGATTCCATGACTGTGTCTCGTGGATGGCAGGTCAACTCTCTCTGTGGTCATATCATCACTGCCCCGAGCCCAAAGTTCTTTCCGCGACGGGATGTAGACCTCTTCCTAGATCGGGAAGAAAAAACCGGAGCCGGTTTCCTACAGGGCGGATTCGTTCTCAGAAAACTCCTAGAACGCGATGCAGCAAGCCGTGGCAATCCAAATCATTACGACGTAATACTTACGCCCTTAGAAGTGATCAGGCTGGACTTCATCGAATGGCTCGGTGAGACGAAATACAAGGATGGGTTGAAAGGTATTCCACCTTCTCGATTCACCAGCACGAATGCCAATGGATTGTACGAGTATTCGCCATTCATGTGTGGTGCCGGGCTCTTGGAGGGGCTTGAGTTGGCATATTTGATTGGCATTTACATCTGGGACTCGACCCCGGAACTCCTCATGGTCATCCATCTTCACAACATGCTCGAGAAAAAAGGCTTTCTCAAGGAGCCGGTTCCACTCTGGGGTTCTATTGCGCTAATTTTTCCCGATTCTCTGTTTCATAACAAAACGCCACCCACTTCCAACTTTGCCCAAGCCTTTATCGATCACGCCCAAAGGAAAGGTATTCAAAACAGGACCAGGAATAAACGCGCCAAAGATATTATAGGTGTTCTCGATCCCAAGGCTAATGTGTTTTTCAAAACCAAACCCTGTACTCAAGTTCTTAGAGACGCGGGGTGGGATCCAGAGAGAATTCCTGACAGCGATATCGTAATTCCGTCCATTCTCGGTGCCCAGCGGCTCTCCCGAGTCAAGAGACTGATAGATCCGGTGACCGGAGAGATGAAGCTGGAAGAAACTGAACTGGTGCGCAGAGTGAAGAAGTCTGGCATGAGCGACGATGGAGTAGTAGCAATTGCCTGTTCAATGGCTATTCGGAATGCCTCTATAAATATCAAGCAAGCCCACCAAGCCCAACGAATGAAAGAATATGTGGCTTCCGCACCGGAGATGCAGGGTCTGTCTGGGCAATTGGGAAAACGAGGTGAGACCACGTTGGATTGCCTGCAACAGTCCATGTGGGACATTGGCATAGCCATAAATGGAGACTTCCCGGCCATGGGACTGAGCTTCCTATGGCCGACCACCTTCGTCTACTTGTTTTTCATGTCCGTGGAAGAAGAACTACGCGAGAAGCAAAATCCCTTGTACAAGAGGTCGTTTGAGAACCCCAAGTATTCCGAAGACAAGCGAATGGCTCTAGTCCTTGGTGCTCTGACAGGAAAACATGAGGAGTGTTTGCGTGTGATGGCTAGTGTGTTTGAAAGCCTTCAGACTGATTTCTTTTCACAAATGTACTGGAAGGGTGCGGAAACGGTCGAGGAAAGACTGCAGAGGGAGGCAAACAAACACAAATCCGAACTTCCTGATTGTACTATAATGTAGCTGGAAGACAAGCCAAAGCGTATGCTGGGATTTGCAGTAGCCTTTCTCATTCCGGCCCAAATGGCACTTCACCTTTCTCTAATAAATGGTAGGCCGCTCATCAATAAATTGCGATATAACTGGGAACACCCACACTAAACCAAATTTCACGTTCAAGGAATCTATGGTCTATCTTCTCTTATTTGTCCCGTTGAGTGTAGATACATCATCTATGTTATTTGGACCGCCAGTGCAACTATGCAATATCAAATATCTCGACGTAAGGACCCTGCCTGACGACGGCAGTGCCGACGGAAGGACCACGGATCTTGCGGATCTCGCCATCAGGGAGGCGGAATGCTGTCTCACCGCCAATCCTTTCGCTGCCGCCAGAGAGCATCACGACGCAGACGAAGGGGAATCTGTCGCAGTGTCATGTAACAGCCGAAACACCATCGTCGAGAGGGTCACTCTTGTCAGCAGAGACGGTGGTGGCTGGCTATTCCAAGTGACGTTGATGTTGGTAATCTTGAAGTCAATTTTAGGCACCACTTCGGTTCCGACGACTTGGGAGACGTAAAAGAGATGAGCTCGGGGGGTTTCATGGGGCGTGGGTATATGGGGCAAGGAAGGGGCCCATTCTTCGGATGATATATCTGATGAGGGTGGATGTGAACTGGCATTTTGGGAGGACCTCTTCGCTAAAGATCTTGGCGCACATTTGCAGGATAGCCTCCTTTGTGAAGAGAGAAAAGGGGGCGGAGGCGGCATAGGCCCAACCACCACTCAGGGGCTAATTCCCTGATTTTCCCAGGCGTCCGAATATCAGCTTGCTAACGCAGCCCCTACATGCAGCATCAAATGCAGGAGTATCCGTCTGTAAGCGATCTTCCAGACCCCGGCCAAGCCTCAAGGTTGCGTGGCAATGTGACCGGGTTCGCAGCGTCTTGACGTTTTCGGACAAAACATGGCATATGTCATGCAACTGTGGGCTTTGCCATGTCCTAGCAAAAATATTCGTTTTCGCCTTGTCGTCTTTATACGCGTATGGGATGGCTAGAAGGAATCTTGGAATTGAGTAAACATTTAATTCTCGATTTCTTTCAACATCTACTACATCCAGGTCCAATCAAAGTCAAGACAAGTTTAGTTTCGGTGGTTTCAACAAGTCTTCATACGGCCTTCTTATCACAAGGTTACAGCGGCAATTGCAGACGCAGATCACATGCCAGACACCGTTGCTGCTCAGCTTCTCAAATCTCAGCCAAGCGAGGAGGATGTACTTCCTCAATTGTATGCCTCGGCATATCGAGCTCCAATCCAAATGCGGATGTACTCGACCAACTCAACTGAAAACATGCTCGTCATTGTTCTTCATTCAGAAAACATCCTCAGGAATATGGAAACTAGTTGGCCATGACTTGTTCCCTCCAATCAGCTGGGCCATGATTATCCGGATCTCACATGCCACCAACGGGCAAAGGGAACGATTTTTTACAAACTCAATTGCTAGCCATATGGAAATTAACCAAGCTGACTTGTGGCGGTCATTGAGATTGCATGCATCCCCTCCCCCTTGGGCATTCGTAGGCAGTGGTTTTTTATTTCAAAGAAAACAATCAAGGCGATAGATTACTGGATAATTCTAGCCTTCCGGATTTCTTCTCGCGTTAGTTATATACCAAAAAGGGATCACCATCTTCGGTGGATCATAAGCTTTGAAATGATCGCCTTCTCATTAGCTATCGCATCACTAGCTTCTGCAGGTAGACGCCATTCCCTGGACTAGATATCTAACCGGCCAGATTCACATGGGGGGCATCAAATTCGAGTTAAACGGATGGGCGCATGGCCTGTGAACGGCCGATTTCGGAACCGTTAGCAAAAACTAGGTACTTAGCAGACATGCTGAGCTGGGGGCGGAGCTCTGAGCGGCTAGAAGCGGAGGAGCTCTCTACCAGAGAAGGGGCCGAAGTCGCAAATCATACTTGGGTCTATACAGGATGATCGAGGAAGGTTCCCCCGAGCTGAGATCTCCAATAGCTTGCCTCAATGGGGTAATTGAATCTGGTAAACTACATGTGACGCAGATAAGGCCTTCTTTCTCATCTCACCGGGGCGGCTTCTCCCGTTGGCATGCTAGATGTCGGAGCTATTCGGGAGTGACATGCCCCTTCCAGTTCAGCGTTCCTCCAAGGGGTTATCGATGCATTGTGCGCCATCCTGAATTCGTATAAGCATTACAGCTAGGTCATCTCTAGCAGAGTTGTGTCATTGCACTCTCCTCATCTACATGAACAAACACCCTTTAGCCCGGATGTGCAATATATTTTCCCGGGGAACAAGATTACTATCCCCCGCTAGTGGCTTGACCAGAGGAAATGAACCTGCAGCCATCACTTTATGATGTCTCTTACCCCAGTCTTCCGAGGCCGGCAGCTGAAAATGACTAAATAATCACAAGTAAATCATTAGGCTAGAGACTTGGAGTGATGGTGAACACATATGATGAAGAACCGCGATTCGCCGAGATCGGCCGAAAGGAATGATACTGAGTTTGAAAGACATATAAAACAACAAGACCGTGTGCTCTCGAGGAGAAGAATTGGTGCTGATAGATTGAGACAAAATGAAGACTACTACGATAATGGGCTTTCGTCGAGCTCTGGGAGGTCCTATGCACTCAGCAAAGAAGCGATCTAGCTTGATCTTAGGTATCAGGCAGGCCAGTACAGCTAGTGGTATGTCCCAAAGCCCACGATCAACTCTCCATAACTATACAAATTCCATTTGTTTTCTCATCATCTGCTTTTGAATATTTGGAATCTCTAACCAAAAATTCAGACAAACCGCCTAAGAAAAAACGAGTCGTCATCATAGGGTCAGGTTGGGCGGGTTACACACTCGCTCGAACTCTTTCCCCAGCCAACAGCACTCGAATCCTTATATCACCTCGATCTCATTTCGTATTCACGCCCCTTCTTGCCTCCGCTTCCGTTGGCACCATCGAGCCCCGAGCCTCTATAGAACCAGTCCGTCGACTGAGTCTTGACAATTTCCACCAAGGCTGGGCTTCCGGCGTGGACTTCAAGCGAAAGACTGTTTTGATTGAATCTGCCCCTCCAGACGATGCTGTGAGCAATGGTTCCCAGCCCGTCGGCAGCGGGACAACGTTTGAGGTCGAATATGACCAACTCGTCCTAGCTGTGGGCTGCCACAGTCAAACATTCGGCATCGAAGGCGTCGAAGAGTACGCTTGCTTCCTTAGAGACGTTGGCGACGCCCGTAAATTACGGCAGAGAGTCCTTCGGGCTTTCGAAAAAGCATCCATGCAAACTACCCCTGAATGCGACAGGAGAAAGCTTCTCCATTTTGCCATTGTCGGTGGCGGGCCAACAGGTATCGAATTCGCAGGGGAGCTCAATGACTTGCTTCGCAAAGATTTGAAGAAGATGTACCCCGAGTTACTGCCCTATGCCAAGATCACAATATATGACATCTCCTCCAAGGTTCTCCCTATGTTTGGCGAGAGCCTGACGAATTATGCAGTCGACAGACTTCGCCAACAAGGAATCGAGGTCAAGACTGGACACTCATTGAAATCCATCCGTCGGTCTGGAGAGCTCTTATCTCTCAAGATCGACCAGGAGACCGAAGATGTTGGTGCCGGCGTGGTATTATGGAGCACTGGATTGAGACAGAATCCTCTTGTCCAGAAGTTAGTTCAACAGAAGATCGAGGGACATGGTAACATCTTGAAGAATACCGGTACTGGGGGGATAGTGGTTGACTCCCACTTCCGTGTGCGCACAGACAATGATTATGCCCTTCCCGATGTCTTTGCTATCGGCGACTGTACAGTCATGGAGAACCATCGTCTTCCAGCCACAGCACAAGTAGCCAATCAGCAAGCTGCTCACCTTGGACGTTACCTGAATAACCCCAAGGCAGATATGAAACCCTTCAAATTCCGGGATCTGGGGGCCATGGCATATTTAGGCGGCTCGAGAGCAATCCATCAAAACAGCAAAGGGGAGCTCAAGGGGATAGCTGCTTGGCTTCTTTGGCGCGCCGCGTACTTGGTTAAAAGTTTTAGCATTAGGAATAGGCTACTGATTCCTGTGTATTGGGCAGCTACTTGGATTACTGGCAGAGATATTTCGAGATTTTAGGCATCGCAGTATGAAGTGGAATTGTTTTAGTTTTCGGGAGGGAACATCTTTAATACATGACTGAACATTCTCCAAAGAACGTGCTAGCCCCTAGATTATGGACGTACGTATCTTGAAGCCTTGATTTTAGTCATGCTGACTATCCAGCACTATTTCTATATTGAGAAGACGTGAGTGTCACTACTGCTCTTCCACGAACATTCACAAATGAGGAGCATTTGCTCCTACATCTCATCCTGACCATGTGTACGGTAATTTACAAACACAATTTTATACGCCTCATTAGATAATTAATTAATCTTGAAATATGGAAGTAACAATAAGTGAGAGCTATGCAGGTTATGTAGCAGCTGCTGAAAAAAGGGGGTGAGAATATCCGGGGGGGAGAATGAAACAAATTGAGGCTATATTCAGCATTGTAACACGGTTAACATGGTCAACGCGTCAAGGTTCAGCGTTTGTACCCCGCCGCATCTGAAATTTAACGCCAAGAATAACTTTTGCCCGGCATGATGACTCTTTAGTCTTTAATAATGAATTGTAACTACTTCAAGATCCAATATTAACACGTGGAGTTCATCTATCCGTTGGGGGCGAATGCAACCCCGATATGCGACCTGCCCCAATCGGAGGTTTCTAACTGCGTCATGCGATATGTCCACTTTACATAGAGTTTAAGGAGCAATAAGCATAGATGAATGATGTCATGATCTATATTATTTTGTGTTCCTGATCTGTAGCATCTGGGGAGTGAGTGATATGTTGAGTGCAGCTTCAGCAACTCGCGATATCTAGTCTGAAGATTAGATGCGTGTATGCACAAATTACATCCAATACGATTCGATGTTTCTATTTAGGCTATTCTTTAGTGTACGGAAGGGATGACATGTGACTGACATCAGTTTGGGTCTGGACGAAAAGGGGCCAACAGTGAACGGCTCTCGCACCCCCCTCCCCTCACTTCAGTTATTAAAGTTAAATACTACCAGCATCTGGGGTTTTAAAATAGTGCCTCTTTAATCATATTCCATAGCATGCAGTATGAGTAAGATGCTTCCGAATTATGTTCCAGCTTTACGAGCTGCCGCTCCCGTTCCCGTGAAGGCCGTGAAGGAAGTATCACATATTACGTCGCCAAGGCGAGATCCGACCACTTGTCCCTCTGGTTGGGTAATAAATCCCTCCTCACCTCACCGCTATTCCCAGTCGTATAAACCCACTCACATGGAAATGGGCTCCCACTAGTGACTGTTTTTTGGCAGGTGAGCAGACCCGCACCAGCGGGGTCCATCTAGCTGACGTGTGACAACCGAATGTTAAACATCCAGTTCTACTCCTCGTGCTCCGAGACGCTTTCATAGGAATAGTGCCAGCCCATCACCTATCCGGCACGATCTCAAGACATCTCGGCGTTGATTGTGAGCAGTCATCCTCCAGTGCCAGGCACCGTCTTGTCGTTTGGAACCTACTGTCTTAGACTCTCATCAAAATACAGAGCGGGTCGGTCCCAGAGTGGTGGGTTGGCCACTAACTAATAATAGTGTGAGGGGTCGGCCAAGAGCCGTCCAGGCATCAACGACGGCGACATCCAAGATCTGGGAGTCCCTTCTTGGGTACGACAGCTCCCCTCTCCCACTTGGCCCCTTTTCCGGCCCATCAGGGTGCAACTCTTCGTTGCTGGGCCTTGCTACAATCCTTGTTTTTGTGACAATATCGTGACCCAGGATAACTTGATCCGATGTGGAGTGTTCCACACTCATCTGTGGCGGATTCACAACTACCTGGTGACATCGAGACGGACGGTCTACAAAATAATCACCACACACTCAGGGGCATCAAGGTGAACAAAAAAAAGTATTATTAAAGAACGAACAGGGAGATATCCCCCTCCTATATCGTGATGCAAATACGTTAAGACATTACTTCATAATTCGTGTGCTCCATCCGTCGTTCATACACAGTAAACGCATCACTTCATAGCCGGCTGCGGAATACCGGCCTCAGGGGCGGCCGTACCATGGCCACCACCGAATAGCCGTCATATTTGCCTGGACGTTTTGGCATATTGAGCTGTTTTATCGGCCTGAACCCGTAATGCTTTTCATATATAGGAATTCCAACCGCCGTTGCGTCGATGTAGATCTCGAGTCCGGTCGCATCCGCTTGTTGGCAGATCCAGTCTAACAAGGGCGTGGCGAGACCTCGTTTCTGGTAGGGTGCGTCGACGCCGAGAAATTCGCCCACTGGAATCTGTTATTCTATGTCCTCATCCTGAATCACTTTAAGGGGTCCGTTTACTCACTCCAGTGTAGCTGCTTGCCCATAATCGCAGCCCTGTTTCTGGCCATCCCTCCCCAGAGGGCGTCAGCGATCTCCAGGTCATGTCCGGCCGGCAGTTCCGGCATGGGAATGTCTTGGTTCCCATCTAGTTGAGGAACGTGGATGCGGCAGAATGCTGCCAGTCTTCCGCCCTCGTTCAAGTCTTCGACGACGAATGTCCTGAGGACTTCAGGGCCTGCTTGTATGCCCATGGTCCAGACTTCATTGAGCCACTCACGGGTCTCCGCGTCGTCCGGCGTGGCATAATGAAGGAATTTGTGGGATCGGTGGAAAGAGTCGTACCAAAGCTGTGTCAGAGCCTCGACATCGTCGAGAGTGGCATCTCTGATATGGAACCCTGGGGGGTCTCTGTGGCGTAAGTTGATTCCAATCATGATTTTTTGGGAAGTTTCTGGTCGATTTGTTGCTGCTGCACCTTCTCGAACGAAAAGGAGGGGCTGCGAGTGTCCAGGAGTGGGAGGAGAACGGGAATATGGGAGTATGGGAAATCTCCTCAGAATTGCGGGTTCCAAATAAGAGTCTCCGGCCAACCCTGGCTATAGCCAGCTCATCCAGATCCAAACCCAGCGTTGCGGTCTGGACCATTTGCCCGAGATACCCGCAGGAATGCGACGGGACCCATGCCCAACAACACACCACCCACAGCTCTCTAGCGCCATGTACATCACTCCCCAGTCGTCTGTCTGAACCACTTGGCCGGGTCTACGTGTAATCCCAGTATCCATCATGCCATGAGGTTGCCTCGGAATGGGTCGGACAGGGGTCTTGGGCAGCCTGTTCTGGATTAGCCGGCAAGGTAGTTGGGTCATCACTCCCTTTCCCAAGGGCTCCAGTGGTGCTTTGCAGGGAACCGGTTTGTCCGCTAAAGCACGAAAGCAACCAATTGACTGGGTTCGACGTGTTGCGGAGACATTCTCGCCTCTGTTCAGTGGCCAAATCGTTCTTCAACGGGTCTTACAACCGGGCCGCTATGGATCCCGTTCTTGGTTAACTGTCTTGGAAACTTCTTGCATTAGACTATCGAATCCATGGCCATGGATCCTTTGCACACTATTGGGGCCACCCGCCCGCCATTGGCTGCCATCAACCTTCCTCTCTCATACGCCTGCTTATCCCACACCTGGGGGGAGTTTCGTCTCATGTGCAGCTGCTTGGGACCAACAGGACAAAAAGAGGAACCCTTGCGGGGTTTCTCGAGGTTTTGGTACTGGCAAATTTCGTGATGTCAGGAGCCCACAATCGAGGAAAATTCGCAATAATATCCCGTCCCTCGGGTAGGGGGGCAATACCCAACTGTGTGGGTGAATTGTTTTGGTGCCAGTTACTCTATCCCAATAATGCTAATAACTCTGCACATCTCGTTCACTCTTTTGCTCTAATCGAACGCCACATGTAAACTAGGTGTCAGACGTCTGATGGCCCTGACAGATGTCCCAAAAAGCCTCCCCCCCCACCACTGAGATATATTCCGAGCCGATCCGAAAGAATGAACAATCCACACCCTCCGTCCACGAACGACAAGATTATTCAGAAAACGTTCCATGGTTCCAGATCACAATGGATATACGATCCTGTGATGACCCAATGGCGAAAACCTGATCATCACATTCACCAGGTTCTACCAGAAGCCGACAAGCTGTACAATCAGTGGAAGTCGGCTAATCGATCTCCCCTCTTTGCCCCTTCTACGTGCCCACTCTGGCTTGACACTGGGCGAGTTCTTGCCAACATTGGCCTGCCATGGCACAACAATCAAGTCAACATGCCGGATCAGACGGACTCGAGCTGGCCGTTCCACTTCAAGACATTCGAGAAACAAGTCCTTCAGTCGATGGGGGCGCGGATCGGTGACCCAAATCCCTCTGGATATGTATGCAGCTACAGCGAAGCAAATTGCTACTGCATCCGAACCCTACAACAGCAACTAAGACGGACGCATCCAGCTCAAAGACCGATAGTGGTTTACGACCATTTCGACCTCGACTTGATTCACCTCTTTGAAACCCTGTTCGGCTTGGAAACATACCAAGTCTCGCTGGCGTACTCGCTGCAAGACCTCGAGCAAGAGCTGGTCACCGTCACTTCCAACCGGACTCGTCCCATCATCTTTGCGGCGTCCATCAGCAATTCTGCCACCGAATACGATGATATAGGCGTCATCCTCGAGCTTTCAAGAGAATTTCCCGTCACCTTGCACGTCAATGCCTTCCGCAGCTTTGACTATGTGGCAAGCATGTCGGAAACCGTCAGGCGGCACGAGGGCGCTCACAGGTTCGCGCTACGGTCCAAGCACCCGGCTCAACCCCTGACAGCACCTGACGGGTGCGTCATTGCCAGCAGTCTTGTTGGAGGTGGTCTGATTCAATCGCCCCATGCGCCGGCAGCTGCATTGACACCTATGTCGTATCGTGTCAACGGCGAGCGAGTGGCCTACATCCGGTCGTTCGATTCAACCTTGGGAGGCTCAAGGGATGCAACGTCACCTCTGTGGCTGGCGCTCTATCAGCTGAGGCTGGGCGACCTCGGCGTACGGCAATTGTGCGATAGCCTCAGGGACATCAGGTCCAGCATATTGAGGGTCTTGCAGTCCCAAGGGATGGACGCCCACACCTCTCCCTATTGTCTGGATATAGTTGTCACATCCTTTTCTGTAGCCCAGAAGCATCGGCTGCTAAAGCTCGGAGGGTCCATGGCAAGAACAGGAGCCATTGTGTTGGTCGTTCAAACCCAACTGCTCGCCGCTGAAATTTTTGCTCTTGTCCCCGCGCCGGCGGCCAGCTCCTGTTGGGACGACCCCCTTTTCATGTACAGAGCTTTCTTAGATCACTACCCAATACCTCCAGACGCAATAGAGGAATTGAAAACGACAATTCAGTCTTGGAGATGCATCACCCGTTCAACTATTGGATATCCCGTACACATGGGCTCACTCTCGGCCCTCGGGTCAATCATCGGGCGGTTTTGGGAGCTTGATATTCCCCAGGACTGGCTTGACAGTACCTCAAAGCACCTCCTGGCTACTCGCTTCGAAGCCTTTGGGGTCCCCAGCTGGGAGCAGCAGCGGACCTATAAAGGGGGATTCACAAACGGCAGCACCATGGGGAATCGTAGCGGAATCCACACCGCTTTCCAACAATACCCCGACGCCTTCCTATATGTATCTAATCAGGCACACTATAGTGTGCTGAAGGCGCTTCGGGATTGCGATACCATTTCCAATATCTGGTCCGGGGAGAAGCCTCAATACTCACAGATATCTTCTACCAGTGATGGAAGTATTTGTATTGATGCTCTTGTAGCGCAAGCTTTGACTGACCAGAGATATTGCTTTGAGAAGGGTAGAGAATACCGCATGATCCTTTTTGCCAATATCGGTACCACGTTTCTGGGGGCTCGGGACGATCTGCCCGAGATAGTCAGCACTCTAAAGAAATTTGGAATCACGATATCACACATCCATGCCGATGGAGCCCTTGACTTTGGATACAACAACTGTGGTATATCGCTGGGGCCTCCTGGAACTATTGGCCTCAATGGCATGCCCAATGTTCAGGGCATTACCGTCAGCCATCATAAAGCCCTTGGCCAAAGTGTCTCCGGTGAGGTGTTTTGCTTCAGCCCCAACAGTCCGATTGCAGGACTGGCCTCCAGTGTCAATCCCAGGATCATATTTGAGACCTGGCTGTATAGTCGGGTATATCAACCAAAAGACATAGCATTCTTGCTCAACTCCTGTCAGGGGAATGCCTCCCGGTTAGAGGCCAATCTCAAGCGACTCGGGCTGATTACCAAGCGATATCCTGACAGTCTAGTCGTAACGTTCGAAAGACCGCCGTCCTGGATCATTGAGGAATTTTCCCTCCGGCCAGAAGGGGACTGGGTTCATATCATTACCATGCCTCACGTCTCCGCAGAAACCATTGAAGTCTTCCTTGATCGCATTGAGACCGTGACCAAGGCGTGCTCAGCTGCCTTTAGCAGCATAGCGCCCATCCTCAGCGACACCATTGGGCAAGACATTCAGCTACGACGCGTGCAGTCACAAGGTACCCTGGCTGAGCAAGTGGCAAGCTTGGCAAACTCTGCATTGCCACTATACTCGGCCTACAATGCAGATTTGGATCGAATTCTCGGTCCGAGCATTCGCAGTGCAATATCCGTCGCGGCCGTCGACGAAGAAGGTAAGATCCAGGTTGTTTTTCTAGCGGCAGCGAATCGCGATGAATCCATTTTGATAAATCCTCTTCTGATCAGAAGCACTCTTGCTCCGAGTGTCAAGGACATTTGCGATATCAGAACGCAACTTATGAGTTTGATGATGAGATATTTGAAAGTAGAGATGAGAATTGATACCATGAGTCACGACATTTATACCTTTGATAGCGATTAGAGCAGAGAGCGTTAGACGTTTTGTTTAGATTATTAATATATATGATGATTTTGAGAGATTATTCATTCTATAAGCCACCTCGTCAATGCTGTCTCCTTGTTCTCTTCCTAAAGGATGATCGATCAGCCCTAGTTCTCCCCGGGACGAGCGAGGTCCTGTATATAATTTATAACTGCATTCCCATTCCCACAAAGCACAGTCGCTAAATTTGCTGCAATTTACATCTTCCAGATCATATGTGGATTCCATTACAACCCATGTTTGTTGATATCTTCCTTCATACTGTTTACAAAAAAAACCTCTTCAGCGCGGGCTTCCCCGATGAGCTGGTGAACTGAAATGTGATATGGGCGATGGGGAGTTGCCCATGTGTGGTGAGTGGACAGAGTCACTCGCAAGCTCCGACGCATCAATCAAGCCTGTATCATCAAGCTCATATACACCGATGCCACGGTCCCCTTCTGGGTGAACGTAGGGAGGGGCAGGAGACATGGTGCTGCTAGGAGGGACGGAGTTTGACGGGCCTCCCCAAAGCTCCTTTGGACCTTCCTGGGAGTGTTCGCCTGTTGCCTGGTTTCGTCGGCGGAGGAAGAACCAGACAGCAGTAGCGATAAGAGCGAGTCCAGCAAGACCTCCAACAACACCACCGGCGATGGCGCCAACGGGTGTGCTTTTCGAAGAGCCAGAGTCCTCAGAGGTGTTGTCGTTATTAGTCGTGTTATTGTTGTTAGTGTTGTTAGATGCTTGAATAGCAAAGTCTACAGTTCTATTAGCATTCCGATCCAGCCATATGACGATGCTGCTCTTCGAGGTTTGCCACGTACAGTTCTTAGTGAAGGTGTCCTTGATCTCATTCGTGTCCCAACTAACACCAGATAGCGCCCTTTTCACTTGTCAGCGATTATCAATATATAAGGAAGCAGTGGAGGGACTCACGAGTCTTCATTATAATACTTTTGGATCATCTCTGGTGTCTCATACTCGCCAAGGTCAGGGATATACTCATCCTTCCATTGTAACGTATTCAGGTCGAAGATACCGATGGTATTCGCCCACGGATCCGAGCTCTTCCAGGCAGCTGTCGTGTTGAGTGCATCCAGACCACCAAAGGATATCATCTGTCGTTTGCCAGCCAAGCCGCATGCGTGGAAATGGCGTTTGGGGGTCTCGTCCAGCTTGACCCGGAACCATCTAAAGAGTGGCAAAGACAAAATCCAAATGTCAGATGAGACTGTGTTGTCCGACTCTTTACCTCCATACATATATCTAGAAGAGAAGGATCTAAGTCAGCCCGGGTTTTCCTATCCCAGAGTGCGATTAGGCGAGATCCATCAACTCACATCTCGTATGTGCCCTGCTTGCTCTGTACACCGATCGCGCAAAAGTCGTCTCTTTGCGAAGGGGCAAATGTCGTGGTTTGAGTCCGCCACCTATCGCCGATGGGGTCGAAAAAGGCGAACTTGTCGAACGATCGCATGGTTTGGTTCGCTCGAATGGTGCCTCCCAGCAGCGCAACAAGAGAGTGGTCCACGAATCCCGGAAGACAGACCAACGAGCCCGATCGATGTGTGCTCCCCGGAATGTTGAGATCGGCGGTAGACTTGGAGAACGACTTCCTCGACGTATTGAACATGATCATCCCCGACTGCGATTGCTTCGTCGCGAAATCGTACATGCCCGTCCCGTTAAACGCAACACCGCCAAAATTGTACCCCACGCCGTCGCAGGTCGTTGAAGCTCCGTGGCCGCTCGTATTGTATACAACGTCGTCGGTGTACGAGTTCCATGACCCTGCGCCGTTGGAGGCGGTATCGATGGTCCAAACTGCTCCTCCATCGCCTTTCGAATATGTCCTGTCGCGAGTCAATTCGCCGCCCCATCTGTATAACGTCTTCTCTCCGACCCAGAGGCTTGGCCATTTGACGGTTCTCTGCCCTGGTTTGAATCCGATCCTCTGCAGTGTGATGTCGCGTGGGTACCAGCGTTGGCTGATGCTGAAATATTTCGTCGAGCTGCCGTCTAACACAAGTCAGAATTAAGTTTGCGCCGCCCGCCCTGAGATTCGTCCGAGGTCGGAAGGGAGTGGAAGAAGGGGAAGCAAGCGAACTCACCTCCATCAGAGTCGACTGTAGACTCGTAGCCAGTATCGTATTGGCGCTCGCCGGATTGCAGATAGCCTGACTTCTCCCCGCCTTCGATGTAGAAATAATCGCCCTTCACCGCGGCTAGGAAAGCAATCAATTAGAATATTTTCGCAATTTTATTTCCTCGTTTTCGAGGTTTATAATCTTCGCTGGGGAAGGGCTGCAAATACCTGTCCCGTAGGCACGTCGTTGGTAAAGCGTATCATCTGCTCTGGGCTCCAGCGAAGTGGCACCGCTCAAAGAGGAGACCAGACAGGGTAGCAGAAGAAGGAACTGGATCGGCGTCATCGTGGCGGTTCTGCTCGTCGATGCCGCTGTCGTCGTGTGAGGGAGGACAATGCGTGCTGATCGTGTCGCTCCTCGACCGCATCTATCACGAATCGATCTCCACGCTCCGCACCAAAGCACAGGAAAAACGACAACGAAGGAAGAACAAGCTTGGACGAAGGATTCATGAGAGAGATGGCATTTGATGGACTGGCAGGGGGCGGCCGGCCCCCACAATCGCATAAGACCACAAACGCCAAGAATAAGTCAATCTGGGCAAGGCGCAGAGGTAACACCCGCTGCGGACCAAGGCTGGGCTGGGATGGGAGTAATTTCTTTCTCGAGTACCGTCAGCGCGCAGTTGTCGCCGTATTTAGCATGTGAAGCACTTGCAGTAGTGGCCAGCTAGCTTGATATTTGCTTTTGACGATCATGGGTTTCATGTATATTAACTGCCTGGTAGTTGAATCAAGGAGGAAACAGAACGGCAATCCTTTTCTCTCTTGGTCCTCTTTGCTCCGTGAATTCCAGGATAAGAAGAGCAACGCGTCAAACTTCCTGCGTACACGTCAACCCAATACTCGCAACGGCTTTTGCAAGATGAGTGGATGTCCAATGGGACTTTGGTGGTTTTATTGTGGTCCCAGCGCGCTTCTTCCTTGTGTTTTTGTGGAAACTTGCTCGAGGACGGCGAACGTGATTTGCGAGAGTTGGTCTTGATCCGGTTGAGCTTCCTGATCTGTTTCTTGGGGCTTCCACGTCATGTGCCAATCATGGCTGTGTGTTTGATTTGGGGGCCGCTCTCTGCCTATCAAAAGCCTTTTTGAGACGCCCGACTCCCCGCTTTCTCGCAACATTGTGGCTAAATTAGGGAATGTGTCCAACACCCAAGCAGCTTACCGAGATGAGAATGAGTCAATGACTAAGGCGTGTCCCCTTGCTCACTCTAGAGTCTAGTGTTGGCAATAATAACCCGATTTGTCCTTGCCATTGGGTAGGTAATAAATCGATCAAGTTTGCAGGGTAAGCAGTGGGAAATAAAGAAAGACAAGGGTTTGTTTACACCTAAGCCACGTTCTATCTCCGCTGAACCAACAACACCTAACGCCATATTGCTCACATTGTCTCTACAATCCTGATGTCCTACCAGTCAATATGTGGCTGAGCCACGGGCAAGCATGTTAGATAGATGCGATAACCTCTCGCCGGTCCCCTGGCGCACAGTCATCTCCCTAGATTTTTCCTTATTGACTCACTGATGACTTCGTGAAACTACCGCAGCCTAGGACACTGGCTGCAGCAGTGGCTTAGGCTGCCGCCTAGAGCTAGGCACCAAGAAAATGGGTTTTACACTTGCGCAAAACTCTAGTCTCTAAAGTCCTATGTTTACACCACTCCGTCCTATTAATTCAGTCACTTATTTAGCCATTCAAATCCCCAGACGGCCGCAAGTGAATAAGGATTTACCAACATAAACTTATCTCTTTCTAATAAAGACACAACCTACAACGATGAATTCACAAACACGAGAAGATATCCGGAGAATGACACACGCCTTGACGGACCAAAGGGTGATCCAACAGCTTTCAGAGTCCGGAAGGGTAGCAAAGCTCAAGAGGGAGGAGCTGAAAGAACGGCGACGACAAAACAGACGCATATCCCTCGATGAACCCAAGTCTGAGTGGGATATGTTTGCTATACGGATAAAGAATACAACCTCAAGGCTCACAACAGATATCCGACCGTCGACATGGCATGGCCAACATCCACTGCATCCAACCGGACAAGAGAATATCAGGTCATGTCTATTATAAAACCTGAGCAAATTACGATGCCCTTTTCGACCTCCCTCCTTCACCCCCGGAATTCAATACAAGCAGGGGCTCTATAATATAGTCTATGGTTGTTGCATCATTAATACATCTTCATTAATAAAGGCACATTTTAGAACTCCCTGCTCTCTCCAATGTCGCAAACGTCAAAAATGCCCTGCTCAGCAATCCCACTACGCCTGAGTGCATCCCTCAACAACCTGGGGGGGTCAAGAACGTCCTCCATCGTCAACGCCCACGTGCCCCAGTGAATACCCATAGCACGTTGACACTTGGTGTCTTTGAAGATCTCAACCGCGTCATACGGGTTGCCGTGGACAGCGGAAAATGCCACCCGAGGCGAATACGCACCAATCGGGATCAAGCCAAGGTCGAACGGTCCACGAAGCCTGCCGATCTGCTCGAATTGGGGGTTATGGGGGAGGTGGCTGAAGTCGGCGTCGTAGCCAGCACCATCTGGGTTTTCTTTGATGCCGCGATATCCCGTATCTCCAGCGAACCAAACCGATTTGTCGCCGGAGGAGATGGCGAATGAAGACCACAGGGTCTTGTTCTCGTCAAAGAGCGACCTCGCTGTGGCATGCTGGGCAGGCAGACACGAGACCTTGGCGGCAATTTCCCCATCGTCGGTGTGGACGGTGAGCTCGGCATCCTCCCACCAGTCAAACTCTGTGACATTTTTGAACCCGCGATGGCGGAACCACGATTCGAGGCCTAACGGAACAAGAAAGTGCGCGTGGGGATTGTGGTCTCTGAGTTCCTGGACAGTCTTGATGGAAAGATGGTCATAATGGCTGTGGCTGATGACAACGACATCTACAAGAGGGATGTCCTTGGCGGTACACGGCGCTGGAGTATATCGCTTCGGCCCCATGAATGGCAGCGGAGAGCACCGCTCCTCAAATACGGGGTCGAATAGCACACGCAGCCCAGAAGGGAACTCGACGTAATAACAAGCGTGACCTAGCCAGGTGGCACGAAGCTTGCTTGAGCTGTCACGGCCGGACGGCCACTGCGGCTCCAGGGTCCGTATCCCGGGATTGGATGTGTCTGGGAATTTCCGCTTGCCGGTGAGTGCAGGCCTACGGGATCAGTTAGTTGTGAGACAAGGATGGACAAAGGAATGCGCGGGTAGATGATGTCTTACCAGACCATGGCCCGTGCGACAATGAACGGGTTAATGTCATGAGAGAAGGACGGGTAAGGGTTCTTGAATCGAATCAGTTTACCATTTCTGGTTACATGGTGTGGATTGGAGATGGCATCTTGGGGGATGTTCCGCCTGGGCGTCTTGGACACGACGGAGGCGGAGGCTGTCGCGGACCCCGACAATGCCGAGCCAACCCTGCGGCCAACGGGGACTGGGAGCTGGACAAAACGCGACATCTGGCGGGGGGGCGATTGACGCTGGGCAACCCGGAGATCGACAAAGGAGCGTAAGGTACTGAGTGAATGAGCGACCGAAATATGCACACCGATGGACAAACCCCAACGTGGCCGCCCGAGAGAAAAATTGGACGAGATCCGAAGTGCAATCCCGAAGACCTAATAGGCCGAAGCTGATTGGTCGGAATTATCGGTTTTATCGGAGAATCTGCTTTCAATTGGTCCGAATCGCTTTAAAGCTCCACAACTATTATTAGACTGCTCCGGGTTATTGATTTTAACTGTAGCTTCATCTTCATCTGCGTCATACATTTAATAATAAGTAGTCATGACAGCCGGGACCGATAATTGTGGATAAATAAATATAAATAATCGAATTGTATCTTACACAATATTTACTTGATTGAAGTTCATCTAGTGATGGTAGATACGTTAATGAATCACTCTTTTTATTTGATCCTTGTCGAAAGGTTGGTTATAGGGTAGGTCAGGCGAATCAGGTCGGACTTTGCGTCCCATCATTCAGCATCATTTAGGTAGTTGGTCACCAATTTTAAATGTCGTGCGCATATTTGAAATTTTAGAGTTGCCTGCTAGAATAGACTCTGAAATAAAGGAGAAACCCCTATGGAAATTTGTCCTCTCTATGATATGGGTGAACAAATATATCCTACAATAGGAAGCTGTATCGGTATACATAATCACATGCCACAGCCTATCATTTCTTCCCCGTTGGCGCTGCGTTGCTGCTATTTCGCATATATAACACGAGAACCAACAGTACAAGGGGTAATAAAGAGGCAATCTCGCCGACGGCTGATGGGTGAATCGTTAGCTCACCAGGAAACAATACATCAGCAGAGCCAAAGGCAAAGTAGCGGTAGACGTACCCATGCGCCAACTGAACCAAGGTCCGGGAAGCCTGAGCTCTCCGTCCTCGTTGTGGGGAAAATCAAGTGTGTTGACAGTGAATAGGCTGGTGAGGAATGATAAAGGGGTCTGCCATTGACGTAAGAAGTTTGGTTAGTGATGGGATCCTTAGTGTCGTAAACTACATGACATACAAATATGACAGTGACAATCGTAAACGGAAGAATGATGATGTTCATAACACGAGAAGATTCCGCTTCTTTGAGCGAAGCTTGCGCTTGCATAGCTTGTATGATATTGCTCAACTGACAACCATCGATTAGCATAAACACGGTATTAAAGACTGACCATCGAAGTTGACTTACTCCTTGAAGAGTTGTGGAGGCATCCTCGTCCATTTGTTTCACTCTCTCCAACATTGACGCCAGACCGCAGTCTCGGATAAACGTTTCGCGGAGTGTATCCCTTATAGCCTTCTCCTGGCTGGTGACCCCATCCGCTGCGGTGCTATCCTTACCAGGCCAGAAGATCAGAGAAAACTCCTCCACTACTTTTAGCTGAGTTTCAAAGACTTGCCGCAGGAGGCGGAGCTCATCACGCAGATCCTTGACTCGCCACGTTGATTCTGCAGCTTTCTGAACAGTCTGGTCAACAGCTTTGGCGCTCCAATTGGTGTTGGTAAACGTTTTGAAGAACCCGGCTTCTTGGTCTGTCTGTACGGCAAGTTAGCTTTCCATTTATCGTGATCTTTATCCAAGCCTCCCATACCTCGTAAGCAATCTCTCCTTGGAATATGTCGAGCACATGTTCACCAAGACCAGCCCATTTGAATTCATCAGGGAATTTGACAGCTTCAAACAAGATACGCTTGATGAGGTCTTGAGGACTGTGTAGAATATCTAGATTGCCTTGACGGATTGTCTCAAGGAGAGTGTCTGCGGTCATGCCGTTTTTTCGCGAGGGTATTGCGGTGAGAATAGTGTCTTTTGGGAGATTAGTAGGGTATCAATAAAACCATTTGATGCAAACAAAGAGGAAACCTACTATCATCAAGCTTCCACAGCCACAACTGCCGCACCATGAGCCATTTCGGCGAAGAATCTTGGCGAATTCTTTCCGCGTTAGGCGCACTGGCGCCTCTTCTGCCTTTCCTCACTTGTGGCACTTGATCGAGGGTTTCGATGCGAGCTTGGGGAAAAGTTGGCTTTCTAGAAGGTGCCTGTCCAGGCCACTGCTGATTTTGCTCGATCGTTGGTTTCTGGACGCGGGTCAATAGCTGCCTCACTTGGACAACCTTTGAGATCCCCTTGACGATTCGAGCGCCGAAACTGTCCTTCTTTTCATGCATTTTCTTGTCAAACTTTTGCATCTTTTTCTGCATCTGCAATTTACGTTCGTGCTGTGCGCGCTTGTCCCGCTCTTGTCGCTGTTCTTTCTGAGCCTGTACAAGACGCTTCTCATGGCGTTTCCGCTCCTCGCTTCGTTTCTGAGACCACCGATATATTACTTGATTCTGCTCAATGCGGAGATTTGATTCACTTTCTTCGGGACTGTATGAGGTCTGGTCGAGTGTTTGCGCCCGCTGGACGCCGTGCATCCCCGTGAAGGGAGAGTAAGCTTGGTTGAGTCTCTTGATTCTTTTGCACTGGGTAGACGTCTGGCCCTCGCGTGGCTGTTCTTGATCTGATATCTCAATATCGATGAAAGGTATCTAATATCGGACGCGTAAGCTTTGAACCGCAGTATGGAGAGAAACAGGTTCGGGGCGACTTACCACTAATGACAACATGCGTCCAGGACGTGCGAACCAGTCAGTATTGCTCCATGTATGGGCGGTGTCTGGCTCTGACAGAGTTTCAGAATCATCATCAATATGCCCTGTTAAATTGTGACGCCTTTGATACTCGATATCGAATCCCTTGGTCGCCTATGTCATACGAGTAAGCCAAAGAGTACGGTGTCAGGGAAGACTGCATACGTACATGTACATGAGGGATTCGAACTCTTGAGTGGAGGATGTTGGTCTCGCGGACCCTGATGCTATTTTCGAAAAACCTCCAAACCCTCCTGTCAACGTCATTGGTGTTGCGGTATTTGGCATTGTGAATAATGAAATCCTATAAATATTAGCGGTCAATGAGAAAACAATAGAGAAGAAGTCACGCTAGTCGCTTGCTTACTTTCACCCATGTCATCTAGTAGATATGTTAGCCCTGCATTTCACACCTAAAGCCTTTCGGGACGTTGGGCACTCACATTATTAGACGGGAAATTCGTCCATCTCCAGGACTTTTTACCAACACTTTCTTCGAGGTATTTCAAAGCATCAGACTCATTCTCCACATCGGAATCACCGCATCCCATAGCCAAAACTACCTCGGATTTCTCATCTTGACTCAAGTCATCCCAGATCCGACTGGCAAACTTTGTTTTACTGTCAGCAAGGAATCGTGGGCCACCATCGACATCCTCAATTGTACCCCTGTTGTCAGCCTCAGGGTAAAGAACCTGGGATATCTTCATATCCGTTCGCACCCAAGACATGGATGTACTTCCGTCCGGATTTGGATCCAGACCCGGCCACTGATATCTGAAGTACACTGGGAACTCACTGCAGATCTTTCTCGTTTCTTCGGGGCAGGGAGCTGGCTCGTTGGGAATATTGCCCGTCCGCTTCCGAGTCACGCCGCTTCTTTTCAGCCTCGAGAACTCCCGGAGGACGAAGTCGTGATCTTCCTTGGACAAGGGCGTGCGATCCTCATAGAACAAATCCTGCGGCGTTTGCCAGTTCAGATTGCGGCTGTCCAGGTCGGCCCCGCACTCTAAAAGCATTCTTATCAAACCATGATCTCCTATTTTGCAGGCATCATGTAATGGAGAGTCCCCTAGCTCATTTGATTTGAAGTTAGTATCAATATCTTGTTTGTTCCGCTCGGCTTCATGAAACGTGGAATGCCTTTCGAAGCAGACGCCCGGCAAGGGAGATAAAAAAGAAGCAACTTACCAAAATCGTTCTTGGTATTGACTTCAGCTCCTGCATCGAAAAGCAGACTGATGCACTTTTTGGACTCTTCATCCAAAGTGACGGTTGAGAGAAGATGAAGCGGCGTATAGAAATCATTGTTGAGCGCGTCAACATATGCCCCTCTGAGCAGCAGAGCCTGCAGGAGCTGAACATTGACACTATCAGATCGAGGCTTTTCATTCAACTCGCCCTCGGTCTCTTCTGACTCGGTACAGTTCTTAGCAACCCGATGGAGTGGAGTATTTCCCTCTCTGTCTCCAATGTTAATATACTGCGAAGCGGCGAAATAAGGGCTCTCCAACATCTCGGTGACAACATCTATATTCCCCCGGACAACAGCTTCGAAGAGCGCCGTACGACGCGAGCTCCCATATTGGCCATCAAGCACAGTGTCAGATTGGCCGATGAGGTATTTTGCATTCTCTTGGAGGGTGCGACAAATGGATATGAAGAGCACAGAGTATTTGCCCAGCATTTCTTTCTCGGTGGCATCCTCTATCCTTTGCAACGCCTCCTCATCTAGCTCTCGGCTCAAGTTGACCAACTGCCTCGGGTGGACCTTGTTCTCTTTTTCCTGAATGACTTTTTCAATGCCTCCATCGCTACCACGCGTGGCTGCTCGCCACAGTGCATCTTCCGCCAGGGACTTGAAGGAGGGAGGCGAGGCTGCCTCCTGTCCAAGAGCAGGACGGCTAGTTTGCGCTCCCATCGCGATACTCACAACATATATGTGCGCTCTTTCGCCCGTCTGGCGGCTTGACAAGAAAGTGAGTTACAACAAGGCTCGCTGGTCAAGGAGAGCAAATTGCAAAAAGTGCGAGTTTAATCAAAACATGGATCATGGGATGGAGTAAGCATACAGGGTTCTTTGGTTGGCTGTGGATTCTTTGCAGCCATCACCAACCAATGGGGAGTGCATGGCACCACATCCCGGTCAGGAGCTGAACTCGCCTGACCGTCTTGCTTTCTTTTGCGCACAAATGCTACCCTGTTTCAGTAGCTACCGGCCAGTTTACGTTGCAACCATGACTGGAAAGGCAGAAATATGATCAATCCCTCAGAAGAACGCCTGATAATGAGCCATTTTGGAGCATTGTAGGCGGTGTGAGGTTTTCATCATCTCTGGGATTCGACTGAGTTTCTAGGCTTAGCCTGGCATTACTGATAAAAGCCTTATCTCTTGTATATACAAGAAAGCAGGCATGGTTCGCATTTACTCTTGATAAGGAATGAGCAAACGTTAAACAGGTCGAGTCTTGATATATTCTACGTTAACTAGGTAAAGCGCCTCTTTACGCTGTAGCCGGTTTTGATCGACTGCAGGCTTGTGCCTTACACTTTCACATGGGTTAGTTAACAATGTCAGCTTACGACAATTCAGAAGCCATGGGCTGATTTCTGGAAATAAAACCAATAGTTATTATTTATCTTCTTTCGGAGCCGAATTAAATAAAGTGGTGGGATAAACCTTGTTGAAGCAGATCTTAGAGAGTGCCTTAATTGCCGCATATCTTTGGAGTTGATGAACGTTATATTTTCGCAACTATACCTAATAGCTAGACCTAACCTTAAGTCTTCGGTTAAGAGTATTTTGGATATTGGGTAAGTATAGCACGGGTTCACAACTTATTATAGAGGCAAATGAGTCGTCAACCTTTCTAAGATACGGAAACTCGCCCTTGGCGACATCTTGCTCTAGTTCCATCGGCGCTCTATTACTCCGTGGGTAGATCTTAAAAAATTGAGAAAACCCCGATGAAAGGTGGTAGGAAATCAACGAACAATATCGATTTTTTTGCGTTTTCGTCATCCGGCAAATCGTCATCTCTGCATGATGGCCGCTCAAGACATAGGGACGGCCGGCACACCTTGATGTGCTACAGCACTTTGAACTCTTTCAAGCTTGTCGCAAGAGTTTTTCTGACATGTCCTGGCGCCAAGTTAAGATGCTGTAATGTCTTTTTTGCATTGATAGAGTACAGCAATAATTGCCCTGTCGTCGATCGGTCTGACGAACATGTTTGGCTTATGTATGAACTTTTCGAGATGCGGCATGTTGGTAAATACATGGTGAAACTGTGATGTTCTGAAATAAAAGTTGCGCAAGACTAAGACTTCGACATTCTCAAGACCAAGCACAGGGCTAGGAAACGAATTGCAACCATCGAAACAGACGTATCGAATGTTTAGAAAGTATCTCCAGGTCTGAGAGAATGAGGCTTCAATTTTATCACTCAATTTCATCACTCAATTTTATTACACTCCACATCCTTGCCGAAGCTGTCGAGGTAAAATTTGGTTATCGTTGTTGAGCTGAATGTTGGACCAAGAATGTCGATAAAACGGTCTCCATTCCCTTCAATTTCCAGCCGACCATAATTGAGATTTCCCAATGCGTGAATAAGTAGGCCGAAGATAATACCCTCTGCCATTTGTTCATCCCTGTTTATCTGATTACTAAAGGAAATGGTGGTATGATACACTGGTTATATTGCCGTCGTAATTGCTGAGAGCGGAGTCGATATCACCGTCATCGGCTAAGCCGTCTCCATCGACGACAACTTGATGGCGATTTCGTTGATTTTGTACTTCGTAAATCTGGGCTGGACCTCCGTAATATCATTCTTCGCGCGTTTCATCTTCCTACTCACTCTCATCTTGGTTAAAACTCGACTCTTAACCGATTTCATTTTCATCGTCAGCATCATGCTCTTCATGCTCCTACTGTCCATCCTGGATCGTGTCATCAGCTTTGTGCCCGTTTCCCAGCCCTCGGGAAATAGCAAACCGCGCCTCGTCGCCATGTTTCTTAGAAATTCTCAATGTTGACCAGGCTATTGGTGTACATTGGTCCTTATTATGACTATGCGTCTGACGTGCCGGGCACGATCTGGTGTTCTGCACATGAAAGAAATGAAGTGACGTGGATCGGAGATTCTAACAACTTCCCGATCCATCATCCTAGAACGGTTGGTGCGGTTAGCAAAAGGAGAATGAGATTACCGGAGCGCAACCAACGGCTTAAGCATCGTCTGACCAACAGAAGTTGCTCGGATGGCCATGGAACCTGCTGTTTTCTTAATAATTGCAGGTGTGTCACATCTAGTCAACGCAACAGCAGGTAATTGGGTGGAAAAGACTGCCGTTTTGGTCAAGGAAATTTGAAATTCGCGGAGATTGGAATCCTGGCGGACAGAAGAGGGCCGTAATATTTTAGCCTGAGCTTGTAAGGTTTCACCACGTCAATGACATTCTGACAAGGCTGCCAGTCCCGGGAGCGATCCTGGAAATAAGCACGATAATTCGGTAAATTGGGGCTGCTTACTCTGACCATGATGCCGGAATCCGTGCTCGACCATTGATAAAGAGGCCATGGCCCCCGAGAGACCGTTCCCATCTTCATCACCTAGTTAATACCTACTCGACTCGACACCATGGCAAAGAAATCGATTCCATCAGCGCCTGCGCCCGGCACGAAAGTGGTCGCCCTGCACCCAATCGACCAACGTTTCCCGGTTGGAGATTTACGGACAATCGTTTTCTTTGTCATCAGGAGCACCCTGGACCAACAGATTTTGCGCGACTCACTCGATAAGCTCATCCGGAACCATCTGCCTGTCCTGGGCGCGCGTCTGCACGCTGCCCCGAAAGAAGGCGGATTGAACGAGTTCCATTACCCAGAGCCCTTCCCCGACGATGCCACCCTTTTTGCATGGTCGGAAAAGTTCATCGAATCGACCCTGGACGCGACCAAGCTCATCCCGGACACTTCAACCTCCAATGGATCTGTGGTCTGGGGTCTTCCTATGAAGGATTTCGAGGCGGCTTGGGCGCCATCTGACTGGAGTTTTCAGCGCAAGGACGACAAACCCGACACGCCTCTGCTCCTGGTCCATTTCACAGGCTATCAGGATGCTACGGTCCTCACAGTGAACATTCCGCATTGGGTTTCTGACCAAAAGGGCCTTGCGAGCATGATGCAGGCGTGGCTCGCCGTCGCGCAGGGGTTGGAGCCGCCTCCTTTCATAACGCTGGAGCCTGGTGCCCTTGACGGACCCGACCTGCCGCAAAGCGAGCTTCGTCAAAAAGGGAAATATCGATTGAAGTCGAAAGGGGAATATATTCGATCAATCGTCGGACTCTTGCCCGATATAATCCGGAACCGAGAAGAGACTGGCCGGGTGATGTTTTTGCCCGTATCGTAGAATTGTGAGCTCACCCTTGTTCACAGAAACCTTAACTATGGCTAGCCCTATAGGCTGTATTATTAGGCGATAATAGGTGGACTGCAAATTTAAGAATCAGCGGACTCTAGCCTGCATGAAGTAGGTAAAAGATACATATGGTGTTGATGCCCAGGGCAGGCGTCACCTCATCTGTGTTCTTATTGTGTTGGGTAGAATGTGTCTTTTTTTCTACGCCAACTCACTTAGCATTCTATGGGAATATTCATGAAATGCTTTGTTTACTTTTTACATCAGATTCCCAAGCTCAGCGGTGGCATCAGACTTGTTGTTGTCTGGGTACAGGCGATGATCGACTGAGGAGCCGACCATTTGTGGATCAAAGACACGGCGGCCACCGTGGCGGCCAGGCCATCGTGGACAATTTCAAGTGGCAGACATTGACTCGACTGGCAGACAGTGTTGCGTGAGTTGCGAGAGCCAATTGTGCAAAATCCCCGGCCAAGGTGACTTATCTTTCTGCTTGTTTGCCGATCCCTATCATCTTGCTAAATTAAATGGCAAAAGGGCATTCCTTCATGAGCCTCTGGTGTCGTACAGACACAACGATATCATTCGGAATTCCGTCCTTTATTTGGCTCTGGGTCACGCATCGGGTATTGATAAGCCAAAAAGCCCCGTGTGCGTCATGAGTCTAGGCCTACTATTTCCCCATGCCCATCAACCGATCGAACCATACGCAGAGGCCAATAGAAACACAGAATGACAAATAGTCTAACGTTCTGCTCCTCTTGACGAGGAGCTTGAGCCGAGATCCGATATGCAACATGATGCATGGAACGCAGTCCATGCATGTGTTGAGTTCAGGTACAATGTTACCTCACATACCAGAAGAGATAATAGGTCTGTCTGGAACACTAGATTGCTGCGCGGCGGCGCACTGTCCCTTGGCCTGAAATTAATGCCGCGTGCCACCAAATTTGCTATACGAAGAAGTGAGATGTGACGGCTGCTTTCCATGGCTTGTATTGGACCGGCGGCTGCATGCTGTACCTGCATCTGCAGGTGTTGTTTGTGGCGGCCCTCGGGTGTTTCACAGAGACACACGGACCTTTTCCAAAGATGGGGACGATAATCCAGTTACAATCTACGACCTCATCCTGATCCCAGCAGTTGGACTGGCTCGGGAGATTAGCGATTGGATGCCGTTACCAAGATGCCTCCACTCGGCAGTCGCTCGAGCAATTGGGCTGCTGTTCTCGGCAATAAAAGCTGCCATGGCGCTAGGCCAAAGCACTTATTGTTGTTGGCTGACCCTTTTGGTGTTTGTGCGTCTTGTCATTTATTACGTAGGAGTCAAGCTCACCGTGTCAGCTACTGCAAGGGCTTTTTGGGCTTGGCACGGCTGATGATGATCATGTTCTAGGCCGGTCGGTCTATCCCTATGCAGTGAATGCTGTTGCACAAGCCTTAGAGGATTTCCTATCTTCCTTTTAAATCCTGCGCCAAGATCGTTATGCTTTTGATTCATCTCCGCTCATTACAGCGGCACTGCATAAGATATACTCTCCTGGTATATATCCACCGGCAGCCCCCTTTATCTAGCCTGTTGAGCAAACACGTTGTCCACCGTACTGAGTGATTCACGGGAAACGTTCTTTTCACTATTCTTTTTTCCTTCGTTCAGAATACATTCATTTGTCTGCTGTGTTGTTCCCTCGCCTAATATCTTTTTCTGATTCGCTATCTGGTGGAATCCCGTCACACTCGTTTCGAAGCCATGATCTGGGATTTCATCATCGTGGGAGGGGGTCTTGCTGGCTCCGTTATCTCTAACAGACTGCATGGTACCTTGCCTCAAGCCAACATCTTAGTGGTAGAGGCAGGTCTGAATGCAAACAATGATCAAGGCATTCTATACCCCAATGGGACCGGTTCACTCTCTCCCTATATCTGGTACATTGAAACTCCACCGCAAGAGTTCCTTAACGGCCGTAAAATTGGCATGGGCCAGGGAACTGCCCTTGGTGGAGGATCCGTTGTCAATGGCGGTAAGTTTTGACTTTTCCATCATCGTAAAATTTATCGCTGACATGGTTTCGCTTCCCAGCGATCTGGACTCGCGGTGACAGCGAGGATTACGACGTCTGGGGCGAGACAGTTGGAGATAGCCGATGGAGCTATGAGGGCCTGCTTCCTTACATGAAAGCTTCTGAACAGTTTCGTTCACCTGAGCGAAACCCTGACCAGCATGGCTTCAATGGCCCTGTGCATGCCCAAACCGTCACATCAACAGGTCGCAAATACCCTCTTCGTGAGCCTGTACTGGGGTCATGGCAGGAAATTGGCTATACCCCTGCCCCCAGTTTTGACGGAAACAGCGGGAGCCCTATCGGCATTGCCGACGTTTGTGAGAACAGAGATAACGGCAGACGGCAGATTGCCTCAGTGGTCTATCCTCTTAATGGAATCACAGTTCTCACGGAGACCTTTGTGCAGAATATATTGATCAATGGGACTGGCGATCTCGCTGTGGCTGACGGCATCAAACTTGCCAACGGCACCGACATCAAGGCAAAACATGTCGTACTTTCTGCCGGGGCACTTCGTACTCCCCAGCTTCTGATGCTTTCAGGTGTTGGGCCTCAAGAAGAGCTTCAGAAGTACAATATTCCAGTCAAGGTGCCATCTACCGACGTTGGAAAGAACTTGATTGACCACTCCATTGTCGACACCAACTGGAAGATCAAGAATCCATCCCAAGGATGGGCTCCAGGCTCGAATAATCCTCTATTTCAGCAGCCTGAGTTCTCTCTTGGACAGGCTCAAGACTTCATGGTATGCGATACAGTCCCCCGCGCAGGTCTCATTGCTGCCATCGCCGCCGACGAGGGTGCTGAGCCTGACGAATCTTCCCACCCTCTTCTGAAGAAAGCCGGTAGGACTTTCCTTGAGCTGAACCTGAAGTATGGCTACTCCAAAGATGGTAGCAGCCTCAACTTCCAGTCCTACATGATGCTCAGTCAAACACGTGGCACCGTAACTCTTGGGTCAGCTAACGCAAAGGACTTCCCGATTGTTGACCCCAAGTACTTCAGCACCGAGGTTGAGAGATATGTTCACCGTCAGGGTATGCGCGCGATTTTTCGTCTCGCTGGGACTGATAACACCACTCTGGGCCGTGATATCCTTGCTGGGGAGGTTGTACCGGAAGCTCAAGTTCCTCTTCGGGGAGATATCACTGACGCTGAGCTTGATCAGAGACTCAAGGCTGGAATTCGGTATGTTCTAATTATTTGGTGCAAATTCTTATGTCTTCCAATCGGGATATCAAGCTTTAGTTTGCTAACATTGGTGATGTCTTTGTAGGGCTGGTCTTCACTTTTTGGGTACAGCCTCTATGGGCAAGGTCGTCGACACCAACCTCAAGGTAAAGGGTGTCAAGGGACTCTTCGTTGCTGATGCGTCCATTGTACCTGTTCCCATTGCTGCCCATACTCAGGTCGTCGTCTATGCTCTTGCCGAGCAGGCAGCTGAAATCATTGCTCAAGAAGCCGCGAATGGCGATGACGATGATGATGACAGTGACGGTGATGACGATAGTGATGATAATGATATTGGTGCTGGGCCTGGAAATGGAAATAAATCCCCTCAGCCAGGCAGGCCAAAATGCCGAAAGAGACAAAAACAGGGGCGCAAAGCATAGCATCAAGGTCATAGCGTGAAATCCACTAGTTTTATCTGCCTTTGTACTCAGAGAGGGACTTTTCATTTTGTTGAGAGGTCGGGCCTGGCATCTTCCATTGCTGTCTTTTACTTTGTACTCAAACTCTTCTACCCGTAATCCGAGAGGTAGAAAGACCCAAATCCCTGCGCAGAAGTACTGTGTTGTATGCCATCATATAATGGGGACCATACAGCAGATCAGAGAAGAGTTGGACACATTAATGCTATCTATTCCACGGTGGAAACGGCCCGTGGTTTAGCAGTCTTAAAACTATGCTTCTCATCAGAATTTTCTTAAAGGGAGGAGTCCGAGTATGGTCAAACTTTATTTCTATCGACCCCGAAAGGTCACTTTAGTTATATATCTGATATTATTAGCCAATCCTTTTCCTGCGAAATCAGTCAGGCCTGGTGAGTTTGAAACTGGACAAGTTCGATTTTATAAGAAGACGGGTCGGATTGGCAGTAGTTTGACTGGTTACTTATTTTATTTCTTGTGCTCTCCGTCCGATGAAAGCACGGTTTGAGTATAAAGTAAAAACAGCAATGGAAGAGGCCAGACCCGACATTTTAACACAATGACTAGCAATGATAATAAAACAGAGCAAAGACCAGAAGAAAGAGCCAGTAATAGTACTAGTAGCCTCGAATATTTTGTTGAGACTACTCATACCTACCTATGTGATTGATCCTGCTGAGGCAACCTAGCTGGTTTTAGAGCAAGATCTCTAGGTTTTGCCGATAGTGTTCCTCATATGATTTCTTGCTTTCCTTGACCGATCGTATTCTAGTAGTGCAAGTTAGCAAACATGGAGAAGGGCCTGGGGCTGGGCGCCTACGATTTCCATATAGGCGCCTACTTCTACTTCCTGATCCCCTTATGCCGACATGCCTACTTCAGTCAGCATAAAGAAGGTTAAAAACATCATGCTACCAACTCACGGTCACACGATCTAGAGTGCAGATCGCGCCGATATGTATCCAAATTGCAACTATTGAGGCATGGTCGCTTAACTCAGTTGGTTAGAGTGCCGTACTAATATATCTACCCGATATCCTAGTAATGCGGACGTCGCCAGTTCGATCCTGGTAGTGACCATCCATTTTTGTCTTTTCTTTCCTTTCAAGCAGGAGACATTATTCTTTTCCAATACTCTTTTTTTTTGGAGCAACAGAAACGAGTCACATGGTGTTATAATTCATCGGTTCTTAGAAGCTATCTACCGCACCGTGCTGCAAGCACCCGCTTTATGCCTTTCTTAAATTGAAGAATAACGCTGGACGTGCTGTCGGTTATTACTAAGGTGGCATGTATATATTTATTATGTGTAACGTATACATACTTCTTGAGATGAGTTTGAAACTGGCATGTGTGAATTGTACCGGTTTTAAGATGAGCCCGAAATGTATGTATACGAAGATAACAGGTTCTGGCTTCCAATTATCTATATCGATACATTCTAACATCTTCAGCTGGACTTTCAAGCTCCAAGATATGTTTGCTGTCCGCTTCTTGAAACCTCATCGGGGCGTATCCCTCTGCTTCATGCACCTTTCGTGGCGCATCAACTTCATGAGGCGCCCAAAGAGGACTTTCTCGAGCGACGGATCCCGTGCTACTGGAATCGGTGGTTGCAATCTGCACAATTTCCTTTTGCTTCATGGCTTCATCAGGCGAGTCCTCTGGCCGACTCACTTCGACTTCCTGTGGTGGGCTCTTCTTTGGCTGCCGGAGGGAACGCCACCAGAGAAGGCCAATGCCTACCAGCAAGCAAATTCCCGCGACTCCCGCACCCGCGCCTATTCCAGCCTTGGCCGGAGTTGAAAGCCTGGACGTAGCTGGTTGTGAGTCTTCTGATCCAACGGACTCTTTCGAATCTGAGGGTTGTTCACTTCCAGACCCAGTGGAATCTGGTGTACTCGAAGCTTCTGTATTTATGGAAGAGGTGCTCGATATCCCTGTAGGATAATCAGAAGATTGCCACCGGACCTCGGCGCCATACGCGTAGATCACTTGGTCAGCACCACTGGTGGTGATTATTTTTGTCTTTGCTTCCCCCAGTGTTGTAGTTGTGTAGATAAACTCTACAGTTTTGGCAATCTTTCGAGTGCAGCGATCTGTGACCATGAAATCATACTCTAGATCGCGTATACAATCATAGGTGCTATATCAAGACAATCAGTCGCCAAATCAGGCCAATTCTAGCACAAAAGGAAAAGATTAATATAAGACCTACCCTTGTGAGCCGTCATCAGGGCAGCAAGTTGCTATCGTCTCTTTGGCTCCCGTTGAAGCACATGCCACCGTGTGCTTTCTCGGGCAGCCAGCAGGTGACATGAAAGCGCCCTCGCTGGCGCTCCACTCTTTAGGAAAGCACTTGGCCGTGTATGTGGGTGCGCCCAAGTGAAAGAAGCTGCAAGGGGTAGGTTTGGTGCCTTGAAAGCAGGTTTCCTCCGGAGCGTCGACCAGGTAGATCTCCTTTACACATGACATTACCGCTGTGTAAGTGAAGGGCAAGAGAGTGGTCAGCGACGCCACAGCGGTGAATGCTGTAGTGGACGCCATTTGAAGCCGATCAAATGCGAGATATGATATTGGACGGGATCGGAGGTCTGACTTCCAATGGTTGCGTGCGATCACCAGGCCTTTATTGCCATTCTTTCAGGAAGAGGTGGAGCCTGTAGGATGCTACCATGACGCACTGGACGGTAGCAAGGCATGTGGCAATGACTTGGTTTGGTCGTCTCTCCAAGTCTCTGTACCAATATTACTCGAGAACTCACCCATTCTGAACTGTAATGTAGGTATCCAGCAAAACGGATGCATCTTTCGAGGTATGACATGTTGTCTTCAAGTTCGAATCAAAGCTCATTTTCTGCTTTCAGGTATTTGAAGAGGCCACTATTCCAATTTGAGTTACGAGAGCTCTTGAGTCAGTGAAGTCTCTCGCACATTGGTAAAATAATGAGCAGAGAGGCGATTGGCTCGTTTATCTCGTTTTGCCTGGAAACTCAGGGGCGAGGCTTTCAGCTACTTCGGCAAGGATTTAGTCGCATGGCCGCAATCCAGTTTCTTCATGCAATGATGATGTGGTTTAAATCCCAAAATGTGACTCTGACCCGATATGTGAGCCTTAGTTGAGAGAGAGCTGAAAGAATGCCCCACCGATGGGCATGGCCAAGCGTTTCAGGGCCTGCATACGGCCTTTATTGTCCACAGTGCTTGCTGGTACAGGGCAAGGAATATGGAGTTCAGGGACCCTGGCGTAAGGCAGATTCGATGAATGTGGCGGATCGAGCCCCCATGAAAGAAGCACTGAAGGGCGAATCAAGAATGAAGATGAATTTTAGCCTGATAATAGGATGTAATATTGATCGTGGATGACTATGATGACTGGAGAGGTGTATGGCTCAAATCCTTCCCTCATTGTCCCCCTTCCGGACTGCACAGGTGGGGTAGTAACTTGGAAGCCCTTTTCTTATTAGCGAAGTCGCTGAAATCAGGGCAGTGTAAAGGTATATTATTCATTCTGTTAAGATGTCGGGTCTGGCATCTTCAGTGCTGGTTTTACTTCGTACTCGAACTCTCTCATCCATGTCAACCACACGACGAATTAAAATTTGGTTGTATAAATTCAGGCAGTGGTTTATTCTATAATATCAATGAGCTATTAGCTCGGTAGGAGCACCTTTGCATCAATTTCCAAGGTGAGAGTGATCTAGAACTCTAACTGGATTTTGATACATTGAACTCGTCAATTACGCTCCGGGGCTTCGAAAATTTCCCGAGAGGTTTATATTCGAGGTCATTAAAGCCGAAGCCCTTGGGCCCTCCGATCTCGATCCCCCTCGCGGTCGAAGTCCATTTATCCGAAGCTGTAATGCCGATAACCACAACGGGAAGACCGTAACGATACTCCTGAGTGCCCAGAGCCTCACCATTCTGTGCATCGATCACGCAGACAAGGTCAGGTACAACGGCGAGAAACTGCACAGCATTGTTAGTTGTCAGATATCATGAAGTAGGATCGTGAACTGGTCATCACAATACTCGGCTTGTGGTTGAGTGAGACATACCTCTTCTTTTCCATTGGCATCAATCTTTTTGGCATAGATGTTCTCGTTCTTGAAGGGAATAATGACGCGTTCCTTTGCTGAAGTTGATACAACGCCGTTGTCATCCTGCGAAGCGGCGAGTTCGATAATAGCCTCACCGTACGTATGCCCCATTTTAACAATTCTTTCTACGCCGATGATTTTCCCCTTGGCAAGGACTCGAGCTGACTCCGGCCCACCGACTTCAGCTATGATGGACTCGGCCACAGTGTCAATGGTGTTGGCGCATCTTGATAGGGTTACTGCGCGCCCGATTCTCCAGGACAGCGACATGGTGTTCTCTACCACCCACTTCTTCGTATTCTTGCCGCTGACTGGGCCTTTGGCACATCCTACATGGGAGCCCATTTGAGAAAGAGCGGCACGGAGTGCACGCTCCGCATCCAGCTCTGTAGGTGCGTGAGTCATGAGCTAGATGATGTCAGTTCAGAGTCTTCTTCTCATGATGATACACTCTTACGATGATTCGCCCGTTTCCATCTGAGATGCATGTTGGCACCATCATCGCTTTCTTCTCGAAGACTACCGGAGTAGTCTGCCAAGAGACAGGATACGCTCTTCCCATCCAGTCGCCGTCGATTGCTGGGATATCTAAGGCTGACGAAGCGCCAATAATCAAGCCTTGTAATCCGTTGCCTCCACCAATCTCTAGGGGAATAACGGCGTCAGGCTTCGTTTTCAGAAACTTGTAAAGTTCTCTCTGCGACTCGAGTATTCTTTCCACATTGGCGTTGATTAGCTTTTGATCTCTTGGGTAATTAAGGATACAGAATAGGAAACAGCAGAAACTGGGAACTCACTCATCGCCGTAAGGCTTTTCTATGGACACTTGTGGAGATCCCTTTCCACCTCCACAGGCGATAATATCGTCATCGTTCAGATCCTGTGGGGATATTACTCGTAATGTTGCTCCCCCGCGTAGGAGCTCTCTCAAACGAAGGAAGTGTTGGTATGGGCTGCCGCCTCCTCCTGTTCCAAGAATATAGCATCCGATCGTGATGAACTCCAAATCAGTCTCGGACAAGAGCCACTGTCGGTTGATGACACTGGGCTTGTAGGACATGACATCTTCTTTGGTCAAAACTAGAGAGCGTGAAGTTGATGGTAAATCTTTAGAGTTTTCCCCATTGGTGGTTTTTTGTTCAATATGATTTCCATCGTCGGCGAAACCATCAACTCCTGCATTTACCATGGCGGGAATTTCCTCAAAGTCTGTACGGGAATAATCAAAATCACCAACAGCTTTGATGATAATCCGAGACTTGTTAGCGATATACTACCCCAAGACGTCAGCGAATTGATCACAAAGCTTGAGGTCAATGGCAACTTCAGTACCTGCAGTGGGAATGTCTCCATCTCGGCAATGACGACCGATTCTCTCAGCGCTCCATTTGCCACAACTTTGTCCGTTGCTCTTTGGGACAGTTCTGACAAGATCTCTTGCTGAGTTTTTGATTCGGTGCTTTCCACGGAATCGATCACTCCACTGACCCGCGCAGTCGCAGCGCCAATTGCATTTGCAACGCCTGACCACTTTGGCTTGACCACACGGCTGGCACCCACAAGACTGTCTGGGGCGATGACTGCACCTCCACCGACTAACACAATCGGGATGTCTTCAGGGGAGGTTTTCATCGTGTCCACGATCTGTTCAAGCATAGACTTGACCTTTCTTTGGAACTCTGGCAAGTTCTGTTCCAGGCTACACCCTTCTAGTTTCATTCGATCTCCAATTTGAACATCCGAACTCCCTAGTACAGTGTAATCTGTGGCGGTTGAAATATCGCCTCCAAAGACGAGTGCCTTGCTTTGGATCTGATAGCCCACACTCTCGGGGCCAACAGTCAACTTTCCGGACTTGTCTCGCCCGATGATCGACCCTCCTCCAAGCCCTATACTTCTGACGTCTGGGTATGAGAAGTTGGTTCGAACGCCGGCAATCTCACTGTAAGCAGCTGCCTGTCGTGGGAAGCCATTCTTCAGCAGTAGGCCAACATCCGTAGTTGTGCCACCAATATCGACCACCATCATCACTTCGTTTCCATGGTCTTGCATTAGGAAAGCAGCACCGCGCATACTGTTGGTCGGTCCACTCGAGAAAGTCCGAATGGGCACCCGGGCGGCAGCACTAGCTGGTAGGATCGTCCCATCGTTTTGCGTAACAAAGACTGGACACTTGAGGTTCAACCGGGAGACAGCCTCCTGGAAGGAATGGATAGTTCGGCGAGCAAAAGGAAGAATCGACGCGTTGAGAATCGCAGCATTCTCCCTTTCCAGGAAGCCAATATTTGCGACTTCCTTTGAGCAAACAACATTGGCCTCCGGATAAATACTTCGGATGATCTCGGCGGCGGTTTCCTCTTGCTTGTATATCAAATCAATCGGGCTGAAGACGCCAACAACGACGATGCTTCTTATGCCCAGTGATTTGATCTCAGTGCATTGACGTCGAACCTCATCTTCGTCCAGCTCTGAAATCAAACTGCCATCAATTTCTAGACCTCCGTTCACTAGGCCCCTGTAAGCACACACAATGTTACGGAGCCGTGGAGGCCAGTCGATTCCGATAGGAATGTCCTTGGAAAATGGACCACAAAGTCGTATGACGGCGACTTTGGCCAACCGCGATTGGTCCATTTCGACCACCGCGTTGATGAAATGGGTTGTACCGATAGTCACACTGGCCACATCCTCCGGATCAATGTGAGAGTCCTGGAACATCTCTTTGATAACGTTGATAATTCCATCGCTGGGGTTGCTCGTCGTGCTCGCCTTTTTCCAGGCCACAATACCTCTATCAGGATCGGAAGACTTTGAAAGATCTAAAATCACTCCGTCTGTATTGGTTCTGGTCACCGTATTAGTGTTCTAGTACCTTGATCAATGATATTCCATAGTCTTACCCGCCAACATCGACGCCGATCCTAAGCTTGGGTGTACTCATCGTGCTTCGTCTCTAGATTCTGTTTCTCGTACTCTGTACTCATCAAGGTATCATGGAATTCAATATCCGCCTTAGGCCACGAGTCCAACGGGGAAACGAAAGACTACTCCTCGGCATGCAGAAATACCTGCCGACGTCGGACCTACTAAGCCGTACCTCAGACGTGGAACGATCGGGGGTTAGGAACTCTACCCGATGATAACTATTTAGACCCATGGAACCCCGCTTCTCCAGTGGCATGCGTAGATAAGACACTTGCGGCTAATTGGCATTGGAGACAGATGAGTGGAACCACGATGTGACGTTGTCCCCATTCAAGGCTGTTGTGTCGGAACTTCTCCGACAAGAATTAAGGTAAATTAATTTTGAAGGATTCATCGGCCTGACACCGACCCCTAGCGTCGCTCTCCAGTCCCAACGGTTCGGAAGAGATAAAGACGAAACCAGACTTGGATTGCGGAGCATTTACAGTAGAGCCAACTGATAACGAACGACAGGGAAGGCTATATCACCTCCAGCGTGAGGAGATTTATATCACGTAGTCTTCCGGCCGTCGTCTTGCCTTTCTACTCCGTATCTCCTTGGTGCATGACCTCCTCTAAACCAGACGTCAACGACGGCTAGTAAATATGGCTACTGCTACCGTACGCAAAGTCAGAGATGCGGCTATCCTCAAAGCCGACTCGTCTCGTAATGAAGAGACAACAGCATGGTGTAATCGAGATTTAGTTCCTCTCCCTCCCTCCAGAAGAACTTGGGGGTGGTTTAACTTTTTTGGTGCACAGTCTCTGTATGTTGCTCGTCTGCTTGCCTTATTGACTTGCATCGTCTTACTCACCTGAACATACACAAAGTGGCGCTTTGAATGTAGCAACTTGGCAAACGCCCAATACCTTCCTAACCCAAGGCCTTTCTGTAGGCCAGGCCATGGCTATCATCGTGGTGTCTCGATTCATCGTATCTCTTTTCGCTTGCATCATCGCATGGTGTGGTTTGACCTGGCACATTGGTTTCACCATTCAGAATCGATTCACTTGGGGGATGCGAGGCGCATATATTCCTCTGCTTCAGCGTTGTCTATTGAACTTCATTTGGAACGCGATCCAGTGTAAGGCAATCGCCATATGTTCCCGATTCCTTAATATCTAAGCTGACTTGACTTTTCCAAGGCTGGAATGGTGGGAAACTCCTTACGTAGGTCTCAAGCGTCTGAATGGCTTTTGTGTTGGGATTCAGCTGACCGATGAACATCAGTGTTTGCTTAACAGCATTATGGCCATCTTTCAAGCAGATTAAGAACACTCTGCCCGACAACGTGCCGACAACAACTTCTGAAATGGTGGGCTTCACAGTGTTCTGGCTCATCTCCTTTCCGTTCCTGTTCATTAGACCAGAGAGATTCAAGAAGCCATTCTTCATCTCCAGCGTCGGCTGCGGTGTTGCCATGTTGGCTATGATGATATGGTCTCTGGCTGTCGCAAAGGGAGTCGGTCCGGTATTCTATAAAGGTGAAAGTATTTCCTCGACATCGAGATGGAGCGTGTCTTGGTTGATGATGGCTGGCTTAAACCAAGCGATTGGCCAGAAGGTTGCAGGAATGGCCAACGAGAGCGACTTCTCCCGTTATTCGAAAGACCACATGGCTTTTGTTATTGGAACCGTCTCTGTTCAATGGATTGTTGGTATTTTTGTTTCGTTAGGCGGTCTCGTTACCACAGCCGCATGCCAAATCATTTACGGCAAGATCTGGTGGAACCCGCCCGATCTCATGATGGTGATGATGGATGGTAAGTTGGTATTCACCCAGCTGTGCACATCTCAAATTCTAACATTAGAATTCAAGACGGTAAAGGCTCGTCCGGAGCACGTGCTGGAGTCTTCTTTCTTGCTCTAGCTTTCACATTCGCCATTCTCTTCCAGAACGTGTGTGGAAATGCCGTTGCTGGAGGCATTGATTTGGCCGGCGTCTTCCCCAGGTATATCGATATTCGCCGCGGAGCGATTATCACATTCCTCGCAACGTGGATTATCCAACCATGGCAGCTCATCAATCGGGCTGCCACATTTGTAACCGTTCTCAGCTCTTTCTCCGTCTTCCTGGCTCCTCTGCTAGGTGTCATGATATGCGATTACTTTTTTATCCGCCATCGAAAAGTCCGTCTCAATCATCTATACCACCCTGAGAATTCCGATTATTGGTTCACTCATGGTGTGAACTGGAGAGTTATTCCTTGTTGGATAGCTGGTTGGGCGCCTACGATTGGGGGTTTGATTGTGACTGTTGGGGGTATGAGTTCCGCACCGGATGCCCTCTTTCAGTTGTACTACACTGCGTTTTTCACCGGCCTCTCCATATCGTTTACGCTTTTCTATGCTGTTAACCTTATGTTCCCCATCAAGGGGGCCGGGGAGTTTGATCCATACGATGACTGGGCAACATTCACTCCTGGAGAGGCCGCCAAGTTGAATATTATTCCCAATGACAATGCCGAAGAACTACCCCATATTCGCTTGGGGGCCTCCGGATACGATCCTGATTCTCAGCCAAGTCGGCAAGAGCTGGGCTTGAAATCATAACTTGCCGGCTCGAGGGAGCCCGTACTAGCCCCTGCCGTGGGAAGTGACTGCTGGATTTGAGAAGCAGTTAATAGTACACAGTCACGACATGAGTTAAGTTCTGCAACAGTTAAGGATGTTTTGAAGATTACAGGCTAGGGAACTCTCTGATACTTAGCCAGTCTACTAGTGATAAGATGACAACAGGACAGTTATTCCTATCACGAATGATTTCCTTGGAAAAGGATGGCCGTTGCTAAAGCTATTTTGAATAAACCTTACACTAACTTTGCAAAATTACTTTCAAATGCTCTCCATCGTGCTTTTGACTGAGCCCAACTATATCGCCCCAATAAAGCTGAGAATTAATAGGCAAATCTGACTCAGTGGCCGATGCATACCTTAGAATTCCCCCAACCACCTGATGGACATCCAAAGCATTTGCATATAATTAAGCACAAGTTGAGATAGCTTCGTATTATCCTCATGCCTGGCATGAAGGTATGGCAGGATGCCGTACTTTCAACAAGAACTGTCTGTCTTCCATCGAGTGCGCCCTAAATCTAGAACTACTATCTCCACTTCAATGAGTTTGAATGCTAGCTTCTGCGGTGCTCTTCTAGGTCATAGACTCAATTTCTTTGTTAATAATTATTATTCTTCTTCTTCTTTTCTTTGGTGGACGTTTGGTCGGAGTTCAGTTATTTGCTAACGTGCCCATTATTGACTGCCACGAGTTAAAGAAAAAGTGCCGGCCACCAGGACATTTATATCAATAGCCGCATCTATAACTGACACCACAAGGATACATGAAACCGAACAGAGAAATTAAGTGTAAAGAATCTGCCTCTCGCGTGGACAGCTTGCTTATGCCGTCAAGTGAACGGTTTAGGTCCACGGCAATATATATTTGCTGTAGAGTCTAGGGTAGCCGGAGCGGCTCAACATCATCACTTCATAAATCGCGAATGGAATACGTCAATCAATCAGCAGTGACTGAAACGGCCTAGTCTTAAGTAAATAGGCGAAATCACTACGGCTGATCAAATTTAAAGTTGCCTGTTCCTTTTGGCCGCTTCGTCTCTCTCAGAAAATTTTGCGCGGTAAGCACGGCACTCCCTTTCGCATTGTTGGTGGGGTAGACGCATAAACTCATTGAGGTAAGATATACGGGTAATTATAGGCGCGTTTTGCAAACCGATGGCGTAATTCTCTCTTCCAAAGTCGTGCTCGTCCGTGTGACGCCTTTTATTCGGCCGAACAGAGCCAGCTCCATACTTGGGGCTATAAAAGCTTGAAGATACAGCTGCTGAAATCTAAGACCGCGAGTAGAGATCTTCAGAGCCACACGAAGGTAAAGTACGATACTCGCGAATATGTCTGCAGCCGCCGTTGTAACCAACCTACCGCCACCCGGCCAGCCCGATATCCAATATGCACCCAACTTTCAAAAGTGGCAAGCTCGCGCCTCATCCCGAGTGAAGAATGAAAACCTGAAAAAAACTCTCCCTGATGGTTTTCCAACTCAGCTGAAAGGGAATCTAGTTTGGGATGGCGACTCCGTAGCCAAATCGTATGATTGGGTGTACCAGCTATCGACTGACGAGCTCAAGGAAATCGACACCGCTGTGGCTCACTTCAAAAGTAAGTTGGAAACAATCAGGGAGCCACGAAACCCATCGTCAAGCCTGTCCTTTCTAACAAAAATAGCACTGGGCAAGCCGCTAGCCGAAATCTCTGCAGAGACCTTCCCACTTCCCAACCTGCATGCAAAGCTTCGCGGGCTCTCTGATGAGCTACACTCTGGACATGGCTTCTTTGTTATCCGTGGAGTTGAGGTGGACAAGCATACCCGTGAAGAAAATGTCATGATCTACACGGGACTGTCCGCTCATATCGCCGCTCAGCGTGGTCGTCAGGACCAGTGGTTTGACGGCAAACCTGCCGACGTGGTTCTTACCCACGTGAAAGATTTTAGTCGATCAAACATCTCAAAGAGCATTGGAAGCCCTGCATACACGACGGACAAGCAGGTATTTCACACGGATTCTGGTGCTATTGTAGCCCTCTTTGCATTGGAGTCGGCAGTTGAAGGAGGAGCAAGCAAACTGGCGAGTACGTGGCGGGTCTATAATGAGATCGCCCGTACGCGCCCGGATCTCATCCATACCCTCTCGCAAGACTGGGATGTCGAAGTGTAAGTCTCCTATCCTCCGAAGCCCATGTTGATGCGATTTACAGTTGCTAATGAGCTTATGAAAGCTTTGACAACCCCAACAAGAAGTACACAACCAGGCCGTTGCTTTACTATCAAAAACCGACGGGCTCGACTCCGGAGCGAGTTATCCTGCAGTACGCACGCCGATATTTCGTTGGATATGGGGCATTGCAACGTAGCAGCGATATCCCCCCCATTACTGAAGCACAAGCGGAGGCTCTGGACACCCTGCACTTTCTTGGTGATAAGTTCTCGATCTCAACCGATTTCCAAAAGGGTGATATTCAATACATCAATAACACCGCTATCTTTCATGCCAGAGATGCCTTCGTTGACTCTTCTGATAAGCAGTAAGTAACTATTCTTCTAATCTTTGTCTAGACAATCAGATATTGGCATTGTTGCTAATGTAGGTCCTCGGTTAATTAGGAGGCATCTTGTAAGATTCTGGCTCCGAGATCCGGAGAATGCATGGGAAACACCGGCACAACTACAGGCGCGCTGGGCCGAACTTTATGATGGAGTCACCTCTGAGAAGCAGGTTTTCCCTCTGGAACCTTATATCCGCACCGCTGGTCACCAAAGGAAATAAAATATACAGTGACTTTTCATCTCGAGAGGTTAATTTCACATTTTTGAAAAGCCAGAAGATATACTGTGACATTTTGGTGGGACAACATTAGCCTTTCGTAACGCCACTGGGGCAAAGTTCGATGCTATCTATTGCCCTAAACTGCAAGATACGGAACTGGAGTTGATCCAGAGACTTCATCGCCGCACAACTGAGTTAAGAGTTCTCAGAAGTCTAAGAATAAAGCCCTTCCAGCAAAAGCGTGACCCTTTTACACGCTATAGCAAATGTATGGAACCCAATTTGCTGGTTCTGGCCACTGATCCTCCTCTTCTTTAACAGGAATAATATCTCTTGGGAATCTCTGGCGCTCATCAGCTCCAACACTTGCATTGTTTGCATCAAGTTGTTCATCCGTGCCAAATGGAGGGTTGGCTAATCTGCTGGTATGCTTGCACTCTTGTAGTTTGTCTAGCCAACGATCTCGCAACTTGATAGAGGCACAATGAAGCGCTAAGCATACTGACCTATCAACCATGCCCCATCTTTTCAGTCCCTCGTAGGTAATCCTGGCCATGTCTGCACTCAGCTGATCATTGACCTCCCACAACGTTCCAATGACATTTCGAAAGCCTGCTAGTTGGAATCCGCTGATCAGATGAATACTCTCGTCCCAGGACTTATCGTCTCTGATCTGCCCGGTCCCACAAGCCGAGAGGTAGGCGAGAAACGGGGAACGCTGGCGAATATTAGTGGCCAGAAGAGTTTCAACCGTTAGCTGGTCCGTCTTCCAGTCCTGGAGGCACAGATAACTCTGTGCTGGGATCATGCTATCGGAATGTCCGTGTCCAGCAAAATGAAATATGTCGCAATCTGATAGGCTTGCCATGATGGACTTTTTGTTCGGTGCAGGTTCGATGACCTTGGAAGCCATCGATGCACACACATCGTGCACTCCGGCCACTTCTTCAACTGTAAATGGCAGGCTGGTGTGTTCTGGTGTGTTTTCCATGGCGACCAGGACGACCTGCATCGAATCCGAGGACTTCATCCGTGGGCGTTCACGGCTGTAAATCATTGCTTTGACTGAGGAAGCGTACGACGACATCACCCTGTCGAGGACCGTCTGGCACGAGCCCTTGTAGTGATACCCAGCAGCGTGGATTGGAAACCTGCTAATAGCACCTGTGGGAATCCACCATATATGTGGCCAGTTCGTCTCGGCAGAACTGGGGTTGGGTAAAGCCCAGCTCAGTCAAGGCTGGTTTGGTTACAGTATCCCACAGCCACTTCAAAGCCTTGGGACCACCAGGGTTTCCTATCAATGTTCTGCTCGTAATATCTGCGGTGCTGAGGTCTGGCAGGGGTATAGACCGCACCACGTGCGGTTCGATAAGTATCGCGTCACAACGATAATCACTGATATTGATGACAACAATAGGCCCATCTTTAGCAGCGCTACGTACTGCTCCTTCGTTGGGTGCAGCTAAGAATTCTTCAAAACCAGACATGCTGCGTATTTCAGTAATTAAATTGTCGAATTTAATGCCAGTCTCAAAACGACGAGTTGCTTGGGCTTGCTGAGAAAACGTACCACCTTCAACTGATAGTGGTGAGCTCTCCCTCGAGATTGGTAGTTCCAGTTCGTCCCGGAGTCGCACAAACTGTTCCGCTAAGTCCGGGTAGATTTCTTTCAGCTTAAGAAGGTCGATCCGTAACTCTTCAAGAGATGTTGCAAGGACGCCTCGGCCCTGTTCAAGGAAACCCAAGGCGACAAGTGGGAGTTTACCTGCGTGCAATGCTACCGCTGCAGCATCAGAGGCCAAGCCCGCAATCTGTCCCAGTTGGTAATGCTTATCAGAGATCTCGAGCGATCGTATTGTCAGCTTTGAAACGATTGGAATGGCGACTTTGGCAGCCTCATAGGCTCGTTGCCATTCTGCTCTAATAGCGCAGCACCGAATGATTTCTCGACCGGCAGTGACTCGATCGATACTTCTCGCGTCACATTCATTTAGTGTCCCTTCTTGATAAGAAATGGCTTCGTCGAGATCCGTTCCCACCCCCGTCGCGACATATCTGTCCAGCAACCAACTCCCTACCAAGCTCAGATATATAGCTCACCCGCTCTTGTTTGAGGAAGTTGCAGCAACAGCTTGTCGTCCGAGATCAATGGCTTCATCCAAATCGGGTAGTGCCCCTGGTCCAGTGTTGTACTTGTACCTGTTGTGAAGGCTGGATCCAAGATTGAAGAGAAAACTTGGCAAAGCCGCGTGGTCCAGTTGGGTTACACTAATAGCCCTGCGAATGGATTGAATAGACTCCTCTATGTCCGACTCGGCTTTCGTCCTCTGAAATTCGATTCCAAGCAAAGGCCAATGTTGCTTAGGCAACCTGGCCACTGCGAGTGGTCTTCTGCAGTAAATTTGAGAGCCTGCCGAACAAACCCAATAGATTCATCCAGATCATCCAGGCTCTCCGACCTTAGGTGCTTCTCGAGGAGGCTGGCTGACAGACTAGAGAACCACATGGCTCGATTCGGAGAATCGTCTGATATTGCCTGAACAGCATCTTTGCAGGCCTTTATTGATTCGTCAATATCAGCCATGGAGCCAGTTCGCCTATACCTTTCTCTGAACTGCATACCTAGGTTGTTCAACCGGTGTGCCCGTCTGGAGTGGTGTTCATGAGTTGCGTTAAGGCTTTCCTGACCCGACTGAACAGCCGAATCATCGCGTGTCGCGCCTAATTTCGAAGATCTTTCCCCCAACCTGATTGATAGCTTACTTGCTCTTTGAGGCCACAGGGGAAGGTCTTTGGGTGTGGCATCTAGAGCTGCTCGCCCGATTCGAATCGATTCCTCAAGATCCGCAACGGTATCATTTCTCGCATGCACATCCCCGAGTGCTAAGCTAAGATTGTTCGCCGCCACTGCCCAATTTGGGTCGTCCTCGGGAGTCTCTTGAAGAGCACGTCGTGACATTTGAAGTGATTCCTCAAGATCGGATGTCGATCCTGATTTGAGGTATATTTGTCTGAGCGCAACGGCGAGTTTGCTTAGAAGAATGATTCGAGCTTGGCTGTCCCTTCGGGATGCATCAGATGCATCTTGCAAAAAGCGCAATGCCTCTCGAGCGTCTGTAACAGCTGCCGTCCTCTCATATCTGTCCACAAGAGCCCCTCCAAGATTACTTGAGTAAGTGATCCAGTCTACTTGGTTATCCGGGGTAGTCTCGACAGCAACGCGCATAAAGTCTATAGCAGCATCAAGATCGGCCATTGAATCTGCCTGTCGGTACCTATCAATTAGCCCGAGTCCAAGGTTCGATAGTGTTGTTGCCTTTATGGGGTGGCCTTCTGGGACCAAGTTTGCTGCTCGCTGCATGGTTTCGATTGCTTCATCAAGATCAGTTGTTAACCCTGTTCTCAAGAACTTGTCCCTAAACCGAGCTCCTAAATTACTGATCCAACCTACTCGGTCTATATGATTTTCTGGAGCCAGGTACAACGCCTCTGTGATGAGCTGAATCGTTTTTTCGAGATCCTCAGCTACACCAAACCTGACGTATTTTCCCCCAATACTATTCGCCAGACTGCCCACTAAGCCTGGCATGTCCGGGCTGTCTCTCGGGATTGACTCAATAACTTGTTGTTGGATGCCAATCGACTCCAGGAGAGTCTCTAGTGCCCCCGTTCTGAGATATTTGTTCTTGAGGGCAATTCCAAGGCTATACACGATTACTGGTCGATACGGATGGCCTTCAACGGCTATATTTAGAGCTTCCCGGCCGACCTGGATGGATTCGTCAAGATCTTCCTCTGAACTCGTTGCTGCATATCTGGTTTGGAGTCGAATCCCTAGGCTATGTAGTACCGGAAGCGGAGCGGGACAGTCTACAGAGGAGGCAAGCAGGGCTTCTTTTCCTGCATGGATGGACTCGTCGAGATGAAGCAAGTTTCCTGTGTTCAAGTATTGATTGTCCAGTTGCATGAAAGTCCGACATAGACAAATGACACGTTCGTAGCTGTCTAAAGGAAGGCCTTGGCCTGCTTCTTGCGAGTCTGCCATAATGTCGGCTGTTAAATGTAGTTTGTTTTAGCCACCCCAGGGGTTCAGTTGAGTCTAATGAATAGAAGAATAACCCGGCCCAATGTACCTCCAGCTTCATCAAGTGAGCTAACAGGGCTTGTCCGAATTCAACATGGTGTGCAGACTAAAAATTTTCAAACTCCGAATTAAAATCAGATTCTGTGTGTCTGAGGGTTCGTGAAACGTGAGACAACAACTTAACTGGACGCTCAAGCTGCCCAATATTACACAGCCCTAGTCTGTCTTACCTGCGTTATTAGCTAATGAAAATATCATAGTATCTCCGTACTCCTTCGTTTCATTGCCCCAGTGAGTCCAGCCAGAAACTTGTATGGCGTGCCATCGTTACCCTATGTCTGCCTCCCCCTAATATAAAATAAACCCTCGTGATGAGGTTAAGGCTGTCGCATCCTAGTCTTGTACGTGCATTGACCTGTATGGTAACTATATATTGTTTAGAACAAAACAATTTGTCGAGTTTAAAGAGTACAGCTGAGTCTCTGATCAGTACAGGACGCCTCTGCGCCCACCATGATGCAGCTGAAGTTATCGGTTGAATCCGTATAATTTACTTAATCATGACGTGGCTGGCGGATACAGGTTTTATTTTCGAAAAGCGACTATGATCTACAATCCCTACATCTATTAATCAGACAAAGGTGAGACAGGAGGTTGTCTATCAAATTGAAATGACAGTTCAGCGATGGGAGGTTCGATAAATCACTTTAGGGTTTTAAGTCTATAAGCGAACTATATCTCCTTATCTCTTCCCTTCGGAGAAGCAGAAGTGTTCATGGGAGGTCATTATTGGCCCGGCGGTCAAGGGCATTAGGAGGCGCAGTAGGACTTCAAGTAGTATGAATCATGGGAAGCAGGCGACTTATGCTAAGGCAAATGAGAAGTCTCAAGTTTGAATCGCGCATGCGAGGGACTATATCGCCCTCTGTAGCAACCGCCCTTAGACGACCCAGACGTATGCGGATGTCTTGATATGTCCCCGCAGACATTTGGTCAAGTCCGCCAGCGCAATGAAATGCCGACACATGAAAGGGCCACATGTTTCCCCTTTTAGCCGTACACAACGCGAAGGTTAACACGATGGTGTCCCTTGCCACACTAAAATTGCCTTTGTAGCGCTATCACTTCCGGTTCAGCCCAGCCTAGGGCATCACAATGCATCCGAGGCATGTGAGGTTCAAGAGCCTCCAGCACCCTTGCGATTTGCCGTAGCACTAAGATATCATGGAGATGGTTCCATCAATCTCCAACAAATGGGAAGCATCTCTAGAGTCAACGCGGGACAACCAGTGTTAACAAGGCCAGATCTGCTGGGATGACATCGTGCCCGGCCCCAATCGGTTTTCTCCCATTCTAATGGCTCTTCCAGAGCGTCCTCTAGTCAAGTAGCACTCAATTGCATAGAAAAAGACCTAAGCGATCGAACACTTACGACCCAGGATCTTGTTCCCGCGTAGCAAAGGTTCTTTGGATGAAATTCCCAGCTTGGGATGAGACCCCTGCCAGAAACGTGGAGATAAGGTACATTAGTGACGTCTATGCTTCTTTTGACCTCCCTCTTTTGGTACAGACGTGGGGAGTTCCTCATCACCATCCTTGACTAGCTGTCATACCGACTCTTGGCTTCGAGTTGTCATCAACAGTCTGGTCGTACAGGGAGATCCGCCCCCTCACCACCCTTTTCTCTCGTTTTTCTCCCCTCACGCACCTTCACGACTCCGAAGAAGCCATTGCTAGCATCATGTATGGAATCGCCCAAATAGCATCGCGCCTCCCTGCGCTGCTCTCTCTACTTATCGTGGCTGGGGGAGTCTCTGCCGCACAGGCCATTCCCGCTGCCGAGGTCGTCAGCAGCAAATCTCATATCCTCCCAGGCCCTCTACGCGTTACCGAATTGACCTTTCGTGTGCCGTTGGACTATGATGTTCCAGATGGGGAGACCATTACGCTTTTCGGCCGCTCCGTCACTAGCCACAGCGTCCCCATCGTGCCGTCCGATGATGGTGATCAAGAATCGCTCCCCTACATGGTCTATTTGGAGGGTGGCCCTGGATTCGGCGCTCCAGAACCACAGAACGCCCCCTTGACGAGCACCGCTCTCGAGCGCGGGTATCAAGTGCTCTACCTCGACCACCGTGGTACCGGTCATAGCACACCAGTGTCCACCAGAATGTTGGACACGCTGAGCGGTGGCGAGGATGCCAAGGTCAAGTATCTCCGTCTTATGCGTCAGGATAACACTGTTCGCGACTGTGAGGCTGTCCGTAAGGCCTTGACGAAAGGCTTGTCGGAAAATGCGGCCAAATGGTCCATCTTTGGCCAGTCTTATGGCGGATTCGTCAGCATTAGCTACCTCTCTCTCCACCCGGAGGGTTTACGGGAAGTCTTTCTAACCGGTGGCCTGGCACCGGTTGGTAAATCAGCGCAGCAAGTATACGAATCCCTTTACCCGCGAGTCATGAAGCGCAACGAGGCCTATTACAAGAAGTTTCCCGAGGACATCCAGAATGTCCGCCAGATCGCAAGCCACATTCAGGAGCAGGGCGGCAGTGTTGCTCTACCAGCCGGCGGAAGCCTAACGGTACCCCGGCTAATGACCATTGGAATCGACTTTGGTGGCTCTGGCGGCTTTGATTCTGTACACTCAACGATTATGAATATGAAGATTTCTCTGGATCAGTTCGGCTTCCTTTCTCGAGCGTCCCTCACCCCGATGGAGAGGTTTACCACCTTCGACGACAATATCATCTATGCCATTATTCACGAGGCTATCTACTGTGATGGGCCCAACGACGTCTCGAACTGGGCTTCCGATCGGGTTGCTAGAGAACGCAACCTCTTCTCATGGCTTTCCTCTAATGCCTCCATCTCATCCAATTCCAGCGAGCCACTTCTGTTCGCTGGCGAGAACATCTTCCCCTTCTTCTTTGATACTTATCCGGAGCTGATTCCGCTCAAGGGAGTCGCCAATAAACTTGCCGCCGTGGATGATTGGACTCGGATATATGATCAGGAGCAGCTTGCGAAGAATGAGGTCCCTGTTTACGCCGCTACATATATCAACGACCTATACGTCGACTATGAATATGCTAAGGACACTGCAAATCTCATCAAGGGGGTAAAGACATGGGAGACCAATGCAGTCATCCATTCTGGCCTGAGAACAAACACACAGGAAGTCCTAGCGGCGCTATTTAACCTTCGCGATAATGTATTCGATTAGGTAGGGAGGAGATGACGAAACCCGACACCCCCCTGGCCAGACAAGTGTAGCCGCCTGTTTTAGCTAGGATGGGATTGCTCATTCGTTTTCTCATCTCGATCTAACGAGCGGCCCGTCCCAGTGGCGAAGTAGTCTCCGGAGTGAAGGTTTCTTTTAGGCTTTGTGGCTTACAGAGATCATTACTCGCGTCTTCACGTGGCCTATGGAGACTCTCGTGGGTTTCCACCTTAGCTTTGGGTTTTGGAGGCTTCTTAACCTTTCGTATCCACTGTATTAAGGTGCCGACGTATGGGCGAGAGTTTAAGAGTACAAAATAAAAAATAGCAATAAGGTGTCAGCGTATATTATCTTCATTTTTGGCCTTCACATCGTGGGTTGATTCCTTCTTCATCATATAGTGCCTAGAAGAGATCCCAGCTCGTCCGTTTGCGTCTTCTGGTCTATCCATCTCCAAGTCCTCGCGTCTCTCCCGCAAGAAAACCTCACACCGAAACCCTCTTTCATCAACAATGTCTCTTCCAGGAAGTACCCCAGCAGTAGTCAATGCCATTGAACGAGTTTTGTTTTAGTGGCTTGTGTCCCTTCTGGGGATAAGAAGGATGAATCGTGCCTTCGTGATGAATTATGGGATGAACTGAGTGCCATTCGATCCCATGTTCGAAAGGGCATGCGTACCCCGGAGGTGGAAGGGATCAGGGCTTAATAGAAGATAGTTTTGATAATCAGTACTTCTTATTCCCTAAAAGCATAGCGAAAGAGAACGTAGTGAGAGCATAGCACAACCACTTGACAGTAAGGGCCTTTCTTCCCAGCCCCAGGGGAGAGTTTCCAACGGCAGATGGTTCAGGTCTGGTATGTGGTATCAACTGCAGTGATCACTGTCGAGCATCCATTGAAGAAGATGGGTCTTCGCGTGATGGGCGCTGGCCTCTTTAACCAGACGCACTTTGTCCACTCTACCTGGAGCGTGCTAGAATAACTCATCCAGGAAGGCAGCACGCCTCTGGAGCGTGGTGGATCAAACTGTTTGTTCTGGATGGGATGCCGTCTGTGACTCGAGAGAGCATCCTCTTCAACTGCTGCTTCAGACATTCGCTTCATGCGCAACAAGGCTTGAGATCTTCTGAAAGTCTGGGGAAAAGATTCAATGGAAGACTATGTGACATCGCGGAAGAAAAAGAAACAACAGTTGAAAACCAATCACGTTACCCGATTGACAGGATAGCTAGGATGTGAGGTTAGAAATTTCCCATATGGTCAGTCTTCTAAATCCACAGGCATAGGAAGCTCAAGTAGAGGATTAAGCCAGAGCAACCTTCATTAGCATTCCGTCGACCGGCTTCGCTGTAATCTGAATGGTCTAGGTTGAGAGAAGTGGTATTCAGTGTTGCTGCACTCGCTACTTTCGCGTTTGAAGCTGGTAGTTGAGAGAAACTCACTGGATATAGTTCCGACTTGACCTTGTACTGGCCATTATCACCAACCTCCGGCCGACCTCTTGAGTCCAGGTCCAACTCGCCCAGGCCAACTTTGGTGAAGGTATATCTGTAGGCCAGCATGGCGATGACGATCCGCGCCTCAATGTTGGCAAGCTCCTGGCCGATGCAATTCCTTGGACCCCTCTCAAAAGGTCTCCAAGCACTCTGCGGGAATACACCTGGTGCGGCTGTAAAGACTGACGCCTCGGAGGTGGGCGAGCCTCCGGCATGTCTCTGGCCGCCTTGGACGAGCCAGCGCTCCGGCCAGAAGTCGTCGGCCGTGTCTCCGAACACGGCGCGGTCGCGGTGGATAATGGCGTGGTTCAGGTAGATCCAGGCGCCGTCGAGGCAGTAGTCGCCGCGGGACGTGGTGACGACGCACGAGCTTTCAGACTTTGGCATGGTCATGCGGACTGTACTAGCTGGCGGATGTAATCTAAGACACTCTCGTATGACGGCCGAGATGTAAGTCATTTGGTGGATAATATGCTCCCCGCCGGGAGACAGGAGCTTAGTACGGATGGCGCCTGGGTCGTGTGTCTCGGGGCCGAGCAGTGCCGTGACTTCGGCCTGTACGGCCTTGAGAGCTCGGGGGGTGCGAGAGAGCTCGTATACCGCCCAGTCAATAAGGGTACTCGTGGTGTCATGACCTGCAAAGAGGAAGGATTTGAGCTGGTCACACGTCTCATCGAGAACAGCAGGCGAGAGGTGATCGATATCTTGCAAGCTCAGCGCGAGGATCGTCCGAGATGATTGACCGTCTGGGGAACCGGACTTGAGCTCGGTGAATTTGGCACGGACGATAGTCTGCAGCCTCTGGGTGATAAGTCTCCCTAGGCGATGGCGAGTCATATAGATAAAGGGTCTGAGCCACCATGGCAGATGAAAATTGTCATTGGCATGCGCTGTATTATGAATGTCAGCCCGAGACAGTGCAGAAGAAATGGGTGATCGGCTAAACACCTACTCTGAATGAGCTCGTTGAAGATATGGATGAAGTCTCTCTGTCGAGAAGGATCAGGTTTCTGCGCCTCCAGATCGACATCCATAGCAACAGCACCGATGATGTCAAAGGTCAGGCTCGTAGTCAGGTCAGTCAGCCTAAAAACGTCGTCCGCTTCAGCATGCTGATCCAATCGCTCCAAGAATAGCATGCTCTTGTCGAGAATACACGGAAGAAGCGTCATCAGGTGGTTTGGAGCAAAGCCTGGGTTGAATCTTCTGCGAACTACCTTCCAGCTCTCGTTCTGCGGATGACTTGTCAGCTCAAACAAACACACAGCGCGTCGCAGAAACGGTTCATGATGTCATTTCTGTGCGGTCCCAAATGAATGTACTATACCTGACGGTTGAGCATTGATAAGCGACCAATCAGAGGGCCGATGCTTGGTATAGAAGGCGCTTTAGGTACACTATATTGGAATTCCTTAGATGGCCTCGAGATTTGTTCGGCAACTGCATGGTCAGCGATGACGGCCATGGGATGGCTGATGGGTCGCATGTCGATCAAGAAGATGGGAGGGGATCCAAGATCCTTATGCATCTCAGCAATGATTGCATCTTTTGCCAGCTGTCAGTAGGAGGCTGGTGTCGAAGCGGGAGTGTATGAGGGGTATCACCTGGATGACGGTCTTGGGCTCCATGATGAGTGTATTCTTGAAAGAGCCGGAGATGGCCCCAGAGAAGCGATGTGGGCAACTGAGGGAGATGGGCGTATTGCTTGTGCCTCTTCTCGACGAGCTTGGTGTACAAGAATATTGATATTGTGAGTAACGATGCTGCGGCTAACACATGGACTGGATGGTCGATGAGAGAAGACATGGTGTGGTACTACATTCAAAAGCAGATAGACTGGTCCTAAAGAAGTGGGAATGTTGAGGGGACATGTGTTTGGAGTAAGTAGAATGTGGAGGCGAAAGCCGGACTACCTAAAAGGACATATGAAATTAAACAGCACCAAAACAATTGACCAGTGAGCGAAAAGTGCTGCTCCTCAAGCCAACCCGAAGGCTTGCATTGGGTAGGTTGGCTTGGGGGTGTCTGAATGACACCGCATAACGTAACATACTGCACATCAACCATCCATCCTTGCTTTACATTATTGGAAAACAGTGGGTCTAATCAATTCTCATTCACTGATGCAGTGGAAGCAATTGCAGGGTTACTCATCGGTGTTGCCAAATTGGTCTTTGTTCTCGTTGCTTTCAGTGCGGGGAGAGTTGGGTCGGCTGACGTATTTTTCTTGGCCCAAGGATTAGACATATCCGATGATCATTGCGGTTCAACTTATTCTGCTGGTGAGGGGCGAAGGCTCACCTTGACATGCTGTGGTGGCCTTCTTACTCTGGCATTTGGGGCTGAACAAGGCTGGAGGGTCGGTGCTACGGTCTTATGCAGGCATACAGGCATAAGTTTGCTTACATGTGCCACAGCAGGAACCAAAGTACAACTAAGCTTCAAAAGGCTATTCACATCTAATCTGGGGCCGCGGGTCTCTAGCGACTTCTGAAATGTTATTGTTTGTGACCTCTTCCCAATTAGTATGTCGTAACTGTTATCTACAAGGTAATTATACGTCATACCCTACTTGCTTTTCTCGATGCCTCTCATGCATTGTAATTGCACAAATGGTCTATTCATCCTCGAGTGCATTGGTAGTCAGACCTGCTGGTTGCTACCTTCACGGTCCAAGATGTTGGAATTCAGTGAGCCAGTTCTACCGCCGATAGTGACAGAAATCTAAGCGAATTTGACAGCTTCATTTTCAAGTAACTCTACTGCAATACTAATCTAATCGACGAATTCAGATTACACAAAGTAATCTCTCACATAGAAATGAATCCCCCACATATCCTTTGACTACCCATACGGGTAGCCTGCTGAGCTGGTTCCGTTGTTGATCAGACCTCCTTCCGTAACCCGCGACCAGTCCATACGAGCCTTAGTTACATTACCTAGAGTTGAAATAGTGACGTTCACAAGAGTGATATTTTCTACTCCGTAAGGTCTAGGCAGTATCGGTGATCAATGCTTGATAAGGATCTTCCATGGTACAACTTTAAAGAAGGCGGTCGAACCATCCCACGACTTGCTCGGGATGCTCCTGGAACCAGCTGTAGGCATCCCAGCGGCGGTTGGTGCCTGAAATCCAGTACAAGCTCTTATCCTCAACTGGCATGGCGTCGTACACGGACTGTACATCACTAGGCAGTGTGTTGAAGTCGTCGTGAACTTGGTAAACAAAAGTAGGGATCTGGACAAGGCTAGCACTTGGAACCAGCTCATAGTCTTCAAAGCGGAAATTAGTAGCGTTGTAGAGCGAGTCGTCGACAGCTGGCATGTAGTCAAGCGAGATACCGGTAAGCTCCAAGACCCTAGATAGGCGTACCCTAACAGTCAGAGGCTGGGCAAATACCTGGGCCTTGACGCCCTCGAATGCCTCGGGGTGGAGTCTGTATGCATGAAGGTTCGAGTTGGCGCCGACACATTTGCTGAAGAGGCCAATCTTCATTTTCTTGGTGTCTTCGCGGCTGTGGACGTAATTTAGCGCTGCGACCATGTCTTGTGACTCCAGCAAGCCCAAGGTATGAGCATATGTGGAATCGCTATCGCCGTGATTGCGGTACTCGTAGGCTAAGACGTTGTATCCAGCCTTGTGCAGGATCTCGTAGTCGGGGACAAAGTTGACTGCCCAGTAGCTACCAGGAGCACGAGCCTCCTCCTCTGTATACCCGCGGATTCCACCTCGGTTGAACCATCGAGGATGGTTGGCGATGATGAGCTTATCAGAACCCTTCTTGGGGAAGAACCAGGCGGCAGAGGTCACTCCGTCCTCCGAGGTGAAGGTCACATTCTCATATTGAAGGCCAACTTCTTCCGGCCTATGAAGGGGGTGGTCAAAGTTCTGAGTTCCGAGGAACCCGTCACCAATCCCGTTGATGATGGTTTGGATGACGGTCTCGGGAGGGGGGGTCGCGGGAGGAACAGGGGGGTAGGTTCCTGTCTCTTGGTCGCGGGGAGTTCCTGTTTCCTGGCCACTGGCGATTGCCAGCGGCATAAGGAGTAGCGAGGAGTAAAGGGATTGAGAGATCCGCATTTTAGTTCCTTAGGGGGTCCTCTGGTGTGTAGATTGAGTTCTTTTGGGATATAATTGCTGTGAGTGCTCTTTGAAGTAATGAAGGATGAAGATGGTTGGTTTCCTGAGGTCTTCCAAGCCTTTATTTATATTTGACCCAAAGCTATGATGCGTTTAAGTTCAACTACAACCGTCGTCACTGAACTTAGCCAGCTGACGTGGCATGGTGTATCTACAGACATATGCGTTAATCTTTCACGGATGTCCATGGCGCAACACCGCCCCAGGTTACCGATCATGCCCTGACTTTTGCTCTCTTCCTGGCTGGTTGGCCATTGCTACCCCAGCCCACTAGGCTGTGCATCTAAGCAGCGTAGCCCTAGTTGGTTTTAGTGTCGTTCATAGACCAATGACGGCCTGCCAGTACAAGATATAGACATGGTCTTAGCTTTTACAGCCTTCAGTAGTGGTGGGTTAGTTTTAGGTTTGCATGAAAACGTGTTTTCCTATTTTGAGGCATGCTAACATGAATAAGAACATTTTCCCAGCCTCCAAACATTACAATATATCAAATTGAAGGGTGCTGTTTTTCGCTAGATTACAGAGTGGTCAGCCTAGCCAAGAGCCTAACATAAAAAAAAAAACGATTAGACAGTACATGATGCTTTGATGGGTGGCCAAGCTCCATCGAAGCTTGTTATTCTCGTACGACCCTCAGCTGCCGTAAAGATAGACTTAAGAGCCGGCATATAGGCCGGGGTTAATCTGACTTTCCGTTCTGGTGCGAGACTGAGAGCGTGGCCCTTCTCCAGACGTGGCATATACAAGAGCCTTCTTAGAATAAGAACGGATATATTGGCTCAATTTAATCCCATTTCAAGCAAAGAACCCACCTTTTACTTATTGTGGCAACAAATAATCCCGCTAGATTTTAAAGTCCGAAGCGTGATCCCAGCTAGAGGCAGATATGGGAGCCCTGCCCCTATCAGGGGGGTTCTCATGACAAACTTAATTAAGTTTCAGACTTTGATGCATTGGTAATCCCGTTGCAAGCCAATAGCCCACCTTTTACTTATTGCAGCAACAGATAATCCCGCTGGGTTTTAAAGTCCGAAGCGTCAACCCGGCTGTGGGCAGACCTGGAACCCAACTCCCATGGCAAACTAAATCGGCACTTACTGTTGGATTAATCGCATGCTACGAATTATTATACTCTAGGTGAGAATATACTGCTCGCTTTGGAGACAATGTTTTATCACGGATGATTCATGAAACCTCTCTCCTCACGGCAAAGATAGGTAATTACTTACCAATAGAACTTAATCTGAATTGAAGAAGTAATTGAGTGCGTGACAAAAATCATGGCAAAATAAATAACTCCCCAATAGCACAATATATATTCTTTATTAGGATAACAAATAGCATGTAACGCTTTCTGCCGTCTTGATGTATAAGCAAAACCTGAGCAATATGAAGCAAAAGATGCGGCGGGGTTTTGTTTCTTGAGCTGATCAGGAAACATCTCATCTCGGCAAGGTTGGCTGATGCTGATCTAAGAAAACCGATTCGGTGATGTGAAACCAGTGTAAGAGGACCTCGAGAAACTATGGGCGAATTGCTGGATTGGTAGCCCGTATATTTGTCTATCCCCTTTATCTATCCCTAGCCCTATTCGACGAATCGACTCGGGGGAGGTCATGCATGGCTCAATCGGCCTCTCATTCAGCCTCATCTATGATTTAGGTGTTGGTGTGCATCGATATGCATGATTACACATCGAGCTACTTCTTGACGCGAAGCTTAAGGTTTCTATCAATACACACCAGGCTTTGAGATATCAGCATCATTCAGAAACCAAAAACAGCAGTATTCACCGGCGAAAAGGACAACAGGGGAAAATAAGGAACAAAAAAAAAAAAGATCTAAGAGAAAAGAGGCCAGAAGGAACTGGAAATGAAGTTGCTGATCTATTTCAGTTGAACTTCATGCTTCCGAGACGTGGTTCCATATACGTAAGTAGTGCCTTTGCGTCCCCTGCTTTGACGTGAAAATATTGGCAGACTATGAAACCTGTTTCGACGATTCCAGCGTCCGAAGAAGCCCCTGAACGCGCCATTGACGGGAATAAGGGGCTCTAATGCACAGCCGGCATCTTCGGTATCGCGTATAGCGTATTGCCCTAGAAGGGCAGGGAACATGTCTAGCCAATCCTACACGATCTCGGTGGACATCCAGTCTAGCCAGAGCAATGTTACTATGTATGCTAATCTCACGTAAGACCGACCACGGCCAAGGCCAGGGTTAGGGACGTTAATCTATTCCCTTGAGTTCTAACTCGTGCGTTATATTCTCTTCCTTAAGACTATCCCAGGAGACTAACGTGTTTCTATGTTAATTGAGTTGCTTTTAAATTTCTTGATATATTATTCATTCTCGAGAGAGTCGTACCCAGTGATCATTTATTTCTAGCTACGACGATGCGGGACTCATATAATGGATTCCTCGCTCTGGCCTGCCTTGGTTTGTTCAGCCAGTGGGCCATCATGATCATGAACGGCTCCTTACGCCTGATGCTCCTGACCGCCTGGACAGGTATTTTCCCCGACGGTATACCTCTCAGAGAAGAATGGACGCGTATTTGGATAGTCGACTTAGCGCTTCGCGTGCTCGTGGCTTTCTTCGGAGCCATTCTCAACGGGGTTGAGTCCAACGAGTTCGGGCCTTATTTATGTTTAGTTGATCTAATCACCACTATTGTTGTCTTCAGCATGATGTTCTTAATCGAGGATCGGCGTGATAGAGGGAAGGGCGCGCTGCGACAGTGAGATCTCCGTTCTCTTACGTATCGTCTCGGATTCACATTGTTACTAACATACCATTTTCCGAATTTGCTAGTCCCAGTTGTTGGCAGATGATGCTTTATTTCTTCGGTGCTGCCTCAATCGTACCCGTGTACATGCGGCTGTATCTCAAAAACCGACTCTCGCCGCGCCTCGAAGTACCGCATAACCAGGCACGAGCCTTGCCGTTTACAGCACTGTGGTGTTCGGTACTCTCTGTTCCCCTTCTTCTTCCTGTCGCCCTCGGAGCCAGCGTATCCCGGATTCAGGTTGGCATAGTAGTCTGGTTGTTCAGTCCAGCGACGGTCGGACCTTTCCAGGACTTGTTAAGCACTCTCATGTCGAAGAGCAATGATATCAACTCCTCGACAAACGAAGCAGCTAGGCCCATCGCTATCGCTTACGGCATCGTGGGGGTGTTAAGCGCGGTAGTCCACTTCTGCGTTGTCGTGTTTACTTTCGTGTCTTCCAAGCTTAGGTGGAGTGACATCTACTGGCCGATCCACGGAGTACGGAGCGGCCCAAGTCTCATGACCGATGGTGCACTGATATTCATACAATCTGGTTACCTCTTCCTCTCAATATGTGTGCTCGCTCTGGGTTACTACGTATTGAAGACCGAGAACTTGTCCGCCACCCACACGCTACTTGGCAGCTTGCATGGCTGGAGGGCCCTGCTGGCGCATACGGCACTAATAGCTGTTTTCGGTCCTGGAGCTGGGTTGGCTTTGTTGCTCGGCAGGAAGGAAATAACAGCAGCTTCTACAATTGCGGCCAGAAAAGGGAACTAACTAGTTAAATCCCTCTCGTGGCGTTGGGCCTCTTCCGCGAAGAGCTACAGGTGAGGATCTTCAAGGGGGATCTTTATTTCGGCAAACGAATTAAATGAGACATGTAGTATCACATAGTGAACAAAGGTTTACATTAGTAGGTCAGGCCATTTAATAGATCAATTATCGATATACTGACAAGTGATAAACTGATAACTAATATCAAGAATGTTAGGTACCTACGCCTTCTCTACAAGCTGTTTGATGGACAAACTTCACCTCTTCATCATGCATCATGCACGTTGGAACTGTCCACGCAGGTGTTGATGGTTCGGTTTGATTTATGTGCTTTTATCGTGTTGTCTGGTTTAATTACTCAATTAAGCAGTCATCCACAAGCATAAATGTATGTACTTGATGCTCTTGTGACTTCCTATACTTGTAGCATCTCTCCCAGCTGGTAGAAGGCTACCGCAATGTTCCTTTCTCTCTCTAGAGATTCAAAGTATGGATTACAGCATATCACTCATGTAAATTAAATAACAAGACGATAGAACTTTAGACAATGTATGGTTATATGACAAAGGATACTTTTGTGGGGGTCTAGGATGCCGTTTCCGGTGGTGGAGAGGTAAACCGGAGGATGGTGACTTGACCAGATAGGCTCCCGAGCACCATTGTGGTCAGGTGCACAGCTGAGCGCCACGGTCGATACTGAATTGGGAGTCGAAGTAATCTGTGCCCATTCCACGTGATCCAGACCCCGTCGGGGCTAATCCCGTAGCCGGAGAAGCTGGATGACACCGGGGCATTGTTCAACTGGGTAGGAGGGAAGTTGGATAAGGCTATCACCCCGTAGCCGGTTTCGAGACCTGAACCATCGGGAGTGAAACGAACGAGGTCGCCGTATCCGGGGACTAGGGCTAGGCCTCGGCCTCGGTCAAAAGTTGACCCCGACTCAAAACTACATGTATATAGGTGTTGGCTTGTTTCTATACACCATAGCCGAATTTGATCATCGGCTCGAGTCACGAGAAATAAGCTTATCGCAACGAACTTGGAGTCACTTGAGAATGCGCAGGCCCTGCTATATCCTAGGTAGTTTGACTCAAGGAGGCATTTGCCAGTGTCGCAATGCCATACCTGCAGCATGTCCTTTAGATGGGATGCAAAAAGTGTCGAGTCCGGCGAAAACGTCATTTCCAACTCCAAGGGTAGCGTCCCGTGTGTCCAACTTTGCTTACAGCGCCAATCACTGGTGTTCCAGAGGTGAACATAACTTTCGTCAGAGGTGGCAACGAGTCGTCCGTTGGGAGAGAAGAGTGCTGGCATATGACTGGGCCCCGTTTCGAGAACTCTCATACATTGCCCTGTTTCAACGAGCCATATGCCAGTTGTATATCCATGAGGTGTATCATTTTGCCGCGTGATGATCACCACCATGCTTGAATCGGGAGAAAACTCGGCATAGACAACAACGGGGTCATCTATGTGGAGCGTTTGCACAGGCGCGCCCGTATCAACGCGCAAGATTTGGGGAGATGCGGGCGAATCTTTCGAAGGGCCTACTAAGATGAGCGACCAGTCCTTGGACAGCGCTGTAACAGTCGATGTGAAAACCCTTTTGCACTCGCCAGTCATGGCATCCCAGATCGTGAGCTTGAGCCGTCTGAGGTCGCAACGAGAGCTGAGTCAGGTGAAATGCTCGCACTTCTTACCTTAGCACGACTCTCGGTCTGTTTGGAAATGTGATGGTCGTTCGAGGCATCAATTAGCCAGATTCGTACAGTCTCGTCATGGGATGCCGAGGCCAGCAGAGCCGAGTCACGGGAAAAGGCCATATGGTGAATTTTACTTCCGTGTCCTGTAAGTACTTGCACACATTCCCCTGTTTCCACATTCCAGATCCAAATGTCATTATCATTGCTTGCAGCGAGCAACACAGAATCGTGAGAGAATACAATCGAGGTGATTGTTCTTGTATGCTTCAGTTCCTGCACGCACTCTCCGCTGTTGGTCTGAAATATCTTGACGGTTGCATCGACGCTACTAGAATAAGCGAAATGGGCCGAGTCGTGAGAGAAGTCAAGCGCACGTCTTCCATGGCGTATGTCATGATCTATCAGGAGTGGCGTATTGCTTCTGGCGTCTAGATTCCATAGCCGCACAATCCCGCCCCAAGAAGCAGTTGCGGCGAATTTAGCGTCGGGCGAGAAGGCGACCCAATCCACTTGATTGTTTTTCGCGTCGAACAGGCGATTGAATTCACCTATCTCTGCTTTCCAAATCTCGAAAGGTTTGGCAAACCAGCCTGATACAAAGAGTGTCGGGGTGGAAGAACCGAAGCCATAGATCACCCCCTCTGCATAATCTTTGATTGTTATGATGCATTCCCCCGTGCTAACACTCCAGACACGGATTGGGCCAGAACTTGAAACTGCTAATGCACGAGTGGAGTCATCCGAAAAGACAACCATGATGACTCGACCTTCGTGGCCCTCCAGCATCCATATGCATTGACCTGTATCCACGTCCCAGATCCTAAAATAGTGTTTCGTCTGATCGGGTGATGCCACCAGTTTGGAATCGGGAGAAAATGATACGAAATCCGTATTACACTCAAGGATTTGCAGACTTCGGCCCCAATCAACTTCAACTTTGGGCTGAAGGGCAATCCACTCAGGCATCACCTTCTCATACACTTTGCGGAGGTAGCTCTTCATGGGTGCGAAGATAAGCGAGGATGAGTACAACTGAAGGGGTGTGGCGTCGATGACTGATGTGTTGGCAATAACGAAGGAGAGGGCATCATCGAGCATGAGAGAAAGTTCCTTGCCATCTCGCGGCTTTATATGCATGGGCATCACATGTCAGCTCAGGAGCTAAGCAAAAGAAGATGATGGGGCATGCACTTACGTCAATCAGCATTTGCAGAGTCTTCAGATGACCGATACACCCGTAGACACCTCCCAACAGACCAAGGCATTCCAGCCAATGGAGGAAATGGGTTTGGAAAAATTGGTGAACCAAGCCACCATCAACCAGCATATCGCCTGCATGCTGGATGTGGCGCACCCAGTAGGAGCATGAATATTGAAGCTCAGGAGAAAGAGACGCATTAACCGTCTCAATTTTGATCGACGAGCGCTCTGTCACCCAACTCGAGAGGTTGCACATGTTCTGTTTGAGCTCCCTATCGAGCAAGGTTAAGGCTCTTGATGCTATATCAGCATGAGTTCCTTTCTCATCAATCCAGAAAGCAGTTGCTTCCTTGTTCTTGGTATCTGTCAAGAAATCTCTCAAGGATAGATGTAGCATTCTCACTGGCGAATCGGGCGAGGTTGGAATACTGAGCACTGAGTGAAGCATCATAAGATGATCGTCAATGTGATTTCTTGGAACTTGAAGGAGTCGGCTCAGCGATTCCGTAGAAAGCGGCGTTTCCAGCATGATGATGGAGCCCACAATCGACGTAAACTTCTGTATGACTTTGCTTCTATCATCCGCATCCATTCCAACCACCAATTTGTTCAAGATAGGGAGGTATGTAGAGTCAAGATGGGACTTAGTTTCCGTTTTTCCGTATGCAAGAACGTCCTGGATCTGATCGTCGGGGTTTCCAAACTTAACATCCGCAATGAAGCGACACATGGTAGTAGCGAAGATGAAAAGAGGCACAGCCATCTCTACCAGCTGCCGTCTTCTGTCCTGTCTGGGCCAGTCAGAGGGCAGGCGACGATAATCAGAAGTTACTATGCAATTCCACTCTGTCCTGATCTGGTCCAACCGATAGTCTAGAAAGACGGAGATGTCATGCTCAATCACGGGCTCAGGGAGTTCATGAAGGATCACTGGATGGTAGGATCCGGCTGTCGCTTTCCCAAATGCCCGACGGTTCGGTATTTCAGGCCGGCTTGTGATGAAAATCTTCAACTGTGGCACTTTCATGACGCTAAAATCCGTAAACAGGTTGATGAGCAAATCAATGTCTTGATCTCGTCCACACTCATCGAGAGCGTCGACAATTAAAACGATCGGGTGGTCGGGTCGGTGTTTTTGCGACTCCATGAGCGGCTCTATAACAAGATTTTTCAGTTGCTGTCCCGGTGCCCTCTTGAGAAAACCAGCATCCTTGTCCAAGGCCTCCTTAACGGCTGTACTGAACTCGGGAACTTTGATGACCATATCAGCAGCAATGGTGGAGAAGAACTTTGACAAGGTGCTGCGTTCGGCCTCGCCGGTCTTGAAGAAGAAGCTTGCGCCGAGCATCTTGTCGTCGTCAAGGCGCTGTGCAACAGTTCGCGAGATGGTAGACTTGCCTGTGCCAGCCATGCCATTAAGCCAAAACACGCGCGCTCCATCGGGATCCTTCACCCAGTCTTGTATTTGCTGGAGCAGATCAACTCGGGTGTCTGGTAAGCATGTCAACTCGTGGTCTTCTGTGTGAGAACCAAAGCACGCCCCTTCGGCAACAGGCAATTGGCTCAGCAGTTCCAGATGGCGCACGCCGGCTCCGACTTCTAAAATTTCGGCACTGAGACCGTCAGCGCGGGCTAGCTGGGGACAGATCAAGGTGATGATGGAGAGTTTCACTTACGCTTGGTCTACTTGCAAAGCAGAATTTATATTCTGGCCACAGTTTCGCAGATTCCCAAGTATCCCGTCAATTTCGCTTTTTTTAAATGGCCATTTAAGAGCCCGTAGTCCAAACCTAGTCATTATCTTCTGGCCTTTTTCGAGACCCATCTTTTCGTCTACCTTCTTGAGTTGACCCAGAGCCTCTGCAATCGCGGTCTGGAGCTGGTGGGATGTTGCCAGTCTATCACCATTGCAACCTCTTAGTAGGCGCTGCACACTCTCTGCGATACCCTTGAGGATGATTATTTCCGTCTGCACCGTGTCGATGTCGGATTTGGCTTTACGGACCTCCTGGCCATATTTATAGCACTGCGCGACTATCTTCGCCGCCATGTTGACAACAGCGATGGCATTAGCCGCTATACCGAGTCCTTCCATGTTTTCGGTGGATTTTTTACCTGAAATGAGTTTCGAGGTTTGATGGGTAGATTGGTGAGGATGAGAGGGGCGAGGGGTATTGCGCGGGCAATTAATCCTCAAATACTGGTGAGCATTCGACAGTGTCGAGACACTGTGTAGCTCTTACTGTGTGCAAAACAGTTAAGGCGGATTGGCGTGGCTTCTAGGCAGTGATTTGGTATTTTCTACTGCACTTTGGTCAATATTAAGGGGCTGTAAGACGAAGAGCTGCAACGTTGATTGGAGGCAAGGACAAGCTGAGGGCGCTGTGGCTGCATCCCAGCGGCAGCATGAATGCCCATCATACCCGCCTTTCTGCCTTGCGAATGCAAGCTCTCTGCACATCGTAAAGTAGAATAAATGTTCGTGGGTCTGAAGCACCGAGATGTTGCATCAACCTCCCACCGAGCCAATGTTCAAGCGTAATGGGCAGACAAGCTCGAAGAGGAAGTGGCACAGAACACTTCCTAAAGTCTAGTCAAAATGGTTAGTTGAGGGAGGTGGGATTCCAATTCTTTAGGAATACCCTACAGACAATCCAAACATATCCACTGTCAATGAACAGTACTATGTATGATGAAATTGGCTATGACCGTGGCTTTCCTCGTGTAGAAATGCCATTAGGATGATGGAATTAATACGGCGCATCAACTATACAACCAAGCCGGACTGACCACCTACGTTCACCTAGCATAAAGTTTTGGTGAACGACCGTTGTCGCTGTGCGAAGCGGTGGAAGCCAAACTGGCAAGAGCTGTCTTAGCCGAAGCCAGATATTGTTTAGCTTTTCCATCTACTGTAGTCAAGATTACGCTGTTGTTGGTGCTAGAAATGGACAGCCTGCCCGCGATGAAATGGACGTTCTGTAGTCTGAGGCCAGGGCAGCCTTCTCTTATTCCATGCAGAAATCTCGCGTTGGGAAAAAAAGCCAGAGAAGTCCGGGTATAAGATTTTTATGTGTGCATTCCATTTTTTTCTCAACCATACGAGACTATTAAATTTGGTATTCTGTAGAGTGAAAGCAGCAATCCACAGGGCCGTAATACATAAAAGGGGGTATATGGTGATGTTTATCCCCCCGACTTAGTGTCCAGCAGGCCAGTTCCGGTTGAACGGAACCAAAGCCCCATTCATCGTTTTAGCAATAGAACGGTCTGATAAAAAGAGACATAACTTTGCAACGTCCTCCAGCGGAACATCATTGACCCCATAGTTGAACCCAGGCATATGCTTCTCGATTAACCCCAACCCTTCCATGTTAACCCCTTCAACCAGCGAGTCCTGTATGTTTGTTGCTGCCAAACCTCCCAATTGTAGCATAGTGCAAGTGATGTTTTTCTCCAAGTAGTAGGCTGCAGTGTTGCGGGTAAGAGCGAGAACCCCATGCTTCGATACCAAATAAGCCAATCCACCATCGATACCACAAACAGAAGCATTTGAGCCCATATTGATAATGGATCCTCCTGGTGGGGACTGTGCAAGCATTGCGTTAACAGCAGCTTTCGTGCAAACGAATGCTCCCGTAAGGTTGACTCGCAAGATTCGATCCCACATCTCTTGCGAGCATGTCCCTGCTGGATCGAACTTGTCGAGAACAGCGGCGTTGTTGACTAGAACGTCAAGACGCCCAAAACGCTTCACAATATCCTCGACGAGTGAGTCTATCTCGATCTGGGAGGCGACATCGGCCCTTTTAATGATGAACCTTCCGGGATAACTCTCGGTCCACAATTTTGATGTCGCCTCAAGACGCTCTTCATGAATATCACAGATGGTGACATTGTGACCCTTGTCAAGATATGCGGTCGCAATGGTTTTACCCAATCCGCCAGCTGCCCCGGTGACCAAGATTGAGAGAGTGTTGGATGAATCTGACATGATGTAGGAACAAATTTGCGTTTGATACAAGAGGACTTTGAATAATGATGTGTAAAGTAGAAGTGCCGAGACAGTTCACGCAAGCAGGGCATGGCCGACTTTATACCCCTTTCGACATCAAAAAAGAGCCCTTTACTAGCAGTGACCGGAAATACACTCTTCTACCAGACGGTCTCTTCCGCTTCTAGACAGCTTGCTCTCGTCCAGGGCTAGTTAACGTGGTAAATGCCGAAGAGAAATTCTACGAATACGACCTGGAAACCGCACTAGTGACGCACATCTCGTCTGTCGTCTAAGAAATGGGGCTTCCAACCCCACATTACCCCTTGCCCAAGCCGGCCTGGGTAGACCTGCTATGAGAGGGAGGGTGTTATTAACTAATTATTGACCCTAAGAATCCCGAAGTGTTCATTTCCTCCGTTCTTTTAAGGTCATTGCCGTGTAATTTTTACGATACTGACTGAAAATAGTCTAGGAAGTCTAGACTCCACGGCATACAACACTCCAGGAGCAGGGCATTGACTCAACCAGTTAGGTAAGAAGACCGAGAAAAGCCCCATGATGAGACCTAAATATTATCAAGCATAGTTCATTTTTTTTCAGTCCCAATCTAATTTGTTTAACTAGGGAGAGAGTTGGTTGTTGGTAGCCGAAAGTCCTATGCTGCTCGCATGTCACTAACATAAGTCCCACCACCCCATTTGTAGATTTCCCCTTCACTTCCCTTCCTGTTCAAGCATTCCCCAAATATTATTCAAACTCTCTGCAAGAGAAGGGTGTGCCCACACCGCGTCTCGGAGCGCCGTCCACTTGCTGCCTGCAATCATAGCCATCTGCACCACACTCATGATCTCACCACCCTCCAGCCCCAAGCACGTGAAGCCCAAGATCTTCTGAGAGTCAGCGTCGATGATAGCCTTCATCATTCCTCTTGTTTCGTCAGTCTCTAAAGCTCTGGCGACGTACGCCATCGGCATCCTCGCTACTTGGATCTTCGCGTTCGGATACTTCTCCCTCGCCTCTTTCTCATGTAGACCAACATGAGCAAGCTGCGGGTCCGTGTAAACGACATATGGCAGGATTCGGTCCACAGTTGTCATGGCAGTGGAGTGGGAGGCCTTGTCGAGCAAGTTTCCTTGCAGCAACCGGAAATCGTCGTAGGAGACGTGTGTGAACGCCGGTGGGCCTTTGACATCGCCGAGAGCCCAGACACGTGGGTTGGAGGTTTGCAACGTTTCATCGACCACAATGTGGCCGCGAGTAGTGGTCTTTATCCCAGCGGTATCAAGGTTCAGGGATTTCGTATTGGGAATTCGACCGGCGGCGAACAGGATATGGGATCCGGTGAATTTGGATGTACCCTCCGGTCCTGAAGCGGTTGCCGAGATAGCCTTGGCAGGATCAGTGCTACCAGTGGCACTAACTTCCGTCAGGGAGGCCTTGAGAAACACAGAAATGCCGTCTTCTTTGAGAATCTTGAGCATCTCATCGGCGACTTCCTTATCCTCCCGGGGAAGGAGCTGAGAATTTCGTTGTATGATGGTTACATCAGCACCCAGGCGGCGGAAGAGCTGGCCGAATTCGAGACCAATGTAGCCTCCCCCAACCACAATGAGATGTGAGGGAACAACTCCGAGCTCCTGGATAGAAGTCGAATCAAGGACAGTGCCAGCGGGAAAGCTTTTCGCGTTGAAGCCCTCAATATTGGGGGGCGCTGGCCGCTCTCCCGTGCAAATGAAGATCTTGTCGGCAGTAATCGCCTTGTCATCGCCGTTTTTGCCGGCAACTTTAATCGTGCGCTCATTCTCAAAGCTCGCGGAACCCGAGATGACGTTGACGCCGGCATCACGGAGCCTGCGTTCACTGCCAGACCGGAACGAGTCGACAATGTCGCGCTTGCGCTGTCTCACCTTTTCCATATTAATGCGTACTTCCTCAGGCTTCAGGCTAATTACGCCGTATTCTGGCCCTCTCCTTGTTAAATAGGCAACCCGGCCGGAGGCAATCATGGTTTTGGTTGGCGTACAGCCTTCGTTGACACAGCAGCCACCAACGTGGGTACTCTCAATGAGTGCGGTCCTCTTTTTGGCTTTTGCGAATGCCATACTGAGCGGCGTCCCGCCTTGGCCGGAGCCGATGATGACGGCATCATAGTGCATCGACATGGCCAGTCGTGGGTTGGCAAATGGTCGTTTATGGGTTGTGTGAGTGGACAGCGACAATATTGATCGCTGGAGGAACGGAGATCGGAGGCCAGTTATCATCGGTAGATTACAATAGCACCAATATTCACCTATTTTCAAGGGTTTTTGAATCAAGCATTCGAGAAGTGACTGAGGGATGGGCCAACGTTTAATATACGAGCATCATGCTGCGGGGAAGCTGGCTGACAGTACGTCAGAGCATTGGAATGTTAAGGTTTGGACGAATCAGCTCCGCCAATTAGTGTGGTCAGAATAACGAGTAGATGGACCCGTATCTGTAATGCTGGGTAATGACTTACTAACTGAGCTATCATCACATGAAAGAGGCGTGCTAGGCATGTGATTTAAATCAAAGTAGGTATGGTTAGATATCCTCACACCTTCTCATTCCAGTGCCAGACTGATCTTTGAATTCATCTAACGAAAATTATCAAGATAGCGCCATGTTATTCTGTTCCTACTGCTGAAAATTCAAAATCTCGGCCAGTTTTGACCATGTCGCAGCGGGATACTCTCCTGTTAACCACATATTCCCTGCATGATCCCTTCCATTAATAATGAGAAGGCAGGTAGAGAAGAATCCTTTCGACGTCTCGATGTTACGTGAATGATAATAGACAGGACGGCCTGGCTTCCAAGTAACGTCGTATTGCGGTGACGCGCTCCCAGCCTTCACAACGGCTCGGCTGAAGTCAACCGTTTGCACAAGCTTGGCCGAGCCCCAATTTGATGAGCTGGCGAGTAGGCCGTTATAGTCTCCAAACATAGGGAGCCGACCGGTTGCTTTCATTGATGTCGCTATTTCGCCTGCTGTGACTTTCAGTTGTTCTTCGGTGGTTTGGGCCTCAATAGCTCCGCGCATTTTCACCGCCAGTTCTCCGATCTTCATCTCCAAGGCTTCTACTACCGGGCAACTGACAACAACTCCGGATGGAGCATTCTGCACGTATGCTCCGTTTTCTTTGAACGCCGATTTCGCTCGGCCTCGTGGGTCCGCCGCGAGTATCAGATTAATCGGTCGAGTTGAACCCACCGGGAGAGTATGTGCTGCCAGACGCACACTAAGCGCCAGAAGAATGTCGCCCTCTGATATAAACGATATCCCATTCTCCTCTGAAAGCTTTCCTTTGGCATCATTTCTCGCATTCTCAACCAGCGCGTCCATGATCGCCTTTGGTACGCACATCATCTGGGAATCATACGCCGTCCACCAGGAATCCCACATCAGCCAGAGGGTCCAGCTCAACATCTTCCAGCCCGTCAGTCTCATATGATCAAGTGCATGTTTTCCTTGAGTTGCTGATTTGTATAGCGGAGCCATGCCGTCCTCCACACTCATAAAATCGGCCTTCTCCTCAGGCTTCCCTGCCAAGTGGCATTGCCAAGCTTCAAGAACGGCCTTCAATCCGCTCAAGTCGGATACAATATGGTTGAAATTGATGGAGACGAGTGTCCCGTCTTCAAAGGTCACAACATGGAGGGCAAATTGAGGGAGATCAGAGTACAAATAATCATCCAGCTTCCTTGGGGCTCCAGGTCCCACGCCGAGGGAGGAGTAAGATCGGGGGCTTGGGAACAAGGTAGGGCCTGAGCCAGCAGCGGGGAGCTTTGACGCCTCTGGATGCTCAGACATGCGCACATTGAAGTGCTCTTTGGTGAAGTAAATGGGCGGTCGCTCTGGGGTGAACGGCCGGGGGACGTGCACCTCGATCTTGCCATCAGGCTGGCGTTGGGTATCGCGGTCAGCTTCGCACCACCAATCGAACATATCTCACCGGTTTGGGGACCATGTCACAAACCTTCAAGCGGAGCCTTCCTCCTAGCTTTCTCCAACCTTCACACTGGAAAAGCTCTGACAGGGAATTCCCGAGCATGTCTGCATCCAGCACGTCGTCGAACCGCAGAGTCCACATCAAGGTATGGCTACGTAGGTAAAACACGTCGTCAAACAAGTGCATCGGGAGTACCTCGTCGGTAGGGACGCGCTCTGGAAGCGGCCTTTTCGGGGCAAGCCCAAGCATTCTGGCAATGTACGACATGTTGCGTAAGAGGCGCTCCTTGATACAGATTAAAGATTGAAGGAAGCTCCCGGGACACCGGTTTGGTGGAATGCAAGTTTTTTTTCTATCAAACCGCGCGGTCCGGACTTCACGGAGAGGGGAAATAGGGGAAGCATGGAGCTGGAATTCGGGCTAAGGCCTGCAACGACGCTATATTCTGACAGCCAGGCATGTCATCCTACGAGCTTTTTATTAGTCTTCGTTCGGCATATCCTAGTTAATTAGTACGTCATCAATTGGCACACCAATGCTGCATTTGGTGTTTAGTTGGCTTAATTTCTTCAAGGTGTCCCTCATCATGTGCAATGATAAGCTTTAGCCTTCCCCCAGTTCCTGATCTTCCAATGAAAGCTTCTTCGCCAGAAAGACCTAATAAACAACGATGAGGACAAACGAAGGGATGTGCTGGTCAGTCAAGCAGGGGTGCCACAAGCCCTGACTTCCTAACACCAGAGGCAAGGGAAACCCAGCCAAATTCAAGATATAGTTGTACAAAGAAAACATCATGTCTAGCTAGGCTTGCATTCGCTTGTCGTTAATTAATTGTAACATGTTACCAAAAGACCACGTTCTTCTCTTCTCTAATAGCTCCCGTATTGTCTTCAGTTGCTCTTCAAACTGCAACCTCATTGGTGACTCTTCTGAAGTGGTGCAGTACAGCACACATCGCCTCTGCCAGTTCAAGACAGCGTCCAGCATTGGTAGACTGACCTTCGCCATGTTGAGATATTCTATCGTGACGCTAGCCTGGGCTCCCAATTGACACAGGTTCAAGGAACGAGAAGATTCAAGTCTCGTTATCCAGTATTTCCATGGAGTAGTTTTTTGTTTGTTTTCAGAAGTGAATTCTTCGTTGGGACAGTAGCCAAGAGACAGGAGCCAGCGGACTACATGATGTGCCGGCTTGACACGGTCAAATAGTGGCACATCACATAACGCTGTTTTAGAATGTTCTTTTGAGAGAATGTAGTTGGAATACACCGGGTTCGTTGCATGAAAGAGCAATGGATAGCAACTCTCGAGCGTGTCCAAGCTAGGATTCTTGTCGCGAAATCTCTCAATCAAGTCTAGCATCCCGGCTTCGACGGCGAGGCGTAGAATGATCTTCTCCGGTGGGAAATCTCCCCACGGGTAGTCCGAAGCCCACCTGCTTGCTATTTGGGCCATCTGCAGGACATCCACGAGGGCAGCCACCACATGCGTTATCTGGGTTCCAGTCTTCCAGTTGGCCCAAAGAACCCGCCGCCAGACATCATAAACATGCTCGATGCACTGGGAGGGGGAATGCGAATTGTTCTGATTGGCGCTACAATGTGCCAAATGCAGAGACAAGCATCCTACAGCCGCCTGCGCGTCAAACTCATGCTCGGCGCCCAAGCTAAGGCAGTCCAGCTCCCATGTTTCCTCCATATCGAGAAAGTCATACACGCTTCGATGCATGAAAATTATGACTGAGTCTGCGGCAAAGGTCTCATGGCACTTGTGATAACCCCCAAAGCTGACTTGGCCACAGAAGCAGAACTTTTGCGGTAGACTGTGTGATCGGCGCACCTCAAGCAAGCCCCCGCAGCGACTCCTTAATCGCCCTTCGATGCGATTGCAATTCGCATCTTTCTCGATTGTACTAAATCCATATTTCAGAGTTTCAGCCAGCCGGGACGAGTCATAGTCGTGCCAGTCTAGCTGTGCAAGGCCCAGCGTGGGAACACCTATGCCATGCTGGGCGATGTATAATTTACAAATCTTAAGAATCCTGGCAGACTGAAGCAGATATCTCTTGTCGACTCGCGTAAGCATATCTCGGAAGAGGTCTTCGAGTTTCTCTGGCAGCTCATCAATTCGCTTCCTCAACTCAGAGGGCGAATCGCTCGCAGCCAGCCCATCAAGGAGCGAGCGGCAGGCCAAAACAACCCACAGGAATACTCCAGATGCCTTCTCCACCATCTCTCGGATGAGATGCTTCGCACTAGCCGGATCGGAGTCATATCGTCCATACTCGTAAAGGGGTGATTTCAGCTTGCTCTGAATGTACCTTGAGATATCAGGCTGGCTGAGATCTTCCAACTTAAGTTGCGGACATTTGTGAAAAGCTGCAACCAACTTGTGCTCAGGGCGACTGGAAACGACAGCTTTGATCTTAGAACCAGAGGTTAATGTTTCGATGAGTTCAATGCCTTCCAAAATATTCCCAGAGAATTCATCGAGTCCATCGAGGAACAGGCACATTCTAGACACTTGTGAATGATCACGGATCGACTTGCATAATCTAAGGATCTCTTCAGGCCCAGGAAGTGCAAAGTCGATCTCATCATGGCCATAGGCTTGCTCCCAAATGCGCGGAAGAAGCTCTTGGCAAAGTGACGGGTGCAAGGACAAAACCTGATGTAGAATAGACCGGAATAAACCATACAAAGAGTTTTGCTCTTTTGTGCCAAGCTTCCAAATAAAAAAGTCAGCCGTAGCACACGGTTTGCCCCCGGTCCACGTAGAGAGGTATTTCAGCGTCGCTTCGTGGTCAGAAAGGAGCTTCATCAGCGTCGACTTGCCGCTGCCTGCCTTTCCACACAACCAGTAGATTCCAGACCCTGATTCAAACCAATGCGGTAGGAGATCCCACCTTTGAGGTGTGCTTTTCGTGCTCAGCGCCCACCCCAAAGTATCCACGAATGGAGAGGTTATGGATTCTTTCCTCATGTTCATTTCCTGGAATGATAATCGACGAAGTATCTTCTTTTCACACCTTCTCTTCAACTCTAGATCAATCACCTCGACAAATGCATTGCTTCTTGAGCGTGCAGTTTGTTGAATCAAGACTATCATATCAGTCGGCCAATTTGGGTTGATATCCTCCTCCGCCAGGCGCAGCTTAGTTAAATAGTCTGAAGGAATAATGTTATCCAGTCTCTGCACAAGTTGGGCAAGATCATTCAATCTCGCCCGGTAATGTGCACTATCAAACAAGACCCATTTGGAGCTCCTCCACAAGAGGTGAGCGCTCTGCATCTTTCCGGCGGGGTTCAACTTTTTCTGATAATAGTGGTAGTTTTCCTTGAACTTTTCTAGTCTTCTCTGGCTAAGACCAATTCGTTCAGTCGGTAAAGGTATCTGCTGCCGTTCCCGATTGTCCGATTGAAGTTTTGCAACTCCCGCAAAGCCCCCTTCTGAATCGCCCGCAACGTCAGTATTGGTATCGAGACTCCCACTCCACGAGTCATGGCTTTGAATTGGATCTTCAAATTTATTGAGAGATACGAGCCCAGAGGCTTCGTGTGAAGCCTCATCATCATTGAGTATGTTGTGTATCTCATCTAGTATCACTCCAATTGTCCTCATCGTTTCAACATCTCTGAAAGGACTGTGGTCCCCATCATCAAGAAGATGAACTCTATCTGCCCATTGAAGTAACAGAACCCTTTCGAGTTCTAGCTTCTCCACGGTCAGCCTAAACGGCCGTGGGGCATTTTGGAGGATATATAGTTCAGGAACACTCCGGATACAGCCTTGGAAACTAGCGACCAGCTCAGAGAGAGAGGTTGCGATGACTCCTGACGCCTGCGAGGAAATTTTCTTTCCTTCGTCCTCTCGTTTGTTCTCCTGTTGTTTCCCTCCCCATTCAGTTGATTCGGATCCAAAAGTATTGGTGCGGGCATGCGGGTGGGCGTCTGTGGAGCTTGGAATTATGTCGAGAAGTTCTTTGGCATATGATGCCGCGACGGCAGAAGCATATGGCTGCCACAACTTGTTCTTGTGTGAATCGGCGTAGTCACAGATACCACGTATGACCAAACAAGGAAACTGACCCATCAGTCCTGCAGCCTCCATTTCAAAACATGCCATGCCCATTTCGTCTCCGAGGCGATCTCTCGTTATTCCGTGCCGCATAACCTGATTTCCCGAGGCTATCAGCCCATAGTGAATTACGGGAGCATCCGATTGGCGAGGTGTGCGGGAAAGTATCCGGGTAGAGTCGCAATTTGAACATGTCCCCTCACGCTGAGGGTGATCATACCGCGATTCGTACAGCACATCCTTCTCAACACCAGGATGTGCATATCGCGTATTCATGAGTGGATGGTGGTCATAGATTTGTTGGAGGTAGCTTGAGAGCACAGACTCGCCCCGGGCGTGATTGGAGCGGACTGTTGAAACAGCCGCAAGGAGGATACGTGGTGGCCTGTCCAACATGTTGGTGGGCACAAACCTGCCATCCTGCATTGTCTTGCCAAAGTCGAACTGCACGACTCCGCCATGGTTCGGCCCTGGATGGCTGACAACCACATCCCCAAGCCGGATATCGCGCCCAACTCCCGGGACACCTCCACCCACGCCCACTAGCAGCACGAACTGCAGGTTTCTAAAGCTGGAAGCCATCTCGGCGGCCACGATGGCTGCAGATACGGTTCCGGTTCCGCCTCCCGGTAGGCAGGTCATGGCGACATTGCGCGCGCCAATCCGACCCAACGTGTATGAGTTGTGATCATTGGGGTTTTGTTGGAGGATTGGGTGCCGCTCGTCCAAGAGAGCCTGGCTGGCAGCCATCTCCACTGGCAGAGCACAGATCCATCCTGCGGCGTATTTGTCGCGCGCCAACGCGCTGAGTGTCTCCATGGAAGTTGCTGGGGCTCATCTCAGGTTAAGTATGTGCTGATGAATTGAGGGGAATCTTTGGTCACATGTGCATATTCAGCTGAGACGCATCCAAGTACACTTGGTGTTACCCACTATTTTATCCTGGCTGTGTAACTAGCTACAGGGTAAGTTAATCAACCGGCGTGTGAAGCGCACATCATGATTGATGTCAATGGAAATGGTCTGGGTTTAGGGGGGGAAGAGACGTACAAAAGACATATAATGTGATAGACAGACTATATTCTCAACTATCAGTATCAATATAGATTTAAAATTCCTTTTCCGCCAGCTTTCTCCATAACTTCTCATCATAATTTGAGCATGTATTCGCTGAGAGCTCATAGTTACTCTATTCTATGCCACTATTGAAGAGAAAAGTTGAACATGATTTTGAAAGTGGGAATTACAAGATACTCATGATTAAGTTTAAAAAGAAACATTACTACATGCAGCAGCGTCAGTCTTAGTTCAGACACCATCGCTCACTTACTAGATAGAGCCTGTTTTTTTGTCTACGTAGAGTAAGGCTGGAAGAACCCCTGAAAGTTGCGAAACAAAAAAGGGAGGAGACTGAAATTCTATAACAGATGGCAGTGGTGTCTATTGTCTCCTCTAGATCCTTGCTGCCCTCTGCAGTCCTGTTTATTGACGGATATCCGACTGCCCTCTGTAATTCTTACAAGGGTGTTTCAAACACAAGAGCATATAAGACTTAAACGTTAGAGGGAGCTATGCTGGGCGGAGATATTCAAGAGACTTACTTGATGATAAATAATTAGCAATTGTTAAATGTTTTGCAGCTGGCACTATCCGGGATACGGGTCGGGTAGTAGCGTAGCCAACATGACGTGCAGGAGGCATCCCAGCCAACACCCCTACAAGTACAGGGAGCAATATCGAGCGAGGACCCAGAACTAGACTCGTGCCTCTCGATGCTTTTCGGTGGCCTTCCGGAATAGTGGGCTCGTTTGTCGGCAAGAACACGGTTTGGTTGTCATTGGCAGACTTACTTGAATGGCGGATACGGTACAACTACGCTGACCTTCAAGACAGTCCGAAGTTGATGAGCTAACATTTTACCCTCTGAAATAAATCTCCCCATCAATATCAGCCACATAGCAAGAGGAAAGAGACATATCATGTGCTTTCGGATCAAAGTCATGAGTGCACCTGTGCTCGGTTGTCACAGAGATAGCCCCAAAAAGGCCAAGGATGACGCAGAACAGCTGCAGGCTTCGGAGATGGCGCAGAAGAGATGGCAGTTTCTCCATCATAGCTGTCACATTTCCAGACCAAAGGCAGAACCTCGTTGTGTTCCGGCCGGCACCCCGCAAAAAGTAGCACTATCCGGACACGGTCCGATCTAGGACCCGATCCACCTCCGGACAGCTCCCGTTCTCAACGGTTGATGCACATGCGTCATCAAAAACAATCGGAATAATATCAAGGAGAATTCTAGGCTCGTGTCTTCCTGCTATATGCGTCATCAATATAAAATCGGTCCAATAACGGTGATCCGGGGGTGCAGTCCAAAAATCCAAAGTGCCCGGAACCGTAGGCCAACAGCGGGGAAAGGATGGCAGACATGTCATTGAAAGCAGAATCTGGATTTCTAATGTTTATATAATATTTCCCCGCCGGATATCATCACCCAGAATGACAAACTAATGCAACTTTATTGTAGTTTGCTGCTGGCCAGCCAATAGCTGTCATTAATGCTTGACGTCTGCTGCCGACATCATCCCACACGAGCTCCACGCGGTGCTACCCCAAACAAGGGGGGTCTTCCGTCGTCTTAATAGAGAGTATTCATAAATGGCCTTAACCGCTCAATTACCTCACTCTTCTCCTCTCTCGACAATAACTTTCACGGGCACTAAAAAACAAAACCATGGCTCGACCGGCTCTCACACCCAAGGATTTCCAGAATGCCTTCCACTGGGCTGCGACCCAGCAGAATGGCGCCATCCCGAGCTTTGAAACACGATCCAATGACCCGTACAAGTACCAGTCCGGATTCAACAACAACTTTGAGTCGGAAGCCGTGCCTGGAACGATCCCCAAGGGCCAGAACAGCCCAAGGGCGATCAGGTTCGGGCTTTACGCCGAGCAAATCACCGCCACGGCGTTCGTTGCGCCTCGCCACCTGAACAAGAAGGCATGGCTATATCGTGCCAGACCAGCTGTGGCTCACCAGGGATTTGTATGTGCTTTGTCCGTCCTACACGTGGGGGTTTATGTCCATATATGGTTGTGAAATGCTAACCAACGAGAAAAAGGCTGATTTGAAGGATAATCCGGACACGGAATCAACATTCCTCCCCATCAACCCCCGTGTTCACATCTCTCCGACGCAGTTGGCTTGGAAACCTCACCCAGTGCCTGAAGGTGATGTCGACTTCGTCGACGGCCTGAAGACCGTGGCTGGCTCAGGCGATCCTACCCTTCGTGAAGGCCTAGCGACTCACATCTACCTCTGCAACAAGTCCATGTCAAACAAGGCCTTTGTCAATTCAGACGGCGACTTCCTCATCGTTCCCCAGCAGGGAGCCCTCGACATCCAGACCGAGTTCGGTTTCCTCTACGTCCAGCCAGGCGAGATCTGCGTCATCCAGCGCGGCCAGCGTTTCAAGGTCAAGGTAGACGGGCCAACCCGCGGCTACATCCTGGAAATCTGGGGTTCGAACTGGGAGCTCCCCGAGCTCGGACCCCTGGGCGCCAACGGCCTGGCGAACCCTCGCGACTTCCTCCATCCCGTCGCCGCGTACCAGGTCACCCGTGACGATCCCTGGAGCATCACGTACAAGCTGGGCGGCAAGTTCTTCGCGAGCACCCAGAACCACAGCCCGTTCGACGTGATCGCCTGGCACGGGAACTACGTGCCCTTCAAGTACGACCTGACCAAGTTCGTCAACGTCGGCTCCATCTCCGTCGACCACATTGATCCTTCCATCTTCTGCGTCTTGACGGCCAAGTCTCGCGATCCGGCTGCCCCCCTGGCCGACTTCCTGATCTTCTCGCCCCGGTGGGATGTCGCGTCTCACACCTACCGACCTCCGTACTATCACCGCAACGCAGCCTCGGAGCTCATGGGTCTGATCTACGGAGATTACGGCGGACGGTCCGACGAGTTCCAGCCGGGCAGCATCTCCTACGAGTGCGGACACGTGCCGCACGGCGTGGCGTACGAGCAGTTCGCCGAGGCATCCAAGGCAGATCCGCCCGCGATGCAGATCTCGCCGGGGTCGATCGCCTTCATGTTTGAGAGCTGCCGCCCGTTCACCATCACGGACTGGGCGTGGAACTCCAAGGAGAAGCACGAGCACGACCCCAAGATGTGGGATGACCTGGTTGACAACTTTTCCAAGTTCCAGGTGGAGGTTGACGAGATTCTGGCCAAGGCTGGCAAGGCCTAGGTTGATTCGCCATGTGTGATGACCGGGCTGGCTGGGAGGAAGTATATAACTTAGTATGAAGTAGTGAATAAGATGAAGTCATATTTACAAGTCTAGTGACACCTCGCAAGCCTTTGACAGTAGAGTAGATGATAGGCAATGAATTTCGACAAACTCAGAATAATGAGATTCTCATAGTAGGCTCATAGATTAGAAAATGCTATTTATGTGCTAGGTTGTGAGACAAAAAAGAAAGCTCGTGGACCCGAAGCCAAAAATGTGGTTTCGCCCGGGCTCGAACCGGGGACCGTCTCGGCACAATCAGATGAATGTTAGCGAGAAATCATGACCAACTAGACCACGAAACCAAGTGTTGTGATTGGTTGAGGGAGGCCCAGCTAGAATTATTCATGAGGTGCGCATGTCTCGGAACTCAAAATTGGTGGCCGAAAAAGCTTCAATTTCCACCCACCCTAAACCCCTCTGACATTAGAGATGTAACAAGTGGTTACGACAGATCAGAGCATATCTAAGAGGGAATTGCCGATGGAAAGACTTGAGAGATTGCACAGGTATGAGACTCATGCGTCATCAACACGAAACTGAATGCAAATACATCAAATTCAAAACGTTGCTCGGGGTATCTGGAATTATCCTCCTGTCCAACCCGTCCTAAAATACCAAAGCCATGCTACCGTAAACGCCAAGGCAGCGATATTCCTTGTTCCAATCCATGTTATTCTTTTGGTTTACTCCCGTACTTGTCGTACAACCGGTCCCGGCTGGCCTCCACCTCTGCCATGGCGAGGTACTTCTCGAACAGCTGCATATTCGCCTCAATCTTCGCCTTGTCGGGCCCTTTGCTCTGCGTAGAGTCGGATGCTCCCAATGCCGGTTGATCGCTGGCTGCCTCGTTCTGCGCTCTTCGTGGCGAGGGATGTTGGGAGCTATTGATGTCGATCTCGGGAGGGGTGTTGCCTGTAGTCTGCAGCGGCAATTGCGTCATGGTCTTGGCTGGAGGCACCCGGGGTTATCGAACCTGGCGGAGGCAGAGGGGCAGGGCTTGATCGCGTGGATTTTCTCGTAAATGTGCTGCTAGTGGTAGATCGTAGAGGGCGGGATCAATTGACCAGAGCAGTGACCTTCATTCCAAAGCAAAGTTGAAGTAGGTGAGAGCCGGCAGAAATTGAGGAGCAGCGATCCAATAACCAACCATCGCACTTATGCCCAATTGCGGTGCTCGCGGTCTCACATCATCATCACCGCGCCCCACGTTGAGTGCAGGCAGCCTCAGCAATGGGTGAGTCTAGCAAAAAGCTTGTTGCCGCGTAAAGACAGGTTGTATGCATGATGCTTACTTGTATCTCTGCCCTGTGCGCATCGTGTCCACCAGCTGGGATCTGCCTCGCCCGTTGAACCGCCCCCATGCGAACCACCGCGAGGCAAGGCAAGGCAACCACATCTTCATCTTCCTTTGATTATGATTCTCTACGGGCCAGCCACTCGTCCATCATCCTACTAACCGTGCGGTGCAGGTCCCAGTCCCTGCCGCGGATGTTCCTGAACTCGGCGATGCGACAGATGGCCCAGTACTCGTCGGGCACGCGGCCGTCGAGGTGCGCCGCGTTGGACCCGACAATCTCGACGAGCAGGTCGGCAAAGACCTCGACGTCGTCGCACGCCCTCGCCCCCCGCAGCCGCCGCGACTCCGACACCACCCACCCGAGCACGACCAGGAACAGCAGCAGCGGCCGCACCGCCTCGACCACCACGAAGCCCGCCCTCCCCACGCCGTCGTCGTGCACCGCCGCCGCCATCTCGCGCTTGGCCTCCCTCAGCGCCGCCGTCACCGCCCGCAGGTGCCGCGCCATGAGGCCCAGCAGCGCGGGCAGGTCCCCCGCCCGGTCCCACGGGTCGTGCACGATCTCCTTGCCGTACAGCGAGATGGCCAGCCGCATGGCCGTCTCGACGCCCTTGAGCAGCGCGGCGGCCTCGGAGCCGGGGGTGACGGTGTCGGGCGACGAGGACGAGGACGAGGACGAGGACGAGGCGTCTGGGCTGGCGCTGTCGTCGCGCGCGGGGGCGCCGATGGGGGTCGGGTAGTTCTGGATGAGGTAGGCCATGCTGTAGCGGTCCTCCATCATGGCGTCCGGGTGGAACTGGCCGGTGCCCGTCTCGCGGACGCGGAAGACGGCGACCATGAAGAGGACGGCCGAGACGAAGATGTCGAGCATCTTCTCGTCGGTGCAGCAGGGGAGCACCCAGCGGCGGAAGACGGCCGTGATCTCGCGCTTCTTGTCGTCGTCGACCATGTCCATGACCGACCGGTGCTGGCGGTTGGCGATGGGGAGGAGGGGGTCGAGGGCCTTTTCGGCGGAGCCTGTTATGTCCGCCCTGGGGAAGTGAATCAGTATAAGCTGCTCGTCTTAGTAGGCTCTGCTTGCTTACTTGTATGCTATCCATTTCATCTCCGGGGTCAGGGAGTCTACCCCGCCCGTGCTCTGGATGAATTGGTGCAGCCCGTTCATGTGCATGTGCCATAGATCGTCTCGATTGCTCCAGTGCTAATATCACCTCCGTGTTAAAACTCCATTCTTGAATCTAGACCCAAATGCTTAAATAGCGCTGAGATGACAACTTACAGCTAGCAAGGCCAGGGTGGATATGGCCTGGATCAGGACGTGTTTCCGGTTATCCAGAGACGGCTGCTGCAGAAGATCAACTATGTAGCGGCACAGTCTGGAGTAGTGGTGCATGACCGGTATCGTCTCGATCCCCTGGCACGACGCCTCGTAGACGGCGCCGACGGAGATGGCACACTTGAGGACCATCTCCTCGCTGAAGAGCTTCTCGTAGATGTCCCGGTTCCGCAGGGGGTTGTATGTGAGGATGTGCCACGCCTCGAAGGGGTACGTCCTCCGCGGCAGCACATCGAGGTAGAAGCGCAGGGCCGCCTTGTCCCGGCCCGTCATGGTGAAGGGGACGTCGTGCATGATCCAGCCGCTGATGCATGGCGGCACCCCGGGGCTCTGTTCCTGCGCCTTGGGTTGCTTGGGCTGGACCTGTCTGGGAGGCGGCTGCTGCTGCTGCTGCTGCTGCTCTTCTGGAGATGTGCTTTTCCGCCTCACGACGAGACGCTCCGAGTGCTCCGCGCCCTTTGCGCCGCCGCGGGACTCGCGCCTGGACTCGCTCTGCCTGCGCTTCTCGCTGGCTTTGGAGGGTGCGGGCCGGGCATCCTGGAAGCGGACGCGAAAGCGAGCGGCCTTGGTCTCCCCTCTCCCGCCCTTTGCAGATGGTGCGGGAGGGGAGGTTGCCGACGACGATGCTGATGCCGACCTTGAAGACGTCGACGCGCCGCGCTGGATGACTGTGTTCACAAAGGCCGTATCGCCCTGCTTCTGCTTCAGGACCTGTACATTGTTCCGCGTCCAGACGAGGGTTCCGTTGGTGAAGCCGCCATAGATGTACTCCTGGCCTTGGGGTTGCTGCTGCTGCTGCTGGTCGTCACCTGGTGTTGATTTGTTGGCCATTGAGGCTGCCCGGTGGGCTATTTCCCTCACTGGGGCGGGCCTCGCTGCTTTTTCCCGGGACCCCGCGTGTGTGGACAGTGAGCTGAGAGGGCGGGGGTTACCTCAGTGAAATGGGAGCAGGGGTAGGTGAGAGCGGGATGGAATGTTGATGATGATGCTGATGATGATGCTGATGACGGGGTGAGATGGAGTGTCGACAAGGTGCGTTGAGAGTGGAATGACAAATGCCCCGAGCGGGGGTTGTTGGTTGGTTCGTTGGACAGTCGAGGGGCGCGGGGCTCATGTATTTATCACAGAGAGCAACCAACTAGAGGGACGAGACGAGACGAGACGAGACGGGACAGACGGGACTGTGATAGCGCCGCTCTGCTCTCGTGGGAGCTATCAATAGATTTGAGGGCGATGGCGACGGATCTGCCGTCTCACCACCACACACACTCCACGGACTCACAACCGCAAGCGCACCGCAGCCTGGGGATCAAACCAGTCTCGGGGCCGTCAGCACGAAGACTCAATTCGGGGTACCTAGTCAAATAGGCAGTCTCCTCCGCCCCGCATGTCAGAACTTTCCTTGGGTGAGGTGGGCTTATCGCCAAGCGGCCGACCGATGGGCTGGGCTGTAGGCTGGGCTGAGGCTGGTGGGCTGGCGACGAGAGAGATTCAGTCAGCCCTATGCTCAAGAGCGAGGGGATTGCCAATAAGTACCATAGAATGGATGGTGATGGTGGTGGAGGAGGAGTGGCGGTGGCAGGGTGGTTTGGCTGGGCTGCACTGGTTTTGGCTGCAGTCACTTCGGCACGAGGCCAGAACGGATTGAATTGGATGGAGACGGACGGACGGCTGCTATATCCCGTTCCAGGGCTGTCGTCTGCCGCGACCGCGAGGAGGCGTGTGCTCTCTGGCCAAGATCACGCACGTTTCCTGTTCGTTCCGCTCGGACGGTGGACAGCAATGTGGCTAGCAGCAGGTCAGGGGGAATTAGACGCAGGTTAGTGAAGCAGACTACGGCTGGCCGGCAGGTTGCTGGTGGGTGTGGTATTTGTTTGTTTCGCCTTTATTCGAACATGATCCGAGCGTTGGCCAGGTTTTCACCTCCCTGTTTCAGCCGGCGGAGGTGACCCCTTCTACCCACGTCTGCTCTCTCTCCTATGTACTTACGTACAACCAGCTTGCACAGTACCTCGAGGCCAGACCAACAGTCCTACAGCTCGTACAACAATACTATAGAGGGCCAACTACACGTATGCAGGCATACCCACCGCCAAGTGCCGCGATGATGAAGAGTGGGGAGGAGGGTCCAGCTAATGTGCAGCACTCTTTTCAGCCTGCTCGGCCGCATGCCCCCACGCGAATAACCCCTGGGAATAAAGTGAGAATAGAGTGAGTGAAGATGCCAAGGCGTCAGTGAGCACGGCCAGAGTCTACGGGCCAACCGTGCTGTGCTGTGCTTGTGCTTGTTGATGCCAAGATGGAGAGCGCGTCTCCCATCCCCAGCATAAAACACATGGGCCAGCAGTCAACCGCCGGAATAATTGTGCAATTACCTATGGATGGTCAGTACTTTGCCCAGGTGGTATCAAGTCCCTTCTAGCAGGGATGCTTCCTTGCTGGCCAAAGCCGGTGTAAGGCTGGGCCCAGACGCGTGCTGTGCCTCAGCTGAGAATGCGCGTATTGGCGCGACTAATTCATGCAAATGAGGCACAATCAATTTGCCATGAGTCTGACCCAGTCCCGACAGCGTGGTCCAAGCCAAGAAGTCCCATCCCATGTAACTGCAGCACTCATTCAAGATTTGTCACTACCCATACAGGCGAACAATACAGCCAAGTGTGACGATGGCCCGGGCTTATGCATACGTATTCTTTCCACATACTCTCAGACAGGAGCCCAATAATGCAATTCTTCGGTCGTATTATTATGTACTAGATTCCAGCCCAACTAACTGCCACAATCCACCTATTGCAAGCCATGAGGCTGGCAGGGTCCGAGGTATAGGGTAGTTCATGGCTTTTGGTAGTAGTGCAATGATACTTCCGCGATATCAACCGCCATGTAATTAAATCATCGTCATCTGCCGCATCAACTTCAATGACGATGCCTGTATTGGTGCGATGCTCATTTCTGCGAGACTGGCTCATCCCGACTGCCTGTCTGCGCCTCTGGAAGGTTCCATGAGCAGGAATCTTTGGGCGCTGCACGTGAATTGGCGACGGCTGGTGACGGATGGCGACAGACGGATGGCTGCTGTAGCTCAGGAAAGACCTCACTCCCACCTCACTTTCATGCAGTGACGGGACAGTGAGGGGGTCCTGATAACGGGAAGCTGGATTTTTCTTCCATTTCAAGTCTTCCTCTTCCCTCTCGTGCCGTTTATTTTTCTCTCCTCCCCCAGACGCGGCCTGAACCACAACACCAACGATCTCATCGTGAACACTTGCCGTGCTGGTCGCACAAGACATCGGTTGTTTTTTCTTCCTCATACGCGCATTCGATCCCGACCAGAGATCCAGGCAATGCCATTGATCGTGACTCTCAAAGGTAAGTGACGTTCTCGACCCTTCTCCACGTGCAGCATGGCAGCCAAGATGAGTAAATCGTTCGGTTTATTTCGTTGTATTCATTCCTTGCAGTGCGTCATCCCCTAGTCATTCCCCCGCTCTCCGACGAACAATGTCAGGATAGCATCACAGTGCGGCCGGCAACTCTTCAGCCGGCTGAGAGTCCGCCTGTGATGGACACCGAGGCCTCGCCTGGTCCTGCAGCCTCGCCTGGTGTTGTGGTCAAGGAGCCTGGTGATGAGGCCGAGACTGAACCCCAGACTCAAACCAGCGAACCAGCTCCTATCCCTCATGTCCTTGCACCTATCGTGCTCCGCTACATTCGAGACATCTGCCGTAAATGGGGCGTCGAAAACCTAAAAGAGTTCTTCACCATCCCCCAGGGTGACCCTCGATATCATGACTCCCTCCCTGCCAGCATTCGCCGCACGATAATCACCCGCGAGTTTCTTCAAAAGCTCTGCTACATTTCTGAGCACTGCGACTGCGAGGACGCTCGCTTGAGAATTGCCTCTACCTCCATGAACCAGGCCGAGCAGTTCCACGGATACGTTCGCCCGGTTGTGCTCGACTGGGTCATTGCTAGTTTGGTGAGTCTGGCAACAGACTGTTTCCCCAGACTGTTTGTTTCGTCATATCTTCGCTTTTTCCTTTTCTTCTGCTCTTTTCTCTTTTCTTTTCTTTCCTTCTCTTTTCTTCTTTGTTATTGTCTTTTCTTCTCTATTATTAGCTTTTGTTCTCTGTTATTGTCTTTTCGTCTCTATTATGGCAGTTCCTTCTCTATTATTGTCTTTCCTTCCCTATTATTGTTTTTCAATCTCTTTTCTTTTCTTCTCTTTCTTTCTTTTCCTTTCCTTTCCTTCCTTTCTTTCCTTTCTTTTTCAGTGCGTGCTTTTGTTCTTGGACGAGCTAACAAGCAGTGACGCAGCAAACGGATAAAGGTCTCGTCAATTCGGACAGGCAAGCCAAGATGCCTACTACCAAGGAAAAGATGCAGAAGAAGCGACAGGACAAGCAGAAGCAGAAGGAGAAGGAACAGGCCGGCCAAAGCACCGATCACCCTGCACCCAGCTCCGCAGTTGCAAGCCATCCTACCAGCCAGCCCGCACAAAACGACCAGATCATCTGCCTTTCCGACACCGACATGGACTCAAACTCTCCACCTCCAGGTCCTGCTACTGCTATCGCCAATCCAACACCCACGACAGCACGCTCTGAACCTACGCAGTCGATGCCCTCTGAGCCACTGCCCATGATGGTAAGCCCCGAACCTGCCCAGTCAATCTCCTCTCATCGACTTGCGTCTAGAAACTGACTGGGAGTGCCCTTTAGAATCGAAATGCAAACCAGCAGCCTCAAGGCCAAATCCCCCCGAACCAACAGCCTCAAGGCCACATCCCTCTAGGCTACATGCCTCCAGGCTGCCCCCAAGGTTACACCCCTCCAGGTTACATTGCCTTCAACGGGTCGTTCTACCCCGGCGCACCTCGAACTCAGCCGCCAAACGGACCACCAGCTCCCGCCGCCGCACACCGACCCCTTCCCTATACCCAACCTCCTACATCTGGGAATGCGCCCGTCGCTCCTATGTCTGTAGCCCCTATGCGTGGACAGGTCCGCATGGCCCAGGCTGAATCGAGCGAGCTGAATGCCATCGAAGAAGAAAAGGCCCATCTCATCGCCTGCGTCCACTTCAGAGAGGAGCGCATCCGCATCCTCTCCGTGTACGCGGAGCGCGTCGACGCCTCCCCGCCCCCAACACCACAGGAGAAGCTCGAGGCTGCGTACGAAATGGTGAAGAGTCTGGAGAAGCTCGCGATGCCGCCGGGCATGAAGAGCCTCATCACCGACAAGGCGGACGCGTGGATCCTGGATGTCATCAAGCCGAGCCTCGAAAGGGTCAAGAGAGTGTTCGAGAACCCAGACGGTGGTGAGGGGAATCCCTTTGAGGAGGGTGTGCCCCCCTTCAAAGGGATCAAGACGGAGAGAATGGCGCAGAATTGCGAGATCAACCCCATGCTGGAACGGATCAGGAAGCTCGAACGGATGGCTCGGATGGCCGGTCGTCAGTGAGCAGGTGATCTTTTGTCTCTGGGGTATTTGCCGACGTGGTGTGAAGCTACGACAGGGCAAAAGGACTACGTATGATGGACTGTTTGCGAAGGGGGACGGAGTGTGATATTAGTGATGAACTGCAAGGAGAATGAAGTGTGCTATCAGTGATGATTTGCCGTCCGCACGGGAATTAACACACTGCAATGATGGTCTGGATGCAACGAGAGCTGATGAGCTATGAAGTGGACAACAAGGCAAAACTGGAGGCTTTATTCGTGATTTTATGGAAACCGGCTCGACAGCCCAGGTTACGATAGTTCAGATACGAGAAAAATGATTGACGATTGCACTGCTAAAAGTTCTCCTGCGCCGGACGCATGTCCAGCTCGTGAACCCACAACGACGACGGCTGCCTCGACAGCCAGAGATACGTCTCCCCCACGTCCTCGCCCCTCATGCTGGCCCCCGTCCTCGTCTTGTCGCTGTCCTCGTCGGCGATGGGCCCGTTGGCGATGGCGTGGACGACGTGCACCCCGAACCTGCTGTGCTCCTTGGCGACGGCCTGGGCGACCATGCGCACGCTGGCGCGCGAGGCCCCGTACGACGCGTAGTTCTGGTTGGTGCGCAGGGCGCCCAGCGTCCCCGTGAAGACGATGGTGCCCTTGACGGTGCCGCCCGTCTCGGCGAGCGGGGTCTGCCCGCCGTGCTGGGCGTACATGAGCCGGAGGGCCTCCTGGGCGAAGACGACGGCGCCGGTGGTGTAGGTCTGCATGGTCTCGTTGAAGGCCTCGGGCGTCTCCTCGAGGAAGGGCTTGCGGGCGGCGTTGCGGACGTGGTAGACGGCCAGGGCGAGCTTGAGGTCCCTGAAGGCGGGCTCCTCGGCGATCTGGGCAAAGGTCGCGCGGAGGCGGTCGGGGTGGGTGTTGGTGGCGAAGGCGTGGAGGACGCCGCCGTTGGACGAGGTGCGCAGCTCAACGGCGAGGGTGTCGAGGGCGTCCTTGTTGCGGGCGAGGAGGGCGACGGCCATGTTGCCTTTCTGGGGGTCGGCGAGGACGCGGGCGATGCCTGCGCCTGAGGTGCGGCCGGCGCCGATGATGATGGCGAGACCTTGGGGAGCCATTCTGGAGGGGATGCACGATGGCTGGAGATGAAGGTTGTCAGAAGATCGCGACGTTGCAGTGTGACGTTGAAGTGGGATGTCGTGGTTAAAGTGCGGGGCATCGTCGTCAACAGCCGTCAGCCTACGGAGCCCTCACAGTGGACACCGATGTGCTCTAGATATCCCTATAAAATCGTCGCCTTCTCGTTATGATAGGGGCAGAAAATACTGGTTGGTAGATTGTAAATCACTACAAAGCAAAATGGGCCAGGGCCTGACAATGGTGTTGGGTTCTTGTGATCCGGGCTGACTTCATCCAGCGAGAATTGCACCTAACAATCGACCAAAATTCAAGTAATCCGCCGACCGCATTGGAGTTTTATTAAAGGGTTTAATGAACTTTGGTGGAACTACTAAGACAACATGTTATTAATTTTTGGCTTCAGGCTTGGATTATAATGACATGTCTGGAGAGGTAAGATGAGGTTTCGGCGGAAGCATGGAATGGATTTTACCTTGGTTATAGATAGAGTTTCCACCTTTATGAATACAAGACGTAAAGAATGATACTGTCTAGGATAGGCTTAAAATCATGCTTAGAACCTAGCTTGAACTCAAGACTTTGCTATGTAGGAAGCGCCTCTCATAATATCCACTCACATATGCCAGCTCGCCTTAACTTCCACAGCCTCAAACTCACTTGCAATCCTGCAGAGACTTATCGTCTTGTAAAATCTCATGGGGCTTCTCATTGGGCAGGGGCTTTGCAGCCCTCCGATGCCAGATCCTCAGGTTGTAGACAAGGAGCATCGCCGCGAAGCCGACCTGCATGCTGACCATCGAGAGCATCACGAGCCCGCGCGCCTTGAAGATAATAGCACCTAGTTCGAGAGGAATCTGAGCTATCACACAGGCGTATATCACCACGATCGTATGCCCTATCACTGATAAACAAGGAGTGGTGAGATCTGTTGAGAAAACGGCGTGGAAAGTGGCGATATTGGCCTTTATCGCGGCTACGCGAGCAAGTACCCAGGCGACGTACAAACCAACACCCAATAGTCCCGGACTAGAACTGGGATCCTTCCAGGAAGAGAGTTGAAGCATGCTCGTGGAATGTACTAGGTTCGCCACCAAGAACATCTTGTCGGCCCTGTTCTTTCGCCGTGGAACGTCCTCCTTCTCACACGAGTTGGTCTTAGCATCAGCGATAAGGTCCTCGCCGAGGTAGAAAGACAAGAGATGTAGAAGAAGCAAAGAGCCGATGGATGATCCATATGAGGACCTGCCGGCGAGGCGAAGAGGATCCAGCTCCGTGCCGTCTGAACTAGGTGAGCGATTTTGTCATGTCGCTACTCGGAAATAACATACTTCTGGCGAGATCGTACGGGTAGAGGAAACCAGACAGGATCAGGAAGATCCATTGGAAAGAATGGACGTGGCCAGGTCTCAGGTAAGATGCCAGAGTAGTCAACAGACTACCTACAGCGAGACAGCCTGCGGTTACCATCAGGATTCCCGGAGTCTCAACGTACGGGGGAAACATATTGCCGTTAAAATCAACTGCCAGGAATGTGGCTGAGCTGCTGCAGTTGCAGGGTGTGGTATTTTTCGAGGTGTAAACTTTGTAGGGGGTCGCCAGTCTGGTAAAGGTTATGTTATGTAGTGAAGAAGTGAGAACTGTGAGACAGGGATGAATCGGATGTTTTTATCACGATTCAGGGCTGTGCCCGGAAACAAGAGTAAGCAGCACCCGGTGGAGCATTGATGCGTCATTTAGGCAACATTGAAATTATTTAATTCCAGGCAACGTGCAGTTGGCTCAGCGTCTCTTGTTTAACGTGCTCATTGGCTGTGATCTAACTGTTGGTTGGCATTACATTACCTATTCAGGCCGACATTTGCCATGGAAAGTGGGAACTGGGCGCAGTCAGCGAATTATGAGTAATGCTCGTGCAATCACTGCCTCAAAACTACTGTGATTCAAATCCTTTCTTCAAGTCTCATCTCCACTGACTGTGCTAATTATAGCTGCCAACCAACTCTCTTCCTGCCCCAGTTTAGGGCTCTGTTGATAACTCGTCGGTAACCTCTACCTGTGGTCGTAATCAATGTTTTGGTGCATGGAGTTTTTATGCAGTTTCATTTGAATTTCAAGTAGGTGTTGTAAGGATTCACCGAGAACGGAGGATTAATGCAAGGTAGAATCTCAGGTATTTCCATTCGAAATAGAGAGAGAAGTACATTTAATTCCAATCTAAATCAGCTGAAGTCAGCCTAATTCTCTCTCTTTTTCTAGGCTCTTTTATTTTTTAATTAAGAAATTCGTTGGGTGCATCGATTAGAAGCTATTGAACTCAAAGTATCGTTCCCTTCTAAAAGACTTCTGCTCGAGTCACGAATGTATTTTTTTGTTGAATAGCTAACAACTTTCGTAACGGCATTCTCAAATGACTACCATAACCGCACCAGCTTCCATGTAAGAACGATCAGGACTCGTCAAGCTTGACGCCCACACCCTGGCTGATGACAACATCATACTTCTGTTTGCTCCTCTTGACTGGACTGGGATCGTTGAATATCTCCTCAATCTCTTCGAGCGACCTGCCCTTCGTTTCCACGGTGACGAAATACATCAAAACCCAATGAACAGCATGAAGGACCAAAAAGATGGTATATGTTTTCCAACCAATGTTGCCAAGGGCAATTGGGGTTGCATACATATTTATAAAGCCGGAGAGACCACCCAGGAAATTCTTACAGGCAATACCTTTGGCACGGATATCGTTATTCAAGATCTCAGCTGGGTAAAGGGCCTGGAGGGGAGTCCAAGAAAACGAGCTGACGATGCCGTACAGATAAATCATCGCGATGAAGGCGTAACCGGCCCCGGTCTCGATCTTGGCACCGGCCTTTGCCGCTATCACATTGATGGGGATGTACACCAGACCAGTGAGGAAAACTCCCCAGAGGAGTAGCGGACGACGGCCCAGTCTGTCGACAAAGAACGCACCGGCGATACCTCCACAGAAGGAGAAGATGCTGTTCAGGGCGTTGAGTAAGAGTTGCTGCCTTGCGGATTTTATACCGACGGCGTCAATCATTGTTGGCAAGTAGTAGGATATGACCGACCCTCCTGTGAACTGATTGAAGACTGCGACCATCAGGATAATCCACATTCGATAGCGGGCTGGTCGGCTATTGAAGAGCACGCGGTAGTCCCACCACCTGCTCTGGCCATGTTCTGATTCGCGCTCGGTGCCTAGAGACTGCTGCATCTCCTCAAACTCTAGTCTTACGACCGCTGAGTCTGGATCGCCTTCACCGTGGTATTTGACAAGAATTTCACGGGCCTCATCTTCTCTTCGCTTGGCACAGAGCCATCTAGGACTCTCCGGAAGCAGCCAGACCGTACAAGCAACGATGGCAGCTGGTACAGCCTGAATGATGAGCGGGATGCGCCAAGACCACTGATTTGGCATCAATCCAGTTCCATAACACGTCCAAGTTGCGGCTGCGGCGTATTTTGTCAGCTTCATGGTCGTGCCTAGAAAGTCAAACACAGTGATGGGGAAGACCTACTAATAGCTCCCAGATACCAGCCAAACACGTTGTATGCACCACCTGCAAGACCTCTCCATGTCGGGTAGGCCATTTCTACAAGATAGGTCGGTGCAGCAGTAACACAAATAGGAACACCGAATCCAACCAGATACCGGCCACCGATGAATTGGTTGAGGTTCTGGTTGGCAGTTGTCGCCTGCACTACCGAACCGATGATGATGAAGCATGCTCCGATGAACATGGCTACTTTGCGGCCGAAGTTATCGAGGATCAGACCTGCAAAGAACGAGCCAGAGACTTGCCCAACAGGGTAGATGGCAGTTACAAGGCCAATCCCCGATCCTGTTTTGCCGATGCCGAAGTACTTGTGCCAGGTATCCATCGCGTTGATACTGCCCATGACGCTTCCGTCGTATCCGTTCATGATACAGTCTGATTCCCCAGGTCAGTGTTCAGGTGGCAAATCAGGATGAGTAAAGTTAAGACCTACTGAGGGTGCAGAAAACCATTATCCCGTAGAGCTTAAACTGGGCGGCGGTGGTGTACTTTGGCGAATCCTTAGCCACCGCGTCGGCAAGGGCGACAGATTCAACCTTGCGGTGGGCGACTTCATGACCGCCATTGTGCTTCCTTTCACGAGCGGAGCCGGTTTCATTACCCATTTTTGCAATGAAACATGAAAATTCGTTGGTAGATGCGAGAGCTCATAGGGAAAGTTGTTGGTCTATATAAGCGAGCCATGGCCATAATTTTTCCGGCCAAGAGGCCTTGAGAATGATATTGAGCAGGGTTCCCCACACCTTCAGAGGCAGAAGGAGATACATAATACCGGTGGGCAAGAGTGGTGAGTGAGCTACAGCTCGAGACAAGATCCGGCCTGTTTCAAGCAACCGCTACTATTCATTGGCGGCCCAAGGTCTTTTGAGCGTCATTGAAGCAAGTCTCGCGCCATCAACTACGATATAGCATTCGATCCCAGTTTTTCTTTATGCACATTCTCCAACGTTACAACGAACTCACACGGGTGTGTCTTTGAGACACAGGTGTGGGTGGCGAGATGTTCTCGGCTAAATACAAAATCACACAACCCAGAAACACCCCTTCCCAACAAAATCCAGGCTGAGGCTTCCAAGGATACGGTTCTTACCCCGCACACTGACATCTAAGTATGATCATGGGGTATACCTTGGCGTGGAGGGTAATGTTACCCTCTCGGCGGGTTATGACACCGAGAAATCGGCTTATTTTTACTTCAACGTAAATTTAGCCAACTGTATTGGTCGCTCTGATCATGTGACTCCAATTGGTTCTGTTCTCTCAAAATCTTCATTGACTGACTGTTGAGGGAGCTTAGATTGCATGCTATAAATGTTTGTTTACGCCCCGGACGGATTGAGATCCCATGTCTCTTCAGTCTAGGATACCTATGAAGATTTACCTCGATGAATCGGATTTCAGGCACGAATGCATGGTTATAATACCACCGACAAGGCCACCCTCGTCAGTTGCTGAGACTTTTCGATCAATTAAGCAGTGTTAGAAGTTTCATGTGCTCTTCATACTTGGGACCCCCGGGTCTACGCTAGTAATCATAGATGTGTTCGCGGTCAATGGCCTTACTTTACGAATCCTTTTCTATTTTCCTCTTCTCACTTTCATAATTATGACAGACGTCATCGGATCTTAGAGTCCCTTATTCTCTAAATTCCTTTGCGAATAGTTGAATGGACAAGAAGTCTGACTTATCTGGATAATAATTGTGGAGTTGCAATGAGTCATAGCAGAGTTGCAGCCTAAAAACTGTCAGCAGAAAGGCGTGATCCTGGCGGTCAGCTTCCCAACAACAGCTCAGCCAAACTACATTGCTCGTGAGAATATATACACCAGAAAGAGGCGACACCAAGGTGGGATTCAATCATGGCGGACCAAAATGCAAGTACCGCCTCTTCTGGGCCCTCCCAATCCCCGTGCATCACCAATCTCATCTCATCCTACGCAATTCTACCAACCTTGGCTTCGTGGCTATCCTCGGTCGATCTCTATCATCTTGGCCTGACGAGCCGCTACCACCACTCATGTATTCTAGCATCGCCTACTCTGTTCAAGAAACTGCAACGGCTATCTCTTTGCGACGGCCGCGGCCTTGCTCTCCGCCAGGAGTTCAAGCCCCCATTTCCCAATGATTGGAGGAGAGCAGGGAAGTGGACCACCAACCCGGGATTTACTGCCGATGAGGAGATCGAGGTTTTTCTGTACAATGCCAAATGCGATGAAGCCGGAGCCCTGCCCTGCATCAAATGCGGCATCAATATTTGCGAAGAGTGTCGATTTTACCGTCGCGCGGCGCCGCCTCCATGGTATCCTGATCGGCGTCCACATCTGAATTCTCCTCACCAGGCTGAGAATATCATGTGTCTATGTCCAGAGTGTGATGCCGAAATGGACAAGGAGCTTTCTGGGAAATTTCTCAACGAGCTCTGCGATTGCGATCGGTACACCCGTTGGATCTGTACTCGGTGCATTGTGGAGGAGAGGAAATTCACGAGGGACTACTTTGAGGAACACACCGTGTTTGAAGGTAACGAGGAAGAAACCAAGTGGTTGTGGGATCATCAATTTTCTCGCTCCGTAAGTTTATACCCAAACTCCCACCCCAATTCTCCGCAGTTTTGTTACTAACAGCAATCGATATTTTAGTTCTGGTGTCTATGCGGTTCTCCTGTGCCTCAAGATAGCCGAATACGGTGCACTTGGTGCAAAAGGCGCCATCTCCCAGAGGATCAATGGTTGGTAGAATACGACGAGGTCGGATCTAAACTACCCTTTTTCGATAATGTAGGTGCACTCATCGTGAACTTCACAATCGTGTTTTTGTTCAAGCTAATCGTTGTTTCCAGAACCCAGATTATCCTCGCTGGACAGAAGATGAGGATCGAAAATACGTGAAACCTTATCCTAAACTTGGGTATCACCGACCAGGGGACGATGTGTCAACGAGCTAGAGGAATGCCGATGTAGCTCAAAGATACCTTGCGGGAACGTAAGAAATGGTTACAGCGCGGAACATTGACGGTAATCGTGCGCTGCGCTATATATACACTACTATACTACACTTGTCATACCATGACAGCTCCCTATAGCTTAGCAAGCATTCCATGGCTCTTCTTTATCCAAGCAGCCGCATCAGTAACAAACTCGTCAACAACAGCCTTAGCAGGTTTCAACTCATTGACAACAGCAGCGCATTTGCCCATCAGGAACTTGTCATACTTCTCAAGCTCGTCAAGCCTGGCCTCGTCATCCTTGACGCTTGCAACGTCCACATCCGCGTCATAAGGGATGACCCCCTTGGCCAGAAGCGCCTGCTGCTCCTGCTTGCGTTCATTCTCCCACTCGACCAGATACGGGTTGCTCCTCACCCGCATAGGACGGCCGCTGTAGACAAGGGTCCGGATATTGTCATCGTGACCGGCAGTACGGACAATCTCCTTGTGGTAGTCCGTAGCCCCAGCCTCTTCAGTAAGGATGAACCTGGTGCCCACCCATACTCCACTGGCACCCATGTTGAGGGCTGCTGCCAACAGCTGGCCATTGTGAATACCACCGGCGGCCACAACCTGCACGGGTTGCCCTGTGAGCGGCGACGTATGACCCTTGCAAGCTTCCACAGCAGCTGGGATCAGGACCGTAGTTGGGGTGTCACCCGTGTGACCTCCTCCTTCGCCACCTTGGGCACAAATAATGTCCACGCCGAGGGCGAGACACTTCTTGATGTGCTTGACGTGGCCGACCATGTTCATATAGACGATGCCATTGGCGTGTAGCTTCTCAACGACAGCCTTGGGAGGTACACCAACAGCGGAGACAAAGAGTTTGGCTCCCGAGTCGATAATGGCATCGATGAGCTCGTTGAGCTTTCCTTTTGTGTAGTCGTAGCTAAGATCTACATGTCAGCTTCGTTTTTCTTGCCATCCATTTTGCACTGGGTCGCAATTCATCACGCACTTGGTCTTCCTCGCGTTTCCTCCGATTTGGGGTAGGAGGAGATCGATACCGAATGGAGCGTTCTTGTCAACAAGATAGCTCTTGAGTTCGGCGATCTGCTCGCGGAGCATGTCAGGCGTGTATCCGAGACCGCCGATGACACCCAGACCTCCAGCATTGGAGACGGCGGCTGCTAGGCGGGGGCCAGCGGCGACGTTCATGCCTGCCAACAACACAGGGTGATTGATCTTGAAAAGATCCGTGAGGGGAGTCCGGATCTGCTCTGTAGAGGGAACATAAGAAATGAGGGTTAGTAATCAGGCCGTCATCAGGTCATTACTGGAACACGGAGAGCTACGTACGAGGGGAAGCCATGATGTTAGCACGAGTGGGCAACGCGCGGTCCGAGTAGAGATGGGTATATCGCGGTAGGTGAAGATGAGGGATTCTCAATGTAACAGCAAAGGTTTTAGGTGTCGTGTCTGTTGATCGACGGAAGCTTTATTGTGCCCCATGGGGTCAGTTCTGTCAAAAAGCGGGTGGCTGAGTTAGTCCTTTGCCGGCCAGATGCCTCGGCACGGCGAGTTAATTATGGGGCGTCACTTTGCCGACTCGCCGACTACGCCGATTAGTAAACTCCAACGCAGAGTGTGATGTTGTATATATTGTTTGTAGCTAGTTTCATTAATTCTATCATTTGCTGCCAGTCTAGCGCTTTTGAAAAATATAGTAGAAATTAACTCTGGTATTTTCTCTTGTTCCGACCATAGGTTTCTGCTGCCCTTTGATCGAAGTATGTTTCATACCTAGTTCGTGGCTCGCCATGGGACCAAGAAGTTTGTGACTTTTCGATAATCCAAACCACTATGATTGAATTCCAGCAAATGCCAGTACGAGATATCAACTCCCGAGGTAGTCAAGCCAAGAGTGTTCCTGAGGGCCGCCTGTAAAATTTCTCATGTAAGCATCTCGAGACCAAGGACAAATCGCCTCGACGTCTTCGTTATTTTAGTAGTCATGACTGGTGAGAAGGGTAATTGGAGGTAACAATCATGGCAAAGATTCCATAATACAGCAGTTTTTTAGAATTGGGTTTTTAGCTCAGAATCTCGTTGTTGCCTCTCTTGTTGGAATGTCATAGAGGGAGAGAGTGAGCGCTTGGGAATGTCCAGGGCTTCGAGGGCCATGGGATGAGGAAGAATAGTAGGAAGAGACTGTCTTCAAATAAAGTAGTCCCGAGAGAAAGTGAATGGAAGTGCGTTAGTTGTTGGAGAACAGGCCGAGGAGTATGCACGGGCCATGCTCAACCTTAGTGTGTGGAAACCACTGGTAGTTCTTCAAATCTATTCTCACCGCAAAAAGCCACCATGTTTATCTAATCTAGAGACCCAAAGACATGAATCATTCTCAAAAGTCCCACGATAAGGAGAGGCCAGCGGCCGACGAAGGCAGGTGCTTGTAAGGGTTGAGACAGACTGCAGACGTTGAAGATCTTTTCTCAACTTGTCTCTTCTTCCGTCTGTCTATAACGGGACACCGTGGCGACGTGTTACGAATTGAGGTTTTCCCACTTCAATAGGTAAACAAAGACTTACTATTGCAGCTCTATCTAAAGACCCTCAAACTAACCAAGTCTTAAGGTAAAGGAGGTGGCAATTTCATTAAAGCTAGAAGCGGCCTAATTAAGTTGTAAACCTTATATCCGTGTCTTCCATTCCAATGCTCGAGTCCGATAGCTACCCTATGACCATGAAGCTGATCCAACGGATGCGCTGGAATAAGCCAGCGGAAGAGAGTGGGTGCTTTTCCCCGCCACATTTCCAGTATCTAGGAAGAACCTTGATGGGTTATCTTCTCATTGTCTGAATTGGAAGGAGAAAACATTACAGGAATGAGTAAGGGAAAGAAGTCGGAGCACGACCCCGGGTTGTTAGCAGAATATCAGAGAATATAACTACTGACCTAAAGTCGAACAAAAGTCCGTGGGTCTCCGTACATTCCATTGCACGCCCAATATGTATACGATATACCTTCAGTGTGATCAGATAAGGGAGCTACCGAGGTCGGACAGAGCAAAGGTATGGCAACTGAATCAGGGCCTTCCCTTTGGGGAATCGGGCGAGTCCACTGTCGGTGCGGACTCGGATGGGGCACCAGCAAGGGTCATTCTCCATCACGTCAGTCGCAAAAGCCCCGTATTCAAAACAAAGGTACTCACCCATCACATGTTTCCACAATCGAATGTCACTGGGCAGCAGAAGATGCGTCGAGACGGACTCGATACCCTGTGGCAAGGCTGAGGGGATCAGCCCCTCCCGCTATGAGACCACACCGACTATTATATGGATTCAAGGGATACAATTATTATTACATATTCCCATGCGACATCAAATGGGGAATATGGCCTTGAAATGCGAATTTCTGCAAATAGAACTTCGCCATTGTCTCGCGTGGGTCTCTGGCTGATCGACATCGCGTCTTCCAAAATGCCATCCTCTTGATATCCGTGATTCACCTCCAAGCGGAGTCTTCGTCTGCCCATGACACGATGATCATACTGTTGATTAGGAAGGAGTCACAACTGTCATTGGCCTAACCTTATGGATATAGTCTGTATGCGCAGAACCTTTGAATTGAACACAAGTTGTCTATTTTCGTTGTCCTTTTTGCGTGGAGCACGCATCTTCAATTGGGACCAGGGCGTTGGCTGAATGGGATGGCCTCACCTCCGGTGAACACCATATGTCCACTGTTTGGAATGGATGAATCTTGGGGTGTTGCATTCCCCATGCTGACTACCTACTCGCGGCAGTTCTTTTCTTAGCTACCCAAACGACTTGCTCAGGCAGCTCTGGTTGGTCATGCCGCATTTGGGTGTCAGCCATACACGGCCCTGGGTTGGGGTTCCACTGGAGCGCGTAACTTAGCGGAGCGCTTCAGAGTGAAGGAAGCGTGTGTGACAAGGATTGTGGCGGCTCCCATCTTTTAAAGAGACAGTGACAGTCGATCCATCTCTTGGGTCAGCAGCTAGACCCGATCAGTCGATTCTTCCAGATAGCAAAAGCCCCCAGCTGCCGTTTCAAGGTTAAAGGAAGGCAGTCAGCCGTCCGGCCAACTTGCTCGGGAAGGCCCAGGTAAGTTGACTACGTAACTGCCATGAAACTCGGCTGTCGAGCTGAGTGGCATTAAGGCTGTGGAGTAGGGGGCCCGTATTCCCTTCGCAATCTCAAACAAAGCCTCATCCGCCAGCGTGAATGCCGAACAACGAAGCACCAAGCACCATCCATCGCTACATTCCACTGCTCTACATTTAAATAATGAATTCAGATGGGAAAAGGTGGCTTTCCGGGTAATCAATTCCCTGGAACCTCAGCTGAGCGCAACTGTTCAGTCAGCGCGCGGCTGAATCGTTTCAGGGGTGAGGCAATGCTCGGGCGGTTTCAGCGAGGCCACACAGGTTCTGTTAATGCCCTGGTACTGGCCTCATTTAACATTGTAAGAGATCGACACTGACACCACTCCACCAACATCCACCCCAGCGCATACTCCGTGGCTAGGCTTCATCTGGAAGGCGGCTACAGGCGACATTCAAAGCTCGGAAACGTCTCAGACCAAACCAGGACGACGACGACGATCAATCTTGAATCCGATGCTCGACAAGAAGCGTTTCCAATTGTATATAAGCCTGTTACGTTCTCCCCCTTCAACATCGTACTCAGCACCTCCTCAACCAGCTTCAGCAAGACGAGCACCAGCAGGACATTCTTTCATTCACTTACAAGACTCCCAATCAACGATTCTTCGTTCAGCCAACAGTCAAGATGGCTCCCAAGATGTCTCTCGTCGCTGCCGCTCTGGCCCTTCCCGCCGTCTCCATGGCCGCTGCTCTCCCCTCCGACGCCTCCGTCCAGGTCGTGGGTGGCACCCCTGCCTCCGCTGGCGACTTCCCCTTCATCGTCAGCTTGTCTAGCAGCGGCTCCCACTTCTGTGGCGGTGTTCTGATCGATGCCGACACCGTCCTCACGGCCGCTCACTGCTCTGTTGACACCTCGGCTTCTTCTGTCAAGGTCCGAGCCGGATCTCTTGTAAGTTGCTATTAGGAGCCTGTTTCCTGCAAGCAATGAAATTTGAGACTAATCGTATCTGTGATAGAAATGGGCTTCTGGTGGCACCCAGGTTGGAGTCTCCAAGATCACCGTCCACCCTGACTACGACTCATCTGTCATCGACAACGACGTCGCTGTCTGGAAGCTGTCTTCCCCTATCCAATCCGGCAGCAACATCGCCTACGCCACTCTCCCCTCGTCCGGCTCTGACCCCGAGGCTGGTTCCACCGTTACCGTTGCTGGTTGGTAAGTAGTTCCCAACACTTGAGACATCTAAGCCGAGTTGAAAGACTAACACGCTTGTTAATAGGGGTCTTACCTCCGAGAGCGGCTCTACCCTCCCCGCCAGCCTGCTGAAGGTCTCTGTGCCCGTTGTCTCTCGCTCCACCTGCCGCTCTCAGTACGGCACCTCAGCCATCACTGACAACATGTTCTGCGCCGGTGTTGAGGAGGGTGGCAAGGACTCCTGCTCTGGTGACAGCGGTGGCCCCATCATTGATGAGTCCAACACCCTCGTCGGTCTCGTTTCTTGGGGCCAGGGCTGCGCGCAGGCCGGTTACTCTGGTGTCTACGCCAGACTCGGCTCCCTGGTGTCCTGGGTCAACGCTAACATCTAAGCACGACAGCTCACGAACAATATCCCAACGTATATATCACCAGGGATCATGACATGTACATAAATGCTTTTTTAGCTCATGGAAATAGAGGAAATACAAATGTGATCAATAATCAAAGAGCCATGTGAATCAAGTCGATATGTAATACGGCGGCTCCCGTCCATACCTGCATTTTAGTTGAAAAAAATGAGCGTTGCAGTGATCGGCAACCCAACCAACAAGTCTAAGAAACCCCCCGGATTTCCAAGAAGCAGTTCTATCAAGTTCATCTTCGTGAACCCTCCGTTTAATATTTGTCAAAAAAGAGAAATAAAGAAAGAAAAAAGACAGAGGGATAGCATGGATGTTGACATTCTAATTAAGACCGCGTCTGATGAATTCCATGAGACTCAATGACAAGGGAAGATCACACGGGAGATCACCAAAAGATATTTGACAAGACAAACTTGGGGCAGATTGAGTGAATTCATTAATCTTTTTTTAGATGTAGCTCTTTAAAATATCCACTCGTTCCCCAAAATCTAGTGGGAACAAGCTTAAACTTGGTTCCAATTCTACGATTACCTTTGAAGATCTGACGATCACAGCGCCGATCAGAAGCAGATTACATTGCTGAGTCAAGATAAGACTCAATAGGCTGGAACTTGGACACACGCCAATGCCCGATTGTTTGGGAGATGTTCATCTCCTATAGCAAGTTTAAAGAGTGATCATTTGTTGTCACACATGAATGCAACCAGGTAGTGAGAGAGATCCCCGCGTGTGGCGGACACCGTCTCCCATCCTATGCAGCAATCTTCGATTCGATTGTTTCACCAGTGTGGAATGGCTCCTACCTGAGTACTCACCGAGGATTTACTTTTCCTTGATCAATGAAGCTCCATGAGGAAGCCAAAAGAAAATTGGCAAGAGGTTCGGCTTGGAAAGCGAGGCAAGGAAACTTTGAAGAGAGTTTCAGTGTTTCTGGACATTGGGAAAAATTAGCAAGAGGTTCAGCTTATTCTGGAGACAGGGGAAAGTTAAAGAGAGTTTCAGTGTTTCGGCAGTCGTTTCGGAAAATTGAAGAGAGGTTCAGTATTTCCGTCAGAGGTTTGGTGTGTCAGAGGTTCAGTAATTGGCGTAATGATATACTGTGTCAGAGGTTCAGTATTTCGCTCGTTGGTGTGTTGCGTCAGAGGTTCGGTATTTCGCTACTTCGTACGTTGTGTCAGAGGTTCGGTCTTTCGGTCGATGCTATGCTGTGACGGAGGTTCGGTATTTTGTCGTAGGCGATGCTGTAGCAGAGGTTCGGCGTTTTCGTCTGAGGCTCGGAGGAATGCGTTCGGGTTCTGCTCTGAAGCCTCGCGGGTGTGCGTATCGGGCGGCGTCACAGCGGTCGCAGGAATCGTCGTCGGTAGTTAGTAGTAAGCAGCCAGAAAGTGAGGGATGTTCCCAGTGAGTATGTGCTAGTTACAGGGTTTGCTCTCCACCTTACACTATCTAAGTCGATTACCACCAGAAAGCAACAAACAGGGCACAGTTACAACCGAAGAATGGGAGAAAAGGAAATACCACCTGTCCTGAGCCTAGGAAAGTTGTCGATGAGGCTTTTGTGGCGTGAACTGACGCCAGTATCGTGCAGTTACGTGTAGCGTCGAGCGAAGTGTGCGCAAAAATGTGCAGTATGCGTCGTTTGCAAAGGAGAGGAATCCAGGCTCTTGAAAATGCATAAGCAAAGGATCAAGAGGGCTCGATGCGGTATCGACGGCGAGGAGATTCGATCACTCCTTCTTGGAGCTGGCGGCGTCTTCCGAGGCAGGCTCAACGATGATCGGGGCAACGATGGAGGGAGCGGTGACAGGCTCGATTTGGTCGGGGGTGATCACAACTGGCACGGCAGGGGCTGGAACGGAGACGGTTGTCGGAGATGCGGTCTTCATTTCAGAGGTTGTCATGACAGACTGATCACCAGCATGTGCTCCAGCTTCCGAGTCATCCTTCTTGGGATTCTTTCTCTTGAAAAGTCTCCCAAAGGAACGAAAGAAACGGGCCAGGAGACGATAGACGATGACGAAGGGCTTGCCTACAAACCTTACAATGCTGGTGAACCATGCATCGGGGAATATGCGTACAACAACACCCCACGGAATGGACATCAACGCAACGATGATGGAGATCGCCCACTGAGGGCCATTGAGACCCCCAGGTTTGATTCCAAAGACGCGCCCGCCGATGAAGACGATCAGCAACTGGAGGCCGACCATCAACAGGTTGATGAAAACGAAAAAATAGTTGCGTTGGATGCCCTCAAGGACGTTGAACTTGTTGTCCAGTCGACGATTGTTGAACTCGTTGAAGATCTGCATCCACACAAACAAGTTGAAGATGAGAGTATCAAGCTGCAACATCATGTCTTCGTCCTGGCGATCGTAGTTCAGGATTTCGGGACCTGCAAAGTAGAAGATTAAGCTGACAACAAGCTGGAAAATAGACTGTCCAATGATCATCTTCCACATCTGTACAGAACTTTTTAGCATTGTGCATTTCAGGTCTGAGAAGCTGGGATTTGCTCACATTCATTGTAATCAGCGGCGCCGATTTGCCTTGAGGAGGGCGGTCCAGGATCTTATCTGTCGGAGGGTCCGTGGCGAGAGCCAACGCCGCAAAAGTGTCCATGATCAAGTTGACCCAAAGGAGCTGAATAGCTGTGAGGACAGGTTTCATGGTCGGACTGTACATTGACGTGACAAACGCCAGAATCACGGCCGTGATGTTGACCGTAATTTGGAACTGTGGACTCGTTAGGATCAAAGCAGTCTTCTCGTTATCCAACCGTACTCACTTGAAGGAACTTCTGTACTGCATCATTGACAGCTCGACCCCACTTGAGAGCTGTCACAATCGACGTGAAGTTGTCATCCATGAGAATAATAGCTGAAGCTTCCTTGGCTACTTCAGTACCGGAAATTCCCATAGAAAATCCTACATCAGCAGCCTTCAAAGCTGGTGCGTCGTTCGTACCATCACCGGTGACAGCGACCGTCTCACCCATTGCCTTCAGTTTCGTGACAAGGATGCGCTTGTCTTCTGGAGACGAACGAGCGAGAACTTGAAGTTTCGGGAGTGTCTCGTTCATTGCCTCCTCGGACAGCTTACGGAAGACTGGGCCTTCCATGACAATGCCGCCTGTGTAGATGCCGCATTCCTTCGCGATGGCCTGGGCAGTGATGATGTTGTCTCCAGTGACCATCCGCACAGTAACGCCAGCATGCTGTGTCTTCCGAACAGCTTCTGGAACACCAGGGCGAACAGGATCCTGAATCCCTACGACACCGAGGAATGTGAGGCTGTTCATAACTGAATCGATTTCAACGTGGCCGTCATCAACTTTTGCTTCTGCCGGTGGCCACTGTCCAAAATCCTTGAAAACGATGGCAATAGTGCGAAGAGACTTTTTAGCGTACTTGTTGATCGTGTCTCGGATGAGGTCGTGCTGGAGAGGCAACTGATCCAAAGAGTCAACGTCCAGTTGAGTCGAGCAAAGCTCCAACAAGATTTCCGAGGCTCCCTTGACCAACAGACGATAGCGTGGCTTCTCATCTTGCTGGATCTTGATCACGGCGGCCATGTACTTCTTGCTGCTGTCAAAGGGGATGATTTGCACGACCTCTTCGTTGTCGCGAGTCTGAGCGAGAGACTGCATTCCAAGATGATCCTTTGCGAGCTGAAGCAAAGCAGTCTCAGTCTTGGACCCAATGAAGGTTTCTTGACCGTCCTGTGTACCTTCAAAAGCAGTGGAATTGATGGCGACGGACTGTGTGATGATCTGCTTCGTGCTTGCTGGCAATGCTGAGGACCATTTGACCGAGGACTGTTCCTCTGCCAAGTCTGCCTCCAAGTCTGTGAAACTCGTGGTACCAAAGCGTCCAGTCACGACCGTCATCTTGTTGGTTGTCAACGTTCCAGTCTTGTCCGAACAAATAGCGGTTGCGTTGCCCATCGTCTCACACGCTCGCAAGACACGGACCAAATTGTTTTCCTTGAGCAATCTGGTTGTTGCGAAAGCCAATGCCAATGTGACAGCCAGGGGAAGCCCCTCTGGAACAGCCACAGCGACTATAGCAATTGCAACAACCAGCATATCGACGAATGTAGAAGCTCGCTCATCCGCGGTCTTCCCATCAGTGGGCAGCTGCGCGAGAAAGCGGAAAAGCAGGATGAAGAACATGAGGGCAGAAGCACCTCCGCCGAGCTTTGCAATAGCGATAGCCAGCTTCTCCAGTTTCTTCTGAAGTGGTGTAGCCTCAATATCTGTCCGAACTGACATCATGATCTTGCCAAAGCTGCTATGGACTCCAACCGAAGTGCACACGATCGTTCCCATGCCTTCAAGAACTCTGGAACCAGAGATAATGAAGGGGTCGAGATCTTTCATGCCACCCTGCTTAGATTCAAGAAGCTCATAGACCTTGTCTCCAGGTGTCTTGCGGAGAGCATCAGACTCGCCAGTGGCAGAGGACTCATCACACTTCACATCGTGGCCGCTGATCAGGATACCATCAACCGGGACCATGTCGCCCGGCTCAACATACAAGACATCGCCAGCCAGAATCTCGTGGACATTGATAAGAACCGACTTTCCAGAACGAATGGCCTTGATCTCACGATCTTCCTTTCGCGTGTTCAGCTTCACAAATGCCTTTTGCTTTTGGTAGTCATTGTGCGAGCCCACGACTACCACGATGACGACGGCAGCGAGAATGGCGACACCCTCGACCCATTTGATTTTCCCAGACGGGTCATCATCATGGGTGACGCCAAAAGTCTCGTAGAGACCGAGAGCGAGCGAAATGACACCAGCGCCTGTCAGAAGGAACAAGACAGCCTCGTTGAATGCCACCCACATCAGCTTCCAGAGGGGGTCTGGCTTCTTGGCCGGGAGCACGTTCTTCTTGAACACGCGGATCCGATCTGCATGCAGATTTGATCCGGAGCCATGATGATGTGCGCCGGCTGCAGCCTCGTGGGTGGGTGCTGGCAGCGAGCCCTTCCCCTTGGCGGCATGCACTGCCTCGTCGAACGTGACTCTTGCGGGCGCAGTTGTCTCGTCGGCACTAAGGCCTGAGTGAAGATCAGTCTGCAGTCCACGCGCAATGCCCCGAAGACCGCCCAGCGCACGAAAGGCCGGGAGCGACTTGGGGTTCAGGAGCTTGTTCAACTGGCCGGGAGAAAACCCAAAAGGATTGTTCTCCACGTGGAAGTCGGCCTCGGTGCCCGGGTCTGGGTGCAAGGCAACCTCGGCTGACTCCTCCACAATGCTGGGAGCAGCAGTTGTGCCGTAGGGCGTGAGGAGAGGGCTTTGGATGGCAGTGGAGGAATTGACAGTGTCCGCGTTGCTCAGGGAGCGTTGCCGCGTGTTTCCTGCAAGGGAATTCGGGTCAAGAAAGTCGTTGACCATGGTGGCTGACAGCGGAGAGAGGGGGAACAGACGAAGGCTGACCAAAAGATCAAGTGATAAAGGTCAAGAAGTATAATCATACAGCCGTACGTTTGCCACCGAGGTAGGGGCAGTGACAGATGAGGCGACTGCGCAGGAGGTCTCAAAAACCAGAAACTCGTGGGTTCACTCGAGGGAAAATTCGAAGCTTTTATAGACGACTCGGGAGGCTGGACTGGAAGGCCTCCCATTGCCAGTCACGTATCAATCATCATCACCAGGACTGGCCGAGGGTGACAAGCACCCTGATGCCACGCTCAGGCATCGGCGTTTTCGCAGATGATACTGACCGCAACGTCGACATGGAGGGCACAGCCACAATGGATCACGACGAAATGGACACCAAAAAGCAAATCAACGGTGGGGATTCGCAACATTACCCATAGAAAAGGGGGGGTGCAATGGCCCAAGAGGCCTCTTCATCATATCAGAATGCAGGAAGTGGCGACGTGATTGCCAGGTATGTGGACAGGGGAGACAGTCAGGCGTGGATCGCGACGAATTGAGTCATTTTCTAATTGGATTGCACGGGCTTTTGCGACAGCTGGATCCAGGTGGTTAATGACCAAATGAAACTGGGGTTGGCCGCAAAAAGATGTCATGAGTGGTGAAAAGCGAGCGCCAAGATGATTGATCTCGAGCTAGGGTTATCAATCAGCAATTCTTTTGGCAATGCTCCTTCGGCTACCACTCTAGTGTCTCCGTGCAGCACTTTAACACTCGCCGATCGGCTAGACGGGGGTCGGGTGATAGAGATTGCAGCTGGCTAAAGCACACAATTGAGACCTTCGCACATCGGAATTCCGAGGACCGGCCAAGCACAATTGTTTGGCCCTTCAACAGGTGGATAAGAACGGGCGAAAGGATGAGTGGTAGCCCACTCAAGGTAGACACGATGTCACCAAGCCCAGCTCAGCAGATGATGAGTGTTGAGACCTCTTGAGCACTCGTGTCTCAGCTGAGCAAAGGCTGCCGTTTCCCTCCCACCTCGTCCTCCTTCCCCGCTTCCGGCTCCCACATTCAACATTGTACCTATCCACATGTGTTGTATCGCGTTGGTGCTAAACTAGTTCAGCAAGGCGTGTTGCCTCCTGGTTGGTGTGTCGAGGGACGAAGAAGGAGGGGCGAGGAGTCAACCGAGCTGGAGAGGAGACAAATTGGTTGCATGAGGCCCCACGACAAGCGCCGCAAATCAAGCTTAACACAGCGCAATTTCTCCGAGCTGGGCCTCTCGTCATTTGAGCCTGTCCATGTTGGGGTTGTTATTCTTTGTCAGGATTTGTCACCAATATCACCATGATCGAAAAGGGAAGAAGGAACCAAAGTGAAAAGAAGACCTAATTTACTGGGAGCTTTGGGTCTCCCTTCTATTGCTAATCAGGTGAACAAAAGCGCTGCTTGTCTTGGCTCCCCATCGGCAACCCCGTTTCCATTCCATCCGTCCCTGATGCCCCTGACAGGGGTAACAACAAGATTTCTTGTAGCTACCCTATATCACACCCTTGACCACTTCTCGAAATGCTCCTTTTGCCTCTATATTACATTATGGAATTCTATGTTATTTTGCAATTTGTTTGTTCTTCTTCTTCTCCTTCTCCCCCTCCACGTATTCGGCCATAGGCGGTAAGCGAGGTATTAGAGAACCAACCTTAGACAGCTTTCGTACTCTCCTGGCGTTGATCCTTCTTAACGCTGATCCACTCCATGCCAAGTGAAGCAAACAGTGCCAGCCCGGAAATGATGATTGAGACTAGGAAACACTGTCGTAGTCCAAGGTTATATGCTTCTAAAACGCCCCGCGCTGTCTCGCTGCCGAATTGTTCTGTTATAGCTGTCCGTAGACCAGTCGCTCCATGTTCAATCACGATCTGAGGATCCAGGTCCGGAACCCTGGATGCCAATTCTTTAATCAGCTTGGCCTGGAAAACATTTTGCCCCACAGCAAGGAAGATAGAGCCACCCATAGATTGGGAAAGGACCATAGCTGAGGTGCCCATGGAGATGTCACCTCCTTTGAGTACGGTTTGTACGGCTACTAGAGGCATCTGAAGGCCTGAGCCAATGCCGAACCCAAAGAGTACCAAAGAACCGGCCCTATTGTTCAATCAAATTAGTCTAAAATTCACAACTAGGGATACAATTCATTTCTTCGACATACCAGAATGCTGTTGTAGTATCGGGCTCATACATGTACAGGAGGCCTGATGCGACTGTGGTGATCACTGCACAAACCATCATTTGCGGGACGTAATACCCAATATGAGACGTCTGTAACTGCTGTTAGACACATATGCTCATTGCTCACTTTCCTGGGTGTGTTGGGAAGGTTGCGTGTGTCTTGGATGGATACTCACCAAAGCACCAGCTGCAAAGGATGCAGCAATCATTGGACCGAGCGCCGCAAGAAAGTTGATACCCGACTGCTCGGCCGTGGTGTCTTTCACGACTTGAAACCAGATGGGTCCGTAGTATGAAACTACAAACATGGAGCTGCAAGTACATAACGAGAAGAGTAGCCCAAAGCCCACCGATCGCTGGCGGACTATGCGAGCGGGTAAAGTGGCATTGTCGCCTTTGGCGTACTGGATATAGATCCAGGCGATAAGGAGAACGCCAAAGAGGCATAGGCAAAGAATGACTCTCCAGTTGCTCCAAGTGTATGTCGTTCCACCCCACTGGAGGGCAAGGAGGAGGCAAACCAAGAATGGCATCAGACATAGACTGCCAATGAGGTCTAATTTATTGAGAAACTCCTTGATGTTCCCAATGGAACGTTTCTCATCATTCGGAAGCTTCAGGAAGAAGAAAACGGTAAGTGCGGTCGCTGCTCCAAGGGGGAGGTTGATCCAGAAACACCATCGCCAAGTAAGTCGGTCTGTGAACACGCCTATAGAGAAGGTAAATGAGCATCGAAAATTGCAAGGAAGTAACAAAGACCAAGCAACAGGGACTAACCTCCAAGAGTGGGAGCGATCATTTGGGAAATACCACTACAGGCCCCGATTGCACCGGTGAAAACGGGTCTTTTCTCTAGAGGAAGGCTCTTCGCGACTATCACGAAGAAGCCCGACATGAGCCCAGCAGCGCCAATGCCAGCAACAGCTCTGCCGATGACGAGGGCTACCGAGTTTGGTGCTGCGGCACAAACAACCGAGCCTACCTCGAAGATGCCAAGCGCGACAAGAAACACCCATGTTATGTTAAGCTCCGCGTACAGTTTTCCAAATAACAGTTGGAAGCAGCAGGTGGTGAGGAGAAAAGCCGAACCATACCAGGCTACATCATTCAACGAGTTGAATTCAGCTGTAATCTTGGGGACTGCGGTGGCCACTATCGATCGGTCCTAAGTAGAGATCGAGGAGTTAGATAGGCAGCCGAGAGGTCTTCCGAGAATGCAGACACTCACCAAACCAACACAAAAAGCGCATAATGCAAGTCCAATAGCCACGAACAACAACGGTAGGCCACTCAAATATTCGGTTGCTTTCTCAGGATCTGCTTCGGCATTCGGGGTTGGGGCGGACGTCGTCATCTCGTACTGTGCCGTCTCATCTGAAGAATCTCTCCGTGGTATTCCCCCGTTGATCTCACGCTGAGATGCACCTGATTCCAATGATTTTTTCATAATTAGACGAGTTCAATTCGAGGAGAGCCAGTTTGCAATGATGGAAAGAGGTAAGAAATCTTGCCGGGTTATCGGTGCGGCAGCCACATCTTTATTTATCTGCCCTTGAAACGTACGGTCATTGGGAAATCACATTGTAGCTTGATTCAATGCATACGGGGCCATATTGATTCCGTCCGCGGACAGGTTACGTATGTTCTCATACCTCTGATGATTCTCAACGGCCGGACGGAAGTCTTTATAACATCCGGCATAGACAAGAATCCACTTCGACTGGCTTTTTATTGGTTCGGAGATGTAATGAGATTGCCTGCACCCACTTTTCGGGATTAAATTGCCCCCGTCCGATTCTTACGAGCCTCATAAACATCCCTCATCCAACATTTCACGGGCTCGGGCTTTCTTTGATGCCCTACCAAAGGGAAAGAATTTCGCCAAGAAAATAGATCCGAAATGGACGGCAATATCGGCGATCAATCGGACAATTTACTACGGCCACGAGCTTGCGAGCGCTGTGCTCGTTCCAAAGCAAAATGCGTTTGGACAGATCGGGAGAAAGACGGGATGAAAGTCTGCGAAAGGTAATGCCGTTGTTTTTTCCTTGAGTATCTATTTTATGATGAAAGCAATAACTTATAATTGTAATAGATGTTTCAAGGGGCATCTTACATGCATCGCCCCTCCACCTGGAACAAGAAAGGCGCGAGGGAAATCGACGTGAGTGGCCTCTCGGCAACAGGAGAAATATACACAGATGATCTGCTGCTAATCTCATCAAAGGCGGGTGAAAGCCATCGAGACGAAGTTAGAAGGCATTATGTCACTTCTTGGTGAGCATAAGGATTTGTTGCAACATGTGAACAAAACCTCCGGCCCCTCCGGTTCTCAACCCCAGGCCGCCGCTCCTCGACCGCCAACCAGCGACTGGAATATCCCAAGGTTGGAGAACCATCGTATTCCGGTAACCCAGCCAACGTTGCCGTCGTCGTTCACACAACAACTCAACTCTAGAGAGACACAGAAGTTTGAGATTGTATCTGGGTACGAGATGTCATTTGACGAGGCCGATCAGGTGCTCCAAGAGTACATGATAATGATGCTTCCCCAATTTCCGTTTGTTCCGCTGGAGACGACCGACGTATTTCAGTTATCGCGGGAGAAGCCGCTGCTGCTGAAAACGCTATTGTTTGTTTGTCGTCCTTCTGACTCGCAATCAAGAACGAATTTCGATGAATGGTTTAGACAACATATTGCCCACCAGATCGTGGTGCTGAACAGGAAGAGTATTGAACTAATACAAGCAATCATGATTTTTCTTGCTTGGTGAGTGCTTTTCACGGAATACATGGGCAACAGTCGAATATTGACAAATACCCCCAGGAGAGATTTCCGACACTTCATTGATGGCCTTCACACAAGTCTGATGCAGCTTGCGGTAGGCCTCATCGGCGAAATGAGGCTAGACAGATGCCCTCAGTTGCCCAAAAAGCTGATAAACTCGATAGTCGAGGACGTGGAGATGCTAGGCTTCGACGTTCCAGTGCAAGAAGGGCCTCTCAACATCGGCAGAAGGACGGCGCTTGGAATATTCTATATTGCAACCTCGTGCGTATATGAAGCCCTAGACCAACCACGATTCTAACCACGCTATTATCTACACTAGGGCTTCACTTCTCCTAAGCAAATCGTCTTGCATGAGATACAACGAGACCTTCGAAAGATTTTGCCAAGTACTGCTTCACGATCGAGAATATCCCACAGATGCGCTTCTTGTTCAACTCGTCAAGATTCAAATAGTAGCCTCAAAGTTGATCACTTCATATACAAATTCTGCCGGGGATGGAATCTACGAGCTTAGTTTTCACTCGATGACTACTTCGTTAGTTCGTAAAGAACTGGACGATTTCACATCTCAGTTACAGCCAGAACTTGTATCCAATCGTAAGTAAAGCCATTAATGGAATCATTGAGATGCATTAACCTAATCTTATCACCTACGCTGCAAGATCTCATACGAAGCCATAAACAGGCCATCTTGGTTCGATTATATGAACCTGCGATCCATTCGGAACCTCTGAAATGGCCATATGCATCATTGTCAAGAACTGAAGGAATTTGGAATTGTTTTCAAAACGCTATAACACTATGTTTTAGTTTCATGGAGACACCGCACGACGTCATCTCCTGCCTTACTTTTCCATACACTGCTCATCTAACTATGGGCCTCATTAAGATTATCAAGCTTCTTCGAATTACAGGTGATCGCGATTGGGACGCGAGGGTGGCGGAAAAGGAAGTCAATATTGAGGACCTAATACAGCGGCTCAGTGATTTTTTCAGAGCCGGCAGCTTGGTCATGGGGCCGAGACGAAGAATCATCGACCAAAGCCAAGACATTCTGGCCCAGTACGCGGATAGGCTGGGAATGCTGAAAATGTGGTGTTCTTTATATTTAAGCGGGAACGCCATGAACCCGGTTGGGTCTGGGGAACAGATGACTGACAGCAATATAAACTTTGGATTGGAGGGAAATTTGGCCTTCTGGCAGATGTTTGTGGATGGGACTTCTTGACAGTTTATCGCGGTGGGACGAAAACATGGGAGGATCTTTGATACCGTGTATAGGTTTACAAAATAATGCTAATTTACTATTATCTGAGTATACCATATGAATAAGGAGAGATTAATCAATCCGGAAGGGTCTGGTAGTATGTTCCGGTGTAGGGGGTTATGCTGCAAGACTAATTCATGTTGTCTTCATGACCTTGACGAACTCCTCATCTGCAATTTATCTTAGTATTAAAATTTGCGAGAACCGAAGAGATACTCACAGCTGATATGCCCGTCGTCATCCTCATCCGCGGCCTGAAGCATCTCATTCAAATCTGCCTCGCTAACTCCCTTGGCGAGTACTGCCATGGCTTCGCGCAATTCTTCCTTCGAGACCCGTCCGTCGCCGTTGCGATCCAGCATCTGGGGTTCTTTAGAAGAAAAGTCAAGAGCGCAAATAAAATATTCGGGATGAATGGCATTATCCTACCACGAAAACATCCCAAAGCTCATCCTCAGGGTTGGTTGGCTTGATCTTGTCTGACATTAAACGGACGAAATCTATCTTGCGTCGTCAGCATTTGCCAATCACCGCTCGAATTTCCGTCTCGGGTTATCATACCGGAGAATTCTAGCGCGCCATTGTTGTCTAAATCGGCTTCGTCGATAATGGTTTGTAGCTCAGAGTCGGTAGGGTTTTGGCCGAGAGCTCTCATAACTTCGCCAAGTTCCGCCGCCGTGATTTGTCCTGGATAATTGGGTGTCGGGAACCTCATCATTCGAGTTGAAGTATAATAGAATGTCACATACCGTCTTTATCTGTATCCTGGATATGTAACTAGATTAGCGAACAAATCAAGTCCAAGTTCATCGCAGGAGCACTCACGAAAAGGTCGAAGATTTCCTTCAGGTCAGTGACCTGCTTTTCGTTTATGCCGTCGAGTGCCTGGTAAGCGGAGACCGCCATTAGAGCTCGCCGCAGACGTTGTAGGGTCACATTGGGTGCCTTACCATAGTGAGGATGGGTACCAAAGTCCGCTCTTCGAACTTATAGGCCTGATAATCCTGCTAGGCTTCGTGTAGGGAGTCTTTTGCGTGAATTCCTGATGCAATTCTACGTTGAATGAGGGAAATTAACATCGAGGCAGTACTTATGATTCGCGAACGAAAGTTGTAGGCAGGCCTTCTCCGCTTTAAGGCGACCAAAGGAAGACGAGGCGACAATTAGGCGACCAAGGTGAGACAACCCCCTCCCAATCATTGCTCCGCGAGGATGGAATCAGCCAGAACCCGCCATGTGAGTTTCTGGGCCAATGGATCATGGCTACGCACCAAATCGGCGATGGGTATCAACAGGGGTTGTTGGTATCACAGCCCTTGAGCGTCGCACAACTGCACGTCCATATGCTATGCTATTGTGTCCCATGCTTAGGGGCACTCTTGGAGCAAGCATCTCCGATGAAATGCAGGGAAGGGAAAGAGGGCTTGGTGCTATGGGTAGTAGTAGTTCTATAATTGAAAGATTTATTAGAACAAGGAATCTGGTCTGTCGAAATACGTTGCTGGAGTCCCACGTGCTATAATTAGTATTTAGCGAAACAAAAATCCATGACTAGGTAGGATCCAAAACAAAAAGACGAAGCTCGAAGGTAAATAGAAAATAAGTGACAAGATAAAACGAGTTTGAATCCAAGCCCGACCTGGCGCCCTGCATCGTGCGGCAGTTTCCAAACGAAAAGATGAAGAATTGGGAAGAAGAACGAGGGATTATTTTGAGAGGGTGACTTGATTTATATTGGACTACATGTCAGACTTTCAGCTCACCAATATTGACGCTTGGCGCCATCAATCGTGGCTGTGCCAAATCTTGTAGTCGAAAGAGGAGAAGATCATGAGCTGGCTGATGACAAATAGAGGGGAAAATTCTCACTGAGGTCCAAATACAGCCAATAGTATCATTTCACACAGGTTCGGAGTGCTATGGTTTGGAGGATTGGTAGCTGTATAGTCGATAAGAGATGACCAACAAGTTCATCGGCCAGTTGGAATTGAACTCTCTTATTTTATTTTAACCCATCTATAACGTTTACATGCCATTTCATATTGCTATGTCAGAAATGGTCGCTTATTTTATTAGCAAAGAGACGACAGGTTGGAAGAGTGTTTGCACGGCGGACCACGCTCTTGGCGAAGATCGCATACGATCTGAATGGCATGGCCAAAGACGGGTTCCAGGCCTTGGTCGGATACAAATCGTGGATACAGGCGATTGTGTTGCATATTTAAAACTTACAGGAAGTAAGAATCAGGCTTGGTGGTAATCCCTTGCTGGAGTTAAGTTATGCGGCTGGAAGTAGGGAGTCTGTAATCCATTCTTAGGTCTTTATGAATTCCCTTGTTTGCCGTACACTTGGTAGAGTAAACACATGGCGCCGATCGACAATTCTTACAAATATGCTGCGGCACCATTCGAAGCTTGATATTAATCATCCCCTGGAGGCTTCTGGCCCAGATGCCTCTTGTTGGATCCGCCCTCGCGCAAGGTGTCTTTATCACTGTGAATCCTAGTAAAGATACCTCCCGAGATTTGAATAAAGGGAGGCAGGAGCGATTGGCTTGATACATAAGGGGTCAGCCAAGAAAGCGGGTTATTGCGTGACGGCAACACAACACACACACAACAAGATTAAATACACACACGTTATTGACCCAAATACACACTTATTATTAGCCGTATTCGTTTGAATCCAACACCTCTTCCATAAGGCTTAGTCCATTCATATATGATACTTCTATCTAAATCAGGCTTGAAATAAAAACAATCCTCCAGTAGCCTCCGGAATTATTTTATTAGTCGTGAGCGTGATGCAGAAATTGCAATCAGCCATTCCTAATGTCCTGGAAACCGTTAAGATACCTACTCTATTGTGCTAACTGGCTTAGGCCTATCTACTCAATTTTTTGTCCATCTCGATTCTCCATTTTGCTCCATATCGAGCAATCAACCATATCCCAAGGCCAGACGAGAGCATCAATGCTGCCACAATAGTCATTGTCCAGCCTACCCCGATAGCATCCATCCAAGGAATGGTTACTAATGAGCCAGCAAATGACAGCATGTTGCGGCAGAAGTTGTTAATAGCGACCCCAGATGCTGATCTTCCTGGCATAAACTCCGTGAGCATTGTAGTGGTTATCGACAGCAGTAGGAAACTGGTGACCCCGAGAAAGAAGGGTGGTACAAGCTCGATCAACAATGTCAGCAAGGAATTGAAATTCGATGGCCTTTGAACTCACCACTACTGGCCAGAATAGTCTGTAATGGGCCGCCCAACCATACCATATCGCGGCTGCTGGATAACCTAGAACTCCACACCAGGCATTCTCCCGCATACGATCTTCGGGGAGGTAGATGAGTTTTCCATTTCCATCATATCTGGCATTTTTCTCGGCTCGCTTTCGCATAATCTTATCCATCCATCTCCCTCCAAAGAGACTAGCGACAATGTAGCCGATGGAGGCAGGGGTGTAGACGAACCCAACCATCCAGCTGGGAAATGAATATGGTGTGTTGCTAAAGATATGCTCGAGACTAACGTTGACAACATACAAGGCCCCAAAGGTAACAGAGTTGATGAGTACTGAAAGGGCAACGGCAGGGAATTGCAGGTATGCCAGCAGTTTGAAGGGATCAATGAAAAGCTCCTTAAACTTATGGCTGGAGTAAATCGCCCCTGAAACAGCTAGCTGGAGCAGCTCTCGACGCGGTTGGTTATCAGTGCCTTCCATTTCGGACTCACTTACCTCCACTACTGTCCTTTTGGGAGAAGTTTCCGGAAGCCCAAGCAACACAAGAATTGTCATGAGAACTGAAATGGTCAGCAAGGTCCTGTGAAGATACTCAAGCCTTAGTCGAACATTCGGAAAACCTCAACAGTATACTCACCCCCATAGATAGTAAGAAACCACTGCGTGCTAGCCCAACCAAATTTGTCGCTGAGGGCACCGCCTAGAATCGGGGCCAGCAAAGGTCCGCAGAGAGGTCCAAGGAAGAAGTACCCCATCGCCGTGCCTCTCTCTTCTGGCACCCAGATATCTGCGATGGTCCCTGCGCCGACCGACATTGCCGCCGATGATGCACCCCCTGTAAAGAACCTCATCGCGAGGAAAATGCCGATTGAAGGCGAAATGGCGGACATAGCACTGAAAAAGGCCATGCCTATGTTGGAGATAACATAGACCGTTCTCCTTCCAACCAATTCAGACGCAGATGACCACCACAGAGGAAACAGGGCCATGGCAAGCATATAAATTCCAACTGACATACTTGATATGAACGCTGTGGTTTCATATGCTTCTGCTATTGGAGTAAGTGCAGCTGGAAAATGGTGAGCATGTGATGAACCATGGCAAAACTCCACTCTCCAACTCCCCTTCCCAATGACTTACGCAGTGTTATGGCGCTTCCGAAAGGGCTTACGGCTCCAATAAGAGATATAATAGCAGTAATTGTCCATTTTTTTCTCCTGGGCATCTTGGTGGGTATGTCGACCTCTTCCAGCAGCGCGAGCCAGGCTAAAATGCCTCGTCGTTCATTTTTCGGAATAACAACCGGTGAGAGATCCTCCAGATGTATAGATGGTGCAGTATCATTTGTTAGTTTCTCTTCCCCATTATTTACTGTCGTTAATTCCGTGGTTTGAGGGATCTCATCCGCCGTACGAAGGATCATGTTGGGTTCTCGGTCTTGCATGACGGTTGCACGTTCTCCTTCGGCACCAACAAAATTGCGGAAATTGAATCAGCACCAGCCAAGAGCAACTCCGACCCCACCTACCTAGGAAAAGAGATAGTGAATGGATAAAATTTCCATTTGCGATACCCTCGAATTATAGCCGCGGCAATAATGTCGTATGTGGCCCTACGGGGTGTGGGTATGCCCCGCCCTACCCTGGGTTTGAACACTCTTTAGGAGACACATACTGAAGTACAATGGTAAGTCAAGATGGCATTTGAATATATTGTGCTTCTAATGAGAACTTAGAATCCATTAAGACACGACATGATTCCCCATTGAACTTCTGTTGTTGATAACTCTCAGGGCATCGTCGGATCGTGGGGTAACTGGATCCATATAAGATGTAAAATTGGCTATTTCCGGCTCTAAGTTCTAGGCATTGCAGGCCCAGAAGAAAGGCGTACAAAAGGGCGTATAGACAGGAAGCGAATACGCCCAACCTAACGACAGCGTGATGGATGACCCCTGAACCCAAGTTCACCTTTTCAATTACGAAAAACACTATCGGACATTGCTTGTTAGGTCTAAAAATTTAATGGAGAGTGCGATCGCTTGGGATCTGAAGAGAGAATTCGAGCGTGAGCACCGCCGTGGAATCGTACAAGTGCTTACGCCGCGACGGGAATAACGCATGGGTGACTTTGCTGTGAAGAACCCTTAGAATGTTTGCAAGACGCTGTGACTAGAAGCAGAGTGATATTAGATGGTAAATCTCCGAGGCTGATACTTTCTTGTATAAGGCAATCTTTCAGGATCAAAATGGTTCGGGGTTATCGCTCTTTCAAGTTTCAAGCTGCCTTCGGTGAATACTGGAAAGGGTCGTGAGCAGGGCTGACCTCGGGGATTGCAATTTTGACGAGCACTAGCTGTCAATCAGTGGACGCAGCATGTGGAGTCATCATCAATATGGATTTGCTTCCGAGATCAAGGGTCTTGGTGAGCTCGCGAGCCCGCGAAAGTCAACGTGCGGACATGGATCGAGACGCGAACGCCGAGAATCGTGTGGAACGGTGTGTCAACCTTAACTTCGGCGCCCTTTCCGATAAGCCTCAAGTGAGTCAACTCGCCGGTGCTGTTGGGAGCCTTGTGAGTCCAACGTGCCGGTCTCCCGCCCAGCACTAGGTGGCATATAAGCGCTACAGAACACGCGGATGTGCCGTCCGAGCCGAGCCCAGTAAGGCATGGCCTCATACATAATCAATATCATTTAATAACGTCGGCGTGTGGTTGGTTGACGTCACTAGAGATCTTCGGTTCGCTTGCCTTCTCCGAACAAGATTCGCCGCTTGCTGCCAATCAGATTGCTCCTACCCACCGTTAGGACCGTTCAGTCCATAATCTTGGTCAGTTGATTAGGAAGCAGATAAATTGAGTTTACATAATATCCAGTTAAGTCCGAGTGTAGTTTGTGTGGCGGATTGCGCGGGGATAATCTACTACCTTGTCCTCGGGGCTACTACTCGCTGATTGATAATGTTGGATCACCCCTGCGCAAAAAATAATTGTATTTATTCTATGACGAGTTGCTCAAGGCGCATCGCTCTATGAACAGAGGACATTCAAGTTCTTGACCTTGTGGGCACGTCGCTGAACCACCGACCGTGTCGACTCCTGATATCTCCTGTATCGAATTCCGTACACCTCTGCCGCTTCTATGTCAACATGGCGGCCGCTATCGAGCGAGTCCTGTCAAGGGCTGTGAACAAACCCTACCGGACGAAGGATCTCGATCTCACCAGTCCTCCGCAACTGAACGAATCGGGCCATATTGAATTTGCTCCGGGCGACATCGAAAACCCCAAGAACTGGAGCACCGGTCGTCGCACTGCTGTCACAGTAGCTTCGGTCATACTCGTTATGAACGCAACGATGGCATCTTCCTCCCCCAGCGGTTGTATTCAATCCATCTCCCAACACTTCAACGTCTCTGCAGAAGCCGCTGGTCTCACAATCACCTTGTTTTTGCTGGGCTACTGCGCCGGACCCCTAGTTTTTGCTCCCCTCAGTGAATTCTACGGCCGCCGGTGGATTTTCTATATCACATTCTCTCTATACCTGATTTTCAACTTTCTCTGTGCCTTCGCGCCAAACTTCGGCGCTCTTCTCGTTGGGAGATTTCTCACTGGCACATTCGTATCAGCACCATTATCCAATGCCCCCGGAGTCCTGGCAGATGTGTGGAACCCTTTGGAAAGAGGAAACGCAATGGCTGGTACGTTTTAGCGTTCCGCATGATGATGTTTTAGTCCGCTGACGTGAGAACCTTTGCACAGGCTTCTCCACCTTGGTCTATGTTGGCCCTGCCCTCGGCCCTGTTGTTGCAGGATTTCTGCAGCTGACAAAAGATTGGCGATGGAGTTTTTATGTCCTTCTTTGGCTCGGCGCTGCGAGCGGCTTGCTAATGCTTACCATACCCGAGACGTACGCACCTGTTATCCTGGCTAAGAAGGCTCAGAGGATTAGGGCTGCAAAGATTCCCGGCTACGAAAACGTGAGGGCTCCGCTCGAGGATGACCAACGAACACTCGCGAGTGTGTACAAAGTTGCCCTCACACGACCCTGGATCATCCTATTCGACCCGATATCTTTTCTGTGTGCCATTTACATGGCAGTTGTATACACGCTATTGTACATGCTGTTTACCATCTACCCCATTGTCTTCCAAGAAAAGAGAGGTTGGAACTCTGGAGTGGGAGAGCTTCCTTTGACTGGTACGGTTGTCGGTGCCGCCCTCGGTGGCCTGATAGTTCTTTATGATACACGCCGCCGCCAGAAGAGAATTGATCGTGGTGAGATTAAAATGGAAGAAATGGAACCCGAAGAGCGACTGGGACTAGCAATGATTGGAGGCATTGCTTTCCCCATTACTATGTTCTGGTTTGCTTGGACAGCAAATTTCGAGTAAGTCAACCTATCCGCTACCACTATGACTGCCCATTGAATGAACGAACTGACATCTGTGATTCTCCAGTTCAATCCACTGGATCGTCCCTACAATTGCCGGTTCAGTTCTTGCTGGCTCACTGCTACTTATTTTTGTGGCCTATCTCAATTATCTCGTGGACACATATCTCATGTACGCCGCATCAGCCGTGGCTGCAAATACCATCATGAGGTCGGCCTGCGGAGCAGCGGCACCTCTCTTCACCAAACAGATGTTTGATGCCCTCGGTGTTGGAGGCGGTGGCAGTCTAATCGGCGGAGTTGCTACCCTTCTAGCTATCATCCCGTTTACCTTCTACAAGTACGGAAAAGCGATCCGAGTCCGCAGCAGATTTGCACCTACAAAGGTGAAGAAGGAAATGGCCCAGCGCGACGAAGAGGCTGTGAGGCCCGAAGACGGGGTACTGAACGGCGATGGAGGCTCTACGACGGAAAACGGAGGCGACCCGAGTGTCAGAATTAAGGATGAGACATCGTAATACGAATGGATAGACACTGTAAAGATATTGGAAAAGCACACTTGTATCTAGATTTCATATTTTCTTCTCCTCTTTTAGAATAAATTCATCATTCACCTCCAAATACTGAAGCTACCTCTAGTTCATGGAATGGTCTTGTATTACTACTATTACCGCACAGCTTTCATGCCAAACTCTTTAGGCTCATCTACGTACAGCATCGTGTCTTGAACTCGTTGAAAATAGCAGGAATGTTATGAACCTGAAGAAGAACACGACTATGCCCTAGGAGACCTACGTTGATAATGCGGTCAAAGTTCCCCTATAATCTGAGGCATGAAGGGGAAAAAAGCTAGAATAATCCAAACAGCTAGAAGGAAACATTTTTTTGGACCACATGCGACTTGTCCACCTGACATAGCTATAAAGTACACGGTAGCCCAATTGAAATAGATGGTGTGAAAGTAAAAGGAGGCTGCAACACAAGTTCACAAGCGCAGTATAATCATAGATTCTTCTTTGACAGACTAAAGGGCGCGATACAGCATCTACGCAGCGGCTTGAAAATCAACACGACCGTCCTCATCGACGACTCCAACCCTGTGATAGTAATTTCTTGCGCGTAGATAGGGGTCAAGCCGCCAATAATTTTGCCGCAATTCATCAGCAACGCGATCGCGAAGAGCTTGTTTTTCTTTGGCAGCGTCAGATAAAGGGTCATACGCTATCCATTCCAAAGTGAGCCGTTCAAACTCAAATGCGAGCTTATCTCTCTCTCCGTGAATCATATCTCTCTCTTCAACCTGATCCATGCGGTCATTCTCCCCAGGAATGGGATCGATATACTTGTACTCCCACACGTCATCTCCTCCTAATTCACTGGAGAGGTTTTCGGTAGTGGTAAATCGCTCCAGGTCATCCTTGGTGCGCGTAAAATGAATCTTATTTGCGACAACTGGGTCCATCCAGCCTTTCACAGCTTTCCAAACCCCTAGGTAACCACAGAGCTGGTGAGCCAATCAAACTTCCAGAAATGCCATGGAACTTTGATGATTTCAACTTACCCCAAAAGACAAACGGGGCGTTATGGATCAAAACGACTCCCAAGGTTTCAGGATACCTCGCTTCAAAAACAGTGGTAAGGAATTTGAATACATGCAAATCCACATTCCGCAATCCAAAACCGGTCATATCGAAGATAATGCAAGCCTTGTCACTGGAAGGCTTGACCAACATGCGTATGCTCTCAAATGTGTGGAGAATGTACATTTCCAAGGACTTGCTTGGTTGCTTGTGCGGATCATGCAGCCGGACTTTAACGGTGAAGACCGGGCGGCCCTCCCGGTCAACACCTCTGACGAAGCTCTTTCCAGTCCGGTACTGGTCAATGAAACCCTTCTCCTCGGGGGATGGCGATTTCTTCAAGCCAACCGCCTCCCCTTGTTGTACAATGTCCTCTTCAATACGTGTCTCCTGGCGCCAACTCACAGCGGACACGAGCATAGCCACGCCCTTCTCGACGTCCCATTTGCGTGCATGGAGGAATCGAAGGACGAGGGCGTCCGGATGTTCAATGCAAATGCACCGCCACAGGAACTTGCTAAAGTCACCAAGAGTGGTTGGGTTGAGATGACGCATAAACTCTCTAGAATTTTCAGGGGTATCCAGCAGATTGCCCTCAATGAGTGGCTTGGAAGCGCTGGAAGGGCCGAGGCGAATCAGATAGACCCAAGCCTGCTGCAACTTACGCTGTTCTAAGGGCGTTAGATGGCCTACGCACCCTGAAATTTCTCGCATGATTGGAGGATTGGCAAGGGGGTGCTTGGTAGATCGTACGGCAAAGCTAGGCCAGTTTGAGGGGCGGGAACAGGCCAACACTTCCACTCAGTTGGTTGGTCGAGTGAGTATTCTAAGAGATCATAAGAGAGTTATAGTCAAACTCATCCATATCATCAATTCTATAAAGCAACTGTCACCATTTCGAGTTCTTGTATTCATTTCACAAGTACTCCTTATTGCCGATAGTCAATGATCGAAGCCGTAGCTGAGATGCCTCGGAAGATTATGTAGCATTAGTGGGGTAATGCAAGATGGTGTTCACCTCGTGATGGGCCTTAGGGTGTTCACAGGGGTTACTATCCGCTTCTGACGCTCCCTACCTACCAGGCGTAAAATCAGAGGGCTATATATCCGACGGGCACTAGAGAGAGATAGAGCGCGGATCATTTGACCTAGGGACAGAACTCAGGATGGAGCCCATTCATTATATTCGGACCATTCCGATTCATGCAAGGCAACCCATTCGAGCCAACGCAAGTCAGCGGGTTGTTATGCGTCCGTGCTGAACTTCGATATATCAAGGATATCCTGGCGTGGCTAGGCCTACCATCCTCTCAACACGAGCGGTTCGTCAGCCAACGATGCTTGGGGTCTAAAAGCCTCACCGCAAAGCCTGGTTGCGCCCGTATGGTTTGTCCCATGATCCAAAGTGTGGGATCTTATTTGCCCGTCCCCCTCAGGCCTCCCTCCCTTCCTCCACTCCTCATTTTCTCTATCAGTAGTTATTAGTGAATACCTCGGGAAGTAGTATAATGGTTGCCCCCCCGCATTCCCAAGAATAGAAACCTCCTCATGGCACGCATATTGTTGTACTGGAAGGCTTTCTGGGGCCTCAACGCCAAGAGGTTACATCGCGATATCGACCCTAACCCCACATGGTCCTGCTCCCAATGTTGTGGTTGGGTGCATGGTGCCACAGACAATACGAGGAGGATTGCAGATTTACTTCAATGCTCAGAGTCAAAAATATGCAGAATCAATTATTGTTGGTGGCTCATTACTGACACAAACGTCGGGATTGATCCGCTCGTCCGTGACCAGTTTGCTGTAAGGAGAGTAGTCTGTCTAATCTAATGCTGATTATGTCGTAATATCGCGTCCATTCTTAGAAATCCCAATACAAATAAATCATAAATCGTACCATATGCAATTCCACACGCAGATCCATAGTGCCATGCCATGCTCCAGGTGCAAATGACCCTTAGAATAAGCCAGCACTCGTTAGGCTCTAGGCAGCCTCGGTAACGACCTCGACGACGAACTCGGCCTCACGAGTCTGAAGAGATTCAATCCACCGGCGGGGGAGAGAGGTGATTCCTCCTATCGCGCGAGTAGATCGCTCCGTTTGGGTGTCATCTTCAGATTGTGTTGTATCCTTTCCGGGAGCGTTCCTCCACATGCCGGGAATCTGAGGGAGGACCTTGTTGGTGTCTCCGAGGGTGGCAGAGACAAGACCAGCAGTGGCCAAGAGAGAGAGAACTGCGGATGAAACCTGGAGAAAGAACTCTGGTTAGAAGTCTCGTGAGAAGGTATAGGGAGATAATCCAATAATCACTGGGTAGCTAGAAGAGTTTTCGTACCTTCATTTTTGGGATGGTATTCAAATATTATGGTTGTGTGGTAATTGACCCAGAGGGTGAATTTTTGTTATCCGGGGACTGATGTTGATTAATTGAGAGACTGGTTGATTGATAGAAGACGATGACTTGGTGGGAATGAGATATCTTTATAGCCAGACCGATAGCAAGAATATTACTGTCCTAGTCTATTGAATCATTAACTCGAGTCTGACGACCAGCAAATTGCCAAGAAGGCCCAACAGGCCCAGCCAGAGAACCCTTAGGCATTGCTCAGTTGGTCGAGCCTACAGGCCTGAGGCCGGTTGGGATTCCTTGCTTTGAGTTACGGTCTGCAGGTGCCACGCATGTTTGGTGTTTCAGGTTAAGAAATACGAAGAGAGGGGGCCAAATATTGATCCCTGCTCTGCACTACACACGCCGGCACTCAGCCCGTCCGCCTCGATCCATTCCTCTCTTGCCTGAACCAGCATACGGTGGAACCATCGAGTGAATAGCCTGGATTGGGACCAGCATGCTTTGTTTCTATTCTTTGCCGTGATGTGCTGGCGCCAGTGGAGACATTCCAGGGCTCGAAGGTCAGCCAACTTCTCTTCTCCTCTGCTGCAGTCGAGGCGCCGCTGTTGCCCTGCCGCGCGTTTATGCGTGAATTCAGGCTCGGCATGTTCGCAAGGCACCCCCCGTGAGGTGAAAAGATGCGCATAATAATGACGAGTTATGTTGGCCATGTCAGCCACGGCGGTCAATATCACTTGTCTTTCTCGGCACAGCTACAACACACCCTCCTGACCGACCTTTGCTCACCTTCTGTGGCCAGTTTTTTGCCGCCTCGACCGAAAGAGCCATCATTCGCCGACTGACCGTTGCAATGATGCTCCGCCCGGAGAGATGGGGCACTCCGGGCTCACTTGTGCCTGCAGTTGCTACAGGTCTCTTGTTGTGGTCTACCTTCTACTCGATCTCCAAGCCAAATCCTCGCCGCCATGTAACAATCCCATTGGCAGCCGCCTTCACTATCATTGCGGCCCTCAACGCACGCAACTTCTCCTCTAACGACGTCGTCAATTCCATATTTGCCAGATTTGTCATCATCTATTTCTCTCACTGTCTCTTCATTTTTGGCTTTGTCTCCAGCTCTGAGCTCGAAGACGAGCGGAAGAGATGGTTAATCACCAGATCCATGAGACCTAGGGGGGCGCATAGCACAGTTATTGACGACGAACAACTGCCGAAAAATATGCCAGGGTGTTCAGATTATGTCTTTTCCTACAAATTTCTACTGAACCCTCTCTGTTTCGGGACTAAGTGGGAAGTTCCGCTTAGAGAGGACAGAGGAGACGGAGGAGGTTCACTGGCAAATTTCGCCCACAAAAGCAGGAACATCACTTCAGCAAGCCACTTGAAACAGACTTCATTTCCGTCGAAAACCAGCGACAAGACATTGCAGAAACCTAAGTCCCGTACAATGTTCATTCTGTGGCGCCTCTTCACATTATTTTGTCGCTATCTTGCCCTGTGTATCTACTTCGATCGCGACTTGTTCTTTTGGATGCCAGGAGGGATTGGCGAAAACAGAGATGACTATGTTCTTGGTGGTAACCATTTCTTCTTCAAAAGTCTTCCCTGTCTTCTCGTAGGCCGGTGTAGCAATGGTGCGCACATGCATGCTCAAGCTGTGCGAGCGACAGTTTTACGACTTCACTGGGTCCTGATACAAGTCGTCCCCGATTATCTTACCCTTTCCTCCTACCATGACATCTTGGCCATTATTGGTGTAGCAATTGGAGTTGATAGCCCATCCGAGTGGCCCCCTATGTATGGCAGTATTATAGAAGCATACACAGTGAGGCGATTCTGGTCCTCATTCTGGCATCTTCTCATCTACCGATCGTTTTCTACGTTTTCGCGATCCATCTTGTCTATTCTGGGTGTCAGTAGGCGCCACCCTATTAGCAGATACACGCACAACATTTTGGTGTTTTTCCTATCTGGCATCATGCACGAGATCGTGCCATGGTTGCTCACTCCAGACCAGTGCATGAAGTGCGGGTGCCATCACCAGATCTGGAGGTTCGTTCTACAGGTCTTTGGGATGATGGCAGAAGGTGCGGTTCAATTTGTATGGAGTAAGCTGGAGAGGTGGCTCTTCGGGCCTGGAGTGGTACAAGTTCGCTTGTATGTCGCTACGAAGAGATGTCTCGGATACGTGTGGGTGCTATTCTGGCTAATGTGGGTGGCCGAACAGACGTATTTTCCTTTTACATACTGTTTAGTTACGTGAATGGTGTGTTCTCCATTGCTCTTGGTCATAAGTGAATTGAAATGCTGATGGGATCTGAGTTTATTATTGAGCAATATGGTTTGAAATCTGGCTGGGATAGGAGTAACTCAGTCTGGAGCCCTGTCAACAACATCGCCGTCTGTTTCAACAAACAAGTAGTGCATATGAAACATGCCGCCTCGCGGTGAATAGAGAATAGTTGGCATACAACCCTCACTCGCTGCTCAGCTTGTCATGGATAGCAAGAGCAATGAACGCAGCGGCCGCACCCAGAAAGAATCCCATGTTGAAATCATCGATGATAGACAGCAAGAGGCAGGCCCCACCAATCAAAGACAGGAAGAATATGAGCACTCCTCGCAGCGAAGGCCGGAGTGATAACGAATGTAGCTGTGCCTCATTCCTCCGTTCGCCTTCGTCCAACAGAGGAGTGACCTGATTAGCCTCGACGTCTGCCGCCATCGAAGGCCAACTGTCGGACGGACTCAGGCCAGAAAAGTCCGTAGAGTTATCGCAAAATTAAAGAATTAACGATTATTCGATTTTGGAGGTGTACAAATATTTTCTGCCAAAGTTCAGCATGGGATCTGCCAGGTCCGAACCATAGCCCAATCCAGGGCGACTTACTCAATATCGGCCTGCAGCAAGTAGATCACGTCGCAAGTGCTTGGTCTGACGTAGGCCCGTAGAGTGTTTTCCCATTTTTCGGAGTCCAGTGAGTGTTCGAAATGAAAAAAATGGGCAGCCTTGCGATGCCTTTCTCCGAATCAATACGGGGGCTGTGCTCTTCACACGTGACCGGCGCACAGCTCATCCACCAACCAGACTGAGGCAAAGGTGGGATCAAACCCTACAAGAAGAGACAGGCCTTTGTTACTTTGAAAAGCATATATAGATACTTTGTTTCCATTCAAATCTTCCACCTAGTCTTTCCCTCCCTTTGGCGCAGCCTTGCAACGATATATGTGTGCATGTAGGAACTACATATAGCAAACCCAGCTCGTATTACAAGTTAATGTCGCTCCTTTTAAAGGTCTCTTACAAATTCCGTTCAGGCAGATTTTCTTCACTCTTACTTCGAAGTACCTCGCCATTATACTAGGGAGAAGTTCAAGAACTCCGATAGCAGGCATAGTCCTGGAATAGGGATCTCACACATAGAGGGAAAATGTACTTGAGAAAAGCAAGGCACGATTCAAGGTGTCTTATCCATGAAAAGTAGAACTTGATGGCAATAAACTCACCCGTTCCGATACTTCTAGCACCTACTGCAAGTTAAGTTGAACATTCCCCCTCTACGTAAGGACGTATTGAAAGTTTCACGTCTTAGCTCTCGATAGCAGGGAGTCTACATGATATCAGACAAGGTATATCGCCGCATTTCGGTTAGTTGAGAAAAATGAAGATGGGAAGGGTGAGTGTTCTATGAAAATGGAGGGCCATTCACAAACCTTTTGACATAGTTTCTCTTGGAGTATCTATGTAAATGTTCGGCATAAATTGTATCTTTGCGAGTAGCAATGAAATGAGAAATCCAGTAAAGAATGATTGCTGTAACGGAAGGGGTGTCTCAAGACTCAGCAATGCCTGAAAAGGAACTGCTCTCGGACTCCCTTCAGAAAAATGAAGGAGAAGTCTCAATGGCTTTGCACCTGGATACCTGTGAGGCATCATGCCGTTGCTTCTTTGCTCAAAGTTCATCAAAAAAGAGTACTCTGAGATGGGGTTAGTAAATTGGGGCATCATATCACGCATTCAAAGCATTCGTAAGGTGAATCCGCCGTCAGCCCTAGCAACTCAATTCCGCCGTTTTGCTAAATAATAAAAAGATGGTGAAGCATATCATTTTCCGCATCAACAGTCAACAGGTTTGGGGTATCGATCAACACTTTGACAAAAGAGACAAAAGATCAAGAAGAATCCGGATGCGGGCGGGTGCAGATCAGTCACAACACGCTTGCTCTTTCAAAAAGTCCAATACATCATCCCACATGCAAGTTCGTTGCTCATTACATCTTCACACATTGTAGGCGGGAGGAAGATCACACAGCGGGCCTCGCATGCTTCACTTGGATCGTCACATGATTTTGGACTAATATTCCCCGTTCCAGCTCACCTGGATTCCAAGGGGAAGGGTCGTTGTGTTGGCTCGTGATGGTTGTGTGGACAGGCTCTGGCCCTTTGACAGACGAAGGTTCCAGGTCTGTGATTTCGGACGCGGCGCTCTCCTCGTCGGCCAGTTGTCGAGTCGAACTTGTTTCGTTGGTGTATAGTGTCCTCCTGGGCAATCGAGGAACTCGGAGTCCTGGCAACTCATGGCCAGGTATAGCCAAACTTAAGCGGCGGCTCGTAATATTGGTTTCGCCATAGCCATTGAGAACTCGGGTCCCGAACGCGTAGCGGAAGATAGGTCGGAGCAGCGGAAAGCATGCTATGAGGAATGAAAGGTTAGAAAACGCATACTGAGAAGATAAGGTTGAGGGCAAGGATTTTGGATAGGGAGGTGATTACCGGATACAACAGCGATGTTAAGCTCAACAGCTCCCCATAGATAATTCAGCGCATAGTCGTGAGGAACCTGTTGTGAGGTTGGGTCGGAGTGAATTGATTCAACCAGCACAAATATGGATGCGATGCACACACTTGCCACTGTTAAAATACATTGCTTGCCTTTGGTATGAGAGTTTTGCTTACATTGTACCGATTGCGAACAGACCAGCAACGGCGATTTTCTGCCCAACCGGCAGTTGGAGGTTGAAGACCGGTATGACTGGCAAGACGAGGATGACAACATCCATCACAAAATGGGGAAAGACAGTCCCGAAAAAGAAACTCGAGTCTGCGATCTGACATGAGCCGCCGGGAATCGTCTTGTCCCAATATGCTGGCACGGGGGAACATCGAAAGATGACCATGAAGGTTCGTAGAATAATCCAGGCCACCACAAGCACCATCATCACAATGATAGGAATGCGGATTACCGTATGCTGAAAGATACGCCAATAGAAGCATAGAATTGTCAGCTTGGACGAGAAAATCGAAAACGCGTACGACAATGAGGCGAAGAAGGCGAGTTTTCTCGAATATTCAAGTATCTTTTCCTTTTCCGCATCACTGGTCGAATCGGGGATATATTGTCCCAACGACCAGTCGACGGTCCCTTGTTAGACAGAGAAATTAGCTCCTGCGAGATGGGTTTAGGAGGCGAGGGACGTCTCGGAGTTTGTGCAATACAGTCAATGAGGATGGAGGAATAAACACTCGCAAAAAACTGAAGAACCAACGAGTCAGTCAAGCTTTCCCCCCACTTCTAGGGGACAGCGGGAGACATCAGGACGAAGGCGGCGGGGTAACGTTAGAATCGACTTACGAGGGCTGAGATGCAAAAGTAATCCTCATAGGACCACGATTGCTTTGTCATGCGGCGTGCGATGAAGCGGCCGATGAGTGCCAGAAAAGCGGCGGCCCAGGTAACACCAATTCCAACAAAAATATTGATCACGAGCCCAGCCATGACTGTAAATTGTAGCTCGTGCCGCCCACACGGATCTTCATGGAAGGCAATCAGAGAAAAGTTTCAGTGTCGCAATCGACCTCGCGTACTTAAGGTCCACTATTCGAAGACCCTTGAAATAAGAAAGCAAAAGATAAAAGAAAAGAAGGATAAAAGAAGCCGAAAAGGAAGAAGAGGGGATCATCTATTTCAGTGTCTCCGTTATCTGAGTGTTTGTTTGGGTGTGTGTTGCACTGGCAGGGGTTAATCGTCAGCTCTGTTGCACACCACGACTGTGCCAAGCCCCGCCACTTGCAATGGGCATAATGCATGCATGGCCTGAGCTGAAAGAAAATAGTTTAGTGGCAGTCCGTTCCATTGGCCCACGCCCGGGGTTGCTGATCAGCTTATGGTGTGGTGGTTGCCTTCTCACACCTGGTGCGGGGGATGGGCACACCAAAATCCCAGAGAATGTAAGCTGCTACATTCGGGGCTGTGTATCCTGTGTATCTATACCAAGAATAGGATTAGTGTTATACAGCTCCCTCCCCACGGCTGGCCTTATCTGCAGGTGACGGCATTTTTGCACTCTCTCCCACAAAGATCGGGCACGGCCAAAGATAGGGACTTGGTTGCTAGCTCATGTGCCCATGTTCATTCAGCCCAAGCAGGAAGTTCGACTATTGAAACGCCTCAATTGAAGATCAGCAGCGAAAATTCCCAGAGCTCACCCTCCACACCACCCAAGGCGGGCGGTCCAGTCGGAAGGTGGAGTGAATTACAGTCGGCCGCGATTAAACAGAGCTGCTAATGGTTGATTGATTTGCGAACATCGGCTCACCGCCTTATCGAACTGTGAGTCAGCTAGATTTCGATTGAAAGGGTGGGCTTTCCGCACATCTGCTCCCGAGCCTGGGGTTCTACAGGCGGATCGCCTCGCCGATGAGACAGTAAGCCCGGAACCGACGATTCGTGCATGCTGAAACCTTTGCATGGGGAGCAGATATAGCGATGTTGCATCCTAGCGCCACAAACTTATACCGATGTCTTTATACCGACCTCCGTTTACTGCAGCCATGGAGAGGCCTTACCCCACGTCCAACGGATCCCCTGTGCATGAAGATGCCCAACATTTTCTTCGTATGTAGAACGAATCCGTGGATTGAAACACCGCCGTCAAATCTACCAGAAAAGAAGCCAAAGAGCGCATATCTAGGCAATTATTATTTTCGCATCATTTTCCCCTTATGGTTGGGCTGATGTTGGGCTGCCACATCCCGTTCCGTAGCTCGTCACAAATGTGGAAAACCCCAATCCCTAATTCGACATTCAGATGCGGAGGGGAATGACTTTAGAGGAGAGCCATGTGTCGATATCATAGTGTGGGCTGAAAAGAACGGGCAGTTCATCCCACCACAAAGCACTCGATAGTCTACAAATCGAGTCATTGCCAGGTCGTCAGCGCGGCTTCAGGCTACCTTGACAGCCTAATGATAGGGTACTTGAGGGTAATACATACATTCAGTGTCTAATCTGAAACATAGAAATGCAGATTGGGACCTCTCGGGCGTCATTGTGTGGCACAATAGGGGCTCAGGTCAGGACGCTTATCGCTGTGGCGAGAAATATGCACCTGATGACTTGTCACACACTTGCCAATCCTTCGCGCGAAGCCTCATTCCTCCTGTCACATGAAAAAAGGGCCAGGCTCTCAATGAGGCTGCAGCCTCACTGTTAAGGAGTATTGCACTTTCTCCAGCTGAAGGTCATTCTTCGGAACAACCCGCACCACAAAACGGAAGTTGAATGGTACGTTTTTTTACTATCTACTGCGGTCATACTATTCAAAGTTTTTGTCCTACTTCTTCTCAAATTGATTACAAATTCAGTTGGCCTGATAGTATTAGCCGCGGAGGGTATTCGAAGGATAGAATTAGTTCGACTTGGTTCGACTTGTTTGCAAACCCCAGCGGTGCATTGACATTCAACCAGGTTAATTCCTCTCCAGAAAAGCGTCATGGAGGCCCTCTGCCGAATCTTTTACTACAGCTGTCACCGTAAACAAAGTAAGCGCGATGATTGTAGTGGAAATAAAATTTTGGAATTTTTTTGCTAGCCCTGATTCCGAACCGTGTCTGGCTATTATTATTTATTGACGGCCAAACCGAATATCACTCCCAAGGCCCCTCTATCACCCAAGCACAAAGTATGCCGGGTGCAGACTGCAGCGACGTATCTAGTAGAGACCAACAACGACATCACCCTTGACACGGGCAGTCAGGTGAACCTCGGCCTCGAGGTCGAGCTTGATGCCAAGGAGCAGAGAGGCATCACGAAGCTTGCCATTGTCGTCGGTGGCACCCTTGAGGATTTGGCCTATTGATGCGATCAGTGTCAGCATTGAGTGCAGTGTAGAGAGTTCGTGGTCGAAGAATAAGACCTACCAGCAGGCTGAGAGAGTCCGGTGGCGGTGGGCAGGGGGACAGTGAACTGCTTGTCGGTGACGCTGGCAAACATTGTTAGCAGTCGGCTCCTGATTTCTTTTGAGGGATCAAAGGACGAAGACTCACGAAGACATCTTGAAGGTATTGAGGGGTCTGAAAAAGACGAAAGAGTTTGGGAGTTTAGTAGAGTTGGTGAGATTGGAAGAGAGTGAGTGATGATGGGAAGAAAAGACGGGATTTCAACGAGGGCATGTGCTCTTTTTATATTCAATACACGGAAGTACAAGTCTACAATGAAACTTCTTTTTCTTTTTCTCCTTCCAGCTCATGGTCTCTGCAACTCGCACCACGTACCTCTATGAGATGGCATCAATGCCTACCCCAGTGAATGGAGACGCCCCTGCAGAAGAGACCTCCACATCACGTCGATTGCCGAGGACAAGATCCGCCAATTGCGCAAATGTCTCGATGCCAGCACACTTCTTCAGGGCGTTGATAGGGGACCTCCACCTGCTTGGCAAGGTAAAGAATCAGATCATGAAAATCTCGATACATTATGCAAATAATTTTAGGGCCCGTAGCTGCATCGCCAGCACATACAATCGCCCGGCACGGCATGGACCAGGTGGGGAGAGAGCAGGGAGTTCTATGACAACGTAGGTGGGTTTACTGGGGTGAACTCCAGTAATTTGAGCACCGACTCGTGAAGCTGTGGTCAGTTCGCCAATCCTTTAGATAGGAGTTAACTCCGTGCCATTTCAGTCAGATTAAGCCGGTGACCGACCCTTTTCGCTTCATGGGCACCATTGTTCACTAAAGATGGTCGTGAAATTTGAACACAATAAAAGGGACACATGTTCAGACAAAAAGATCGCCTGTCCTGTGTCGGTGGGCCCTCTAATTCATGCGTATCGCGTCACCAACCTCCTACAGCGTCGCTGTCTCATTAGGCGCTGTACAACAGCTTGTAGCGGGTCTGGGTAACTCTGTCAAGCTGGGGGTTCGTCATGATCATTATGCCGGCCTAAATCCGAAATCATTCATGTACGGTCTGGCGGGAATTGTAGGGATTCTTACGGAGAAAGCGGCTCAGAGCCAGCCGATGCTAAACAGTACTGCCTGCTTTCAGAGCGACCATCAGTTTTTTTTTGCTTCGGCGGCCCTCGGATGAGCTGTATCCGGCAACGAGGAAAAATCAGGACTTGGACCACGGGAGGATCGCGCGTAGCGAAAGCGAATTTCCCCTACAGGCTTCTCATCTTGCCTTTTACCGCTTTAATTGTGGCTTTCCACGAAGCAGGAGAACCAGCGATATAGTTCATCAGCATTTGCAGGACAGAAGGTATCAACTAGCATTTAACTTAGCTTAGGTGTATGGCACAATCAGCGGGTTCCCGGCTGCTCCCGTTTTCACTCCACCAAGTCAAATTACGATCCACCCGTCGTGCATCCAGAGATCAAACACAGCCCATCGATACCAGTACGCAGAGCACGTAGAGTACGTAGTGTCTGATCCTCTGAGGCTGGCGAAATTCTACCCTACTCAGTTTCGAGTACATAGGAATCCCCTTCTAGTCGCCAAGATATGGGTCTGATCAAGAAGACTCTCCGACTTGCCACAATTGATGTTCGATCAGCTACCTGAGTTTCAGCCGGGAAGACAAGGCACAAAACAGAAATGTCACATGTATGATTTTGCAAGCCATTGACCCTCACGGAGAAACGGTCAAAACGATTGATATCTGTGTCGCGGAGCGCGTAAGAGTCACTGGCTTAATCAAGGCTTCTCATCTACAATCAAATGACCTCAAGTATTTGCTCCAGCCATTTCCTTTTGCTATGGGAAATTAAGCCCCCATGCAAAGCCTGCGGGAATGGATCATATGGACCACCTTGGCTGCTTCACCCTTTTCATCACTCGCTATGAGCGAAAGCTGGATGCAACATAAGTCCAAGAAATTTTGTTCAATTGGTAGACGGGACGAGATTAGCTCTATTGAAATGTCCAACCCACGAATTTGGATCTTGGATCACTCGAGGTTGTTTACTAGGATAATGGAAATAGGGCATGCAGCTACGCCTGTAAACGGATGTTTGCTCTGAGAAAGCTCTGATAGTTCAGAGCTCAGTAATAAAACAATATGGTCTTGCAAGAGATGGGGCAACGCTGAGGAAGAGGTACAGCGAGCTGCACCTGCTCGCTGCGGCGTACAAGACGGAGCAGCCTGGTGCTCAAATGGAAAGGTTCAAGCCGAGTTTATGCGATATGATGGGCTGAAGGGATGCACAGCTCAAGGCTACTGTCCGGATATATGACATTAGTTATGGGAATTTGACTAGGCAAAAGGTATGCTTCGGCGCATGTGAGGCCATCTCGGCTCAGCATTGTGCGCGGAATCGCCCATTTCTTTGAAGAAACGCAACTAAGAAGACATTAAGAACACAATCAATCGCAGAATTGAGTTCTGATTCCGAATATATACTCATTCTTCCGCTCAAACACGAATTGGAGCTTCTGATACTATTATTGTTATGATGTAGGTGACTTAGGGTAGACGCGACCCCCCCAAGACTTAACTACTCTCTTTCAGAAGCAAGTCTCCCTCATCAGCCCAAGGTCTACGTGTGCCACCACCAGTTTCCCAAGTGCCATCTTTACACCAGCGACAGGTAAAGTATATTTAATCACCGCAACTCCACAGCGCCTAGCGTAAGTACCCGGATTCATCCCAGTCCATATCCAGGCCGCGCTCCTTAGCTTAGGTAAAGAGAAACCCACAAACATGAACGTAAACCTCATCATCCACGTACTCATAATCTATACACCTACTTATAGTAAGCGGACTACTAGTACTATTATCCTATACTTTTAGCTCATCAAGAAGCTACTTAATAATAGTCTTAGCCTTAGCTACTATATCCTCACGTATATTTCGTAAGTATAGTAGACAGATAGTAGACTCATTAAGCCTAACGCCAACTATTATATCGCAATCACGTATATCGATTTTGATCTTTTTCTTACCAGGGCCACTCAAGACCAATATATATAGGATGCTCTTAAAAGGGCCGGTGTCATTATATCGCCAGCGATTCTTTCGAATCTCGTCATTCAAACGGTCCACAAGACTGGCCATGTTATCCGCAGTAGACTGAGCTCTAGAAGATAAAATATGCTCTACACAACTTCTCCTAGTTAGCACTCGGACGATCAATATATTGGAATGGGAGAAGCTGTGGGATGGTTACCGTACCGCTTGGGGCTGCCAAGGGGAGCAAGATGGTGACTCACAAACCAAGTGTTAGTTCTTTATATGCAGCTGATATTATACTATTAGTAAGCTCTAAGTACCTATATACGAAACTGAAAATGCACAGGTCCACAAAGAGGAAGATGTGCGTCAATCTCACATGTGGCCATGCCTAATAATAGTCCAATAGATGGCCTAGTTGGAGGGGAAGAGGGCTGGATTGATGTGGTTGATTCCCCCTCCGGATTGAATTAGCTTCCTTTTTTGAATTTTTGATTTAGATCATGGAATCACTTGACCTTTGAAGGTTAGGCATCATTATATTAGGTACCTTACGTACATAAGCCATATCCGCCCCAAATCTCGGCATCCAGGTCTATTGGCTGCTTGGGGTCCCTGAGAGTCTCAGCTCATGCAGCTAGTAGACACCCATGTGTTCGGCGCGCTTACTGCCAGTGAGCCATGACTGTATATGGTTATTATTTATTCTTATAATGGAATTCATCCCTCCGGCAGGGGACTTTACCCCTCATCAACCACTCTGTCGTCATTCTATTGATGCCAGCGAATTAGTTGAGTCTCTGAGATTGAATCCCCAAGGCAATGGTAGGTGCTGTTTCCCCCTCGTACTGTACATAAAATGCATGCACTCACCTCAATCTGAGGCTGAATCGGAACCCTCGGCCCCCGAGTACCCAGAAATCCAGCGAGATGGCATAACCGTGCTCCAAGATGGCGGGGAGTGCACAATCGAGTAAGTCCTTTGCCCACGACTTTTGACAAGATTGGTTTTCGCCAACCGTCAATCAAATAGCATTGTTCTTCTTCACGGTCTCAACGGGAGTCCGGAGAACACCTGGAAACATGCAACATCCGGCTTCTACTGGCCATGGGAGCTCTCAAAGCAGATCCCCTACGCGCGCGTCATGGTTTTTGGCTACGACGCCGATATCAAGACGAGCCTCAGCACCTCTCTTGCCAGGATCCAAGACCTTGGCACCGCGTTCCTCACCAAGCTGGGCAACTTTAGGCAAAAGAAAGAGGTATATTGCTGTCTCAAGTCAGGTCTGAAATCTTCTAATCTCAAGTCTTGGAATCAAAATAGGAACGGGATCGGCCCTTGATATTCATCGGCCACAGCCTCGGCGGTCTCGTCATCAAACAGGTTTGTAACGTCCCACCGTCCTTGAAACCACTCAATGACACATGCTAACGACTGCCTGCCGCAACCTCCATCCAGGCTCTCTGGGCCGGCTCGCTTGAGGGAAAACTCAGGGCAAACTCCCAAAGCCGGATATACAACGCAACCAAGGGCCTCATCTTCTTCGGCACCCCACATCTAGGCAGTCAAGCAAGTAGTCAGACCCGCGTCCAGTTCTTGCAAGCGATTGCTTCCCTGGCCTTTACCCAGATACCGCCCAAGATTGAGGCAGCTCTCAAGAGCCACTCGGACGAGCTCTTCGATCTCAGCGGCCATTTCGCAAAGACAACGCTGTGTCTGGACCGGCGCGTGCTCGTCACCAGCTTCTATGAGAAGGTTACAGACTCTCGGCTTGGGGCAGAGGTAAGTCGTATTGGGATCAGTGAAAAATAGCCTGGATTTACAGACAAGTAGCTAACTGGGGGGTGGCAATCGTTGTAGGTTGTGGATCAGACATCCGCTGAGCTGAGATATGGCCTTGAAGATATGGTGCCCATTTTCAAGAACCACCAAGACATGGTCAAATTTGAGAATGCGAATGACCAAGACTTCAAGACTGTTGGAAATAAGATTTCGGAAATCAAGGAGTTTATAGATGAAAGTTAGTCTTCCCTGCCTTAGCTTCATTTCTCCTGTGGAGGAGCTCTTCGACTCGGTTATTGTCGTCCATAGACACCAGTTATTCTTTCAGTTCAATTTCATCTTTTACTCGTCATATAGATGAGCTGATTTGTTTTTTCCTCTGTGTAGACGTTGCCGTTGCAGACGAAATCCCCAACTATCCACCGACGCAAATGATCCTGGCCAAGACGCTCATTGCGCGAACCTCACTTCTTGACGAGATCAAGATCCAATTCTCCCAAAGGCCCACGGGACTCAGGCAGTCCACCACCGTCGGGATCTGGGGCCTGGGAGGAATAGGGAAATCACAACTCGCCCTCAAGTACCTGAGCGAGCACGGCAACAGATACCAGCTATGGTTTTGGATCCAGGCGGGCGATCCGGCGTCCGTAGACCAGCATTTCCGCAACATTTACAACACCATCCCCTTTGACACGCAACAGCCCGTGAACCCGACATCAGACGCCGTGAGGCTCGCGGTCCTCCAGTTCCTCAATCGGAAGCCTCGGCGTCTGCTCATCGTATTCGACGGCTCCGACCACCTGCACCCGGAGGACAAGAATTATGTCAATATTGACCAATACATCCCGCAGAATGCCCAAACGCATGTCATCATCACTAGCCGGAATTCAAACGCCGCGAGAAACCTATCGACGTTTGAGGGCGTTGCGATCGACGTTCTTCAGGAAGAGGATGCAGTTTTCGCCTTCTTCAAATCCGTCGGCAAGGAGGCGCCCAGTGCCGATGACAGGGCGAATGCCAAAGGGATTGTCAAGGTCCTAGGGTATTTGCCCCTAGCCATAAGCCTCGCCGGTTCTTATGTCGGCCAAACACCGAGAATATTTTCCGACTTGTCCTTGTATCTCGAGGAGTACAAGCACCGGAAAACGGAGCTGTGGAAACGCAAGGACATCCACCACCACTCCAGCCACAGCGTCATGACGGTCTGGGAAACGTCTTACCTAGCGGTCTTGCACCAGTCACCAAATACCTGCAGACTACTGAGTCTTTTGTCATTCCTCAACAACGAGGGAATACACATCAATCTATTCGCCGCCGACGAATCCTCCACAGCCAGTATGTTCTGGGAACCAGCAGTCACGGCCAGAGACCGAGCTAGTATCCACGACGTTGAGCAGTGCCTGGCTATTCTAGAGTCATACTCGATGATTCAGAGGAATGCCAGCGACGGGTCCTACAAGATGCACAGCCTCGTGCATGATTGGTGCCTTGAGAGGCTACGGCAGAACGAAAACAAGGACATCGCCAATCGATTTGCCCTGGCGGCCGTGCAGCTTATACAAATGGCCTTGAAGAAATACACGCCCGCAGAGCAGTGGAGGCCGGAAATACCTCTGTTCCCCCAGTGGTTTAGTGAAGCTGGAGGAGAGACCCCGGATGAGATACGGACGATCCCACATCTCCGAGCGGCCCTCCGGGGCATCGATGCATTGGGGTATGCACCAGAAGCCGAGACGGAGGTTCTGGGAATGCTCGAAGAGCTGGGGGATTTCTTAGACAATAGCCAACGCTGGGCGGATGCTTCCCAACTGTGGTCAACGGCTTCGCAGATTGCGGAACGTTGTTTGTGGGTTGACCCCTCTAAGAGATTCGACCTCATAAACAAGCAGGCCAGGTCTTTTTTCCGGCTTGGAGATGTTGGCAAGGCAGAAGAAGTTCTGGTTGGGGCCGTTGAAACAGCCTCCAACGTGCTCGGCAATCAGCACAAGGCCACGATTAATCTCGGGATGCGGATCAGAAGCATGGAGTACATGAGAGACTTCTTGAAACAGCTCGCGGTAAATTCCGCGCATGAGAAGGAGAAATTGAAAGGCTTAGAGGAGGGAGAAGAAGATGATACTGCTAGCGAAACCAGAGTCCGCCGAATGATGCTGCTCGAAGACTCCAACAATACGAGAGCATTTCTGGAAGAAATGTCCATAGCAATGTCCATGGCCAAGGTATCAGGTGAGGAGGGCTGCGCCATGCTGAAGGCCCAGCTGGCCACGGGGGAATCGGCTCTGTGCAGCCTCGAGAAAACGCTAGGAAGCATTGAGAGAGCCATGAGAGAGAACCGAGAGGTGCTTACCGAGGAGATAGCGGGACTGGCAAACAAGGTTATCCGCCTCGGGGCTGCTCAGCGCGGCTGGCTGGAAGAGGCCTGCACGGCCTACAAGGTCTGCATTGACGAGCTCGAAAGGAGCTCCAGCAACTACCTGCCCCAGGCGCTGCTGGAACTGGCCAACGTCACCGACCTAGCCATGGACCAGGCCCCGATGCAGCGCATTCACCAGCTGCTTGTTGAGATACAGGCTTCGAATACCAAAGTGGTGCTGCACTATCCGCTGGCTGACACGACTGGCTCGATGGATTTCAGAGAGGCCGCGGGCGCCTGGTCAAAGGCCTGTGCGGAGTTGTTGGCTGAAATTAAGGGTCGAAGCTATCTCGATTGGCTGATGCTGGATGTAAAGAAGGCCTTGGCCAAATTTAGGTTAAAGTAGCACGTAAAGGGGCAAACCCGGAATTATTCACCGATCTATCAATATCCACATATAACGTGCGGTTTTCCAAAAATGTAGGATTGACCGGATTACGCGACGCATAAAAGTTGTTGGATTTCACGATCAAGGCGTTGAATAATTTAATAGAAATTTGAGATATTGATTGATTCTTGCCACCTCTTCCGGGGGTCCCGAGAGGGGCTTCTATGTAATACTTTGTGAAATTCGGCCAATCACAACTAGCCTAGTTATATGACCCTTAGGTCCATCGATAGCACTGGAGGCGTGTAGTGCTCGGGAACTATAGTACTCGGGAGGTGTAGCACTCATGTTGAAATGAGTGATTGTATTGTTCTTGTTGCTGTACTAAAGCAGGCGGAAGCCCTCATACTTATACATATTTCAGACTCCACATTGCTGTTTCAGCCACTGTGTTCAACACTCCCACTCGATGACTACTCCGTTAGGACGTCATCGACTATTCATCACAGTGTTAGTAGGCCCCGTTAAAACCTTTGAAAACCTTCTGAAGGGAAAAACAAGGAAAGGGTGCCTGTACAGTTTGCCTTTGCTGTAGTCGAGAGCCCATACTCGTCACTCGATACCCAGCCCTTTCCGAAACCACTCAAACCTATCTCGTGCAAGGGGTTTGGTAAATCCATCAGCGATCTGTTCTGCTGTTGGGATATATTTCAGTTGAACAGTCCCGGCTTCTTGAACTTCGTCTTGCCACTTGCGTTGGATGTCCATGTGCTTAGTTCGTGAGTGGTACTGTGGATTCGAGGATAAGGCTATGGCTCCTTGGTTGTCGCCACAGATGATCGTTGCAGCTCTTCCTTGACCTAAGTTCACCTCATGGAGAAGTCGTCTCAGCCAGATTGCCTCTTTGGTTGCCTGGGTTTGACCCATGAACTCAGCTTCGCAAGTTGATAGTGCAACAACGCTCTGGCGCTTGGATTGCCAACTGATTACTCCGCTTCCAATGCTGAAAAGGTATCCAGCAGTTGATCGTCGCGTGTCACGACAACCGGCCCAGTCCGCGTCTGTGTATCCTTTCAGCATTTGGAGATAGCCCTTGTACGTGAGTCTCAGGTTCTTTGTGCTGCTGAGATACCGCAGGATGCGTCGTGCGAGCTTCATATGTTGCGGTCCCGGGTTTGCCAAATACCGGCTCGCCATGGACACTGCGTAGGCGATGTCCCCCCCTCACGTATAAACAACCTGGTAACAAGCCAACGTGGAGTGGTATCGCGGCGATGCATTGGGCAAGATAGCAGTGTTGCCCTAAACGCAATCCAAACGCAACTATGACAGTGACTTCACCCTTATTGGCCTAACTAAGCCACTCTCAAGGCCATGCGGCATCGAAGCCCTTCTGACGTGGTCCAATCTCAGCAACAGAAAGAATGAATTTGTTACACCTTTCCAGCTTAGGTAGACTCAGTGCCACGCCAGTTTCCTACATCCTAAATAAAGGCCTAAACATTTATGAAAAGTCTAATGAAATATTATTGATGGTTATTTAGGACAAGAATTCCCATTCGCCCGGAACCAAGCGAGTTGAAATGTCGTCATCCCCTGCCACCGTACATAGAGAACCTCTGCCCTACACAAGAGATTATGTCACTAGGTTAGGTGATTTATTATTCTAACCTAACAAGTGCCGGATTACTAAGATCCTATATCTATGCCTCAATGAATGCTGACCTACCCGGAACAGCTGCTATATATATATCCAAATTACAAACTCAATGATCTTAACCTCCAAAGAGAAGAGTTTTAATACTAAATATATAATTCTACTGTTCAACACTTATATCTCCACTCACTCACTATATACCAGCTTTAGACTACTATATCAGAGATTACTGTCTTGTGCAATGAGAAACCAATCGGGACTATGGAGGCATCAACTCCATATTTCAAGGTATTTGTTGATTCATCATCAAAAGAGAAACTACTATCCGCATTCCAAAGATTCCAGTTGAATACTCTTACCAACTATAGAAAAGGGAAGTTCGTGTATATATAAAGCCAAAATAAGATTATGCTATTGCGATTAAGGCTGGGAGCTTCTTGTCACATATTCAAGAGAGCCTAAATGCCATCAATGCCTACCAAGAAAGGCTAAGTTAGGAACTCAAACATCTCTGCACATGTATATTGACTTTTCGGCTACCGCTCCTGCTCAAAACCTTTGCTCCGCTCCAACAGGGCCTCACAATTTAACTCTTGGCTCCTGTCAGCGCTAGGCTTAGGTCTGCTGATAAATTCAGGCCCTATGTTACCTAGTCCAGAAAGGACAAAACGAAGGCGATCACCTACCGCTTTTGGACGAATATCCAGCTATAGCCACACCTTATATATTTACAACATATATGGACTATACCGTCTATGATTGGCATTGTTAGGTCATTAAAGTCTCCCACCTGAATTGCTATATATAGACAGATATAATATCAGTGGGTTCGGCGGTCACGGCACATGGAGACGACTGCCTTAAATGGAAAAAGGTATCCTTGCTCCTACCTCATAGACAAACAGACTTATCCTGATATGTATGATAGTTGTATTCCTCAAGGGCAACTCATTGGCACAAGTTCATAGTTCTACAATGATGGCTGACGATAGCTTTGTAATATAACTATAATCCCTCGAACTAACATGGGTGCAGAGCATATGGTTGGAACTCGAAGGTAAACATAACAGACCTAAATATAGGAGACACGGTGGTTCTCGGGTCGTTTATATAGCCCTCGGCCATCTATATAAGTCTACTGCCGCTCGCTGTCTGCATAAACTCTTTTCTTTTCCATTCATCATTAACATTCTACAACAACCTTCTTAAAAACTGAATCTTTTATCCTTTAACATTATTCCTTTCTTCTCGACAGTTGACGCTGGTCTGATTCTGTTATAACTCAATTTCTTTTACACCCCATCACCATTTTCTTTTTTTCGCTTCTCTTTTTGGAATTCAAAATGGTCGCCATCAAGCAAATGATTTCTGGCCTCCCTCTTCTGGCGGCCGTCGCTACGAGGGTTGCTGCCCAGCAGGTCGTCTCGGACGATCTTGCCGTCCGAGCCGGGTTCGCCAACGAGGACGCTCCGCTCGAAGCCCGCTTTGACGAAGAGGATGACTCCTTCCTCCAGCTCCGCGATCAGGAGATCACGCTCGAGGAGCGTGCCAAGGAAGGGACGCCAAGCATGTACCGTCGAGGAGGCAATGGCAAGCCAGGCAAACCAGGCACTGGAAAGCATGCACGCAGCATGTACCGACGAGGAGGCAACGGCAAGCCAGGCAAGCCAGGCACTGGAAAGCATGCACGCAGCATGTACCGACGAGGAGGCAACGGCAAGCCAGGCAAGCCAGGCACTGGAAAGCATGCACGCAGTATGTACCGACGAGGAGGCAACGGCAAGCCAGGTAAGCCAGGCAAGCCTTAAATCAGCAGTCCCACCAACACCAGGAGCACTCACCCTCTTACTATACCTGAAAAACACCTGAAGCTCGCTGCCAAGTCTGGCCCCGGCTTTCATTACCCTCCATCAACAGTGATCCATTCTACCTGGAGAGGTACATCAAGAAGCTGTGAATTACTGGTATGGAACTCTCCTGGGGTGTTGCATTTTGAAGAATGGCGGCGAATTACAATTGAAGTTGGAGAAACATATAAAGTATAGCAATAGCATAGAAAGGAATGACTATTTGCTTAGACATCTATTTCTATAGGGGTTGTATTTACTAGATGTGACCTTGGTGGCCCTCTGGCACCAGCCTGCAAGACAAATGCAAAACACATCTCCACTGATTGATAACCCGTGCCACTTCCTCCAGTAACTATAAGACGCAGAGATGAGTTGAGTAATAGATCCCAAATTCTCCAAGTTTCGCATTCACTGTGTTGAGATGTCGGGTCTGGCATCTTCCATTGCTGTTTCTTACTGTGCGAGTCAAACCACTCGTATTCTAAAGCCCGTCTGTCTGTCACGAGTCCTCAAGCTTCTAGAGACAAGATGTGTACCTATGGCTGCTTTGTAAAATACGCTACCACGAGGTCATCATGCTCTTATTCCATCCCACTCCGCGTCCAAGTACACCGTGTCAAAGTGCTTCACCAGTGCTAAAGCCACCATCGACCCAAGAAAAAAGCCTGGCTATTTCGAATAAGACATGATACTCTTAGCCGAGTGTTCACTCTTCATGTGAGTGCCATTATCATACTCGACTACATCTAGATGGTTTAAGGTTTAGCTGTCAACACGAAAATTAGTAATCTCACACAAATCATGACGACGGCGAGCAGCTGCCGAGTGTTTCCGGCGAATACTCAACCGATGCAAACCAATGCCGCAACTATTGATGGCCTATAGGCGTACGCGCTCACACGCATTCTCGGGGCCACGATGCGCGGCCCGAGCCTAAGGGACACCCGGAAGTTGATGAAGCCGAGTTATTGCGACAACGCAGCACCTCAAGCGAGTCCTAGGGATATGTAGGACAGACAATTCCAGCGGAACCCGGGGTTTCCATAAATCGACACTGATATCAACAGAGAGGACTTGACAACGCTGGTCAGGCACGGGCTTGAGAGTTCCGAGTAGCTTGGCTCATATAGCAAAAGACAGCATTGGATGATGCCTAACCCGGCGCCTCAACACAAACCGCGGAAGTGGCTCTCGAATCCATCTCTGTAATGATCAATGGCTTGGACTTTGACGGTCTCTTTCTTCTGCTAGCGAGCTAGGAACATAGCTGAGTCGCTGGGGATAGAGGAACTGAGAAGATATGCGAGGACTGTCGATCTGCCTAGCAAGCTGCCTTGCATAATTGAAGGCGCAGCCAGTCAACGGTGTTGGAGGTGGATGCGACAAGGGCCCTAAATAAATAATTAAATCCCACATAATCATAAATCATACGGTCGCAATTCCAACCCCCTTAACCCTCGACCGCGGCCCTATATAGGCGCCAACTCCAAGTCACCAAACAGCCCATTCTTGATCTCGTCATGGTTTGATACCACCCTCTGCCTCATAGCTCTCTTCGAGCTTTGTCCATCAACCCATCCGCCGATCGCAACGTCCAATTGGAGTGTTATCTCTCGCTCGCACGGATCGATGAGCGACCGTATGAGGCTCTGTTATACATCTGGGGTCAGGAGGACGCGACCCACAGCATCCTCATGGATGATAAAGAACTGTCCCGATATTTGATAGATTATTTTGTATGCCCACACACGTACGTCTATGGAGAAATAAGCATATACCTTCTTCGACCAACCCTCCCAGACGCGTCATCCTGTATTTCACCCAATATACAATAAACCGCCAAGCTTCTTCACATATTCTAGACCCACACTAGACTGTTCTTATTTCAAGATACCAAGAGCAGTCCGAGATATAGAGGACAAGGATCAACTATCATAGCTTCAAATCGCCAATCGATTCCTAAAGGTTTTTCAGCTACATCCCGCGTAATAAGCGAGGCAAAGAAACGTAGATTGATGAATAAGACCTGTCATATGTGAAATGATGTATCCCCGCGAGGAGGATTCTTCATCTTCTTGTACTCCCTTTCTCTGAGAAGTGATGCCGCAAACGGTCCGTTTCTAGCAAAATCCTATAACGGGGTCCAGGTCTCTATATATATCACCCTCACGAACAAGTTCTTTAAGCCTTGAACAATAACACCATAGGTTCCCTACCCGGAGGTGAGGCATCAACTTAGAATATCAGCTTAATCCCACACCCCGACCCGGTGGTTTCTGACCTAAGAACACGCCTTAGCACTATATAGCTAAAAAAAAAGTATCTTAAAATAAGAAGTAGATACTTAGATTAATATATTAAATAAAAAGCCTAAGATAGATATAGTTAAATAATTTAGTTTATTTAAATTATATACTATAAACTAAAGGCTTTAGAATAAGTAATTAGTTTTCTCTTTAGGAGTATTAAATCTATAATTATTAGGCCTTTAATTTAATAATAAGGGCGAGCTTAAGATCTAATTAAGTCTTTAATATCTTATAAAGCCTATTAAAGCTTATAGCTATAGATATATTAGTTAAAACTAAGTATTTAGTTATATTAAATAGAATATATATAAAAAAACTATCTAGGCTTATAATAATAGACTTAATACTTCTATTATCTTAAGGCTATATTAAGCTTTCTTTATTATAGTATTACTATAAACTTAAGAGTAAGCTTATAAGCTAGTATAGATAAATAATAAGCTTTAATAAAGTAGTTTAATATTATAGAACTTTACTTAGATTTTACTTTAGTAGGGTATCTTTATAGAATTTACCTCTAACTTTATTATATATAATAAATATAACTCCTAGTTCTATTTTCTTATTTTTAAATATATTAAGCTCTAGAAATAGCTTAGAAGTAATAAATTATCTCTAAAAGCGGATATTTAGCTATAAGCTCTATATATATCTTAAAATAAATAAAGGCTAAGTAATATTAATATAATTTAATAGCCTTAGAAGTTATAATTAAGTATTATTTAATAAAATTCTAGGATTCTTACTTTTATAGTTATTTAATTAGAATCTATTTACTATATTATTAAATTATATAGAGATTACTATCTATAGAAGTTAAAGGCTAAAATTAATTATTTAATAATAAAATAAAAGCACTTAATATAATAAAGTAAGAGTCTCTTACTTTATCCTCTTATTATTCTACTTATATTATAAAGTAAATAAAATTACTATTTTATTAATACTTTAAAAGAATTATCACTTTTTACCTTTATAATTAATCTTATATATAATTATTAGTTATATTATATAATAAAGATATATTATTACTTAACTTTATAAGCTAAAACTATAATAATTTTAATAAACTAATTTCTATTTTAAATTAACTATTATTATTAAAGAGCTTTATTATAAGTTTCTTAATAGGTTCTTTATAACTTTTAGCTAATATAACTTAACTAAGTAACTAATTATTAGAACTAAGATATTATATAATCTAATATAATTAGCTTAATTAAGGTTAGTTTAATATAAATATATCTTTTTTCCTAGATTAAAAGAGCTTTAAGCTTAAAGAAGATATATATAGTAATTTATATAATTATCTCCTCTAGAAGTATTAAAGATATATAACTTAAATAAATATAATTATAATTTTTACCTATTTAAATATATAAAATTTAATAATTAAGAGTTTTAAAGTTATATTTCTTTAAAGTAATTATAACTATAAATATAAATATTAAATTAAGGAAATTAAGTATATTTAGTTTAATTAAATAATAATTAAAACTAATAAGAATTACTTACTATATTTAAGAAGCTAAATAAACTAAAGGACTAAGATTTCTTTAAATAAGCTTTAATAATAAATACTAACTTTAAAGATATCTTATATTTATTATAATTAACTACTTTTACTAAATATAAATCCTATAAACTTATAAAGCTTATAAAGCTAATCTTTAGAGAATATAAAGTAAAAGTATCCTTTATAAATTAATTTAGGAAAATAAGCTTTATTAAGGGAGAATAAGCTATAAAGGTATTTATTAACCTTTTAAATAAAGATAAAGAGGTATATAAGATAAGCTAAATAGATTTCTATATTCTCCTTTTTAAATATAATAAGGAAAAGAAAGAGCTATAAAATATATCCTTTTAAATTAATTAATATATAAGTAATTATTATATAGAGACTTACTCCTTAATAAGTATAGAAAAGAGAGAGAATAATAATATTTACCTTTTCTTTAAGAACCTAAAAACTATATATAAAGTAGATAAATTTTAAAGAAAGAGCTATACTTAGAAAGTATATTTTAAGTTATTAATATAAGCTAAAAAGCTTAATATTAATTAAGAAGCTTAAATTAATAATTAGAAGTAAGTAATAAATATTATAAAACTTAGAAAGATTATAAACTCTTTTAATTTAAGTATATAGTTTAATAACCTTAAGTAATATTTAAATTTAAGGTTTAAAAGCTTACTTTAAATAGAGAAAGGCTAAAATAAAGCTAAGATAACTAAAGGTATATATTAAGTAATAGATTTTATAAATACCTTTAAAGAGGAGATTTAATATAAACCTTAACTTACTAAAGTAGGTTTAAATAAAAACTTTAAACCTTAAGTAATAAAAAGTAATTTTAGTTTAATATTTTAAGGAGAAGAAGCTTTAAATAAAAAGTAAAAATAGTAAATAAAAGAGGAAGTTAAATAATATAAGGATAAATAGTAAAAAAAGCTTAAGATTAATAAATCTTAATATCCTAAGTATATTTTATATAGAAAATAATATAAAAGTATTAATATAAAAGCTTATTAATTACTCTTTCTAAAAAATAGTTTTCTAAGTTTAAAAGAGGAAGATTAACCTTTAATATATAGAAGAAGTACTTAAAGGAGTCTTTTAAAGCTTAAAAGCTTTATTATAAGCTTATTAAAAATAAAGAAAATTAAAATTAATAATTAATAAATTAAAACTATATATTAAGCTTTATAATTATATTCTTAATTAAGAATAATAATTATTTACTAAAGTACTTAGTTTTTATTAATTTAAGAATTACTTTATATCTCTTTAATAATAAAAGGAGATTTAAGAATTATAAATAAGTTATAAAAAATAAAGAGGTTTTTATAAGTTTTATAAGCTTTTTAATCTTAAGCTATAATAAAGTAATTATATAAATATAAAATAAAAGAAATAAACTATATTATTTTACTTTATATTATAAATAAAGGCCTCTAATTAAGCTATAAGAAGTTATATATAAAGTAAACTAAAGAGAGCTAGCTTAATAACTAATAAAAGCTAATTTTACTTTACTAAGATAAAGTCCTAGGTAAAGACCTTTATAAACTTATTAGTAAATACTCTAATATATATATATATTTATTCCTTAAATAGAAATACTCTTCTAAATAGTTATTAATATAATTATTATTACCTTTATTAAAACTAGCTCCTTAATATTTATATATTAGTAATAACTTATATAGTACTAAGATAACTTAATTATACTATTTAGAATAATACTTTAATTAGTTTAACTTTAATTTATCTTAGACTTTATTTAATATAAGTTAATTAATTATTATATATTAATAACTCTTATTTAATTAATTACCTTATTTTAATTACTATATAATAATAAAAAGATATTATAATTATTATAGTTAATTCTACTTAATAGATTAATACTCTTATTACTATTATTATTTATTAAGCTATTATTATTAATATTATAAATAAAGATAGTAATAATAATAATAAGGATAAAGATAATAATAATATTAAAGTTTAACTCTTTTAAAAATAAGTTATATAACTTTAGGAATATCTTATAATTATATAATAAGAAATAATTATTATAATTAACCTTATAGGATAATAAACTATATAGAATATTAACTTATAGGCTTAAGCTTAAGCTATAACTTATAGAAGAGAATTAGGATAATTACTTAAGTTATTACTATTTAAGATATTTAATAAAATATAAAATAAGCTTTAAGGATTTATTATATAACTTTAAGTATACTTTAATTACTTCCTTATTATCTTTAATATAAGTAAGAGGTAAATTACTTATACTTATTTATAACTTAAAGGAATTATATTTAATTAGTTTAAACTTATTATAAAGGAATACTTTAATAAATAAGGAAATAAGTAAACTATAAATATTATAATAAACTTTAATTATTTTATAAAAGTCCTTTAAAAGACCTTTAAGATTTAAAATAAAAAGTATAAATTAGAATATAAAATTAACTTACTCTCTTAAACTAAATTATATTTAACTTTTAGTATTTAGTACTTTTAATTATTAGCTAAGATTAAATAAGATTATAAGTATATTATATTTTATTACTTTAATAGACTTAAGAAAGAAGTTTAAGAGGAACTCTATAAGAAAAATAAGTTAATAAGTATTTATAATTATATAACTATAGCTATAAAGATTAATAATTAGTAATATTAATAATAAACTTATAAATAATAATTAATATATTATATTAATATTAAGAGACTTTATTAATAATAAACTATAGTCTTTAAGATATATATAAGTCCTATAGAGCTAAGAGCTATAGAAAAATAAAAATACTATAATTATAATAAAATTAAATATATTTTACTTTAATATCTTAAGCTAAAGAGATAATATAATTAAAAGCTTATTAAAGATAATAAGAAATAGTTAAAAGTAATAAGAAAAACTAAAACTAAGACTTTTAATATAATTTAAAAGGTTATTTAGAAAGGAAGATTTATAAAAATAATTACTTTTAAATTTTCTTTATAAAACTTACTTACCTTTATAAAAATATTAAAATTAAAAAATATTAAAATTAAAGTATATTAAGGGGAAAATAATACTAAGTTTAATAAATCTTTTAAGAATTAAAAGAAAAATATAAAAAGAGAAAAAAAGTCTTAAAATATAAACTCTTTATTATATATAAGTATATATTTTACTATAATAATAGAATAATTTTATTAATATTAGTTAAAAGGGAATAATATATTACTATATAAATAGAAGTTTAAGTAGAATATAATAAACTTTATATATATTATTAAAAGAAAATATAAAAGTAAAACTTAAAATAAAATAAAGAAATAATAATATATAGTAATATTATAATTAATACTATTTAGTATAATTATAATAATTATAAAATATTAAGCTATATAAAGATAAAAGGAATAAAAAGCTATAATATAGAATTTTAAATAATTTATTATTATATATAATACTAAATATATTAAATAAAGAAAATTAAGTATAACCTTTTTTTATACTTTAATAAAAAAATACTTAATAAATATATAATAATCTAAGTATAATACTTTATCTACCTTTAGTATAAGATTAACTTATATATTATCTTTAAGAAAAACTTAAAAGAATATTTTATTAAATATATATTTAAGGAATTACTAATTAAATATTATTATAAACTCTTATATAAGGTTTATAAAGAAGATAAAGTTAAAATATAATAAGAAGAGAAAAGTTATAAAGATTATATAATATATATATATAATAGTTAGATTAAATAATATAATAACTAAAAATATAAAAGCTATTTAAAGATAAAATAAAAAGTACTAAAACTAAGAAAGTATAATAATAATAATATAGGGGGGGTATAAGGATAAATATATATTTATATATATTTATATATTTAAGAGAGATAAGTAAGCTTATATTTAACTAGCCTAGCTATTTATCTCCCTTCCTTCCTTTCTTCCTTCCTTCCTCCTCTTCTCTCTAGTTATATATAACCTTACTAGCTATCTTTATAATAAGTACCTACTATCCTTAAGTTAATATCTTATATACTAGGTTACTAATATTAGGTAATTAAAGTAGCTAGAGGTTATAGTAATTATAATTACTATTTTATATTAATATATACTTTAGGATTAAAAAGGTTAACTAGATAATATATTATTTAATAATTATATTCTAATTATTTAAATCCTCCTCTTTAAAGGAGTTAGTTCTATTAAGAATATAATTACTAAAGTTAAATAAGCTAGCTAGCTACTAGAGATTAAGGTCTTAAAGCACCTTAATTTCTAATAACCTTATAGCTTTAATTACACCTATAAGCTTATAGTTACTTATATTTATAGTAAGAAGCTTAGGGATTAACTAATTATATAGCTACCTATCCCTAATAGTAGGTATTAATACTTTTAGTAGCTTATACTTTAGTATCTTAGTGTATATATCCTTTAATTTAGATATTTATTATACTTATAGTTATAAGGTTAGAGTAGATCAGATAAGAATAGTAAGCGTAGGCGCGGTGGGATGTTTGAGACTTAAGTGTAGCGATGTGTGAGACTCGATGGAGTTAACTAAGTAGTGATATGTTGTTGAATTGTCTGTGAGTGAGTTTTTCACTACTTTAAAGGCAAAGCTTAATATAGCTGATAGTTAGTGGAGCAATGAAGGCAGCGATTATAGAATAGATGGATTATTAATATAGACTTAAGCTGTGTGGTTCTATTAGGCCGAGGATGGCAGCCTTTAAATAGATAGAAAGTAGTATTTTAAGGTTTATAAAAGGAGTTATACTAATAAAAGACTTATATTTAAGGTATAAGCTATTATTAGTATTAAACCTTATATATAGCTAGGTATAAGCCTTATAGCTAGGTAAAAAGGCTAAAGGTTAATATATTATAATACTAGGTATAATATTAAGTTATTTAATTTTTAGTATTTAGGAATTTCCTTTTTTTTTTAGTAGCTACTATATAACTATATAGCTCTCTTACTTATTAATAATAATAATATAAATATTATTAAGTTATACCTTTAATAATACTAATTATAGAAGGAATAATTATAAAAATACTATTTAAAAGGATAATTATCTTTAATAATTAATAAAGAAAGTAGTAAAAATAAGGAATAAGGAATAACTTTTATTAATAAAAAGGAATAAACTATAGAATATTTAGAAAAAGAAATAATATTTAACTTTAAATTAAATAAAGTTAATAAATAGATAAAAAAGTATTATTAATATATATTAAGGGATATAAAATACTTTAATACTTTTAAAGAACTCTTTTTATATATACCTAGAAATATAAATTAATATAAATACTTAAAAGAAAGAGTTAATTAAATAAAAAATAATAAAAACTATTTATAATAAAGCTATAGTATAATATATAAAAACCTAATTAAAAGACTTTAAGAGCTATTAAGAAATAAAGCTTACTTAATATCCTTATAAATATTAAGATTAAGGGGAATTAGCTTATAATATAAATAGATTATAAAGTATAAGAAAATTATATTTTATTAATAATAATTAATTAATATTAATTACTATAAGATAAGAAAGAGAAACTCTATATAATAGTAAATATTAAAAGAATATAATTTAAGTATAATAAAGGGATTATTAACTTAAAGATTAATTACTTTATAATTAAAATCTAAGGAAAAAAGTTTAATATTATTTATAATATAATATAACTAAATACTTATAAAATTATATTAAGCTTATTATAATTAAGAGATATAAACTTATTAATTAATTAATTTATTAATTATATAAAGTAAAGAGATACTCTTATAAATTAATAATAGAATTAATAAAAATTAAAATTTTAATAAAAGTTAAAAGAATATAAAGTTTCTTTAATATTTAAAAGTACTATTATAAAGAACTTAATTAATAACTTATAATAATAAATAAATATAGTAAATATAATTTAAATAATATTATAACTTAGTATAAAATAAAGTATATCTTAATAGAAATTATAATAAATAATAAGAATATTAATTTAAATATAGAAGATTAAGAAACTACTAAATATTAATTTTATTAATTAAATATAAATAATATTTTAATAAAAAAATAAATATAATATTAAGTTTATCCTCTAAAATAAAAAAGTTAAAAGGAAAAAGAAATAAGAAAATAAACTAAAAAGACTAAAGAAAGACTAAATAAAATATATTCTTAAGGAATATTAAGTTTATAAAAAGCTATTTAAGGAAACTCTTAAGATTAAGCTATTATAATATAATTAATAAAATTATAAAATCTCTATTATTAAAAGAGAAAAATTAGCTTTTTATAAACTATATAACTTTATAAAACCTTAATTATAAATACTCTATAAATATATTAATAATATAATAATAAAAGGCTATATATAATTATTAACTTTATTTATAGAATACTTTATAATATTTATATTAAAGAAAAATAGGAAACTATAATTTATTATAAATTATTAATAGTTTAATAAAATTACTTATAAAGATAAAATACCTTTATTATTAATTATAGAATTAAGAGATTAACTATAAGATAAATAATAATTTACTATATTAAATCTTAAGAGAGCTTATAACTTAATATAAATTAAAGAAAGAGATAAATAGAAAATAATATTTAAAATAAAGTTTAACTTTTATAAATATCTTATTATACTCTTTAGATTAATAAATATACTTATAATATTTTAATAAATAATTAATTAAATACTTTAAGAGTATTTTAATATCTTTATAATTATTTACCTTAATAATATTTTAATCTTTTTAAATAACTATAAGATATATTAAGAATATATATATAAAATCTTAAAAAAGTTAGAAGATATTAACCTTTTAATAAAACTAAAAAAAAGCTAATTTTTTATTATAAAAGTTAACTTCTTAAGATATATTATTTAACTTAATAAAATATAAATAAAAAAAGGGAAAATTATTATAATTATTAAATAAAAAGAACTTATAAATATTAAAGAAGTATAAAGTTTCCTTAAGTTTATTAATTATTATTAATAATTTATTAAAGACTATAAGAAAATTATCTTACTTTTATATAATTTTATAAAAAAAGATAATATATTTAGATAGATTAATAAATAATAAAATATATTTATTAATATTAAAAATAATATTATTTATTTTCTCTTATTATAAATAAGGGTTATTTAGTCCTAAGATTAAGCTATATATATAATTATTATATATAGTTTTTAAAATATAATTTATAGCTTATACTTAAACCTTTAATACTATAAAAACTTAAATATTTATATATTTAGCTTAAGTATAAGTATTAATATTTTATTAAAAACTCTAATAAAGGCTAGTTAATATATAAGTTAGCTATAGCTTTAAAAGGGGATACTTATTACTACTAACTATAACTACTTTCCTATATAGTAGTAATAATAGTAATAATAATAGTAATAATAATAATAATAAGATATTATTATTTAATATTTATATCCCTATTAGTAAGGGCTTAGTTATTAAAGTAGATAATAAGCTCTTAGAAGATATACTACTTTTAATTATAAATAACCTAAGAGAGCTATACTTAATATATATAAAATCCTTAAGCTTATATTTAATTAGAGGGCTTCTTATAGTAATAAAGCTACTAATAATAAATTAAATCTAATAGCTATATCTATTAGGTTTAACTCTATATTATACTATTAGGTAAATAGAGTAAAGGTACTAGATAAGGTACTCTTTAGAGATATAGAAGACCTTAATAAGCTTAGCCTTAGTAATAACCACCTTATTATATATACTTATTATAATTTAGTATTTAACTATTAGTTCTAGTATATTATATATTATATTAAATTAATTTAAATAGAGGTAGCCTTTATTTAAGTTTTAGTATAATAGATTAATTTAGATTTAGGCTTACTTAATATAATATAGTAGAAAAGCTTCTAGGAAAGGTTATTATATTTAAGGTTTATAATATCTACTAGAAAAGTTAGATCTATAAGGTAGATTAATTAATTATATCTATAAGTATAATATAGTATTTATTATAATAAAATCTTTATTATTAGTATATAGCTTAATTAATTCCTAATACCTAGTAATTTATATAGTTATATATTATATAGTAATTAAAAATAATATAACCTTTAAATTTATATTATAGATATTTAACTTTATAAGAGAAGTAAAACTTAAAACTAATATTTTAAACTTTATAATTAATATATAAATTAGCTAAAGAGATAATAATAAAGTTTTATACTTTATAACCTTCTACTTAAAGAAACTATATAGTATAAAACTAAGGTACTTTATTTATAATAAAGAATTTATAATTATTATATATATATTTAAGGAATTTAAATATTACTATTTAGAAATAATATATAAAGTTAAAATATATATAGATTATAAAAATATTTAGTATTTTACTATAACTTAATAATTAAATAGAAGATAAATATATTATATTAAATACTTATTTTAATTTAATTATAAGATTATATATTAAAAAGGGTTAGAAAATAAAAGAGCTAATACTCTTAATTAAAAAATAAAATATAAGGAAGTAGTACTAAAAACTAATAAATAATTATTCTTAATAAATAATAAAGGATACTTAGTATAAAAATCCTTAAGAGTTATATTTAAGGAAATAGTATATATTAAAGTTTAAATAGAAATTATTCCTAGTTTAAAAAAACTATAATAAGAGATAAAAATAGCTCTTATTAAAGAAATCTATAAATACTTACTCTTAAAATACTAAGGAGTTAAGAAAATATTTAATAAGATTAAATAATATTATAATTACTTAAGCTTATAAAAGAAATATAAACTATAATCTTAGAATATAATATTTATATAAGAATTAAGTTTATATAATATAAGCTATATAGAGAATTTAAATTAATCTTAGTATTAAAATAATTATAATAATTAATATCTTTTAATTATATTATAAAACTACTAAAATCTAAAAATTAATAACTAAAATAAAATATAATAGTATTTTAATAATTATTAATAAATTTATAAAGTATAAATATTTTATATTATATAAGGAAGTAAGTTTTATAGAAAATCTTATATATTAATTCCTATAATATATAGTTAATTACTATAAATTACTTAATAAGATAATATTAAATAAAGGAATAATATTTATCTTTAAGTTCTAGTAATTACTTATAGTATAAATAAGTATAAAATATAAGCTTTTAATAGCTTACTATTTATAAAATAATAAATAAATAAAGTATTTAAATTAAATATTAAAATAATACCTATAAGTATATATTAATTATAAATAGAATAATTAAGTATAATTATTACTTATAATATAAATTATATATAATAATATAATATAAGAATTAACCTAATTATTATTAATATATATAAACTATAATTATAAACTAAAGTTCTTAAGTAAATTAGAACTTAATAGACTTATAGTATTTATTATTATACTTATAAAAGAAATATTATACTTATTATATATAGAAATATAAAGAGAATTAAAGTTTATATAATAAAAAATAAAAAAATACTATAATAAAATAAAATTAAAGGGATTAATCTTAAAAGAGAGAGATAAAGTCTATTTACTTTAAAAACTTATTATAATAATAAAACTAAGTAATAAATTAAACTATAAAAAACTTAGATTATTTAAAATTATAAAGAAAAAATTAAATATTAATTATAAACTTTTATTACTAATATAATATATATTTACTTAGTTTTTTATATATTATTATTTAAAAAAGTATTAGAAAATATATTAAATTAAGATTATTTAATTAAAGTCTATAAAGAAGAATTTAAACTAAAAAGAATTTTAAAGAAAGAAGTTAAGAATAAGTAAATATTCTATTTAGTAAAATAAAAAAGTTATAATAAAAATAATAATATATAGGAGCTTATTAAATATTTAAAGAATTATTAATACTTAATATATTAATTCTACTAGAAAAAGAAAGATTAATAACCTTACCTTAAGTAATATTATTAAAAAGATCCTTTATAGAAGGATTAAAAGTAAAGCTAGAAAAATTAATAGCTTATATAATATATAAGATCTAAACTTAAAATACTAACTTAGCTTTATAAGCTTATACTTACTTTAGCTCCTCTTAATAATTTTTCTCTTTTACTTTCTTTATTCCTTTTTTTCTAACTCCTTTATATTATTTAAACCCTTTTTTAGTATTTTTATACCTTTTTTATAAAACTACTTCTATATTTTATATAAATAAGAAATTTATATAAATACCTTAGCTAATACTACCTCTACTTAAAACTCTTTATCCTTTAAATAAGAAATTTCTTTATTAATTTTCTTAATTATATAAAAAATATTAAATTAATAATTATATATAGAGGGAAAAAGATACTTACTTAAAGATATTAATAATTATAAATAATTATAAAAATAACTTAAATATAATATATTATATAGTAATTAATATTAAAATAATAAAGTATATTATCTCCTTTTTAATATAATTAAGTATAATAATATCTTAAACCTATAAGTAAAATATTTCTAACTTTTAAATATAATTATATATTAATTTAAATTTCTTTTATTTTAAGATATAATTGATATTTATTAGTATAATATATAATAAATAATATAGAGCTAAGTAATATTATAATAGTATTAAGTAAATAACTTAGCCTTAAGGATAAAACTAATAAAGAGGGGGTATTATATTATAAATAAAGGCCTTTAATTAACTATAGGAATTATATTAAAGTGATTAAAGAGAGCTAGCTTAATAATTAATAAGAGCTAACTTTACTTTACTAAAGTAAAGTCTTAGGTAAAGACTTTTATAAACTTATTAGTAAATACTTTAGTATATATATATATTTATTCCTTAGGTAGAAATACTCTCCTAAATAGTTATTAATATAATTATTATTACTTTTATTAAAACTAGCTCCTTAGTACTTATATATTAATAATAACTTATATAATATTAAAATAACTTAATTATATTATTTAAAATAATACTTTATTAGTTTAACCTTAACTTATCTTAGACTTTATTTAGTATAAGTTAACTAACTATTATACTTTAAAA